>JAADKA010000001.1:0-600000 GCA_009982855.1 Lizonia empirigonia | reverse complement strand
GAAACTCACCATCCACAGCAATGTCCTGTGTTGCGCAGAGGAAGACCAGGGCGAACCACCACCATGTAAAGGTCCACACTTGGCTGTCTGACTCGCCAGCCTCCGTCATCAACTGGTTGATGTTCCTCCCCAGCCAAATCATAGAGAAGCCAGAGATGGTCTGGATGGGCAAGATCCAGCTCTTTCTTCGGCCGACCTTTGGCGACCACATGGCATCCACGATTGGGCTCCAAAGAAGCTTCAGCGAGTATGGGTACGCGGCGAGCGAAAAAACGCCAATGGCGGAGTACGACACAACGTTCTTGAGCAGGAACGGCACAGAGCCATGCGCCAGACCCATGGGTATGCCCTGGAGAAAGTACAGCAATACCAGGAGCAGGAAGTTGCTCTGGTCCTTCTTTGACAGCTCGAAGAAGCCTTTCGACGGGCCCTCTTCGTCGTCGAGTGGTGGTATCTCATCGTCGAGTGTAAAAGATGAGCTGCTCATGAGGCTCGCTGCCTGGCTGGAGGGCGAGGTGCCGTCAATACTGGCATGCTTGCGGCGGTGTTCGAGGATGACGCCGTTCATAGTCGCGCTGGTGTTTGCATGTCCGTTGGTGTTCTCCTTCCGCAGCGAGTCGGTGGAGCTCTTGCGAGGTACAGAGCCGCGGTTCTTGGACCTCGAGGCGCGTTTGCTCATTTGTGGGAAGCGTGCGTGCCCTTCTGGAGGGGTGCTCGGAATTCTCCGGGGGTTGGAATGAGCCGGGTAGACGGGAGTGAAAGTGGAGTTATGAATGTAGTGGGCGCAACAAGTGTCAGGGACCAGGTAAGGTGCACCAAGCAATGTATACAGCAAGAAGGAGTGACTTGAAGAGATATAAGAAAAGTGTCAGAGGGCCGTGACAGCAAAATGCGGGCTGCACTTGGTACAGTGACGGTGCTGTGACCGCGGTAGTCCCTGGATGGGAACCGTGGCCTCTCGAATGTGTTAGCGCAGGCGATCGGGTTTACACACGTCACCCCTGTCCGGCACGTGCGGTCGCGCTCGGCAGCGGGCATCAACACTGGGCTCGAGGTTTGCGACAACAACCCACGACGAGATATCGACGATGGAGTCTATCGAACAATTGGATTCGGACATCAGCGACCTGCATGCCCGCATTGCTACACTAAAAGCACACCGCGCAAACCTATCTTCCGTCCTCCTCTCCCAGCCCCACCTTGCGACGCGTCTCGGCAACGATGCGTCTGCAAAGCGCATCATCGACCAGCAATCGAAGCGAAACCTCGAGAACACATACCGCGCCTGCGCAGGCGTCACTGCATATAAAGTCAAAGACCCGGACCCATACGCAGCAAATAACGGAGATATACTTGGCATAAGCATCGAGGTCCCCGCCAATGGCAGTTTTGTCGACACCTACCATGTCCTCTTCACGCTCAGAGTACATGAGGACTCGAGACGGCTGCGAATCCACAAACACACGATACCGTCATGCATCCCGTTGCAGCAGCTCGCCAACAAGTGCTTACCACAAGGCACGGCGGACACGGATGGCGTGAAGGGTGCTGAGCAGGACCTTGTGAAGTTTGGACGAGCGCTGAGGAGAGAGTTGGTCAGTTGGCACATGCGTCTCCAGGCCGTTCAAGATCTGAGGAAGGAGGCAAAGCTTCCTGATGCGCAAGCAGAAGATGAGGTTGGGGATGATCTCATCTCTGGTGGCAGAGTGCTGAACGCGTTTGTGAGCGACGACAGTTCAGATGCCGAGGAAGAAGACGGTGATGGCCCAGTCCGCATTATCGACATCGAAGCGGATGCATCCGTGCGACAGCTTTCGGTCACTTGGTCAGACGGAAGGACTGCAATACTGGTGGTCACCAAGGACGGCAGAGTTGACAAAGCTGTTTGCAAGGCGAGAGGAGGTGGTCGAGACGTCGTGTTAAGCACGAAGGCTGTTGGACCGCTCACTGGCTTACTACGCAGGCTTTCATCGTAGCTGAGACTTGATCTGGGTGGTTTTACACGTGGCGTTTAGTGATATTATGATACCCCGATTCTTGAACAAACAATGCAAATCTCCCATCAATTCCATGTTAGTTCCATGTTTCGCGCGAGACAGATGGGATATGATGCGTGCTCGTGACACTACACTGCGTCATGCCAGTAAGGTGCTCACAGCACCGAAATCGGTGAACAAGTCGTCTATGGGTTTTGACTCAGGCCAGACAAGCTCGGACGACCTTGGTCATTTCCAGACACGTCTGAAAATTCCCTTAGCTGTGTCTCGATTGGCATCATGGAGCTTTGTAAATGTCCGGACTAGAACCTGAGCACTTTGTAAAGACTCCCATGACTCAGAATAGGTATACCGAGAGGTGGCAACTCGCATCAGACGAGTCCACGGCAGCAGTGCTCCACAAGTGCGCTCCGAGGACCCTCCCAAACCCCAAAGGCTAGCAGAGTCCATGCAAGCGTGGGAAGGAACGGCGAGAGATGCCGTGATCAGACGCATCTGATAAGAGTCGAGTCCGCACTAGCGGACTTTTCGGGGGTCGCGTCAACTTGCACGTACATGGCGCGAAGCCTCGTGACGATCGGCGAGCGGCGGCGCGACTTATCAAGCCACCCTGCCAGCTTCATGCAGGTACCGCGTGGTTGGAGGGCTCGAACAACGCAGCCGTGCCGGCTTCCTGCGCTCGCTGCAGCACAGTCGCAGTGACATGGCAAGTGGGTCGCATCGTTATCAGATGCCGAAGTCGCCGATGACGGAAGTTTTTGTAACGGCCCGCTGCACATGCTCGTGGCCTGACAGGATCAGAAAAGCCTTCAATTGATAAGTGCCTTGCACCGGTTTCCGCCTGCACTGCTGCTATATATATTTGACTGCGCGCGCCCGCTCCCAGTCCGCCACACCGACATCTACCTGCGCCCTAAGCCCAAACCAGACACGCGTTTGACGTCTTGTCGCAAAATAATTGTTAATATTTCACCTGCATCCTAAGAAGCTTCCATTGCCTCTCACAGAAGCCGCACCAGCCAGACACTCCGGCTTGCTAACCGACCGCTACTTGACATCGGACCTCCGACCCGTTACACTACTCGAGCTCTAAGCACCACCACCATGTCTTTCCCTGCCTACACACCCAAGGCCCGCGTGCAGAGGCCCGCACCCGCCTTCTCCGGCACTGCTGTCGTCGACGGCGTTTTCGAGGGTAGGTTCCACCATCTTCCACAGCAAGTGACGCCACATGCAATCCACATGCTCACAGCTACCCAGATCTCAGCCTCACCCAGTACACATCCAACAAGCAATGGCTCGTCCTGGGCTTCGTGCCCATGGCCTGGACATTTGTGTGCCCGACCGAGATCCTCGCCTTCAGCGACCGCGCCGCCGACTTTGAAGCGCGCGGCGCCCGCGTCGTCTTCGCCTCGACCGACTCGGAGTACTCGCTGCTCGCCTGGACCAGCGCATCCAAGAAGGATGGCGGCCTGGGCAAGATCAACATCCCGCTGCTGAGCGACAAGAACCACGCCATCAGCAAGGACTACGGCGTGCTGATTGAAGAGGAGGGCATTGCGCTGCGCGGCCTGTTCCTCATCGACCCCAACGGCGTGGTGCGCCAGATCACCATCAACGATCTGCCTGTTGGCCGCAGCGTCGACGAGGCCCTGCGCCTGATTGACGCCTTCCAGTTCACAGACAAGTACGGCGAGGTCTGCCCTGCCAACTGGAACCCGGGCATGGACACCATCAAGGCCACGCCCGAGGGCATCAAGGAGTACCACGGCAAGAACTCGGACGAGAACATGTCTGACACCAAGGTCACCAATGGTACTCACTGAGTGTGTTGCGCTTGCGAGGCTGCAGCGTTCCGGTTTTGCATTACTTTGTCCGGCATTGCGGGAGGCGCTAGTATAGACTTGAGTTTGATATGGCTGCTGCATCCTAGCTTGAGGCAGGTGTGAGAGTCGCTGTTTGTAGATCGTAGATTGATATCAAATAGACCATTGACCTTTCAAGCCTTGGCAACTTTTCGAGAAATATCCGTGTTATACAGAGGATTCATGTCGCATGATCGTCGTTATTGCCATAACTCACCTTACCAGACCACCTGCAAATATTATACCAACCTGCACCATCTCCTCTACGCCTTCTCCGTATGCCCCCAGCCGAGAATCTTCCTTGCCTTCTCCGTCGTCCAGAACGCATTGTTCCCCTCCAAGCCCGGCCTAATCTCCGCATCAGGGTAATACTTCTTTGCCAGCTCCTTCGACGGCGTCTTCTGCGTCGTGTCCGGCGCAATCACATTGAACATCTGCGCGCCCTCGTAGTTGTCTGCCTTCTCGAGCGCCGCGAGACACGCGCGCGCTGTGGCTTGCGGGTGCACCCAGCCCCATAGTTGGCCTGGCATGCCGTTAGCAATTACACCTGCGCAGTTGGAGGAAGACAGGAACACGACGTACCGACCGCAGCGTCCTTCCAGTTTTGGTCATGCTCATCAGCTACATCTTTCTTTGGCGCAACCTCGTGGATACGCATCAACGCGATCTTCGTACCCGGGAACCAGTTTACAAAGGCCTTTGCCTGGATCTCGGCCTCGTGTTTCGCCAGCGCGTACGAGTCGGTGGGGTTGACGGGGTACTCTTCGTCGATGGGGAAGTACTTGAATTTGAGCGGCTGGTTGGCGTACGCGAGTCCGATTGCATTGACGCTGGATGCGTAGCAGATTTTCTTGATGCCGAGTTCGCCGCAGGTGCGGAAGCCGTTGAACGCGCTGTTGACGTTGTTCGAGTGTACCTGCACGCCATCATCAACTCATGAGTCTGATTTGCTCAGAGCATCGTACCTTGTGGTCCTCGGTGCCGACTGGGTTGGGGATGGCGGCAAGGTGGATCACGGCATCGCAGCCTTTGAATGCTTTTACGGTCGCATCGTAGTCGGATGCTGCGTCTGCTGTGCGCATCTCGGTGTTCTCGAAACCGTTGTTCTTCTCATCTGTGCGGTTGACTTGGACCGTGGAGTAGCCTGCTTTGGCACATAGCTTGACCACTTCTTGTCCAACGGTACCTCGGGCTCCTGTAATAGCGATCTTCATTGTATCTGTAGTTGACGGGTTTAGGTGTGATTTTCGTCAGTTGATGTTTGCAGTGTGGTACTGAGACTTTTGATCTGTAGTTTCCGCATTTGTATATCCACCTATGCAGGAGTGACGTTGCTATTACTCAACACTGCTGGCCACTTTTTGTGATGTCAATTACAAGGCTCGGCCAGGAAATCTGAGTCGTTGTTCTGATTACGGTCTTCTTGCCTAGGTCAATTGCTGCATTCATTGGGATTCGTCCAAGAACTCGCGTGTATATGCCGGCGGATGGCAGACATCGTAGGCGACACTTCCCATCTGTTGTGATTAGGTATTCAGGCAGCAGTTCCTGAGGGCCTCCCGTCGAGATAAAGCAATGCACATTAACGCTCGGCAGGAACCGATTGGACGATTCGGCAGTAAGCATGCGGCGATGCGGCTAGATTAAGTGCATAACGCAGCAAGCTCCAGACATCCGTGGATCGCGCACGTTGCAGCTTAACCACATTTTGTAGTCTCGCAACTATCCTCGATCACATGCAAGCGGTAGTTCCGATGGCTTGACCGATTGCTATCGTGTGGTTGCGGCTCTCCCGGGGCTCCACTTGCTACTAGACTCACTTGTCAAAACGTCATGACTTCGTGAATTAGGACGCCTGCGCCACTTCGACGACCGCGTAAAGACGCGTTATTACCACGCGGTCGTTCCTGGCCATAGGATCGCTATTTCACCTTCTTCAAGATGGGAAAACAAGAGTTCGACGCGCGCCCCAGTGTGATTGTTGTTGGTGCGGGTGCTGGTGGTGTTGTGACCGCTGTGCGCCTCGCCCAGGCGGGATGCAAGGTCACGCTTGTTGAGAAAAACGACTTCTCTGGTGGAAGATGCAGTCTGATTCACCGCGATGGCTACGTATGCTAATTATTGAATGTCGAAGTCGTGAGCTCGAGACTGACAGGTTGACAGAGATTCGACCAAGGACCCAGCTTGCTCCTTCTCCCTGAGTTATTCAAAGAAACATTCCAGGACCTCGGGACTTCGCTCGAAGATGAGGGCGTTCATCTGGTCAAATGCAATCCCAACTACAATGTCCATTTCCACGATGGGACAAATTTCAAGCTATCAACCGATGTCGCAGTCATGAAAGAGGAGATAGAGCGGTTCGAGGGCAAAGATGGTTTCGAGCGGTATCTTGGTTTCCTACAGGAGTCGCATCGGCACTACGAGCTCTCTGTTATCCATGTGCTGAAGAGGAACTTCTACTCGCTTTTCAGCATGGTCCGTCCAAGTTTTCTGCGCCACTTGATTGCTCTGCATCCGTTTGAGAGCATCTACACCCGGGCCAGCATCTACTTCCGCACCGAGAGACTACGAAGAGTCTTTACATTCGCAAGTATGTACATGGGAATGAGTCCTTTCGATGCTCCTGGAACGTACAGTCTGCTGCAGTACACGGAACTTGCTGAGGGGATCTGGTATCCCATTGGTGGTTTCCACAAAGTGATTGAGGCTCTCGTCAATATCGGTGAGCGTAATGGCGTGGAGTACATGTTCAACAGCCCCATCTCGGGGATACAACTCTCTGATGACGGGAAACGTGCGACTGGAGTAACATTCCAGGACGGCAGGCCGCCCCTCACCGCAGACCTGGTTGTGTGTAATGCCGATTTGACATACGCCTATAACGAACTTCTCCCATCCTCAAGCTACGCCAAATCTCTCCAAGGCCGTAAAGCGTCTTGTTCGAGTATATCTTTCTACTGGGCACTTGACAGGCAGTTCACTGAACTCTCGGCACACAACATATTCCTCGCCGAAGACTACAAAGAGTCTTTCGACAGTATCTTCAAGAAACACCTCATCCCCGATCAACCCAGCTTCTACGTCAACGTGCCCTCGCGTGTTGATCCCTCCGCAGCGCCCAACGGCTGTGACTCCCTCGTTGTTCTCGTCCCCGTAGGCCACCTTGAAGACTACGGGTCCGACTCGCACAAGGGCTCCAAGGACAGCGGCGGCCGGACGCAGGACTTCAACTCCATGGTGCAAATAGCACGCGACACGATTCTCAAGACCATCGAAGCACGCCTAAACATCAACGTGCGCGCTCACATCGTCGACGAAGTCATCAACACACCCTTGACCTGGAAATCCATATTCAACCTCGACCGCGGTGCGATCCTGGGCCTCTCGCACTCGTTCTTCAACGTCCTTGCTTTCCGCCCCAAGACCAAGCACGCGTCCATCGAAGACCTGTACTTTGTGGGCGCCAGCGCGCATCCCGGAACCGGTGTGCCGATTGTGCTGGCCGGCGCGAAGCTGGTCAGTGACGAGGTGCTGGCGAAGCTGAGGATGGAGCCGAAGAGCATGGTTCGGGGAGAAGCGGCGGTGATCAAGGAGGAGTACAGGGTCATGCAGAAGTGGGGTGTCCCGCTAAAGAGTCATTTGGATGTGCAGAGCAAGACGGCGTACTCGATTTGGCTGCAGTGGTGGCTGCCGGCGTTGCTAACGCTGATTGCGATCTGGCTGTGGAGTGGGACGAGCTCGGGGGTCAGTGTGTTGTCTTGAGTTTCCTGTTGTACTGGAGTGTAGAGATGTCTAGACTGATGTGGCCGCGATAGATTTAATATTCAAAGCCTAATGCATTTTCAATAATGAATGATCTGGATCTTGGTTGGCAGACATAATGTGTGCATGATAAGGCTATGTTTCAGCAGGACTCTTGGAGTCAAGGCTGCCCTCTACTCGTAGATATAGCACAACGGCTTGCTTCCCAAAGTATCAGTCAAATCTCTGATAGGCGTAGCTTCGACATTCAGATAGTTCGTCTGAATAAGATCCTCCAGACTAGTGTCGCGACTGGGTGGATTGTTATTCAGCGTTATTGTCCCGGCGACTGTGTTTGCCTGCTCCCTGTGCAAAGCTTGCCACATCCAGTAAACTCTGTCCAGCATTGTATGCTATTGTGTGTTAGTGGTGCAGCATGTAGGTAGTGGGTTGGGATTCGTGGCCTACAAAAAGACAGGATCAACCGGCGACGAGAAGATATCAGCGGCATCACCTCCAATGCTGTAGTGCCCGGCGGCATGCGGACCGAGGAAGCCGTCTGTGAATCGACCTTGAAGCCTGGATATAACATCAGCAGGAACTCGTCGGGCTGATTAACTTCGTGCCGGCATACTCATCTTGGAACAGCCTGACATTCGCTGGTGCAATTCCGGTAGTCAAGTTTAGAAAGTTCTCTACCGTAAGCCAGTTCGATGAGGCGTATGTGGTTAAATCAAGCTTCAGGCAGCGAGGATTGTAAGACAGACTACCGTTGGACCTCGTTTGACCGTCCATCGTGGGGGATATAGGACCTAAATTTGCGACCATGCCCTTGAAATGGGCCACTCTGCAAACAGCCTCCTCCTTCTCCTGAAGGAAGAAAAATAGAGCCGGCACAGCATAAGCTACCGTTGTGGAAGACGTAGGAACCGTCGCCGCTCATGCTTGTGACTGAGCCGTCAAAGACCGGGGACTTCTTTAGGTTGTCCTGGTAGGAGAACCAGTTCCAGTACGGCTGGTAGCCTTCGTATGAACATTCTTCTCTCAGTGCCTTTTCGTACGAATACACGAACATTCGGTGCTAGAAATAATTAGCATGGTTGAGACTACACTTGCACGAAGGCTCACCCAAGTCAGGAAGTTGCCAGTGCCGTGAATTGACAACGTCTGATTGATGTGTTGCCCGACAAAGTCATCGTATCTGTTGCGGGCACCAGGGACCAATGACGGATCAGAATTCGAGGGGGAAGAAAGCATGCACTGCACGGCGGTCGTGTATGCTTTACGCTCCTTACCTGTCATCGACTCCCTGGACGTTGTATTAGCCTTCACAGAACATGCTTTGCGTGGTTGTCACTAGCGAAAAGACACTCACCAATCTTTGCGAACAGCGGCATTGACAACAGAGCATTCCTGGGTGCTGTTCACCTCGAGCTTTTCGAGTGCGGCAACTGCTTGGGTTTGTAGATCCTTGACCGCATCTTGAGGTTTTGCCACCGTTGACTGAACGGCGGCAGCCAAAGCCAGGAGTTGAAAAATGGGAACAAACATTTCGAGAGGGACAGTCAATTCCGAAGTACATCGGCAACTCAACTTTTGTAGTCCGGGTATTGCTGATAGCGGCTGTGCGTTCTGAAGCCAGCCTCATTGGCTCTACTGCAACATCCCTGGGATCCAAAAGCACGAAGGATGATCTGCTTATTGCTCCAAGACCTAGGCGGGCAAGGCATCAAGGTCTCCGTGGCGTATGGGAAGGCTCAGAGCTGCACGTCTTCTGAGATGAAGCGGCTCCAGAGACATGTCTGCTTGTGCTCTAGCAACGCCAATTGTAGCTCAGATAACCAAAAGGCTGTAACCTGGCTCGCAGATATCTAAAATGGGTACAAATCAGAGGACCCCACACTTGGGTCATTTCCGTGCGTGTGACAGCCGCGGTTAGTCCTGCCCTGCATAGAGTGGAAAGGGTATGCAGACCGGGCATGGTCCCCACCATTTGCACGGGCGTCAGTGGGGCTCACGGAGATAGAGAACACAAATATGCATACTTAGAACTTCCACAAATTCGTCTTCCTATTATTCTTGGACGGGCAAGAAATAGGCATAAAAATTAGATGCTAGTAATTAGGGCTAGCAATACTATGCTAAGTAGTATAACGTGCCCGTGCGCAGTGTGCCCGGATTCACAGTGTGCCCCGCAGAACACCAACGCGCGATAACTCCACGACCATGGCTCCGATTGACGAGGCGATCGAGGATCTAAAATCGCGAGATTCAGAAGAACAATTTACATTGAAGGAAATTGCTGAAAAGCATGGCGTTGACCGGTCAACTCTGGGGCGGCGATGGAGAGGCGTGACAGGGCCTAGGGATGCTGGGCATGCCAGCAGGCAAGCTCTCAACCCAGAACAGGAGTTAGAGCTTGTACGATATATCACTAAGCTTACTAAGCAAGGCCTATCTCCTACGAGGGAGATGATCAGGAATTTCTCATCAGAAGTAGCCCGTCAGCAGCTCAGCGAGAGCTGGGTTATTCGCTTCATCAACCGGCACGAGATCCGTCTCATCTCAAAGTGGACCACCGCCATGGATCGTACGCGCCACCTGGCTGATTCTGAGACAAAATACCGTCTCTACTTGGAGCTACTGCATCAAAAGATCACTGAATATCACCTTGAGGCTCGAGATATATACAATATGGATGAGAAGGGCTTCTTGATTGGCTTGATAGGCAGAAGCAAGAGAATATTCAGCAGGCGTCAATGGGAGAAGAAAGAGGTTCGAGCATCTCTCCAGGATGGATCACGCGAGTTTCTGACACTCCTAGCCTGCTGTTGCGCCGATGGGAGCTCGCTGCCTCCAAGCCTCATATACGCAGCTGCAAAAGGAGCTATACAATCAAGTTGGGTAGAGGATATCAAGGCAGGAGAACATGAGGTCTTTGTCTCATCATCTCCAACAGGCTGGTCAAACGATAACATAGGCCTAGCTTGGCTTGAGCAGGTGTTTGATCGCTGTACAAAGCAACGATCAGGTAGATGGAGATTACTTATCCTTGATGGCCATGGATCTCATGTCACGATGGAGTTTATCGACTACTATGATCGCCACAGGATCCTTCTCATGGTCCTTCCACCCCATTCAACTCACACGCTCCAGCCGCTCGATGTAGTGCTGTTCAAGCCAGTCTCTCAAGCCTACTCCAACGAGCTCACCAACCATCTCCACAAGGCTCAAGGCCTTATTCCAATCAAGAAAGGGGACTTCTTCCCACTCTTCTGGAGCGCCTGGATATCCTCCTTCACGGAGAGCCTCGTATTGAAGGCCTTGGAAGCTACTGGGATCTGGCCGATGGATGCCAACGTTATCCTTCGTAGATTTGCCAGCACGCCAGAAGCTGAGAGAAGCTCATCATCAGGGCTCTCTGACAATGATTGGAGAAAGATGGATCGATTAGTTCGAGCTGTTGTAAAGGATACCAAACAGACTGAGTCAAAAAAGCTGCGTTCAAGCATTCACCATCTCTCTGTGCAGAATGAGCTTTTAAAGCATGAGAATGAGGGCTTAAAGGAGGCTCTTCAACACAAAAAGAAGCACAAGAAGAAGGGCAAAGCTCTTGACCTTCAACAGCGCCAGGAGTATCACGGTGGCGCCGTCCACTGGTCTCCTCGCAAGCTGCGTGAAGCTCGAG
Organism: Lizonia empirigonia; assembly: GCA_009982855.1. Taxonomy (NCBI): domain Eukaryota; kingdom Fungi; phylum Ascomycota; class Dothideomycetes; family Pseudoperisporiaceae; genus Lizonia; species Lizonia empirigonia. Next base: position 588,709 of record JAADKA010000001.1, on the reverse strand, counting down.
CTAGAGAAGTAGTACGGGAGCGAGATGAGATGGAGGAGAAACTCCAAAAAGCACGGGCCAAAAAGCAGCGCGAGGAGGCTCAACTGCAGCGTCAAGTTGAGCTCGAGTCGAGGAGAAGCGTGTGGAAAGGCAGAGGCTCAAGGACGTCAGGGAGCAGGAGAGAGCTGAGAAAGCAGCTGAACGCGCGCGCAAAGTTGAAGCTCAACACCAAAAAAAATCTATCCAACAGGCTCAACAACGCAAGCGTAAAGCCTCACGAGTAGTCTTACCAATTAACAAGCGTCAAAAATGCGCTGGCGCTGCTCACGCTGGTGCTGCTCACGCTGGTGTTCAAGCTGGAGATGAGCTATCTGCTACTCCAGCCAAAGTCACATCACGTGGCCGCAACGTCAATCTCCCACAAAAATATAGATAGTACGAGTTGATCGCAAGCATCTAATTACTACAAATGTTGGAAGGCTTCTGTACGATCGTACGGTGAATAACAGTAACTGAGGTAATCTTGTGTATTGGTATTGATCACTACGAATGTGGGGGCTACGAAGGTATACATGTGCTTGGATCAGAGTTGATCCGAAGTTGGACCGAAGTAGGATCGACGCGATACACTCGGCCTCGGGCCGGTGCACGAGGCCACGTTAGGCGACACAACGTGTGTATACCGACACCTACCAAAACCATCTTAATTTTTCAACACTACGGTCCTTGACAGTGCTGTATAGTGATGTATAGTATAGGATATTATTTAGAAACTATTTCTACATCTAGCTTACACGTGCGCGCGTTGTGCCTAGCCTCGCCGCAGCGTCCACAGCGCCTTAAAGGCTGGCCGCCCTCATCAGCACGCGCCCTCTTCCTCGTCTTCTTCCCATCACTGCGCGCCCCAAACTCCTTGAGCGCTGTTAATTGTATGCCCTCTTCAACTGTTAAGGTTCCCTCCTGCTGTACTCGCTTTCTTTTGTACGATTTACGGCGTGAGGCGGCCTCGTTAGCGGCTTGAAGCTCAGCGTTGCGCTTAGTGATTAACACCAAAGAATGCGCCATTATCTCCGCGCCTCTAGTAAACTTTGCAAGGGCATCAACTATTGAGGTTGGCGAGCTATCTACATGTTGTTGAATCCTCTCTTGAATTAGCTTTGATTGCGACCCAAATTCTAGGGTATTGCTTGGTGTTTGCGACTGCCAGGGACCGTCCTCGACGGTAGGTGGCGTAGGGGTGCGCAGCCGTATGTCAAGCTGCGATATCACTACCTCTGGGTCGATCGGAACCAAGCCAGCGCCTCGAAAGCCTCCTAGGATATTGCTCTTTGTAATCGCAGCGTTGAAAGCAGCAATAAAGCATGGTAGGAACTCAAGTTTAGTGATGTGGTTAATCCGGTTGCAAATCAGGATCTCGGCTTGGCGCCCATACGCCTTCTTTAACGGCGAGAAACAACCCACATCAAGTGGCTGCAGGATATGCGATGAGTGAGGAGGCATGCAGAGAGTGATAATCTTATTCTCCTTGCAGTATTGCTGGAATTCGAGCGAGTCGTGGCTTTCATGGCCATCAACTATAAGCAGTCGGTGTGAGCCAACAGTGCGCCCCTTCGTATGCTTGTCAAAGTGCTTCAACCACTGGAGACCAAGCTCGTTCGTCGTCCAGCCATTCTCAGAGACCGCGATAACCCAGTCGTGAGGTAGATTCTCCTCCTTGTACCAGGCAGAGAGGTGGTTCTTGCCCTGGAAGATGATAAAGGGTGGAATTGCCCACCCCGTTGCGTTGACGCCCTGGATTACCGTAGTCCACTCCCGGTTGCCCTGCTGAACGCTCCTTGGCCGCCCTCGACGCTCAGAACCTGTAACTACTGCGCCAGTTGATATAACGCCCATCATGAAGCCAGCCTCGTCGAAGTTATAGGTGTCTTCATCCTGGATGCCGTACTTGGCTTTCGTATTCCCTACCAGCCGGAACCAGTCTCTTACAAGCTGAGGACTCTCACATAAGGCTCTCTTATAGTCGTACTTTCGATTGAATTTGACTTTGAGCTCTGGCCGACGCTTAACAAAGGTCTTAGCCCAGTTTTGGCCAACTGGGTCGCGGTGACGCTCAGCAAGTAAGGAATCAGCCATATCTTTAACGGCTGCGCGCCTAGGCGGAAATCCTCGAACATCAAGGTCGAGTATATGCTGGACAATCACATCCTCTTCTGTTTTAAGTAGCTTCATTGAATTGGGTATGCAATTAGGTCGAAACAGGTTTCCAGCGCGTCGGTCGCTTAGTGTTGTATGTGAGACGTTGTAGATTGATGCAGCTCGTCTCTGAGATAGTGTCGCGTCGCGTTCGATAGCCTGAATTGCGAGCTGTATTCGAGCCTCCTTTGAAGCTGGTAAATCGTGGCGTTGTTGAGACATCGCGTGTATAGTAGTAGTTAAGATGGTTTTGGTGGGGGCTTGGCACAGTGTCCGACTCGCCCGTCTCCTACGTTAGTAGAAAAAGTTAATAAAATTTCTTGTAACGTACTCCACGGGTGAGCGGATCATACGAGTGAGCGGATCACTCTGCCAAGACCACACCAAACCTCCACCTTACCACGCGATGCCTCAACAACAACACAGATCTAAGCCCTTTAAAGAAGCTGCTATACAGCTCGCGCTCCAGGCAATCAAACAAGACGCGACGCTCACACTGCGACGCGCTGCAGCTATATATAACGCGCCTTACAGCACACTACATGCTCGATACACAGGACGAACTGCACAAGCCGATTGTACGCCAAAATCAAGGAACCTGGACCAGACTGAGGAGGACGTGGTCACTCAGCACATACTTGAGCTAGATGCCAGAGGGTTCGGCCCTCGGCTGGCTGCTGTGGCTGACATGGCTAATTCTTTGCGCAAAGAGCGCAATATGGGCCATGTTGGCGTAAATTGGGCCAGTACGTTCGTTAAGCGCCGCCCTGAGCTCAAAGTTAAGTTTAATCGCAAGCACGACTACAAGCGAGCCCTCTGTGAGGATCCAGAGATCATACAAGGCTGGTTCCGCCTTGTAGAGAATACCAAAGCCAAGTATGGCATCCAGGATGACGACACGTACAACTTTGATGAGACTGGCTTTATGATGGGCTAGATATCAATAGGAGCAGTTGTTACAGGCTCAGAGCGTCGAGGACGGCCAAAGGCAGTCCAGCAGGGCACTTGGGAGTGGACAACAGTCATACAGGGCATTAATGGCACTAGATGGGCCATTCCGCCCTTCATCATCTTCAAAGGCCAATACCACCTCTCTGCCTGGTACAAAGAGGACAATCTGCCTCAGGACTGGGTTATTGGAGTCTCTGAGAACGGATGGACTACTAACAAGCTTAGACTCCAGTTGTTAGAGCACTTTAATGCCCATACAAAGAGGCGCACCCGAGGAGGGTACCGGCTGCTCCTTATTAACGGCCATGAGAGCCACAACTCCCTTAACTTCCAACAACACTGCAAGGAAGCAAAGATTATCACACTGTGTATGCCTCCACACTCATCACACCTCTTGCAGCCACTTGATGTGGGTTATTTTGCCTCTTTGAAGAAGGCGTATGGGCGCCAAGCTGAGGATCTCATGCGCAACAGAATCACGCATATCACTAAAACCAAGTTCCTGCCATGCTTTATAGGCGCCCAAAAGGAGTCATTTACTCCTAGTAATATCCAAGGAGGGTTCCGAGGCGCTGGATTGGTTCCCTTTGACCCAGAACGGGTCATAATGGGCCTTGATGTCCGCCTACGTACTCCACCGCTACCTACTGTGGAAGATGAGCCCTGGCAGTCCCAAACCCCAAATAATACCCTGCAAATAGGGTCGCAATCAACGCTGGTTCGACAGAGGATTCAAAGGCATATGGGCAGCTCACCAACTTCAATGGTTGAGGCCCTTGAAAAGCTTGCCAAAGGCGCAGCTGTAGTAGCGCATAAGCTAGTGTTGGCCCAGAAGGAGAATGCTGAGCTTCGAGCGGCAAATGAGGCTGCATCACAACGTAAATCACACAAAAGAAAGCGGTTACAGCAGGAGGGAGTTCTAACAGCAGAAGAAGGCCTTCGGTTAACAACTCTGACAGAGTTTGGGGCGCGTGGTGATGGTAAGAAGGCAAGGAAGCGAGCAGGTGTTAAAGGGGGTGAGGCAACCCAAAGACGCTGTACACGGTGCCATGAGGTAGGGCATAACTCGCGCACGTGTAAAAAGCCTGTAGAAAGTGTTATTAAATAATATTATGTGCTGTACTACTGTATACAAGGCCAACATGGGCCAATACAGGCTATGATAGGGTAGAGATTTGGTGTGGTCTTGGCAGAGTGATCCGCTCACTCGTATGATCCGCTCACCCGTGGAGTACGTTATAAGATCCCGTAAAGCCGACTCAACTAGTTGTATGAATAGAGCCAATAAGTCACTATGACTCCCTCAGGCAGTGTAAATCCTGTTTCCTGATTCGAGCTTCTATCCCAGTCAGACGAAATAATGGACGGCGATATGGAAGCCAGCCTGAGCACAGTAAAGTGCCATTTTCCAGGATACACTCAGACTCTGAATTGTTTACAGCCCCAATACGTAGGAATTCGGGTACGTCTAAGGTAACTTCTGATTGTAGAGTAGCCGTAGACTCTTCCTGCGTCGGGTATTATGTTGCATCTTCTACTCTGCCGTGCCAACCTGGTTTCGTTTACTAGCAGGTATTTTTAATGCTTTTTATAACGTAAAGCACCACCGAGCCGGCAACACCACCGAGCCGGCAACTTTTCCTTGGCATTGCGAACACCATGTACAAAACAAGCAATTACTTACTACCCTCTGCAGAACCCGCGTACGACGCACTTGTATTAGATGCAGAATCTTCTTCTGCATCTTTTTGGCACGTACGAGCGTTGTGCCCAGTCTTTCCACAGTTGCCACAGTGCCGTTGACCTGGCTGGGCTCTTTCTTGACCACTACCACTGCGCGCTCTCTTTGACACCGTACGAGCTGCAGCTGCGCTCTCAGCTACAGAAAACGCTGCAGCACCATACTCTATTGTCCCACCATACTGAATCTGCTTTCTTTTACGCCCTTTGCCCTTAGTAACCTCTGCTAATTGCTCCTCAAGCTCTCGTACACGAGCCTTAATAAGAACATTTTCATGCAGCATCTCCTCAGCTCCTTTTACTAGCTTTGAGAACCCTTCCTGAGCAGATGTTGGTGACCGTACGAAGCGCTCGCTTACAAGCTTTGACTGCGACCCAAATTCGTACGTATTGCTTGGTGTTTGGGATTGCCATGGTGTTTCTAGTAGAGGTACTGGTGGAGGGGTATGAAATCGCACTTCAAGCCGATCAATGACTACCTGCGCGTCAGTAGGCACTAGTCCTGATTCCTGAAAGGCCTTCTTGCAGTTATTGTACGTAAACACGTCGAAAAACGCGTCTCTAAAGGCTGGGAGGAAGCCTTCCTTGTTAATGTGGAAGACGCGTTTGGATGCCAAGGCTCGTACGCGTTGGGAGTACTTCAGTTTCAACGGTGAGAAACACACCACATCAAGTGGCTGAAGTATGTGTGATGAGTGAGGAGGCATACAGAGGGTTAAGATTCTGTTCTCCAGGCAGTAGTCCTTAAAAAAATAAAAAATAAAATTCTGGTTGAGATGGCTCTCATGGCCGTCCAAGATAAGCAGCCTGTACAACCCCTTCTGACGCGCTCTTGTATGCACGTCAAAATGCTTCAACCACTCAAGACCAAGCGCGTTGTTTGTCCATCCGTTCTCAGAGACAGAGAGCTTCCAGTCGTACGGTATATTAGTCTCCTCATACCAGGCAGAGATGTGGACACGCCCCTTGTAGATAATGAAGGGTGGGATAGCATACCCAGCAGCGCAGATGCTCTGGATAACTGTAACCCACTCCCGATCGCCTGGCTGAATAAGGTTTGGTCTTGTACGCCTCTCTGAGCCTGTAACAACCTTCATTGAGCCAATAACTCCCATCTGGAAGCCGGTCTCATCAAAGTTGTGGATGTCCTCATCTAGGACCCCATACTTGTCTTTTGTCTCCTGTACGAGCTTGAACCACGCGCTGATAACCTCTGGATCTTCCTGGAGTATTCTCTGACGGTCCTTTGCGCGATTGAAAGCCATCTTGAGTTCTTCCGTACGCGACACAAATCGCTCAGCCCAGTTCTTGCCAATAGGTGTCCCACCACGTACAGCCACCCCCGAACATCAACTTTTCCAGGTCAGCGAAAGGTCGATTTCCATCGATTTTTCGTTCAAACACGACTCAAATGCCTTCTTAAATCTGTTTCCCAACGTCCTCTCCCCGCTGCAGGCGTTGTGGCAGGCGCGCTGCCCTCTTTTGTCTTTCAGCTCTTCGCTGAGCTGAATTCTCTTCAAAATGGCCCGTGCGCTACTCAGATTTTCACGTTCGGTCGAAGGCCACAACCACCACCAAGACAAGGAGACAGTTTTGCCACTCCTTGTTCTTGCAGTATAAGGGCATCGCCAGGCCTACCGCAAGGCTCTCCACGCGAAGAGCTACGGCGCAATTCGACAGAGCACCGGCTCTCCACACCCACAACGATGAGAGCTGCTTTCAGCTCTCTGAAGACCGACTGTCAGCGTCCCAGACCTGACACAACACGCAAACAAGGCAGCCAGCATGGCCTTAGATTTCACGACCCTTGGGGATAAAGAAGAAGGACAGGCCTGGCTCTGCCTACCTACTACACCTATCTCCTCAGACACAGGCATGGCCAAGCCTAGTACAAAGGCTCTCCTCGCGCAGAGCCACGGCTTCGATTCGGCAGGGCACCGGCTCTTCACACCCACCTACTCTTTCCTACTCTCTCTCATGGCACTCAAACCGCCTCTGAATACACACAAGGGAACCACCCTGATGTACACACACTGCTCAGTCTCCCCAATTGGAAGGGGAGCTGTAGTTCTGAAATGGTAGCAATACCCGCGCAGGCAAGAAATGCTTTCTAAGGTAGTGTGTCAGCACTGTAATTCCATAGTTTAGCACGTCCTATATGCCCTTCGGGAGGCGGTGATGGTGGACTTAATCCCCATCCTATGGACGAAAATCGAATACCAACCAACCAACCAACCACGTACAGCCATACGGCACTTAACTGCCTCTGAACACACACAAGGGACTCACCCTGATGTACTCATACGGCTCAGTCTCTCCAACTGGAAGGGGAGCTGTAGCTTGAAATGGTAGCAATACCCGCGTACGCAAGAAATGCTTTCTAAGGTAGTGTAGCAGCACTGTAATTCCTTAGCTTAGCACGTCCTATATGCCCTTCGGGAGGCGGTGATGGTGGACTTAATCCCCATCCTATGGACGAAAATCGAATACCAACCAACCAACCAACCACGTACAGCCAACAGTTTATCTGCAATATCTGCCACCTCACACAGCCGGGGGGCAAATCCACGCGAATCAAGGTCAAGGATGTATCGTAAAATCGTTTGCTCTTCTGTCGCAGAGAGCTTTTGGCCGTTGGGCGTAGCAGACAGCCGGAAGGTGATTTTGTTCTGCCGATCAGAGAGCCGTTGATGTGGGACGTTGTATGCTAGAGCAGCAAGATGCACGCTCTTAAATTGACCTGATTCGTACGCCTGGAGTGCGAGGTCTATCCTGCCTTCTTGCTGGAGTAGCTTAGCTTTGCGTTGTTGAGCCATTGTTGTTTGTACGTGGTGTTCGCAATGCCAAGAAAAAGTTGCCGGCTCGGTGGTGTTGCCGGCTCGGTGGTGCTTTACGTTAGTAGTAATTCCAAAAAAAAATTCTCGCTGTTTGTCGTGTTTTTGTCACAATATAATAGCGTGAAGTGTAATTAGAAGAGTGAACGATCTTATTTGAGTATCGCAGCGTGGTGCGGGGATACCGGGCTCATAACTGTTGGATGTCGGAGGACAGGGCCAAAGGAGGAAGAAGGTTGAGTAAGCAGGTGACGTAGGGTCACGTGAGGATGCCGTTCACCGTGTACTGTGTGAAAGGTGGTGGAACACGTTACACGCACAACTGCTTACCAAACTTAGAATTTTAAGCTAATTTCTACTTATCTACATATCTTAACATTGCAAACATGGACACACACTATTTAATTGCTTCACGCATGTGTGGCCTGTGCTTTCTTCCTATTCACAAAGGGCACAACGTCTTGCTTGGTACGCAGATTTGTATTGAGATTTGACATCCCTCTAACTGTCAGCAGTGGACGACTGAGATGGTGCTCAACATCTTCAAGGGTGGTCTGGGTGTCCAAGACGGGTGTGTCCATCCTGCAAAATTGGCCCTCGAGCGTTTCCATATCATCCCTTTTGCGCGGCAAGCTTTGAGAGCGCAATTGTTGCCCTTAACCAACTAAACATTAAAATCGACGACACAGGCCTTGTGGTGCCGAAAAAAGATCTGTTTAGTCACATCAGCGACGCGCTCCGCATAATAGGACGCGCCTTGGACTATGTTCTACCAGTTGACGAATACCTCATATCCAGGCGTGGAGTGAAACTTCTCGAGGATTCTTTCACCCGGGAAGCGTTTGAAAGAGTTTCTTCTCAATGCAATATAAACAACTGTGGATGCTTGGCCTGCTTGTACCGCCGTTTAGCCTGGTTGCTAGCTGAACTTCTATCTATGCATAACGTACTCCACAAGCGAGCCGGTCACCCAAGCGAGCCGGTCACTTTTGCCAAGACTACACCAACACCACAACTACTTTGCAGTATTACAGCACACAACAACAATATATCACACTGCACAGTATATTGCACTAATCTACAGTACTCTGCGCATCTTTACTGCATGTTCGCGCGTTGTGCCCTGTCTCGCCACATGTGCCACAGCGCCTTGAAGACTGAGTGCTCCTATCAACACGCGACCTCTTCTTTGCCTTCTTCCCATCACTACGGGCCTCAAACTCCTTTAGAGTAGTCAGCCGCACTCCCTCACCAAACGTTAGTGTCCCATTACGCTGGATTTGCTTTCTTTTGTGCGATTTACGACGTGTGGCGGCCTCGTTGGCTACCTGTAGGTCAGCGACCTGGTTGCGCACCAAAACCAGTGAATGCGCCATCAGCTCTGCGCCTTTGGTGAGCTGATTAAGGGCGTCAACCATTGACGTTGGTGAGCTATCAGCGTGTCTCTCAATCTTCTCTCGAATCAGCTTCGATTGAGACCCAAATTCCAGAGTGTTGCTTTGTGTTTTAGACTCCCACGTACTGTTGTCCACAGTAGGTGGCGTTGGCGTGCGCAGCCGTACTTCAAGCTTCGATATCACAGCCTCTGGGTCAAGTGGGACCAGGCCGGCACCTCTGAATCCTCCCTGGATGTTGCTCTCTGTGATTGAGGCGTCAAAAGCCGCTTTGAAGCACGGCAAGAACTCAAGTTTGGTGATGCGAGTGATCTTGCTCCGCATCAGCCGCTCGGCTTGGCGGCCATAGGCCTTCTTCAACGGGGCAAAACACCCTACATCAAGTGGCTGCAGCAGGTGCGACGAGTGTGGAGGCATGCACAGAGTGATAATCTTGTGCTCCTCAGAGTACTGGTGGAATTCAACTGAGTTGTGGCTCTCGTGGCCGTCCAGAATGAGCAGCCGATGGCTGCCAACAGTGCGCGCCTTTGTGTGCTCATCAAAGTGCTTCAACCACTTGACTCCAAGCTCGTTGTTGGTCCAGCCGTTGTCAGAGACATTGAGAACCCAGTCGTCAGGTATACTAGGCTCCTTGTACCAGGCAGAGAGGTGGTACTTGCCAGAGAAGATGATGAAGGGTGGGATAGACCAGCCCTTCGCGTTGACACCCTGGATGACGCTGGTCCACTCTCGGTCGCCCTGCTGTACTGTCTTTGGTCTCCCTCGACGCTCAGAGCCTGTGACAACAGCTCCTGTTGATATAACGCCCATCATAAAGCCAGACTCGTCAAAGTTGTGGGTGTCTTCATCTAGGATACCATACTTGGCTTTGGTATTCTCTACCAACTGGAACCAGTCCCCAATAACCTTAGGATCCTCACACAGGGCTCTTTTGTAGTCATACTTGCGATTGAACTTGATTTTGAGCTCTGGCCGACGTTTGACAAAGTTGGCAGCCCAGTTCTTGCCAACAGGGGTCTGGTGGCGCTCCGCAAGCAGAGAATTGGCCATATCCTCCACATCAGCAAGCCGGGGCGAGTATCCTCGGTCATCTAGCTTCAATACATGCTGGACTATCACCTCCTCCTCAGTACTAGCTAGTTTAGTCATGTTGGGCTTGCAATCGCGTCGTGAAGTAGTTCCAGCAAGTCGGTCACTAAGGGTGCTTTGAGACACGTTGCAGATTGCTGCAGCGCGTCGCTGGGAGAGTGTCGCGTCTTGTTGAATAGCCTGTAAGGCAAGCTGTATATCTGCCTCGTTTAAAGGCTTTTTTGTGTTATTGCGTTGAGACATTGTAGGTAGAGTAAAGTTTGACGTGGTCTTGGCAAAAGTGACCGGCTCGCTTGGGTGACCGGCTCGCTTGTGGAGTACGTTATACTGCCTTATATCGCTTTTGGCCACGTCCGACGGACAATACCCTTCTACGGCGCACTCGCTAACGTTATTTTGTTACTTGCATACTATCCAGCTAATGATTACCCTATCTCCTGCGTAAAGGCTGTTTACGAGACTCGCGTTTGATTTGCTGGAGAATTATACATCACCAGACTTTGAAACGATCTGGTTCTAGGATCTCACATAATTAAACTAAACAGTGGTCAGCCTAAATATGCGGTTATCTAGTTAGACGAAATGGGTGTTACTAATATTGCGTTTCTGTACTCTAAGGACCAGGTGTTACTAAAGACTAAGAGTAGATAGGTATATGCAGTCCCTATCCTTGACACCATTCAGGTAAGATCAAAGGTATGCTCACGTTGACTATTAAGATATTAAAGTACGCTCACACATCACAAGGGCGTCTTTGCAGAAAGGATTTTTGGGTCAACTAATGGCTTGTGCCGAACTTTGTAGGACAACGCTGCAACTCCACTACTTCTCAATCAAAAGCCTTTTTTTGACACTAATATTTGGCAGAAGGACTGTTTCATGCGATACGTCCCCTTAACTGGCTCCTCCACTGCTTTGTTAGTTGGCTTTAGCTCTGGAACACTAGTAGCCATTATGTCCCACGAAGGAAATATCTCCTCTTACGCTGAATCTAGGGCAAACATCACATGGACACACTGTCCCTTGCTATCAAATAAGAGTAAGCAGATACCTGAAGTTTAGGCTGTGTCTGGCAAAGACCTTATCTTATCACGATAGGGGACGGTGCACTGGCCTACTTCTGCAATATAAAAAGTACAATCAGACAGTGGGGGATTTCAAGTACGATCAAACGGAATTGGAGAAGTTCGACCGGCCTTACTTGATTGGCCTGCGACAGACACAGCAGGCTCCGACCTTTTGTCTTCGTATTGAGTTCTCAACGGATCCGTCCTTGCTGGAAGACGGCTTCATGCAGCCCATGAGGGGTACCATAGTGTGGTGGTATGGCAAAGATGTTTCCGATGTCAAGATACTCCCTCCTGAATCATAGGTTCCAATGAACAATTAAGGGATTTTTCCAGGCGATGATTGGTGTCAGTAGCTAGTTTCGTATTTTAAGAATCTCGAGACCACGGCTTAATGCGAAGAGAGTGTAACACGTCTACAGTGTCCTGTTGCAGCAGTGTACAGTCTGTATAATCAAAGGACAGTCCAGGTACGCCTTTGTTCTTCTCAGTCACTGCTTCTGTCACGGAAATATAGCTATTCGGCCCCCAGTACTGAGACGTATGGAAACGATAAGCAGCGAGCTAGACCGCAATAGCACTGGTACATACATAGGTGAGCTGCGGGGCAACCAAGTGTACTCAAGCTGAGCGCCTGCTCTCTAACGCAGCCTTTTCTACCCCGCTTCCAAACCCTTTTACTATGTGCCGGTATACTACAGCAGATATTATCTATATCCAGTGTCGATTACCAGCTCAACATAAGATTACAAAACGTCTTTTTCGCAGATGCGAAGATTCTCCGAAGCCAGGACCAAGATGTGCGAACCCCGTATATGATCCAGCTCTTGGCACACACATACCTTCAAACCGAAACGCTCCGTGCAGGTACTGTCGAGATTCAGGCACATCCGTCGGACAGGCGCGTTTTGAAGATGTCAGTTGTATTATATGCTTCGTGTACCTGGAATTATCTGACCGTACAAATAGCATGACCTTCATGGTTAAGCAACTAGCCTGGAAGGACACACGGAGAGTGATAATGGGATACGACGGATACCATGTGATGCATGGTCGTTGTAGATGTCTCCTAGCTAGCATATCTCTAAGTGCTCAACATATTCTCAATGACCTTAAAGCATTGAAGAACATCGCTTTCACACCCCAATGACTGGATTTTACTTTCCTAGTAGCTTGCAAGCTAGCTCGAAGTTCTTGACGAACTTGATCCATAGAATCGAAAGTACCATTCCAACAACCCTGCATCAATCTACCCAACGGTATGTTTTCGACTTCTGGAAATTGATTCTCAGCATATAGCTTTTTGACCCGGATGATTCGATCCTCAAATGGAAGAAGTTCGTCGTATGGTTGTCTGCCTGTTATAACTTCGTATATCGCGCAGCCAAATGCGAAGATATCGGTCTTCCAGCTAATTCTCGGAGAAGATTCCTTATAACTAAACCACTCATAGCAGGCTCCTGCATCTTCTCCATCAATGCTACTGCCTTCGAAGTCGATAATCTTTAGGCGGTCCTGAACTACAATCCAATTGTGACATCCAACGTCAGCATGAATTATGCCATTGTTGTGCATGTATCGCGTTCCCTCTGCAGCTTCATGTAGCCAGCGAACTTTTGTATGTAACGGGATCTGGTTCGCTCCGCTTCCTTGAATCACTGTCCGAACGGTTCTACCACGTTCAAGAATAAGGCCGTCGTCTGTCGCACCTAAACATCTTACAATATTTACATGTAGTCCAAGACGTTCGAGTGCTCGACGCTCAACATCGATTCCCTCTTCGTGGAACTCCTTCAATATTCTTTCCTCATCGATCGCATATATGACTCCTGATCCACCGGCTGCAAGGAATTTAAGACTTCCATACTCTATAGCCTGGTCTTGCATGTGCTCCTTCATCATTCCGAAGGTCGTGATCTCATGCTTCTCGGGCATGAGACGGGAAGCGCGTACGTTCTCGCGTGCGAGGTGCGTTAGGCAAGGGTTTTGATCGAGAGAGCGGGCTCGTCAACGCTTTGGGGTTTGCGAACGTAGAGCCGTGACGCGTGAAGGGGTAGGATCGCTTCGGACAGTGGGATGCAGGCGAGACGATAGGAGAGCCGCTTTCGTCTTTCGAGGAATACGACAGGTAGGAGTGATTGTTTTGCGGGTTAAGTGGCCTCGTCTTCGTCGCTGTAGGTTTTCGACATGGATTGAGTAATGTACTGGTGCGCGACGTGTCGGCAGCGCGCCTTTGGAGGCCGACTTAGCCCAAGTTGTTGTGCCATGCACCAGGTAGTAAGCAAAAATGGCAGGATTCTGAGATTTGTCAGCACCCCAACAATCAACAATCGTGATGCCTCGCCCATAGAAAATTGGCCTGTAGCAGCATCCACACACAAGCAATTGAGGAGCTGCAAAATAGATAATATTCGTGAGGCTGTATTCTAGCTATCCTGGCCATTTTTTGGTGTTTTTGCCTTACCAGAGGGTTGATTTAATGCGCTTTTCTGGAGCGTCGCGCAGCTTGCCACATCAAAGAACCGCGTTCGTGAGATGGAATCAAGATTAATTTTATGACGCGCTGAAATTGATAACTTTTGGTGTTTTAGTGTGACAAATCTCAGAATCCTGCCATTTTTGCTTACTAGGTGGTGGAGCAGCCGCGTAGTGCTAGCGTTGGTTTCGCTTCCGCCTCCTGTTATGCCCAACTAACTACCACCTCACTTCGCCGTTGATGGAGCCTCGTATTACCACGCTACTAGATCAATCACCGTACAGAAAATTCACTCTAGACCCTTCTGTGCTGATATCCTCGTCGTCTGTTGCCGCCCGACATAATGAGCCCGCATCGGGCGTTGACGAGGCTCACTCCAACCGCGATCTCTGGGGCCATAACGATCATGTCGAGAGCAGGGTCAAGGCCTCATCGCAGACGCATTCAGGTGCTCCGCTTGCCAGAGTATTGAATGACCCGGCGACTTCATCTCAAAGCTATCAGCATACATCTGGCCGTCAAACTCCTCAACACGCAGCCTTCCACATCAGGAATGATGATGCAGGCGTAGGCTCTGCCGCGACCTCACCAGATGCGCGAAGAAGAGACGAGGCCCACAATGCTGCTGGAATCTCTGTCAGCGACGTCTCACTGATACAATTGCCAAAGCCCCCACAGGTCCCCCGGAAGACTGCAAAAAGGCCTAGAATACCACCGCTGCTACAGGGCCTGCACCAGCCTCCCCCGCTGCCCCCCAAGAACAGACTATTTCCGCCCATAACTAGCGATAGAAGCGGACTTGTGAGTGATGTGGGAGATCGATTCAGTCTTGGAAATGCCTACGCCGCAAGTAGTACCGAGGAATTAGCACAAGCTCGAGTACCGCACCACAAGGAATATGACGTCAAACCTCACGACACGAGACAACTAGCGGTAGTGCACCGTACCCAAAATGAACCCTCTGAGTTCCTAGAACCCGCCGCCGGGCCTGGAGTAGAGCCGCCATTAGTGACCCCAACACCGAGCCGAGCGCCAGGCCAAAGCAAAGCGCCGCGGAAGCGGAAGTGGTGGTCGCAGAAAGAGACGGAGGACTTGCTAACGGGAGTCAGTAGGTTTGGTATTGGCAGATGGAAGCAGATCCTCGGTTGTAAGGATTTCCATTTCCAAGGCCGAACCTCAGTAGATCTAAAAGACCGCTTCAGAGTTTGCCGTCCCGGAGAGGGTTTAAAACCCAGGAAAGTGGCTGCTTCAAAGGAGTCTGCAAACGCAATATCTGGAGGCTCCGCACAGAGGAACAGTGGACCTAGTACCAGCGCATTAACCGGTAACGCACAAGAATTTTCTGTTCTGCCAGTTCAGCGTAGGGCGTCCGAAGAGCCGGGTGTTCAAGACGCTAATGGTCAAGCTACAGTAGATAAGACTGAAGTCTACGGACCATTCCTCAAGAGCAACCGCCGAGCGCGCCGTGAGTTTAGCGACACAGACGACAAGAACCTCTTGAAGGGGTTCAAACGGCATGGTCCTGTGTGGCGCGCCTTGCGCGATGACTTCGAGCTTGGTTTCGGTATGCGCCATCCCACAGATCTGCGCGACCGGTTTCGCACCAGATATCCCGACCTCTTTGCCCAAGCCGGCTTCAAATTGAAAGCCAAAGGGGAACGCGCGCTGAAAGCCAAAGCGGGTGAGAACAAGGCCAAGACGCCCGACCAACCCGACAAACCAAGCACGCAAACCATAGCATGCACCACACCCAAAGCCGCACCCGTCACCACAGCCTCACAGTTGGACCCGACACGGCCCACCTTCGACCTGCTCACATTCGACGACTCAGACGACTCGCCCAGCCCCATCATCCTCAACCGCAACATCCTGCAATGGGCAGACTCCAACCCCTCCTTACCCACTTCCCACCCGCCAAGCGACACCCTGCACCACCCGCTCCCCGCCACAGACGGCCTGCACATCAACCCGCTCTTCACGCTCAAGCTGCCGTGCACGCCGTGGAGCGCAACGGCCCCGGCGCTCCCGCCGCTGAAACCCGGCGTCGCGACGGGCACTGCATCTGCATCGACGGCCGGAACCCCCGGCGCATCGATCGGTGCGTCGTCGACGAATATGGCGTCGAGTGCTAACAGGGCCTTGGATAGGCGCACGCCCAACCTGCCGAATATCGTGTTTCCCTATGTGCCGCGCCGGAGCGCGCGCGGGGCGGTGCTGAATTTGCCGGCGCCGGCGGATATTTTGTCCGAGAGGGGGGAAGGCGAGGCGTGGGCGGGCGGTGGGTAATGAGGGTTGGTTGAGGGTTAGTTCAAGGGGAGTTTTTCTTTTTTTTGGGGGGGGGGGGGTTGAGTGGGTGTTATAAACATGGAGAAATGAAAGCTTCGCTTTTCGGATTTTCGTCATATATGATTGTAAATAGAAACAAACCAAAACCTCACTTTTCCCATTCTCCTCACACACACATCCACACTATCCACAATCAACCCCATCACCATCACCCCCTCCCCGTCTGACACAGCGCAATACAAAACTCGCTAAACTCGGCCTTAGTCGCCTCCTCGACATGCTCCTCCAGCACGCGGCCATACTTGTCCTCGTACTCGGTCTTGACGCGCGCCAGGTGCAGGCGGTCCCAGTGCAGGCGCACGAGGCGGCTGACGAGCAGCTCGTAGCGCTGCTGGCGCTCGTGTTTGGTGGGCGGGGCGGCGCGCGCGGCGCCGTGAGAGGACGGCTCGATCAGGTCCATGAGCGCGTGGTGCAGCAGCATGGCGTCGCGGGCGGGCCGGTTGATGACGCCGTTGAGGATGTGGGCTATGACTTCGCCCTGGTTTTATTAGTAGGGCTTTGCATTTTTGGGGGATTTTTTTGAGGGCTTACGACGAGGTTGTTGCTTTTGCGCAGACAGTCGCGCGCAAAACTGCCTTGGTACTTGCGCTCGTAGGTGCGCAGGCACTCGCGCAGGTGGGCGTCGCTGCGCATGACGACGATGCCGAGGATGGCGGATTCGCCGCCGTCGCGCGCCTGCAGCGCCTTGTACAGCGTTTCGACGTCGCGGTTGCGGTCCTGGGTGGGCCAGACGTCGCTTTCTTCCTGCCGCTCGGCTTCGAGCGCCATGAGCACGGCTTTGCGGAACTTGTCGGCTTTGAGCTCCTTGTCCATGCACTTGACGAGGCTGTCGCCGTAGCGCTTGTCCTTGAACGAGGCGCAGATGGACCGCATTTCGTGGTTTTGGCGGCCCATGAGCGCCTCGATCAGCAGCTCGCGCCGCGCCGAGTTGCTCTGGTACCAGTAGTTTGCCCAGTATCCCTCGCCCTCGAAGCGGCCCAGGGCCGTCACGTAGGCGATTTTGCCAAAGTTGCCCGACGTCTTCAGCTTGATGTGCTTGGCAATGTTGATGCCCCGGCCCTGGACTTTGCAGTGCCGCTTGTACTCGGTGCGCAGCTCGAGCATCTGGTCGTGCGAGAGGAGCGGGAGGATGTCGGTCAGGGTGTCGAGATCGGGCGTGCGCGCGCTGAGGGCCTCGACGATGGCGAGGGCGTCGGATTCGGCGTCGTAGACCCGCGCGCGACGCTCTTCCTTGTCTTTGCGCCGCGCGCCGGAGCGGCTATCGCGGTCGACGTACGGGTCGTAGGGGTCGCGGGCGGTGGAGGAGTAGGCCTCGAGGGCGAGCTTGTCTTTGGGCTTTGAGGGGGGCAGTGGGCTTGGTGAGCGGCCGGAGCGCGAGTGGGCGCGGTGGCGGGCGTGCAGGGACTGTCTGGAGCCGCGCGAGGAGAGGCTGTCGAGGGGCTGCAGGTGGTCGAGGTCGTCGTCGTCGAGCATCATGGCTTGCGGCATGGGGCTGATGGACTGGTATACGCCCTGGTAGGCCTCGAGTAGCGGACTCGGGGGAGGCATGCCGCCAGAGACCATGTTGTGCACGTCGGGACGGTTCCCGCTCACCGACAGCCTGTCCATGCGCTGGGTGAGGGCGTCCGGGCGGCCGCCAGCACTCACAAACAGGCTGTGCGGGGCATTGAGCTTCGCGCCACCGCCAGGCACCATCTCGACAACCTTGCGGCCATGGTAGGTGCTCGCGGTCGACTGGGCGAGGGGCGGGGCGGCGGGCGCGTGCGGGACGGCCGAGTACTGGGGCTGGGCGGGACTCGTGGGCTGGGCTGTGTGTCTTACGGCAGGCTGCTGGACACTTCCCACGACGGGGCGGGCGCTGAAGGTGATGTTGTCGGGCGCCTGGGCGTACTGGAAGCTGGCGGCGGCGGCGTCGCGGGGCGCGGCCGTGTATGCAAACGGCTGCCCCGTGTGCGGCGTCGCCGTGTACTGGACGGGGGCTTGCTGGGCGTGGGCGTAGGCGACGGGCTGCTGGTACTGGGCGGCGGCGTGGGCCTGCTGCAGGTACGTCGGGCGCTGGTCGGGCGGCAGGTCGGCGTAGTTGCCCATGGTCATGGGCTCGTTGACGCTGCTGGCGGCCATTGTCTCAGTATTGCGCGGGGCGAGGACGCGCGCGAAGGACTCACGTTGGATATGCGTCGTCGTCGATTGGCGCCTGCTCAGCTGCGCTGTAATGCTGACCCGCCCCCGGCTCGCGCACATGGCTGTGGCTGCGGCCGCGCTCCCTCGTTCGTCCTGGCGACTTGGACCGCGACCGACGCCACCTGTCGTCTGGGCGCAGCGACATGGCGGGGGAGGGGATGTCGTCGTGTGGGGGAGCAAGCAGCCGCCGCCCTCACTCGACAAGGCTGGCCACTGGCGTACAGGAGGCTGGGAACTTTTGGACCCCATGATTGCCAAGTGCAAGCGAGAGCGGGGCCTGACCTCCATGTCGCTTGTGCCCGTGAGGCTCCCAGAGTGGGTCGAGCCTCAGCCCTTTGCACCTTGTTGAACCATACCTAGTCCAAAGGTGCGGCGTGGTGAGCCAAGCGAGCAAGTGAGCAAGTGAGTCACGTGAGCCACAAGTAGACAACAGCCTGTGCGCTCTCAAACAACAACCAGCGCCCTCCCCTCTTCGACCCTTACGTCACCCGCGCCGCGCCGAGCCCTCCCGCTGTTGAGCCCCATCCCCACAATTCTCGGCCAGACTCGCTCAAAGTGACTTGCAGCCACGGCGCTTCACCGCCCCAGCGACCACCGCTTGAGAATTTTTTCCAAAGGGACTGCAACATTGCTCATAGCGCCGAGGGATGATGGGATGGGGTATGCTGTTTTCGACACGACGCTGCTTATCTGGACCAGTCAGCGTCGCAGCTGAGATGCACAATGCACGCGGCGACGCCATTTGGTGTGCTGAGTGATGCCAGCTGGAGCTGCTATCTGGGCGTGCCCGTGTGCCTGAGTCAATGTGCCTAGTATAGATAGGACGCTGCCGGACGACTTTTGCTCGTTTTCTTGCTTGTTGAATATTCACTATGTCGTTGTCTCTCGTTGCCTACCCGGATAATCTCCAAACGCAATCTCAGCTCGTCCAGCTACCGCAGGAAATCAAGAACATCATCTTCCATCTATGCTTCACCGCTGATGGCGCCATTGTCGAGCCGATCCCGAACAGCGGTCCCGCCAAGGGTCATGTCGCACGTAGCATGGGAGTGAACCTCTTGCAGACCTGCCGCAGACTCTACCACGAGACAGACCGTCGATCGCTCTTCACCCAGAACACGTTCCGCTTCAACACCATCGACCGCATAAGTACATTCCTGCGCTTGCTGGGCCCCGTCCACAGCGCCTGCATTCACAACATCGAAATCGACGCCCAGAACATGCACTCCAACCACCCCGGGCTCGCACGCGAATGGCTGCACTACCTATCCTGGGGAAACGGCCACTGGGACAAAGCGCTGGGCTCCTTGCATGCAGACGCTCCTGCAATCAAGTGCCTCCGTCTCAACTTTGAATCCTGGCCCAGGATTGCTATGAAGAGGGTCGAGCTATGGAACCAGCTCAGGAATATGTTGTCCAAGATTGAATCTCTCGATCGCATCGTCGTTGTGGGAGCCAGTAAAGGGGCTGCCATGGCTAGGAAATCTCCCTTCTCGCCTGTTCACTTTGTCGGGGGAGACGACGTCGGCTTCGACGATCTGGTTCCACGCATGTGGTCCGCTGTCGGAGTGGCAGACGATTCGAAGATTGTGAGGTGGACTCGCTCCAGCGGAAGGCTAGAGCTGGAAGTAGTGTCGTTAACTCATCTGCTGAGGCATGTCGATCCCTCCTGGTCCGGTCCCTCTGTGAGAAGGAGCCACACAGACCCATGGCCGGAGAATGGATCCTGCACCTGGTTCGGCTATGAGAACCGCGATTCCGACGTTACAGAGCCGACGACAAAGGGCTTCAATCCCAGCGCCGCCGAATAATGGGTCTGGCCGGGTCCCAAGGACCGTGGATCTCATTTTTGTACTTCTGCAGCCCAATAAGCCACCAGCTACATATCCCCATCACGAGGAAAGTAAGGAGGCTTCCCAGCACCACGCCTGCGATGAAGGACCTCGTTCCGCCGCCAGTCAGCGTGACGAAGACTCCGCCCCAAGCCGCCGTAACCAGCACAATCGTCAGGGTGAGATGACCTTGCCAGGACCGAGCTCGGAGTTCGCGTCGAAAGATGGGAAAGAGGCCAAACACTTCGATAGAGAAGAGTGTCAGCGAGAACACGTGTGTAGTAGATGGCAAGCGAGAAGCAAGAACAGTAGAAGCCATCATGGCGGAATTTGTCGAGATAGACGCAGGGAGTCTATAGCAAAGTTAGCAAGCATGATAAATCTGTCAACGCCCATAGCTTACTGAGCCCCCGGTCCACTGCTGTAGTCGAAAAACGCAACATTCATCATAAGCAGCCACGTGCTAATGGCCCAGATCGAATCGCTTGTCGTCGACTTTGTCAACGACTTGAGAATCGGACTAAGCCCCAGCAAAGCAGCATAGATCAAAACAGCAGACTTCACCGTCGAGACCCGCTGCTGATACCGCGACGGGCGGGACGGTGCAGTATCTGCATGCGTGTCCGACACCTCTCCTACGTCTGCTGGCTTTGCGTGCGGGCCATCTGCTGCATCCAATTCCTGGCCCTGCCAATAGTCCCACAGCACCCAGGCGAGCACCGTACATAGAGTCGCCCACCCCACCACCGACAGCGGCGAGACTTTGCCTTGAATGATAGCGACAAAGCAGCAACAAAACACGGCGACTGATGCCAGATGCTGCACAATAATCGTCGTGTCAGCCATCAGCGACCAGAACTCGTACGGCTGCAGCCGCGGATTGCGCTGCAGGTGGTCGAGAAACGTCTTCTCGTCCGTGTAGTTGTCAGGGACTATGAGAGTTAGTTTTGCACTCACCGTGAGACTACGTCTGGGACTGACACGGCTGCTTGAACCAGAGCAACTTCTTGTAATGGCTCTTTGATCTGCGGCTGCTGCTGCGCACGCCATCCCGTCGTCTCCTGCCAGACGCCGACGGCTTGAAGTAGGCATCCACCGGGTCTAAGTGCCGGTTAGACTCCATCTTTCCATCAGTGCTTGTGCAAGATGTGGTTTGGTGTGGTGGTGGTCAGGAGGTCGTTCACTTACTGCTTTGGCGCTAGGATTGTATGGCCCCACTAAAACATGTCGCTTCAAGGACACGCGCATCGACGTTACTCAAGTGCTAGCCAATTATGCAAATGCAACAGGTATTAATTGTGGCAAGAAACCACCATATTCATTATGCTTATGAGTATACAACATATAGTCGGTCAAGGCCCGCACCGGGACTTGCTTGACTGGTTCAATGTTTGCCAGGCCACAAGCAGCCGTCTCCATCGCGGGACAGTCGCCCGCCCGGCCTTGACTTTGTAGCCTTTTTGTCGCAATGTTCTCCCAATCTCCATGTAGCTTTCGACAGCTACCCTAATCGGACCTGCGGCTTCGGGTGGTAGCTGCTCGATCGAGTGCTTGGAACCGTTATAAAGCTTGAACGCCTTGTCCAGAAGGCGGTTGCGTATGCTTTCTATCCGTGGCCCTGATGGTTCTTTGAGAACCTGCTCCTGGGTCAAGCCTGCTTCTGCCAGCCACGTGGTTGGGAGATATACGCGACCAATCTTTGCGTCTACGGCGATGTCTCGTGCGATGTTGACGTATTGCAGTGCAACACCCATCAAGTTTCCTGCCTTTTCTACATCGCGCTGCTCGTCTTTGCTTAATGTGCTCTGGTACATGCGGAAGATCAGCTCGATACACATCTGAGCAACTGTGCCTGCAACCCTTTCGGAGTACAGGTTCAGATCAGCCTCGTTTGAGATCGGAGGTGCTGCTGTGTCAAAAGCCAGGTCCATATCAAAGCCAAGTAGCAGATCCTGCAACGGCTGGCGCGATAGCTTGTCTGTAGGCAGTTGCACAAGAGCAGAGCGTGTATCAGCAGGGAACTGCTCGTGGACCAGCTTGATGAGCGCGGGCCTGGATCTTGGCCCACTGTACGCAAGGTCCAAAAACTTGTTCAGGTGTGCGATCCAGTTTTTCGCTTCTTCAGTGGTGGCAGCGTTGTCCACCAAGTCGTCAGCCACACGGCAGAAGGAGTACAATAGCAGCAGATCGGTGCGAAGAAGTCCTTGGAAGGTCGAGGATGCGAGGTAGAAACTTCGGCTTTTGCGCTTCAATCGATGCACAGCCTCTCTGAGACCTTGGAGGCGTGCTTCATTGTATGCCTTCGGGGAAGCAAAGAGAGCCTGCATGAGAAGCAGCGGCGACGGAAATTGGGGTGCTGGATCCGGAAACAGCGAGGGAAAGGTGTGCAAAATAGCTAGAGCATTGTCGAAGGCTACCAGACCAAAGACGATCAGTGTGTTTGTAGCGAGGAAGAAAAGAGCTTCTTCAATCTCCAATCCTTCCCACAAGTGAATGCCATGCTTCGTGCCACTGCTGATGACCCAGGTACCCCTACGCAAAGCCAGAGTGTCGACGATCCAGAGATAAACAGTAGGTAATGCTATCGGAAGCGCGGTGTTCGACAGAGGGAGCCCGAGTATGAATTGATAGGCCAGACTCCATAAGCCCAACAGGACCGGTCCTGCCCAAACGAGAATCAGGCCTGTGTAGGTGCCGGTCACGTTAGCCTTGACGCAATACCACCCATACGCAATAATCGCTAATATGACCAACTGTCCGGTCCATTTCTGGTATTTCCATGGCGCGGGCGAGGTGGGGGTTGCGGCGCGCAGATAAGTGGGCTGGTATGTTGGCTTGCTCAGGAGCAGGTACAACAGCGAGGTGTTGTAGGTCTGAATGACGAAGAAAAAGACCTCTTCAAGAGGAATGTCGAAGAGTGTCGGGCCAATAATCACGTGGCTTGGGTAGCTCCATATGCCGGTGCGAATGAGGTACGAGTCCCATGGAATGGTCGCGGTGACGGCAATCTATAGAGTCAGAATGTCGAAGACCAGAGCCAGGGACAGGTGAGCATACAAACACCAGGAAACCAACTCTGTACGCATCGAGTTTCGAGAAGAGCGGGCGGTAGAGCAGCGTGAGCAGCACGGCCGGTGGGATGGTGTACTTGACATGGCTGGTCACTGCGTATCAGCATGGTGTTCAGAGTTCGGGAGATCCTCGCATTCACGTACACGAGCGCATAGTCTGAGCCCATCATCACAGATCGTCGCGACTCTCGACCCGGACGTGGAACGAACAACGTGCAATTTCACGTCAATTCGAGAACCACAATGCAGGGAAGAGACTAGCAGCCGCAGCAAGAGATCGAAAGGACGACAGGCACAGGAAGCCAAATAACTCAACACTCTCGCATCCTGACCGCGTTCCGTCGCCGCCGATTGCCGACCGCAGTCTCATGAAGAGGGAAAAGCGTATGCATGCACGTTGCTCCATAAGGTTTGTGCGCCAATTAAGCTTTTGACTGACATCATCGACTTTGGCTGCGGCAGGTGCGGGATCCAACGTCGAGCAGACGTCAGCGACCAATCGCGTTGCAGCGCCTTACATCATGCCAGCCTTGTTCCTCGCATAGCCAACATGCCATGATCAGTCTGGCCAGACATGTGAAACTCATAGTGCTGTCATGCCGAGTGCCACATGCTTGCCAGACTAATATCCATACGTGTACCACACCAAACGCCTTTCTAGCACGCTGCTTCAATGTGAACAGCACCCGCCAATTCATCATGTCCCGCCATGGGCACAGCAAGAAACATACGCACAAGCACCCCTACCTCGGCGGTAATTTTGCGCCAGTGACCCGGACATGGACTCCAACATCCGTTACTTGGACGGGGAACCTCCCCAAGGAACTCAATGGCGGCATGTACGTCCGCAATGGAGGCAACCCCATCGCCAACTCGGATCTCGGACGTGAGGCCCACTGGTTTGATGGCGATGGCATGCTTTCTGGAGTCTGGTTTGGACGCTCAACCAACGATGCCAATGAACTCCATGTCCAGTTCGTCAACCAATTCGTCCTTACGGATGTGTATCTATCGAGCCTCGAGAATAATACCCTGCGGACACCAATCCTTCCCAGCATCGCGACATTGACGAACCCTGCTAGCAGCCTCATATGGCTTATTTGGAGGATAATGCGCACCGTCCTCATCGTTCTGCTATCGCACTTGCCTGGCTCGAAATTTGCCATTAAGCGCATTAGTGTTGCCAACACTAGCGTTCTATATCACGATGGAAGAGCATTGGCTACGTGCGAGAGCGGTCCACCCTTGCGTCTTACGCTACCCCAACTTGAAACGGTCGGCTGGTTCGACGGCAATGCAGTGGAGGGCGAACCGAAGACTGAAGACAAGAAGGAAGAGATGACACTTGGTGGGACAGGGCCGTTGAGCTGGATGCGCGAATGGAGCACCGGACATCCCAAGGTCGACAACGCAACTGGTGAAATGGTCCTGTTTCACTGCAGTTTTGCTCCGCCCTACGTACAGTACTCATTAATCCCACCTACGGGCTCCAATATCACCGACCACCAATCGGCAGATGACGCAGGCCGTATCATCAACGCCGCAGTCCCGGGTTGTACTGGTGGCAAGCTCATGCATGACTTCGGAGTGTCAAAGCACAGCACAGTCATTCTCGATCTTCCACTCAGCCTAACACCTCTCAACCTTGCCAAGAACTCACCGGTGGTCGCCTATGAACCTCACAAGCCTTCTCGGTACGGTATCTTTCCTCGCCAGCATCCAGAGGCGGTCCGTTGGTTTGAGACCGAAGGCTGCTGCATTTTTCACACGGCCAACACGTGGGACGAGTACGATTCCGATGGCAATGTGGCGGCGGTCAGTCTGCTCGCATGTCGCCTCACGTCCGCATCGGTTATCTTCAGCGCTGGAAACATTGCACCTCCACCGCACCCGAAGCATAAGGATGCCATAAGTGAGAAACCCATGTCGTTCTTCGCTAAATACGATAGCGACGCCGACGACCAAGATCCCGAAAAGATCTTATCTGATGAGACATCACCCTTGCTGACTTACAGGGACGCTGTACCAAATCCCTTTGGCGCATCCTCAAGCCTGCCAATCTCCAATGACGATGAAGAGCAATGTAGGTTGTACTACTATCGCTTTTCTCTCGAGTCTATGACGGAGAATGTCATCACTCATCAGTTCGCCCTTGCAGCTATACCCGTCGAGTTTCCCACCGTCTCGCCCTTGACCGCCATGATGTCCGCACGCTACATCTA
The DNA here is from genome assembly GCA_009982855.1 of Lizonia empirigonia. NCBI lineage: Eukaryota > Fungi > Ascomycota > Dothideomycetes > Pseudoperisporiaceae > Lizonia > Lizonia empirigonia. The sequence continues at coordinate 563,334 of JAADKA010000001.1, read as the reverse complement.
CGCCTGCAGCACGTCAAATGAGTCATTTGGTGCGGCCTTGGGCAAAGCGACGAAGATCGATGTCATAGTCAGATTTGATGTACAAGCGTTGCTTGCGCGAGCTCAGATTGAACCGCCAGACGCAATCACTGGCTGCGTGGACAATCGTACCCTCGGCCAAATCATGGCTTCGAACGATCCCAACGACCCCATCAAAGCCTTCAGACTTCCGGAAAAGCATTACGGACAAGAGGCCACATTCATCCCTCGCTCGAGTCGAGGGTCAGCAACAAATAAGAACACTGCCTTTGATGAGGATGATGGTTACCTTGTCTTCTATGTGTTCGACGAGCATCAGCTGGACGAGGCTGGGGAGTGCAAAGAGAACGCGAGGAGCGAACTCTGGGTCTTGGATGCCCAGACTATGAACAGGGTTGAGTGCAAGATTCAGTTGCCAACTCGCATTCCATATGGTCTCCATGGGAATTGGTTCACGGAAGAGCAGATCGCTCGCCAGAAGGGTGTGGAGAAGGTCCGGGCGCTGCCAGCAGTCGCTCCGGTTACCAAATGGAGTCGCATCAAGAGAAGCATACACGGGCGTTTGGGTTGATACCAGCATTGTACATACAGCAGAGCATCAGCACGCTATGCATGAAGCCACGCCTGGGCAAAACATTCTACCTAGGCATAACGTGTTTCATAAGCGAGTCGGCCACCCAAGCGAGTCGGCCAGCTGAAAACACACCAAAAATCCACTTTTTTGCACCTTAATAACTCTACACCTACTTGTTAGAATTCCTTAAAAATTTAAATACAATACTGCATCTATATAAATATTTGTATTAGAACACCATTCTATCGAAATCCAAGATATTGGTTAAATCAACCTAAAAACACTGCTATAGAGATTAGCAGAACTAGCTGTACCTATCGACACCGCAGGCAGCGCGATGCCGGGACCACAGCGCGAGGGAGAAGGGGGCTGCCAACCAGACGCGGTGCCAGCGCGTCCAGCCGGGGATGCCCCAACGCCACGCAGGGAGCAACAGGGGAACCTGAACAGCAGAACAGGATACAGGGGAACACAGAGAGGGAGATCCTACAATGGCTGAAAGAAACACAGAGGACGGGAGCAGAAGGGCTCCGCAAGGCCACCACTGTCCAGGACGCGACGCGGGTCGCCCACGACCTCCTGGCGGCGGTTCGCCGAGTGGAAAAAATTTTCACCGACAAGTCGAAGAGCACCACCACGGCGACAGGAGGAAGGAACGACGAGACTGGGGCACTGCAGGCAGTGCTGAGGAGGCTCGACGCCATGGAAAAGAGAATGGGAGGGGCCCCGGCCCGAGAACAAGGGGAACAGAAAGGGCCGCGCACCTGGAGCCAGGTGGCGGCCAAGGGCACAAACCAGCCGGCGAAGATTGAGCTGAGGATGGAGGGAATGGAGGGGCAGAAAGAGAGTCCCCACAGGCCCAATTGGAGCGTATCCGGGTGGCGATACCGGACGCTCGCGCGATCATCACCCACCCAAGGTCCGTGCACAAGGTGTCGGTGGTGGTCAGGGACGCGGCCCGCCGCGACCAGATCATCCAAACGGGCCTACAGGGCGCCGAGGGCATGAAGCTCATCCGGAAACCACACCTGGTCATGGTGTCAGGCATCCCGCTAAACACACCAGTCAGAAATAGCAAGTGCGCAGAAAACGACGAATGGATCAACCAGGCCCATACGAGGAACCCGAACATCAGGATTGAAAGAGTCGCATGGCTCTACTCAGACAAAAACCTCACTTCCAGGAGGGAAGGAGGCAAGCAAAAGAAGGGTCCCTCCTGATGAACGTAGGAACGGAAGAGAACCAGAAAAAACTGGTCAAATCAGGCTTCCTGATGGGAGCCGAGTGGCATCCAGTCCAGCTCTGGGACGTGTCGCTGACAGACGGCCAGTGTTTCAAATGCTGGAAGTGGGGACACACCCAATCCGTATGCAACGCCCCCAAGGAAGTGTGCGGCCACTGCGCTGAGGACCACGCCACCAGGGGATGCAAGAACACCGAAGACGCGAAGGCCAGCTGTGCGTGCTGTAAACAGAAGGGTCACAAGGCATGGATGACACGGCAGTGCAGGGCCTACCAGGCGTTCCGAAGCAAGAACGAGGAGACCAAGAAGGGGCTCCAGTGGCAAACCCTCCAGATCCAATCCAACCATGGAGCCGGAGGAGCCAGTACAACCCACAGCCTCGGAGGCTCCACCCTCGCCAGCCGAGCAGGGTCGAGCCGGGGAGACGACGCAGAATGGACCACCATCCCCGTCGCAGGAAGTAACAAGAGGAGGATCGCGGTTGGCCGCCCCACCCACATGAGCCGGGCGGCCAACGCCCCAGGCCAACAACGAATCTTTACCTTCCGCGCGGAGGCCGAGGACAGCAACACGCAGACTGAGGATGTGATCCGATCCACTCAATGAGTGGTCTGAACATCATCCAATACAACTGCGGAAACGCGAATGGAGGAGCGGCGAGGCCATTCCTGGACTCGATCGACCCGGCCTCGTTCCCGGTGATCGCCATCCAGGAACCCATGGTTGGAGAGAACGCGAGGGGGAAGACATACTGTCCCAAGAACTATCGACTGAGTCGGACCCTACACCAAGGAATGAAGGTAGTGTTCCTAGTGTATGACCAGATCCCGCAGACAGAGATCGAAGGCACTGTCGCCACAGACCTCACAGAGGGGATCCGTATAAGAACGCAGGGAACATGGACCCACCTGATCAACGTGTACAGCCCACCCATAGGAGCGGGTAGGGAAACAGCGGAGGACATCGAAGCATGGCCAGACATCGAGAACCTCCTCCACGGAACCCACCCAACAACTGCAACACTAGTGATCGGGGACTTCAACGCACACCACCCAGAGTGGACGGGAAAGGCTGCGCCCGGGGAACCGCAGGCGGAACGCCTAAGGGCAAATATGGTCAAATGGGGGCTCCGCCTCCTTAACGAACCAGGAGTACCAACGTGGAGGAGGGGACCCCTCCACACAGTCATCGACCTGGGATTCGCCAGCAGGGCGACAGCAGACAGAATCATAATGTACCGGCCAAGGGAAGACTGGGCTATTACCCGCGACCACATCCCCATCGAAATCCGCATAGGCACAGGACCGATAGCCAGGAAGACGAACAAACGTTTCGCCCTGAAAAAAGCTGACTGGGACAAGATCAAGGTTGCGGTGGGCCACGGGGAGTGGGCCCAGGCCACAGGCAGGTGGGCACTCGAGGGACTGATCAAACAGGTCGGAACTGCCCTGGAGAACCACTGCCCAAGGAAAAGGATTAGTGACAAGGCCAGGCCAGACTGGTCCCCAGAAGCCACAGAGATCCTGGGAGAGATCAAAAGGGCAAGAAGGGCCTTCCAACGGGACCACACCGAGGACAGCGAAAGGAACTGGAAGTCACTCCGCAACCAGCTCAAGCGCACCCTGCGGTCGAACGCAAGGACGCGGTGGAGGAAAGTCGTGGCAGACCTGACAAATGACGACAACGAGGCCAACGCCCACAACAAGGGTTTGTGGAACCTGTCGAAATGGAGTAGAAAGGTTGAAGGCGGACAGGGGCAGTCAGTGAACGTACCCCACTCCGAAGGCACGAACAAGACGAAGCGGAGACCTCAAACGGCGCAAAGGCCCAAATCCTGGGAGAACGGTTCTTCCCGGCGAGCGGGGCGGCGGACCTATCAGACATCGACCCGAACCAGACGCACCCACGCTTCGACTTATCACCAGAGATATCCCCAGACGAGCTCACGGAGGTTATAGCCATGCTTCCCAACAACAAGGCCCAGGCCCTGACCAGATCCAAAACGAAGTGTGGAAGGTCCTTAAAGAAGACATAGCAGACAGCGCCGCTGCCGCGATTACTCAAATGCTCAGGGACGGAGACGTCCCCATGTGCCTAAAGGAGTCAACCACAGTGGTACTTAGGAAGGAGAAGAAAAAGGACTACTCTCTCCCAGGCAGCTACCGGCCTATCGCCCTCGAAAACACGATGGCAAGAATCGTCGAAAAAATTGTCGCAAACAAGATCACAGCCGCGATGGAAGACAGGGAGCTCACACCCTGGAACCAAATGGGAGCCCGCAAGAACAGGTCCACACTCACGGCGATGGAACTACTCACAGGCACAGTAACCACGGCGTGGGGTGCGGGGCAACCAGTGGTCTCGGTACTGGCGCTAGACCTAGCAGGAGCCTTCGACAACGTAGCCCACGACCGACTCACGTGGGTCCTCCGACGGAAGGGATTCCCAGAGTGGATAGTAGTATATGTGGAGGCGTTCCTCAAGAACAGACGGACGAAGATAAGCTTTAACGACTTCGACAGCCCATGGATAGAGACCAATACTGGCATTCCCCAGGGATCGACTCTCTCACCAATACTCTTCATCCTCTTCATATCCGACCTCCTCCAGGACCTGGGTACAGTCCAAGACAAATGTCTGGGATTCGGGTTTGTAGACGACACCAACATCATGGCGTGGGGACCGTCCGCCGCGGACAACTGCCGGAGGCTCGCCACTGCCCACACGCGGTGCGAGCAGTGGGCATCGCGCTTCGGAGCTAGGTTTGCGCCGGAGAAATACCAACTAATGCACCTCACGAGGAGACGGAACAGGGGGGGAGACCTCCTCTCCACGGTCACGGTAGGAGACCAGCCAGCGGAGTTGGTCACATCTATGAGAGTGTTAGGAGTGTGGGTGGACCCTAAACTCTCATGGAAGACCCACATCCAGAAGGCAGCGGCGAAGGGGGAGGCAGCATTCCAAGCCATGTCCAGAATCACGGCGTCGTCATGGGGACCGTCAGTACGCAAATCGAGACTGATCTACACAGCGGTCACGAGGCCAATCATGGTGTACGGCTCCCAGATATGGTCCGCTGGCAAGGGAGGTACCGGAATCCGTGAGACAGCGCTTCGAAAACTCCTCATCGTCCAGAACAAATGCCTACGGAAGACACTTGGGGCTTATAAGAGGACGCCAATAGCAGCAATCGAGAAGGAAAGTGGCACACCACCACTGGCCCTGTACATCAGGACAGTGGCACTACAGTGGGCAGTCACAACAGCGAACCACTCAGTCACTAGGCAAATCAAGACAGCACTAGAGGAGGTGTGGCAGTCCGCCAGGACAGGAGGACGAGCAGCGAGAAGGGGCAGACCAGCCAGACACATCGCCCAGCCAGCGACGGACATAGAAGGTGTGCGCCGGGCCGGCGACACGATCGTGGAGGAAAGAGAGACCCAACGCCAGGCCTCGCTGGCCAGCACGGGAAAAGAGGGCAGGACCCGCGGCCGGCAGATCCAATCCAGGAGCAAAGTCAAGGAGATAGCCCGTGACCTCACAGAGAAATGGAAGGAGAGGTGGGAACGCGCGGCAGCGAAGCAACGCAGATCGGCACCTACATGGAAAGAGGGCTGGGAGTTCCAACCCCTCCACCTGTACGACGACGTCCCTAAACACGTGGCTACAGCGATCGTGCTACTCCGCACGGAAGTACTGGGACTTAAGGCATGGTTAGCGGGCATAGGGGTGCCAGGTGCCGACCCAGCCTGCACATGCGGTCACTCGAGGCAGACCCTCACACACATCCTCTCGTTTTGCCCGGACCAGAAGGAGGCGAGGCTCAAACTGATGGAGAGGGCAGGCACGACGGACCTTCCCCGACTACTCCGTGACTGGGAGAAAGTCGCGGCGGCAGGGAGATGGCTACTGGACACGGGGCTACTAGAGCAGTTCAGAGTAGCCCTTGAGGTAGAACAGACTAATACCGGGGGTGGTCCCCGTTTGCAGCTATAGGCTAAGAACCACACAAGCCCTTCTGCTCCCTACAACAGGGCAGCACCGACGAGGAAGGAGCGGAACTTGCACGGAGAAACGCAGCGAGGGAAGAGGCAGGGGTGTTTAGCTCGACTAGAGCATGTTGGCCCTGTACACGGAGACGAGTACATAGTGTTTATAGACCCGAAAGGGAACCAGGTAGCACTCTAAATTAAATTATTATATTATTAAATATTTGTATTTTAAGGTTAACGTGGTTCACCAGCGAGCGGGCCACCCCACCGAGTGGGCCAGCAAACCACACCAAAGCGCCTACGCAGCGACGTAGCGCAACACCACAACAAATTACTGTACTGTACATAATAGCGTAATATTATTCAGAAGCGTCGCTATCATCTACGTCCTCTATTTCTACCTTGCAGGTGCGGGAGTTATGCCCAACCTCGCTGCAACGGCCGCAGCGTCTCTCTGTGCGCACCCTCTTCGCAGGCGTCTCGCCCTCCTCACGACTACCACCCTCCTTTTCAGCAATCAGGTCAGATACCTCACCAACTGTAAGAGTCTCCTCTGCGCGTATATACCGCCTTTTACGGGTTTTGCGCTTTGTAAGCGTATCAACAGCGTCTCGAAGGCGGCCTATTTCCTCCTGCACCAACACCATATTATAAGCTATCTGCTGAGCGCCTTTACTTAGCTGCTTGACCTGCTCATCTAATGAACTTGCTGGAGACCCCTGATAGTTTTGTATGCGATTTCGAATTAGCGTAGATTGCGCCTCTATCTCGCGGGCGTTGCGCGGTGTTTGCGCCTCCCAGGCGACAGTGCCTGGTGTAGGTGGCGTTGGCGTACGTAGCTGCACATCCAGCTTCGATAACACAACGTCAGGGTCATACGGGGCTAGCCAGCGCCTCGAAACCCTGCGCGGATATTCTCTGGTGTAAATGTCTTCTCAAAAGCTGCTTTAAATGCTGGTAGGAAGGTTTCTTTGTCAATATGGTGGATGCGGCTGCGTGCCAAGAGCGAGATCCCGTCGCCGTAGTGGCGCTTCAACAGCGAGTAGGGGACAACGTCAAGAGGCTGCAGGAGGTGCGATGAGTGTGGTGGCATACAGAGGGTAATAATCTTGTTCTCCTTGCAGTAGTCCTGGAATTCGATTGAGCAGTGGCTGTCATGGCCGTCAATAATGAGCAGCCTGTATGCCCCAGCAGAGGACGCCTTCGTATGGGCGTCGAAGTGCTTGAGCCACGCCAGCGCGACGTCGTTGTTGGTCCAGCCAGTAGGAGAGACTGTGACAACCCAGTTGCGAGGTAGACCAGTGAACCAGGAGGAGATAAGGACCTTGCCTGCAAAGATGAGGAAGGGTGGGATAATGCGCCCCGTCGCAGCGACGCCTTGGACCAGGGTAACCCACTCGCGATCGCCAGGCTGTAGTTTCTTCTGTTTCCCAGGTTTCTCTGAGCCTGTAACAACAAGCTGAGAGGATATCTTGCCCATCATGAAGCCAGACTCATCAAAGTTCCAGGTGTCCTCATCTACGATACCATACTTCGCCTTCATCGATTGAACCAGGCTGAACCAGGGCCGGATAACCGCTGGGTCTTCGCAGGCAGCTCGCTGGCGATGGTACGGACGACTCCATGGCGTGCGCAGCTCAGGTGTACGCGCGATAAACCTATCAACCCAGTTCTTGCCTGTAGGCTTCCCGCCACGCTCTCGCAGCAGTCTATCAGCCATAGCTCGTACGTGTAGCTTCGAGGGCGGTACGCCACGTAGACTCTCGTCAAGTATCCGCTGTATAATCACCTCCTCTTCTAGCTTTGTAAGGCGCTTTGAATTCGGCTCGCAATCGCGTCGATAGCGTTTCCCGTCGCGTCGGTGTTGCACAGTTGTTCGAGGGACGTTGTAGATAGCTGCAGCGCATCTTTCACTTTGGAACTGGTTTGATTGGATATCAGAGATAGCAAGCTGTATATCAGCTTCAGTATAGGTTCTGGGAGCTTTGCGTTGTTGCGACATTACGTGTTGTTGTCGCGAAGGCGCTTTGGTGGGGTTTGCTGGCCCACTCGGTGGGGTGGCCCGCTCGCTGGTGAACCACGTTAATGATAATAATTCACGATACATGATCGCTTGCATCACAAGTCACAAGCTTGTCCTGAGATCTTGAAACCCAAAAGCGCAAGATCCAGAACCACAACATATCTGATGAGAATCGCCATCACACTACACCATGCGGTGGATCGCTTATGGGTCGAGCCAATGGCTGATTTCCGGTGGATTCAGTGGCGAACAAGGGCCTCTGGCCAATGAACGATCTCACTTGTTTTGGTAGCAATTTGTATAGGAACACCACCATTACTTCGAGAAGAAGAGGGTAGCTTTCATAGCCATTTCTGAGCTCAATTTTGATCGTTTATAGATAATTTTTGGTGTTTTGAACAGCTAGAGAGACGCTTACTTCATCCATGATACTTGTTGTCGCCATTCATATCTATTACTTGCTGCAATTTGCCGCGAAAACCCTGACAGAATTGGTGGGCTTTTGGCCCAATTCTTGCCCACTCGTCTTGTATAAGAGCTCTACCTTCAAGTACTGCGTCTTTACTACTTGATCGCTGAAAACGCCCATCTAATTGGTCTTTCTCGTAGTCCCAAAGAGGCTCTATCTGGTTCAAGTCAGGCGAATTTGGCTGGTGTGGAGCCTTGATGATACCACGTAACGCGTACTCAGCAGTGCAGATTTCAGCTGCTTTTGTATGTGCTGGAGCATTGTCTTCTACGACGACTATCGGCCGGTTAGGGTTCAGCTCTTGAAGCTTTCGTAGGTATGGGAAGAGGCGATCGTGGAGGACGTATTTACGGTATAGAAACCAGTCTATACCTCTGGTTTTTACACCTCGCGTAAGCTTTGTGGGCTTGAATATTCGTTGTGGGCTGGGGGCTCGCTTCATGCCTCTTGTACGGCCGGCAGCCCGTCTGGCTTGGTTGTGAAGCTCTACATTGCTACTGATCTCGCTGAGTATCGTACGCTCAATTGTATCGTTTTGGCGCGCTCGTAAGCCTTGATAGATGCCGATCTGACGCTCGGTGAGGTTCTCCAGGTCGAGTTCTAGCTGGTGTTGAGCCTTCTCCTCTGGTGTCTCCATCTCCCAGAGCAGCAGAGGGAAGGGGACACGTAGATCCTCACAGACAGCGCCCCATTGCATGATACTGAAGTGTATAGGCTCTAAATACTGGCTCCGAGTCTCTGTAGGCTGGCCCTGTACGACTGTAACTTTCTGACGTTTGTGTGGGCGGCCGCCGGCGCGGATGAACGTTTCATCGGTAAAGACGAAGAGAGCGCCTTTGTCGAGCCAGAAGATACACCAGCGGCAGTAATCGACACGTAGATCCATGAGATCGATCGAAAGAGGTGGCTTATGGACCTCTAGCACTCGAGAGAGCGGCTGATCGCGCGAAGGATGAGGGTGTAGGCGGCAGATTCTAGCTATCGTGGTGCGATCAAGCTCTCCGAACGGCGTGTAGTTGCGTACGGCTTCATGCCACGTCTCGCGCGGATACCAGTAAGCTGCGTCTTGGATCAGTACGGACTCTGCTGAGTACGGCCATATCTTGGTCGAGGCAGTGCCAGCTACCTCACGATTGTTCTCCCGGGCAGTATAGTCAAGTAGCTCGTTGATATCCTCGTTCTTGGTGGCATCAGTTGCGCGTCGGACAATACCAATACAGGTGCTCTTCGGGATGCCGAGCGCGCTGCTAATCCGCTCAAAAGTCCACTCTGCGACTACTCGCAAGGTAATAACTGCAGCGCGCTGCGTACGGGAGGTGTCGACAGAGCCTCTCTGCTTTGGTGGAGGTACAGGCATCGCGTGGTGGTTGAAAAATTCGAAAAGTTCGACGCCTTGAAGCATCATGAAGGTGGGTGTATTGCATTGCAACTTCGAAGATCTGATTACTAAGCAAGTTTCTAGCTCTCTGATTGGCCGAGCGATCGGATTGTCAGAAAATCCACTCATTGGCTCGACCCATAAGCGATCCACCGCATGGTGTACTCGTCAACTACTGGTCGGCTTGTGACCAGTGCGCTTGTGACCGTCATCACTGCTAAACCATCACCGTGCAGTATGGCAAGCTCCCTCCAATGGCATTCTAGTCTATGACGCAGTCACCTGAGTACTGCTGAATGGAAACCTCCGCGATCATTAGAAATAGCGTTGGGCTTCCAGATCGCAAAACTTTCGAGATGGCTGGTACATCCTATCACCAAACTGTCGGATCAACGACCTGATGTCAAAGAAAGACATGAAGATACTTCGGAAATAAGTTCTTTTCATCATTTATTCTCATGCGCTTCCACTTGCAAGAGTACCAAGCTTTCGGCAGACGGCCCTGCAAAGCTTGGCTACGCCGTCCTGTTAACGCAGTGGGTCTGTATGGTAGTGTTTCCGCAAAATCAATTGTTAACGTTTCTGTCACGTCGTTTGGACTCATGAGGTCATGCGTCCCAAAGCAATGGCACTAGATGTCCAGGGTAGATGTCCCATTGGCTCTCAGCTGTGTTTACTAGCACATCATTCCGCTGTAGAAATTTAGCGCGTCCGAACTCTCCGAGTGCACATCGATGGGAGAACGAATGCTTGAGCGAAATAATAATGCTGCATTCGAGACCTTGTAGATTTTCTCGGTTGACAGGCATCACACGATTGATGTCGTCACCATTGTTGACGTAGTGGTGAGCTGGGTTACATATGCGCATGGCTAGTGCTCTGCCGTTCTGATATATGAGATCGAGGTGCTGCTGCGTTCACATACCAGCATACTTTTGATATTTGACATCAAGTCTTTGTTGCAGATAGCAGTCCTTGGAAAACGCTAAGCCATTATGTCGTCCCACCTTGTCGTGAGAGGCAATAACGCTCTTAATGCCAACGGTCAGTCTTGCAACATGAAGCTTCAAGCACAGTGTGCTCATACTCTGCAGGCAATACAGTGAATGGTGTCAGAGCTGACATCGCTATCACAACCCATGGTTCGGATCTCTACTTCGCTATCTGCGCAGCCATGGGCTTCGCCGGCTTTGCATTCGTCGGTCTCGCTTTCCGCAAGCAGCGCAGCGATCGCCTCTTCCACTACATCACTGCAGCCGTCACGTTCGTAGCATGCATTGCCTACTTCTCTATGGGATCCAACCTTGGTTTTGTACCAATCGCCGTCGAGTTCCCTCGCAGCGACCCAGTTGTTCGCGGCAACCTTCGTGAGATCTTCTACGTCCGATACATCGATTGGTTCATCACAACACCGCTACTGCTTTCGGACTTGCTACTCACTGCTGGCATGCCATGGCCTACCGTACTTTGGGTCATCCTCGTTGATGAGATCATGGTCGTCACTGGTTTGGTCGGCGCACTCGTTGTCAGCAGTTACAAGTGGGCCTATTTCACCATGGGTATGTCAATTCCCCACGTTCCCTCCAAGATCAGCCCACTGACAAACCTTCAGGCTGCGTCGCGCTCTTCTACATCGTGTACATGCTCGTATGGGAAGCCCGCCGCCACGCCGCGCGCTACGGGGCCGAAGTCAGCCGCTGTTTCACGCTCTGCGGCTCGCTGACCACATTCCTCTGGATCCTGTATCCCGTTGCCTGGGGTCTTTGCGAAGGCGGCAACGTCATCTCGCCCGACTCCGAGGCCATCTTCTACGGCATCCTTGATTTCATCGCTAAGCCCATCTTCGGCGCTCTTCTCATCTGGGGTCACCGCAACATTGACCCTGCGTCGATTGGCATGGCTATCAAGAGCTACGATAACGACGTTGTCGTTCGCGAGAAGAGGGCTCCCAACGCCCCTCTTGACGGACCTGCCAATGTTACCGGTACCAACGGCACCAATGTTTAAGGTGTGATGCAGAACAACGAATGTTTATAGCTTGGAAGACGAGATTATACCCACATTTAACGACCAAATTGTCACAAGCTACTACAGCTAGTGTAAGCAGCTGGGTTTCAAGGCAGCGATTGTATAGCAGGGATGAGATTGAGCGTTAATTAATAGCTGAGTCTGTACTATTGTGCGGCAAATTAATACTACTACCGTAAATATACATCTGAATTGCATGAAACTCGTGATACTCCTGATCGCGCTCCATGCTCTAGCGGTGAGCGAGAATAACGAGGGTTATGAGTTACGCAGTGCGATGATTAAGACGAGCATCGAAATGCAGAGCTATGTTAGTGTACGATTGTTACAGACTTCTTTGGATTTGTGAGCACATTGTGATCTTAGAAATGGGTATTATCATTATCGTAAAATAAGCCGCTCAATCGCTCGTCTAGTTGTAAATGGTCAAGATGTCTTTAGAGTTGTTATACTCCGTCGGCGCACACTTCTCGGTGTACCCGCCAAACATCTCGCCCCTCTGCTGAATGAAGTCGGTAAACGAGCCCTCAGAACAGCTGTCCCCAGGTCCAACAGCGCACTCGAGCTGCTGTGGATCCTGGTTGACAAGGACGCGGACATATGTTCCAGCAGGGTAGCCGTAGCTGTCGCAAGTCATGCGCTCAATGGCAATGTTGGTCAGGAAAGGCAGGATGCGCGAAGACTTCCATGCGCGCTGGTAGTTCTGCTTTGTGAGCGGCATGGTGTCGTTGATATTTGCGGCGCCGGCAAATGCAGTGTTGTTGAAGATGCCAAGGGCAACTGCGACGGTGGGTGGCAGCTCGCGGTGCGTGAAGGAAACGTACATGTCCTGGGTGGAATTGTCTGCAAGCAGGGCTTGCGCGGTGGCGTTCAACCAAGGGTATCCGATGACGCCGGAGATCTCGTTGCCGTAACCGGTATTGTAGAAATACTGAATGTCGTTCATGTACTCGAACTGGAGCCACTCATCTGCGCTGAAGAGTTCAAGCGAGCAGAAGGGAGACGAGCCGCGGATGACCGTCTCGTAACCGCACAACTGTTGCATACCTGTGATGTCGTTGGCGGTAAAGTTGAAACCGGGCGCGAAGTCACGGAAGCGCTCAATGATCGACTTAGTGTAGACATTCTGAAACTCCTCAGACTGGTCGCTGCCGTACGAAGAGCTGTACTTGGGGCAGCCCTCGTAAGGAGTCAGAGAGTCTGCACCCTCAGACTCGTCCTCTGACACGGTAACACGTTCCGTCTTGTTGCTTTGCGTAACCAGACCCTCGATGAACGACTTCGCACTGAGCTCCGTGCGTTCGGCCGTAGATGTCCACACCTTCTTCGGGTTCTTTAGTCCGGGGTATCGTAGACGAATTTCCGTGCCCAGCTTGTATGACTCGAGACGGCCAACAGTGGTCAAGTCCTCCAGCTCCTCATCTGAGATAGGTGTCTGCCACTTTTCCAGGAAAGACAAGGGACCCGCAGACTTCCAATTCACAGACATGTTGCCTAACTTGTCCGTGAATGGCTCAATGTACTCCTCGTAGTCGAAGTCATTCGCGTAGATGGCGGCATGGCGAACGAGATAGGCTGCGCGAGTGACATTGCAACCTTGAGGTGTCGCAGGATCCGATTGGGGGTCCTCAAAGTAGGGAGCAATCTGGAGCGGAATTAGTAAGAAGTTTTTGGATCCGATGTAACGGAACACATACACCAGCCAAATGATACAGAGGATCAAAAGAATACGCTGCTTTGGCGGCGTTAGCCACCGCGAGGGTGAAGAGCGCTGAGGAACGCATCATGGGCCTGAAGTTTGCAACGGGGACAAAAGTTTAGTGAATGGTGCACCTTCCCAGCCTTTAATAAGGATCCCAACGATCGCAATTGACCCCACAGCGCGCACGAAACCATGGTGACTGCCACAAATTCTAGCTACCGGAATTCGGCACTGGGGATTTACAACGCTACATGGAAACACGGTGCAATATGACGCTGGTGATGGCTGTAAACAGGGCAGACTCAAGCTTCCTTGGTCAATGCTTAAACGCGAAAGGGATAGTTAGTGGCCGCATTTTATGCGTCCAGGCCGGGAGACCCGCTTTAGCGACGTCATATGAATTGCCACAACATTACAGCCATTGTCAACTAAACTTCTGGGTGGCTCGAATGAGGCCAGAAACAGATATCGATGTGTGGCAGAGACTGCCATGATTGGTATACAGCTCCCCAAGCCACGGCCTGCCGTGTTTCTTCCAAATCGCTAGTCAACTCTGTTAACTCAAGAACCTTGAACTAACTGATTTTCCAGCCACAACACCAGCCCCAATGCGGGATTCTGTCGCCCCTTCCAACGTTGAGCTCTAATGCTTGATGCTCTCCCTCCCTCGCGTGCAAGAGCTCCTACAGAGCCTCCTTGTCCGACTAAAGCGCCTGTAGCTTTCTTCGGTCACACGATTAGTTTGCTGAGCCTGTGCTCAAGTGTGCGCTTTCTGAGGAAATGCTTCCTTTCGCCGGCTTCCAGCATGGAAAGTGTGGCCTCGCTACGCTCGTTGGCGGATCTTCAATCACAGAGCGGTTTAGATCTTCGCATAATAAGCATAATAACGGATATAACTGTTGGTTGGACGAAAGAAAAGGACTGATGTACCGTTCAGGTTTACGCGAAAACTGTCATGAATGAGCATTCTTAGAAGTATGAGAATTCATCTAGAAACCTCGGACGCAGTCCCTCCGTTGCCTTTGGCCCAATTCCAGAAACCACTAGGAACAAAATGCGGGTGTTCATTTGCATCCTAGCAAATACACAGGATATACGCGCAACACGCAGACAGAGACAAAAGAGTATCGCTAAACTCAGAATGACGAACTTCAACTAGGTCGTTGTTTCCTTTACACTGGAAGCCTTGATCGTGGGTCAACTTGCCTTGAACAACAACTTCAAGCCTTGAATAATTGCAGTATGCTCTTGTATGATTGCACCCTGCTCATGCACAAGCGCCTCCATTCTCGACCACTCACCAGCACTTGGCTTATGCTCAACCGCACCACCACTCTGTCGCTGCTTCAAATCGACGTCTTTGGCCTTGATTTGAGCCTCAAGATTTGCAACATGATCCTTCCAGGCTTGGTGTGCTGTCAACCGGTTGAGATCATCGATGCTGGCACCGCCTCTCAAAGTCTCAACTTGTGTGACCAGGTCTGAGTTTCTCTTTTCCAGCTCCAGCACGCGCTGCTCGAGGGCTGCCGACTTGGCAATAGCGAAGAGATCATTCGTGGCTCGGCGCTCGATAAAGCTACCTGGTCTGCCTCTTGTCGGGCTTCTGGTTCCTCCCTGTGATTGCAAGCGTTCGACTTCTCGTGTCTTATCTGCCAGCATGCTCCTCAAAACCTGGACATTGACTAGGTCCTCGTCACGGAGAGCGGTCATTGCTTCTAATTGACGGGTCTTGGTGGCTAAAAGTCCGCGCAGCTTGATGTTATTTTCCAGATCCTCGTCTCGTAGTGTCCAGATTGCTGTATGTCGCTTCCAAAGCTGCTCTTTTTCTTCCTCAAGCTTCTTCAAGCGTGCTTTCATCTCAAGGTACTCGGCTGGCTCGACAGATGCGACAGGATTCGCTCGTTCTATGTAGATGAGCTTTGACATCAGCGCAGCCAGCTGCGACTCCAGAGGGCCAGGAACATGCGGTGCCGGTGCAGGTGATGCTGGTTCGTCGTTCATATCGTCGGCATAAAGCATTACTGGGACTGTCGTTGGTGTCTTTTCGGGACATGCTGGAACCTGCTCCTCGCCGTCCAGTGTGGATGTAAGAGACTCGGTGTCGTCTTCTACTTCGCTGTGAGTGTTCGTCCATTGGCTTTTCGCTGTGGTGTTAAGCATCTGGGGCACCGTGATCACAATGGGTTCCTTGACAGGTTCGTTTTTCCAAGCTTCGAGAGTTGGTCGTTCTGTGGGAGGACTGGGCTTCGGGTCCTCACGTCTTGGCTGCCATGTTGCGGGGGTAACCACTTTGCTCACAGGCCGTGTGTTCGTCTTCTCATCACCAAATGCTGTTACTGATGATATATCTGACTCATACCCCTTCACCTGTGAGAAGGACTGCGTGGATGCCACTGATTCTGCGCGCCCTCCGTAGAGCGATGCAACGGAGTGTATCGACGATGTGCGCTCAGGTCGAGGCGCTGTACGTTGTGATGTCCACATGTTGTTGGATCCTAATAAAAAATACGGGTTTCTTGGAACCTGGGTGCGAGAATATGCGTCGATGCGTCGTCCTGCGGTAACACCTGGAGCTGGTGGGTGGTGTGGCGAAATAGCAAATTAAGCTGCGTGAAAGATCTGACTTGTAACCTAGTAACAGACCGACTGTGGGTTTATATTCTTACTCAACTTTAAATTATGGTAGTGGCGCCTTGGAGATACATGCTGAAACAGTGCTGCGACGGAGGAGATGATATGGTTGAACGCGCGACAGGAACAGGAGAATGACAGCGGCAAACGGCAGACAGGGAGAGGCTTGATTTACCGTCATCAATTAGCAGTAGCCTTTTTTTATTGCAATATTGTTTGAGCTGCTAACTGTTGGGGATTTCAGTGATCATTGACAACCTTCTTACGATTTCCACCCAGCAAATGCAACACGAGTCGCCCTTCAACCCATTCGTCGTTCCGCAGCATAGCCAAACGAGCCGTCCTATAATTATAACTGATAAAAATGACACGTTGCTCTACTACGAATATTCGAGACTTTGCGATTGTCATGTACAGCACAGTGGAAGTTGCAAACTGAGGGAGGTCCAAGGTTCGACAAGTCCAATCTGAAACTCCAAAAGTTACATACACAAACTCGCTTAACAGCACAACGGTGACCCTGTCACAGAATTTATGCCTTCTTTACACCATATGCGTCAGCCATGAATCCAACAAGATTTTAGGAACGTCTGCCATGACAAAGCAAAGTGATTGAAGCACAGATCACTGTCGTCTGGTTCGTGAAGCTACCTGAAAGCACATTTGACATGGCAGTGGCAGACCTCATTCAGAGATTTCCATTCTTTTATCCGCGTGAGTGTACGCACTCCTTCAGACATCGTATCGATCCGAGTCATACTCGACTGGCCTATAGACGAAGTAATCAAACCCGGCCTTCGCCATCGTACCATTCAGATCACTCGCCGCAACACCCACAAACGCACCTGTAAAGCTGCCATGCGCCTGATGTCCTCCACACTCATCACTCAGAATACTCGCATCGTACACCGGCCCAATAGTCTTTAGCTCTTCCCCTTCTAGTGCATACGAGAACTGCAGTGCCTTGCCTCTTATGCTAAGTGCCAATCTTACCTTCCCTGCTTGTGGAATGCTCACAGGATTCGCAAAAGGCATCTTTAGATTCCCATCTGGCCAAGATGCTTCAGAAGTCAGGATGAGGAGTTCACGATTGCCGTCCGAATCCGCAGTGACAGTCAAGTAGAAAAAGTTAAATCGACAATAGTACGCCGTCAGTCCCGCAAGTTGTCTTTCGTCGGTCGGCGAGAAGCTGAGCGTCGTCTCTGCATCGAACGAGAAATGTGTCTGACGGCGTGCAACGAGTGCTTGCTCGAACCAGCTACCGATCGCTTCGCGGCCAGTGAGTTGTAGTTCACCGTCGTTGACGCTGAAGATGCGCTCTGGCTCGGGGGTGCGCAGCCATTGGAAGTCCTTGTGCAGACCTACGGAAGTGGAAAATGTGTAGCGCTGCTCGGTCCAGTATGCTGTGTCGTCACGAGATGTGGGGAGTTCGACGTAGAGAGAGGGAATGGGACCATCTTTGATGTATAGCCAATCGTCGTCACTCCAATAGGCCTCTTGAATAGCGGTCTCACGGCCGAGGACGCAGCGTCGATTTTGGGTTGTCGGGCGGCCAGTGAGATGAACAAGGTATGTTTTACCTTGTGGGGTCTCGACGATATCACCGTGGCCAGCTCTTTGTAGGGCTGCGAGTGGAGCGTCTTTGGATGTGAGGATGTGCTTTTGAGGGTGCAGTTCGTACGGCCCCCAGATGTTGCGGGATCGGGCCAGAGTGCAAGCGTGGTCGTACGCTGTTCCGCCTTCGGCAGTAAGAAGGTAGTACCAGCCGTTCCTTTTGTAGAGATGCGGGCCTTCCACTAGGTCCAACTCAGTTCCGTAAAAGATAGTCTTGGTTGGACCGACTAATTGACTCATCTGATGATCCCATTCCTGCAACCGTATGCCTGCGAAGGACCTTGGGCGGCGACGATGATCTTGCAGCATATTGACAAACCATTTCTTACCATCGTCGTCATGAAAGAGTGATGGATCAAATCCCAACGAGTTGACATAGTATGGATCGGACCAAGGACCTTCGATACAATCTGCTGTAACAATATAATTTGGAGTGTCCTTGAAGGAGCCATCCTTGCGTTTAACGTCGGTGTATACTAGATAGAACTTCTCGCCATCGTGGCTCAGGCATGGAGCCCACACTCCACAGCTATCTGGATTGCCTCGCATGTCCAGTTGACTTTTTCTGCTTAGAGGCCGTGTCACAAGCTCCCAGTTTGCAAGGTCCTTGGAGTGGTGGATTTGCACGCCTGGGTACCACTCGAATGTCGATGTAGCGATGTAGTAATCATCTTCGACACGGAGGATGGATGGATCGGCGTTGAAGCCTGGTAAAATGGGGTTTCGGATAAGTGGCATACTGGAATCGCTAGAATTAGTGACTTGCTGTAATACAACAGAGTCCTGGCAGTGTTACATATACCATTGTCTACAGAATTCGCTTACCTGAACATAAGGCTGAAGTCGCGAGGAGAGATGTCCACAGCTGTATTTAGCCGGACGGTATTAGCCCGGATACCCGGCGCAGACATTGTAGGAGCCTCCCTTCAATGTTCGATGAATTACAATGCCGACAATAGCTTGAGCTGCTCATAATATAGAACGTAAATGAAGCCTGAGCTCTGGTGAATACTTTTCGAATGTCGATGGCTCACATGCTCCGCTATCACGAATTTGGTGATCATCTTCCAAGACCTAGCCAAGACTCACCAGCTGGAAACATGCCGCCGGGCCAAATGCGAGGTTGCCATCAAGCCTCGATCGCGCCGCTGTGTACCACAGTCTTGGGCTGTCGCCGTGGAATGAGAAAACGAGGCAAGCGACCCAACCGCTCAGTAATGTCACTCCGTCATCGGAGCGCTGGAAACAGCCAGAGAAGAAGAGGGACGCGTGCACCCAATTGACGGCTCGTCAACGCCGCCGTTCTTGGTATTCTTGACTTTCAATGCCCAGCTTCATCGCGCGCCACGAGGCAAATTTTTTGTTCAGGCTGAGCACAAAGTGGCCTGACACTATTCGTACAGCAGGAACCTCACACAAGCAAATTGCGGGGTTCCAGAGTCTTCGAATAACCGCTTCGCTGTCTGGTGATGATCGAAACCAGCTGAAGCTGTTCGCGTGCACCATGTTTGCAGGAGTGCGCAAGGGAGCTGCAGTGGTGCGGAGTAAACGGACCGACTGGCGCAAGACCAATCCGGATCAGATAAGATGAGCGATAACTTAGACCTCACTAAAAGAGCGTGAAGGCGTCTGCCAAGTCTGCACCAGGAGGACGGGAACCAACGCCAGCGCTGATCCAAAGCCGTTGGCTTATCAGATCCTGAGATTTTACGTGCCATATTCGCTGATCATGGCAGGGAGCCCCGTCTTGCCCAGCGGAGTGTCCGTCATTAGCAGCCACCGCTGTGTCGGCGTGTTGCTGTTCGCTCTTGCACAAGGCTTCGAGACCACTTCCATAAGCATGGAAGGCTGCAAATTTGCAAGTCGAAGTGACAGACTTCTGGACGAAGCCTTCTATGCCAAGCAAAACGTGGTAACTTATAAACAAACGATCTGCTCCTGCCGCATAAGTGTTCTGCATTCGTCGACCTTCAGCGGTCCTGTCTTCTCTTTCTGACCCTTCCTACTTTTACCCCTCTCCAGGGCTGACTGTACTCCATCATGCGCAATCCATTCAGGTCTGGTCCTCACCTCGAGCACCCGGTCGGTGACTATGGCGAGACGAAAGACATCAACAAGGCTGTCGAAGCTGGCCAGGCGCCAGTGGTTGACGTCAAACATCCGGTTGACAATTCAGATGGCAGCAGCAGTGTCGAGTCCTTCACCGCGGGTGCGCAGGATGGCGTCAAGAAGATGGAGGCTACCACCACTGTCTGGGATAAGAAATCGCTCATTGCTGCGTACATTCTGATGTGGATTGTCACATTCGTGGACGCAATGCAACAGGGTGCCTCTTTCTCGCTCAGCGCCTATGTTACCAGCTCGTTTGCTCTACACTCATTGACAGCTTACACTGGAGTGATGGCGGGAATCATCGGAGGAGTGCTCAAACTTCCTCTAGCGAAAATCCTCGACATATTTGGTCGCCCTCAAGGCTATGCCATTATGGTGGCTTTCTTAGTTGTGGGCTTGATCATGATGGCAGCCTGCAATAATGTCCAAACATACGCAGCAGCGCAGATTTTCTATTGGATCGGGTAAGAACATGAGCAAGCACCCCTATCAGCACTTACTGACTTACCGCAGCTACAACGGAATCACATATACTATCGGTATCTTCGTTGCTGATACCTCTCACCTAAAAAACCGAGGCTTCATGTTTGCATATGTCAGCTCTCCATACATCGTCACTGTCTGGATCACTGGACCCATGGCTACCGCTTTCGTCAATGGTCCTGGTTGGCGCTGGTTTTACGGGGCCTTCGCAATAATCACTGTCGTCGTTAACGTCCCATTGCTGGCGCTCTTTTGGGTGAATTACCGCAAAGCGGTGCGCACAGGAACTATCGTGCCGACTAAGAGCACACGCACGCCCATGGAGTCTCTGAAACACTACTTTATCGAGTTCGATGCTGGCGGTCTTTTCCTCCTAATGGGTGGTCTGGTCTTCTTCCTATTGCCCTTCAGCTTGTACTCGTATCAGGATGGCCTCTGGAAGTCTGCCCTCGTCATCTCATTCTTCATAATTGGCGGGCTGATGCTCGTCGCCTTCGTACTGTACGAGAAGTTTGTTGCGCCGAAGACTTTCATTCCCTACGAACTTCTTCTCGATCGCACAGTACTCGGCGCTTGCATCGTGTCAGGTGTGTTTTTCATCAGCTTCTACTGCTGGAACGCGTACTTCTTCTCCTTCCTCCAGGTGGTGAGCGGACTGAACATCACCGAGGCGACTTATGTCACCAACATCTACAGCATCGGAGCTTGTTTCTGGTCGCTTGTTGTCGGAGCGCTCATCAGATGGACTGGCCGTTTCAAGTGGCTCGCTTTGTACTTTGGCGTCCCGGTGACTATGCTTGGTACCGGACTGATGATTCATTTCAGACAGCCCGATGTGGATGTTGGCTGGGTGGTCATGAGTCAAATTTTCATCGCTTTCGCAGGTGGCGCCATCGTCATTACCGAGCAAGTCGCTGCGATGGCAGCAACAACACACCAGTATGTCGCTGTGGTCCTGGCGATCGAGGGCATGTTCTCCAGTGTGGGTGGCGCGATTGGAGGCTCCGTTTCAGCAGCGTTGTGGACCGGAATATTCCCTGCGAATCTGGCAAAATACCTGCCTGCTGAGGCACAGGCGGATGCTGCGACCATCTATAGCTCTCTCACCGTGCAGCTGTCTTATCTTAAGGGGACCCCAACCCGATATGCGATCGAGAAGGCGTACGGCGAATCGCAGAAGTATATGGCCGTTGCTTCAACTTCGATTTTGGTAGTTGCGCTCGGAGCTGTTATGATGTGGAGAGGTGAGATTGAAGTTATCCTCATATTCTGAACGATGCTTGCTAACCCTCTACAGACATCAACGTTAAAAACTTCAAGCAGGTCAAGGGCCGTGTTTTGTAGGCGCCCGCACTCGCGTCTATCCTTGTCTCAAGGAAGATTCAGACCGTGTCGATGATTGAACGACATGTGGCCACTTGACATGGAAATTCGGCATTGCCATGATACAATCAATACATCAGTAATTTAATGGAAGGAGCACTCAGAGTAGACGTAAACAGGCAGACAATATAACCATTGAAACAATTGCCACACGTGTGACCATGAATACATTTTCGATCCAAGAGAGCTTGACAGACGGAGCGATTGTGGCTTACCTACATGCACTGCTTGTCCGAGCGGATTTGAAATGAACGTCGTCAAGGTGGGCATATCCTCCGAGGGGTTTGGTGGGCCTTTAATTGAGTACAGGTGACGGAGCTCCGCCCCACCAGCTGCTCCACAGCGCGGCCTAAGCGCGGACCCTGGAGTCAACCTCCAAAGGCTGGGTATGACATGGCAAAGGGCATTGCGACATGACCATGATGGCACTCCGCACCATCACTCAGCGCTCAGCAGGCTTGCCGCTGCGCCGTTGTTTTCAGACAGCTGCAGCCGCGGCCCCTCGTCGTGTCCCTGAATTCGCGTTTGCTTTTGAGTAAGGGAGGCATGTTGTCTAGCTTTGAAAAGAGTGCTATACTGATGGTCGCAGCATCGACGGTGTTCTAGTATGTACCCTTCTTCCAATACGATCAAGGGACAAGCTGAACTGCGAGCCAGGTTCGAAGTTCGGACGCATTGCCGCGCGCTCACCAAACGCTTTCGTATCTTCAGAAACAACGGATCCCGTTCATCCTTCTCACCAATGGTGGCGGCAAGCATGAATCCGAGCGTGTGGCGGACCTGAGCCGCAAGCTGAGTGTACCACTCGATACGAGCATGTTTGTGCAAAGCCACACCCCCTTCGCCGACATGGACCAATATAAGGACAAGACTGTCATGGTAGTAGGAGGCGTTGAGGACAAATGCAGACTCGTTGCGGAAGCATATGGGTGAGTCGATGTCGAGGGATGCACTTCAAGGCCCTCGTTTGCTCAGTGTGTGCAGATTTAAAACAGCCGTAACACCCGGCGACATTCTTGCCGCTTATCCTGAAGTTTGGCCTTTCTCACAGCAGCTACTATCTTACTACAAGACCTTCACGCGACCGCTCCCGGCCCCGATCGACCCCGCTTCACCTTCCACTTCTCTTCGCATCGATGCGATCTTTGTCTACAACGATCCTCGTGATTGGGGGCTCGATGCTCAAATCATAAAAGATGTCTTGCTTTCCGAGCGTGGAATAATGGGTACACTTTCTTCTAAAAATGGGACCGCAGCTCTACCAAACAAAGGCTATCAGCAGGACGGACAACCAACTCTTTACTTCTCTAACCCCGATCTGCTTTGGGCTGCGAAGTACCATCTGCCTAGACTAGGTCAGGGTGGTTTCCGTGAGGCATTTGAAGGCATCTGGGCAGCAGTCACTGGGGGCGAGCGTGAAGGCGTTCAGCTCCAGAAAGTCATCATGGGCAAGCCTTACAAGCCCACGTATGAATTCGCTGAGAAGCGACTCATTGCACATCGGGCCCATTTACTGCAAGGTAACAAAAACAAGCTTGGGCATTTGAAGCGCGTTTACATGGTTGGTGACAACCCTGCAAGCGACATAGCTGGCGGCAACAACTACGTGAGTCCGTATGGGACCGATTGGGCGAGCGTTCTAGTCAAGACCGGTGTGTACACGGACGGCTCGCCACCGGCTGTTCAACCTCGACAGATTGTGGGTGATGTGTGGGATGCAGTAAGATGGGCTGCTGCCCAGGAAGGTTGGACAGGATGAGCCATCAATGATCGCTGCTCTTCGCGCGCGTTTCGCACACAACCCGATTTAGCATCTGCTTCTTGTGCAGATACTGTTGTGGCGTCCTGCGATGCGTAAAAGTCTGAACTAGTCTAAAGAGTTCAACGACTACCGACGAACTACGAAGATCAATACTATAGACGGCATCTGTATAAGAGTCGGAAGTCCTGGCGAAGACGGTAAAGGTGTGCGAATGTAGAAGGCTTGTAGGATTGTCCTGTACTAAAACGTGTATATGGTACCCATGGATTATCGAGTCGTGCGCTCTGACTGTACTGCACCATTCAGGCTCATCCGGGACGGGCTACCAAATCGGAGAAGACCTGCGATCATCCTGCATTCGGTTTCTTCGGTAGAATGAGAGTTAGTCTTGACCTCGCATCAAAGCAAGCTTCCCATTCCTCATCTACGAGATAAGTATGAGTTCCTTGGTACACCGTAAGTCCGGGCGGCGTCGGAGTCATGGCGCTGTGGGCAGAATTTCTATATTTTTGCATGCCCACAAGCACGTCATATTCTGATTTCTATTCATTCCCTGTCAATTTCTTGATTCATATCCTCACAACCACTTCTGCCCTCTGTTTGATGGTGCGTGTGGGCATGCGTCAAAGCAAAGCACTCCGCAGCCAGCGTTATTGGAGGCTACTCATTTACAGGATGTTTTTGTGCGTTGTAGGTACTGCTTTTGGATGCCGATTAGTGGTGCCCTTTTGTGGGTTTTGCTCCTTCCTAAGGGTATCTCTAGTGTTCACTCTCACTGGCTCACCGGTGGTGGTTTCCTTGACCAGGGTCTGCCAATGTAGCACACTCTAAGCGGCACCACCACTCCTTCCACCATCACCACCGTTTCCTTGCCGGTTGGCGCGCAAACCTGCTGAATCTTCTAGTTCAGCAACCGTAGTGCGCGCTCTATTTTCCACCTGGTGTCTGCAAGCTGGCGACCCGATCGAGAGCTCGCGGTGGACGGCGCAGTAAGTCGTCAATTCTTTAGTGTTTCGGACTGTCTTTCTTACCATTGAGCATATTATAGGTCGCCGTAGGCCCACTGCTACGCACACTGCAACACAACGGCTTCCAGCAGGTACACCTCAGTGGGATGATAAAAATTCCAATACGCGTTTTCAGGCACCACTTCGAGCCGATCACCGGCTCAACGAGAGCGAGAGCACTGCGTCTGACGGAGACGCCACTTCATGTTCCAATTTCTCGTCACGCCAAAATCAACTCTACTTTCGTGAAAGCCAGTCCGAAATAGACAACGCCGCCAGACGCTCGAGTGACCGGCCAAATCATTTCGAGAAGATGTCAAATCATCTACACAAAGACGCTGGATTCGAAGATGATCAACTCGACCATGGCTGCGTCTCCTTGGCGGGTATCATTAAGTTGCAGCCAAATCGCAAGAAGGGGAACAAAACTTGGCGACCAATGCAGGCGAGTGATCTACGAGAGTCAAATCCCGCCAGGAGCCTTATTGGTGATGCTAGCTTGCAGCCCCACGATACTGAAGACATGAACGGTGAAGCAGAAGGCTCTGTTTTACAAAAACCGCTCGACAGATTCCAAACAAGACCGTCTGTACCTTTGCATGCTCTGTCTGATTGGGGTCACTTGGGTAACATGTATGATGGTACGAATACGTTCGAAGATCTAGCAGCATTCTCTCAAGCCGGTACTGAGGGCGCTCGACAAAGCGAGATGCCTTGTGGGGCGAGGGAACCTTACGTGCAGGTTTTCGGTAACCTCCCCGATCATATTCGACTGCACGAGCAAATGGGAGAATTCGACGGACAAGTCGTGTTCATTGGCCACCCCAATCGAGACGTTTCAGCCCATCAGTGGTCCTCATCGTCTTTCCAATGGGTGAATATAGGGCGATATGTGCACTCTTCTGACAAAGTAGAAGGCTCCCTAGCATCGGACCGGCTTCGGGGTATTGATGAGCACCGCGATCTACTCGAGCGCTTCAAACTGGCTGCTGAGAATCGCGAAACACTCATCGTCCACAACGGGCGCCCCAAGGATCACTTTGCAACAATAGGTCCTGAGTTGCAAGGCGGCATGGACGTCGTCGTATCGACATACACCTATACGAATGTGTCATTAGAGGCCTCTCAAGACTCAGCGAATATGCAAAGCTCATCAAGTTCATCCCTACCTTCGACAGTGCGCGCCCCATTTAGGAAAGACTTTATGGAGGACCCGTTCGTGGCAGCCACCGGCAACCTCGTAACACAATCCAAAAATGGCAACTTTTTGCAAGGCGACTTGATCGGCTCGACAGGATCGCTGGATCTCACCTACCGTTTTCCTATGAAGATGGCCATGGGAAGATCACAATCGAACGTTGGCACCGGCACCTTCGACCGGAAGAGTATGCAAAGTCAAAACCCCGGTTGGTTGTCCGCATCAATCTTGCAAGAGATAGCCTTTGACGAGGAGGATGCTTCAACCCAAGACCGAGGTCCGCATGTAGGTAGTGAGCTCAATCGTAGGCTGCCCTTGAGTGCCCTCCAGGAACCTTTCCGTGGTCGCTCCCAACTCCCAACTAATGCTGAGGGGTCTAAAACTTCCACACCTCTACAAGACAGCGTCTCTCAGAGCACGGCAACTGTCAATCCAACAGCTCAGTATGCTTTTGCACCTCCCTCGTCAGCTTCCCTCACCTGTGTGTCATCGGACCTGGATGCTACTGCTGTCCCTTACGCCAGGATCCAAACGGTAGCTACAGCTTCCGGAGCTTCTGAATCTAACGCTAGCACCGTCAATGCTCCAGCCGTGGGGCTGCATTACAGTGACCCAGATGGCTTGCGAAAGACTCATACTTACGAAGTCACAAATGGACTTGGTCAGCAAGCGCCTACTCTACAGAACTTCAAAGGGCCATTTTTCACTGAGACCAAGCCGACCACTCACGACCCTACTGTAGCACTATCGGTACAGATCAGTGAAGAAGAGAAGCTTGTGAATTGGTTCCACGACGGGCATCGCCCTGCGCGTCAAAAAGAGTACACCAGGTCGCTCATCGCTGCAGCTGTAGCCAGCGGTACAGCCCGACAATTTGGAGCTATTGGTGAGGTCTTGGCCCCCCAACGAGGACCTTACGCAAACACTGGTCCATTCGTTCGCCTCTACGAAAACCTGTCCGAGTACGTGGAAGAGTACCGCAAAGGAAGTAGCCAGTCTTACTTCACACGACGATGGAAGCCCGCGGCATCGCATCTTCGAGGTTTGGGACCTGACGACAACATGAGCTACTTTGTTGCGGGACGCTCTGCACCGTATCTCCTGAGAGGAACCGTCTTGAGACCGTCAGGACCTATATGGGGCTGAGCCTTGCTCCAACCAGTCTCACTTAAGACCGTTTCACCGTTGTCCGCCTGTCAAGCTCTGTGGTACCTCGGGCAGAGATTGCAACAAGGAAGGTTGTCACGGATGGTAACGCGAATGTTTCACTCTAGCAGCTACAGTCAAGTAGTGGAGGCCGTAGCTGTGTTGGCCACTGGCTAGATCAGGCCAGAGTGTTTCTTAACCAGAGTCTTCTACAAGCACGAATGTTAGGGCATGCAAGGATTTCAGCATAGTTTGTGAGACGTTAGATGATGAAAGATAATTAACTTTGAGTTGTGAGTCTGTGAATCTCCTCGATGTGAGATGTCCTCTAGGGTATCCTTTGGCGTACCTTGTGCTACCGCAACTTTGAGCGATCCAATAGGTGGTCATTTACTATCACCTCGACAAAGCGTGCCTCTCCCGTATGACCACTTGTCTCTCGCTTGTATGCATGCAGCAGCGACACTTGTCATGCTTCTGGAGTTGAGAAGCACCAAGACGGCCGAATGATGTTATCCTCTCCGCAGCATCGAACCGTGCGACCATGGAATCTCCAACACGCCGAACGTCCACTGTAGAGCCCGCTTCACAGCCTTCCCGTAATTTGTACGCTAGACTCTCAAAGGCTCTTCAGGATATCAGTAGCAAGCTTCCGTTGCCCGCTCTCACCAAGCGCCTTCTGATCTACCTCTTGAATGCCCCTGCCCACCGCCAAAGTCGTCTTCACGTTTCCGCCGTCGACATGCACGAGTCCATTTCTCCCGACAGTGATCTCAAAGCCAACCTTTGCGCCAAGCACGTCAAGCAGCGCCAGCTCGCTCTTCAGCACAAGCAGCCGCCGCGCCATGCCCAGGCTGATCTTGAACAACATGCCGCCCTTCAAGGGACCAAGGCCCTCGCCCTTGCCCGTGGACGGGTTAACGCAGGTGAGTTCGGGCGGCTGGTCTTTGCCAGCGCTGGCGACGCGGCAGTAGACGAGCGAGTTGGGTAGGAGCTGGGGGCGGGTCTTCTTAGTGGCGCCTTCAAAGGCAAGATGAGGGAGCGCGGCTAGAGGGGTCTCAGGCGTGAGCAGGCAGTTGAAGTTCTCAGCTGCTGAGCCGTTGACGGTGGCTATGACAAGGTCACTAGTGAAGGGCGTGTACTGCTAGGTGTTAGCTTGTGTACTATACATGCAGGTGATGCTGGCGTACGCGACCGCTGTTATACTCAACCAGGGCGGCATTCTTTCTGTTATCAGTCACGAGGGTGCCGGCGACGGTGCTGGCGACGGTGTTTGGGGGGATGTGTCGCAGGCCGGGGCCCAGTGTGAGCGTCTTCTTCTTACCGGTGCCGGTCGGTAGGGCGTGCTGGGGTATTGTGTCGCCGGGCAGGACGACAGTGAGCGACGTGGCCATGGCAATCGCAGTGCGGCGTGCTGGTGGTGGGCTGGGTCGACGGTCTGCGCTAGTTGGGGAATTCACTGGCGCTAGTTAAATTTCTGGTCCACAGACGACTTGACGACCAACACCACGCCGCGAACTCGGAATACCAGAGTCCCGCCTCTCGAGTCCTCGCCCACGCCCCGACGATCCACCAGAACACAGCCCAGACCGAGCGCGCCGCCGGTACAGCACACTCAACCAACATGAGCGCTCAGACAGACGCCGCCCAACGGGTTGCGATTGGTATCTCGTTCGGAAACTCGTACAGCTCGATTGCCTTCACCTCGAGTGTGAGTGGCCCCGTCCAAAGAGAGCAGTGCTGGACGCTGACACGGAACAGGACGGCAAGGCTGAGGTCATTGCCAATGAGGACGGCGACCGCCAGATCCCCTCGATCCTCTCGTACGTCGAGGGCGAAGAGCTCCACGGCGGGCAGGCTAAGAGCCAGCTCGTCCGCAACCCAAAGAACACGGTAGCCTACTTCCGCGACTTCTTGGGCCAAGAGTAAGTTTGCCCCCGCTCCCTGCGCGCCCGCGCAGCCACTGACCAGGCCCAGCTTCAAGTCGATCGACCCCACGCCCGCCCACCAGTCTGCGCACCCCACCGAGCACGAGAACACAGTCGCCTTCACCATCCGCGACAGCGAGGAGGACAAGGAGAACACCGTCACCGTCAGCGACGTCACAACCCGCCACCTGAGGAGACTGCGCACGTCCGCCTCCGACTACCTGGGCAAGGACGTCAACGCCGCCGTCATCACCGTGCCCACCAACTTCTCCGATGCCCAGAAGGACGCCCTGAAGAGCGCTGCCAAGGACGCTGGCATTGAGGTCCTGCAGTTCATCAACGAGCCCACCGCCGCCGTTCTGGCTTACGACGCCCGCCCTGACGCCAAGCTCACTGACAAGATCCTCGTTGTTGCCGACCTCGGTGGCACCCGCTCCGATGTTACCGTCATTGCCTCGCGCGGTGGCATCTACACCATCCTTGCCGCCGTCCACGACTTCGACGTCAGCGGCTCCAAGCTTGACCAGGTCCTGATCGACTACTTTGCCAAGGAGTTCTTGAAGAAGCACAAGTCTGCTGGAGACCCCCGTGAGAACGACCGATCGATGGCCAAGCTGAAGCTCGAGTGCGAGTCCGTCAAGAAGGCCCTCTCGATAGGACAGTCCGCCAGCTTCTCCGTTGAGAGTCTGGCTGGTGGTATTGACTTCGTTGCCACCATCAACCGCACACGTTACGACCTGCTCGGCAACAAGCTGTTTGGCGCCTTCACCCGCCTCGTCTCCCACGCCGTTGAGAAGGCCGAACTCGACCCCCTCGACATCTCTGAGATCATCCTTGCCGGTGGCAACTCGCACACCCCCAAGGTCGCCTCCGCTGTCGGCGCCGCCTTCCCCGAGACCACAACTATCACCGCACCCTCGACTTCGCCGAGCGCTCTTAACCCTTCAGAGCTCGCTGTCCGTGGTGCTGCCATCCAGGCCAGCTTGATCCAGGAGTTTGAGGCCGAGGACATTGAGCAGAGCCTGCACCCAATGGTCACCGTCACACCCCACCTGTCGACCGCCATCGGAGTGCTCTGCATCTCAGGCGACGAGTCCAACGGCATCTTCCACGCCATTGTCGATGCCGAGACACCCCTGCCCGTCCGCCGCACTGCCACCATCACAACACCAAGAGAAGGCGGCGACGTGCTCATCAAGCTTGTTGAGGGCTCGCGACACATCAAGGTGACCAAGCCGGAGCCCAAGGCCAAGGCCGAGAAGGACGAAGACGACAGCGACGACGACAGCGAAGACGAGGAGGAGGAGCTTCGGGAAAAGACATGGAAGATTGGCTCTGCGCTCAGCGAGGCCGCGCTCCGCGGCGTCAAGAAGGGCGCCAAGGTTGAGGTCCAGATCAACATTGCAAACGACCTGAGCGTCACGGCGCTCTTCCGCCAAGTCGGCGCCAAGGGCGGTGTGCGCGGACAGGTCCAGGGGAAAGCCAGCCAGAACGGCAGTGCGTAGGCGCCTCGCAGCGATGAATAACGATATTATAACGATATTGATTGAATAGACTAGCTTCGGTTTTGAGCGAGCTTGATCGCTCTATAGAACAATCTCAGCCTCTTTTGACTTTGCATCCCAGCACCCAGTTTCTCGCTCGCGTATATGCTACATACATTCACACGTCCAGGGCAATGACGCGACGTCAATTCATCACCCTGAACCCCCTATGTCATCTATCCTTGAGGATGCGCAGGCGCGGCGCCATGCGCCGCCCCAGCCCCGTCTTCAACCACGCGTCATACGCGCCGTCGCCGTCGCCGTCGCCCCACGCCTCGACATGGGCATAATGCCAGCGCCGCAGCACCCAGTTCTCGCGGTCCAAATCATCACACAGCAGCATTTCGAGGGCGCCAATCTCGGCGCCCTCGTGCTCGTTCTCCCACTCGGAGCTCTGCGCAATGCTCAGCCAGCGCAGACGGCCCAGGAACCGCTCGTCCATCAGCCCGTACAGATCCACGGCGGTGAAGCAGCGGCTGGGGTCGATCGACGTCTGGCCGCTGGTTACGAGGGTTAGGCTCTGGAGTGGGCGCGCGTCGGCCCACATGGCGGGCGTCCAGTCGGCGGGCATGTGGCCGAAGCGGCTGTCGATGTAGTCGAGGGCGATGGTGAGGGTGGTGAGGTGCGGAAGCCATTCTAGGACCGCGTTGAGGCGCCCGTGCTTGACGTTGGGGAGGTCGCGCAGCTCTACGGTGGTGAGGTTGCTCTCGAGGTTCTGCAGTAGTGGTCGGATCCCGAGGTGGTCTAGCCCGGGGGAGTGGAGGATCGAGAGGCTGTAGAGACTGGGTGGGAAGTGGTCGGGTTGGCGCAGTAGATCCCAGAGATACTTGCCGTAGATAGAGCCGCTGTTGCTGTCAGCCTTGCGCATTCTGTTGCGCATGTGGTATAGCTTACGAGAGAGAGAGGTGTTGGAGTTTGGGTGGCCACCGGACGTTCATGCTGAGCCCGAGGCCTTCGTAGTTGCTCGTGCAGCGCGGAAGATAGATGGCATCAAGCTGACCCAGGCGCCGCAGCGTTTGCGCGAGCGACTGGAAGCTTATACATTCGCTCACCAGGCTCAAGTCCAGGACCTTGAGCCTCTCACACTTCGACAAGCTCGCCCAGCAGTTGACTGCAAAACTCGCCTGCGGGCTATGAAGACTTGCAGACCAGCCTTCGTGCGACCGAGCAGGCGGGCGGTCGTGGACTTTGTGCCCTGGTGGATGATGTGTGAGAGGTCGAGGACGCGAACGAGGCTCGAAAGAGACGTGGGCTTGATGTGTGCAAGGACGGAGGGGCAGATGGTGCGCACGAAGAGGTCATACGCTTTGCCGGAGAGGAAGGGAGACGCGTAGAGGGGGCGTATGGCGACGTCGTACCATTGTCTGTGAGGTGTCAGTATGGAGAAACTTGAAGGTGAGAGATGAAGGTACCTATTCACGGCGCAGAAGCGCGCGAGCGTTGCTTGCTTCTTGCAAGTGTCCCACGCCTCTACATACGCCAGTACCTCCAGTAAGATTTCATCTGGGAGGTAGTTCGTGAAGGTGGTCATGAGAAAACACCCAGGCCCCGTTGAGCACGTGTTTTCGAAATTCGAATGTCGAATGTCGCATGGTAGAAGCGTTGCTGTAGAAAGATGGAGAATGACGTTTGCCCCTCTCCACCCACTTTATGTCCGTCTAATTCCGTCGACCCAAGCAAAGTTTTGGAGAAGACAGCAGCAAGCACGTCTTTGGTCATTCAAATCACTTTTCGCTGCCTCAATGTATGCTTGGTATCTATTCAAAAGACTCACAACAACCTGCATGATTTGATAAAGGCGCTACCTCAGTAGACTTCGCAGGCAATCGCATCGGTGAGAAACACACGTACGGGACCTTGTTTTACCATGACTGTATTCGGGGTCTTCTTAGCATACAAGCACAACCTGTTCAATTATATTGCGCTACACTCTGCTTAGGGGACCACCCTCTGTGGGTCCCTGGGGAACAGACTGCACATACGAATGTTCGGCAGCCCCAACCAGAATTGTACAATCCTCTCCAGACCGAAACCTCCTCCTGCATGTGGTGGGCAGCCATACTTGAAGCAGTCGACGTAGTCCTTGGTGCCTGCGCCAGTGGGATCGATCGGTGGGTCGTGTTCGCGCATCTGCTTGGACAGCAGCTCAGAATCGTGGATACGCTGGGCGCCAGAGCAGATCTCCTGTCCGCGCATGAACATATCGTACGAGTTTGAGAGCTTGGGGTCGTGGGGCGAAGGCATTGTGTAAGCGGGGCGGATGGCGAGCGGGAACTGGTCGAGGACGTAGAAGTCCGAGTTGTACTTCTTGAGAACAAGAGCACCGAGCTTCTTCTCTTGGGGAGTCCTGCATGGAATTAGCATCTTCTCGGATGAAACAAGACTAAGCAAACTTACGTCAGGTCGTCATAGTCGCCAAGCTCTTCGCCAGCGTCGCGCAGCATCTTGATGCCTTCGGTGAAGGGAATGCGCGGCACGTTACCTGATTCGGGGAGCTTGAAGTCATCGACGTGGTAGACACCGCGGATGAGATCCGTCTCGCGCTTGTACCGCACGTTTAGCTCCTTGAAGATGAACAGCATGAGGTCCTCGAGGACACCCATAACTTCATGGTAGTGTTCCTGGAACTCCATCTCGAGATCGAGACCAGTGAACTCTGTCAGATGACGAGCTGTGTTGGAGTTCTCGGCACGGAAAACGGGTCCAATCTCCATGACTCTCTGGAACCGCGAAGCGATCAACATCTGCTTGTAGAATTGAGGCGACTGGGCCAAGTAGGCCTGACGGTCAAAGTACTTGAGTTCGAAGACGTTGGCACCTCCCTCCGACGCGGCGCCGAGGATCTTGGGTGTCTGCACAAGAGTAAACCCCTTCTTTGACAGGAACTCCTGGAAGATTGCGCAGACACCGCTCTTGACAACGAAGATAGACTGGTTGATCTTTGCACGCAGATCAAGCGTCCGGTTGTTGAGCCTGGTGTTGAGGCTAACAAGCGGTCGCTCACCACCCTCCTCCTTCTGCTCCTCCTCGGCTGTGGTATCGGCGGGGAGTGGCCTCTCGGCGTCATCGACCTGTAGAGGCAGCGGTACTTCGGCCTTGACCTCGATGAACAGCTTCTTGATGTGGATCTCAAAGTCCTGGATAGAGGCGCTCTTGATGGGCTCTGGGGCCTTCTTGACCAGTCCAGTGACGACAATTGTGCTTTCGGTGCTGACAGTACCGCAGAACTTGACCATCTGCTTGCTCAGCTTGTCACTGGCAGCGATGACAGCTTGTATTGTGCTGAGATTCTGGCGCAAGTTCAGGAAAGCCAACTTCGCAGACTGAACGCGGGCATTCTCAACCCAGCAACGGAAGGTGATTTCCTTGTCCACGTTGTCGGCAACATTGTCGAGGCTGACACGAGTGATGCCCGTGGGCTTGAAGTCCTTCGAGCCGGTGAGGGGGAGCTCGCCATACGAGTCTTTCGAGACGTCCTCGGCGTCAGCGGCCTCCTTTTTTGTGCGATCGGCGAGTTCACGGGCCTTTGCTGCAGCCTTCTTCTCAGCCTGTCCAGATAGTCAGATGTGTTTCAGTCATGCCAGCACGCGACTGGAAATCACCTTCTCCTTCTCCTTCTGCGCTTTCTTCAAGGCATTCTTCGAAGGCGCCTCGCCTTGTGGCGCTTCACTGGAAGGTGGTGCGTCGCTCATATTGCAATGGGTGGAATGAGGGTGGAATGAACGTGGTGGTGTGGTCGAGAAATTATTACTCCAACTCGCGATTGGAGGGGCAGGTGCGACTCATACCCCACATTCCCACCAACGCCAGCGTCAGCCAAGACCGATCGAGTCAGGTACAATTACAGGCTCGAAACGAGCAAGACTTTCCGAATCTAATTTACAATGTCCGTGCTTCGAAAGACCGCCATTACGATTACAAGGATCCTAGAGTGGGTATCGAAAGAACTCGGACCTCGAAACCCCTCATGCTGTCGCTCAAAGCCAATGCCCACGCTATGCCCATACGAGACGTTAAAGACCTCGACCATGGCGCCTAATCCGAGCCAATGCGAAGCAAATGGTGCGCACAATACTAGATGTGCTGCCAAATGCTATGAAGAAAAAAGTTGGTCGATCTCGCTGTTGATCATCCGTGTATAGAGGCTCGACTCGAGCCAACAGCACCGCCATCCCAAAGTCGTACAGTCTTTATCGTAGGATTCTTTGGCTCGTGGCAAGAGAAGATATTGACATGGTTATCGTGCAAAGCAGCAGCAGCAATCATGAGTCGATGCGGATGGAAAGCTGTGGTGGTGATTGGAGTTGATCGGTCGCGGAGGAAGCCAGAATATGGCTCGAAGTTCGATACTGGCTCTCCGTTGTTGATGTTGAAGATTTTGACGCGATGCTTCTGAGTTCCACTGCAACGTTGTTAGTCGGATGCCCTCAAGTTCTTGAAGCACTTGAACTTACATTGCAAAGACCGGCGCGTGCTCGTGAACACTGAGTGTGCGCAGATGGTCTGTCGTCGCCTGAATAGTTTTGACACTGCGGTCCATCCGAATATCCCACAGCTTCACTTCGCCGCTTCGGCAGCCACTGACGAGCTCTCGCTGTCCGCCACGTTGGAGATGCACGTTTGTAACCCATTGTTTGTGTTCTTTCCAAACCTTCACCATGGCAGTTGCGGGCTTTTGGCGCTGATCGTACACACGGACAGCTCCATCACCAAATCCTGCGACAAAGACGTCGCCCTCAACTTGGTCAGACGTCAGTGAGGTAATGCAGGAACCTGATCGCGCAGGTATGTCCTAGGAGAGTTAGTCGTGGGACGCGGACAACGACGACAACAGAACTCACCTGTATGCAGGTTTCAGTGCCTGCGTTCCACACGCGAATGACCTTCACATCTCCGGCCACAAGCACCAGGCCCCTACCCTGTTGCCAATCGAAGACCAGCCCGGCGTTCCTGTTACTCGGGACGAGGTCGGTCAAGGCTCGGAATGCAGTTACAAGCTCTGTCTTTCCTTTTGTGTCGTAGTTACGGAAGATCTTCATAACACCATCCGATGATCCCGTCATCAGTAGAGCTTGGTCATCTTCATTGATGAACCGAACATCCGTAATCTTCGAATCCAACGGGTTGCCGTTGGAGAAGCAATTTACCCTCTTCGCAGAATCTGAGTAATCGATGATGTTGACCGTGTTCCAGCTGTCCGTTACTACGAGATGATCCTCAAACTGGTGGAAAGTCATCTTCATGGGCTGACTGAGGTTATCGAAATAGCTGCGAGGTACGTCCCATCGATTCGAGATGGCAACGTCCTTGAGAGGTTGCGTTTCAGCAATGGTTTTATCATTGCGATTCCTTCGCCAAAGCCGTCCGTTGTAGTCTGTGCTACCTGGCTCGTCTGCCTCTGTGGGCTTCATCTGAGGTTCGCGGAAGTACTCGACCGACCACTCAAAGAAGACACTCTTGAGCGGTATGTGCGGTTTCTCTGTGAGAGACCGAGGCCTGAAACCTCTCGACTTTGGCTCCTCTTCAGCATGGTACTTCTCAGGTGTGTCAGGGCGTGTATCAGTGACGGAAGTTTCCGAGTCATCGACTTTCCCTCGCACGGCAGTCTTCTGTGGGGAATTGGATGGGTCGTGGCCAGTCCAGAGGCTTTTGAGAGATGCAGTCGACTTTCGCATACCACCGAAGAGTGAGAGGTAGCCAGTCTCTTTCGATGGTGTTGGTGGGGTCGAGACCAATTGCTGAACTGGTTTCTCTTCTGGCGTACGACGTATGGGACGAGGCGCAGAGTTCTTCTTCAATGT
Organism: Lizonia empirigonia; assembly: GCA_009982855.1. Lineage (NCBI taxonomy): Eukaryota > Fungi > Ascomycota > Dothideomycetes > Pseudoperisporiaceae > Lizonia > Lizonia empirigonia. The sequence continues at coordinate 527,298 of JAADKA010000001.1, read as the reverse complement.
TTCACTGAACTGTGGTTGCGCAAATCTAGCAAGTGATGACTCGAGCAGAGCAACGAGGATGTAGTCGACGACCACCCCAGCGTCCTTGGCAATCTCAGGGTAGGGGTCAACGGACATGACCAACATCTCTTTCCAGATGGCAGAATAGATAGTGTTCTGCGAACAGCTGTTTGTTGCCGAGGACAAGCCATTCGCGGTGGAGCGCATCTTCATATAAAGCCCGTCGCCGTTCTTCTGTTCCATTTGAGCCAGGATGTCGCTGTTCTTCTCGTCTGAAAAATGTTCAAATGCCGTAACAATGAAGCGTGCCTTGTAGCGTGCGATGAATGTCGAGAAGAATATCAAAAGCTCCTTGCGGACCATGCTGTTACCATCGGTAGTCATGACGAGAACCATCGAGGCAATCGACTCTTCAATATTCGCCACCTGCGATGTGACATCCCGAATGCCTAGGAAGGATGTCAACGAGTGCAGCATTGCAGCTCGTACTTCGGCAACAGGGTCGATGACAAGCTCGCACAGTCGCTCGTGGGCCATGCAGCGAATGCCCACCCACTTGGCTTCTTCGTAGTCGATCCAGAGCTTGCTCAGACAGAGGCATGACCACTGTCTGAGGAGGGGATTTTGAAGGTCTTTCAGATGATCCAGACAACTCTCAACAAGTTCGGTGCTTAGCGATGCGCGTTGGCCCTGATTGTAGTCCTTGCAGAACATTGATATGATGAAGGCACACATCGCCCGGTGTTCACTTGCGTTCTGGATAGGTATTCCTGTAGCTCATTAGTATAGTCTCAGGAGGACGATGAGAAACTAGACACTTACCAGAGCTAGGGTTGAAGATGTTGATAAAGTACTGGTATCCATTGTCTTTGAGTAGGTCGGCTTGACAGGACGAGTCAACGGCAAGTATACGAGCCCAGATGAATACCATGACTGGCTTCAACTCATTCGCTTGCGATTGTAAGAGCTTCAGTACATATGGGAAGATGCCAATGCTGAGGGCGAGGTTGACAGCCCATGGTCCGTGATCCAGGAAGCTAGATAATAGGATCAGAGCGCGCAACCGATGAACCTGACTCAGGAGGACCTGAAGCACGATGGGAAGCTGTTCAGGTATCTTCTGCTCGACAGCCCCCTGCGACAGGTACACCTCGAAGGCTGTGAGCTGTTCTGAGAAGAAGTCCGAGTGCTTGTACTGGTACTCCTTTTCGCCGCGAGCTTCAGCTTGCAGGTCAGGCAGTTGGGCCAGGATCAGCTCGACAGCAAGATCCCAGCTTCGCCACAGAGGATGATCGTGCGTGTGCGGTATCTCTGGATGAGATACAGGATTGCAGTGGTAAACACGCATGATGCGCTGCGCCAGCAAATAGTTGCGGAACAGTGCGGCTACCATGAGATCCTGGCGGAAGAGCTTCTTGAAGAGGGGTTTCGACAGCGAGTTCCAGGCAATCGTATCTGTGATGGCGGTAAAAATCCAGTTGAGTTCGCCGATGGGCGTTCGTCGCTCTGAAACTTTGCCAGGAATGTTGTGAGCATCCCGTAGGCCAACTTTGCTAGGCAAGGGGTTTTGGAGTATGAAGAACCGTACAGCCATGGTGATGGGATCTGTTAGACAAGAAGTGAAGACATCCGCAGGGAGTTCTGGGTTCGTGGGTAAGGATTCCTTCTCACGGCAGGCGGCCAGATGGATGCAGTCGCTGAAGTCCACATACTCAACGTTTGGATCTCTTCGGCGAGCCTCCTCGAATTCGGCCTGGTGCTTTTCAGCGAACCTGTTGAAGTTGCTGATGATGAGACCAGCGTCGGAGCAATCATATACGAAGAGGCTGGGAGCACCTATCCAGCTTTGCAGATCATATAGCGAGAGTGGAATGTACTGGGTGTAGTTCCTGTTGAAGACCCAAATCTCTCCACTGGAGGTCGGTTTGGGTACACCGTGGCCGTTGTAGTGGAAGAGGACGCGTTCGTTGCGGGCGTTTCGTCGGAGCGTGGAAGCATATTTCCTCGTCTCTTCGGTAGTAGGGTCGAGCAGGAGCTTGTATCGTGTGCGCATGCTCAGTTGCTCGTACTGGGTCTGCAGGGCTTTTCCGATCTGGTTCATGGGCGTGTGGCCCGGGGTCTGTGAGGTTACGGTGGGGTCGATCCAGCATTCTTCTTTGGCACATGGGTTGGTCTTGATGACGTCCGGTGGATCGACGCCAATGTTCAGGCAGAGAGCCAGCACAGCGGAGACGGTCTTGAGACGGTCCCGCATGCGCCATTCTTGCACCGACGATGCGCCCAGCTCGCCCTTGGGATAGCCGCCCGTTTCGTGTTTCTTGTCGGTGTAGTACATGAAGAAGTTCTGTGGCAGCAGGTCAGTGTCAGACACGGGCTCATGGGCGCAGCGCAACGCACTGAGGTCAGCATGTTGCTGTACTCCTCCGAGTTCAATTGGTCGTCCCAGCCATGGCGGATCTTGAAGTGGCCATCGACGCTGCCCTCTTCGGCGGGCTCCTGGGATTGCGCGGGCTGGCGGGGCCCAAAGTCGCTCTTTGCGCGTGCGAGGCTTGGTCGCGCCGAGTTGGTGGCGGTCAGCGGTGGGCGGGCTGTCGAGGTGGGCGACTGGTCGTCGAGGTGGGCGTTTGTGGAGGAGTTGCTGGGGTGTGAGGCGGTCGTGTCCTGCGACGGGCGCGACTCTCTCGGGGCCTCGGCGGCTGCAGCAGAGTCGTCCATGTCGAGGGGCGCGTGCGAGGCAAGCGGGTTGGGGAACGGGTGGCCGGCGTTGAGGGCTGTTCTCATGGCGAGCGTGGGCGTGAGGTGACGGAGCTCCCAGCAGCGCCCATGTCGCACGAGCTGCCTAGGCACGGTGAAGAGGGGCGCGGGCGGGGCGAGGCTCTATGTGGGAGAGTAAGAGCAGCGTGCAGCCGGCTGTTCTGCTGCGAATACAGGTCAAGATGTGGGTGTGCACGCTTCAAAGTGGACGGCAGTCACGGTGACGCTAGGTCGAATACAGCCGTCGGTCGGGAGTGGAGCTACAGGCGCGCTGGACTGGCGAGCACGGGCGGGCGCGGGCCTGGCATTCAGTCATTGGCACTGTCGAGCAAACAACGCCCGGGCTGCTCTGAAATCCGACCGTCTGCACCGGGGCCAACGTGTTGCGTGTGGCACAGGGTTGTCGATGGACTTGACCGGCCGTCTGCCCTCGCCGCGACTGTACTATGCACTAGGCATGCACGCTGTGAATGCGGTCCAGCAGCACTCCAATCACCGCCGGCGCCATCCCTGTCCTCGTCGTGCGGCTTCAGGGGGAGTGCGCCGCGAACACCGAACACTGTAAACCGTGAACCGTCAAGGCTGCCTGAGACGCTCCCACTCTGCGCGGCTCTGCCTCCTGTCGTTGCTGTCTCGGCCCCCCGCACGCTGTCTGAATTGCGCTGCGTGCTGGTGCTGGTGCCCTCGGTCTCAGCTGCTTGTCCCTGCACCACCAAGCGCAGACATCAGCGCTGCGCCAAACATCGCGGCCCCAAACTGTCCCAGAGCCTTGCCAAACGACGCTCGCTGTCTTGTTTGCGTCGTCGCGACATGCGCACCCCCTCCAGCGAGCCTTAACACCCTCCTTGCAGCCTCCCCAACCTCGAGCCACACTAGACATCGCCCGCCCGCGCGACCCCCAGACACACCCAGACACACCCAGCAACACCCAGCAACACCCAGCAACACCCAGCAACACCCAGCAACACCCAGCAACACCCAGCAACACCCAGCAACACCCAGCAACGCGCCGCCCGCCCCTCGTGCAGACCGAATGCGTGCGTGACCGGCACCCGCTGCCATTGTAACCTCTGCAGCCCTGCAGACCCGGCGCCATGTCGTTCCTGTTTGGCAAGAAGAACAAGCAGCAGAGCAACGCGCTCCCCTCGGCCACGCGAGACATTGCCTCGTCCCACGGCCCAGCGCCCCAGGCCGCCCCGCCAAATCCACCCGCCGTCCGCGAAAAGGAGAACGGCCGCCCAGCGCCACAGCCACAGACGAACACGTCGACCCCGAGCGGGAGCGTGAACAACTCGCTGAGCTCGCTGCAAGGCCAGGGGGGTGCCATCGCACCTGAGCCCAAGGCCTTGCGAGAGAGGGCAGGCTCCAACGAACAGGTCCGCCCAAGACGCCCACGACGCTGCCTGCACACATGCTGACAATGCAACAGGGTACACTACAGAATCCCAGGCCTGTGGGCCCTTCTCAGGAATCTCCCTACCCGTGGTCCTCTCGCCGCCTGAACTTCACCACCGGCAACCCCTTTCCGCGCTACGGCGCTGCCATCAACTCAGTCGCCTCCAAGGATGGCACAATCTACCTCATGGGCGGCCTTGTTGGCGGCGCGACGGTCAAGGGCGACCTCTGGCTGACCGAGATGGGCAACGGAAGTATGGCGTGCTACCCGATTTCCACCACGGGCGACGGCCCTGGTCCTCGTGTAGGGCATGCCAGTCTGCTGGTCGGCAACGCTTTCATTGTCTTTGGAGGAGATACCAAGCTGGCGGACAACGATGACCTGGACGACACCTTGTACCTTCTCAATACCTGTAGGTTTATCTGCTCGTACGACCCTTCCAGGCTTCTACTGACAGCGTGACAGCGACAAAGCACTGGTCGCGCGCCTTGCCCCAAGGCCCGCGTCCTACAGGACGTTACGGACACACCTTAAACATACTGGGATCAAAGATCTACATCTTTGGTGGCCAAGTGGAGGGCTTCTTTTTCAACGACCTCGTAGCATTCGATCTGAATTCCCTGCAGTCGTCAGCCAGTCGCTGGGAGGTTCTCCTGCCCAACTCCAAAGACCAGTCTTCTCCACAGGGACGGTTGCCCCCAGCTCGCACGAATCACTCGGTCGTGACGTGGACGGACAGACTCTACCTGTACGTTGCGCCGTGAATCTGCAACCGCGTCTGCTAATGTTTACCTAGTTTTGGCGGTACAGATGGTGTCACCTGGTTCAACGACGTCTGGACTTACGAGCCCCGTTCTAACAGCTGGACGGAGCTTGATTGTATTGGCTACATCCCTGTGGCGCGCGAGGGTCATTCTGCTGCCCTTGTCAACGATACCATGTACATTTTTGGTGGTCGCACACAAGAGGGCGTCGATTTGGGAGACCTTGCCGCATTTCGCATATCCTCTCGCCGTTGGTACATGTTCCAAAACATGGGACACTCGCCCTCTGCCCGATCAGGTCACAGCATGACCGCATTTGGAAAACATATTGTCACACTGGCAGGCGAGCCAAGCTCTTCATTGAGCGACAGAAATGAGCTGAGCATGGCGTACATTCTGGATACTTCCAAGATTAGATACCCTCCCAACGAGAGCGCAATCCCCCAGGCAGCGATGAATACCCCCCGAAAACTCAGCGGAGGTGAGCGTAGCAACATCCCCCACACTAGGAACGGACCACCGCCGAATCGTGAAAGTATGTTGCCAGGGTCGCAGCAACAGCGAGCTCCTGACTCATCCACCGGCATTGGGCCAGGTGGGTCGCGCCTGCCTCGTGCAGCTGGCCAAGCGCCTTCTGGACCTCCGCCGCTACAGCAACCGCCTCAGCCAAGGATGAACGGCGCCAATCCTCAGGTCATTCCAGCGTCCAGAAGCAAAACACCGACAAAAGCGGAGCGATCATTTGGCCCTTCTGTCGACACGGAGGCTGCTTCTTCTTTCGAAAGAGACAATCGCTCGCCGACAACCAAAGACAGCCCGTCTGCTGCAGAGCTCCAGCGGAAGACGTCTGATGCTGTAAGCCAGCGGATGCCCAAGGAATCTATGGACACGTCACGATCTGGCAGTCTAACCTCACGTAACACATCAAGAACACAATCGCATAGGCAGCAACCGTCTCATGACACTATAGCTAGCATTGAACAGGACACGCCCAGACGGTCAGTCGAGACTCCGCAACAACGCGCCTTGAGTCGCGAGGCAGACAACCGGCAAGTGGATAGCGGTCTAGGTGCTTCTCCTGCAATAACCCATACCAACGACGAGGTTGTTCGAGAACTTGACGTTGCAAAAAGTCGCAATGCATGGTACGCTTCGGAACTCGCATTAGCACGCAAGGCTGGCTACAACCCTGCCACTTCGACGAGCCCCATGTTCGACGAGCGATCGGCCGACACCTTTCACGATGAAGACCGACCACTCCTCGAGGCTCTCCTTAAAATGAAGGCAGAAGTCGACCGGGTACAGACGTCCATCAAGATACAGGGATCTGATGCTGCGAAGCGAATCGCAGAAGTTGAACGGCAACGAGACGCTGCTATCAGTGAAGCCATTTACGCCAAAACGAAGCTGGCAGCTCACGGGGGTGGCAGCCAGGCAGGTACTCCCCAATTCGACAGCGGCCGCAACACAGAGACGCCTGATCTCGACCGCATGAATGACATCAGTCGACGTTTGGCTGCATCGCTGGCCGCTCAGGCAGAGCTGACGACCTTGGTCGAGAAGCTAACTCACGAGATTGAGGCTGAGAAGAAGGCCAAGGAATTGGCTGATGAGACTGCAGAAGCAGCGCAAAGACGTGTCCAAGAGCTAGACTCTACTCGACAAAAGGCAGCTGCCGAATCCGAGAGTCTACGGGCGGAGCTGCATGAGGCACAGCGTGTAGCAAGGGAAGTGTCTGCCAGCGCCGCGGAAGCTGAGACATCCTCCCGCTTGCTAGCCGTTGACAAGCAAGAGTTAAGCGCCAAAGTCGCCCACTTCTCCACGGAATCGACAAACTACGCTGCTGTCCTCCAAACATTACGCGAAGCGGTCGCTGCCTCCTCGGAAAAGTCCAGTCTGCTGGAAAGGCAGCTTGAAGAGGAGCGCAGTCAAAGTGAAAGCATACGCCAGAAGCTCAGTCAACTTCGTGCTGAACACGAGGCTCGCACAACAGAGCTCGAAACCGCGTCCCAGAAATTGCGCGATGCTGAAGAGCTAGCAGAAAAGCATGCGGCAGAAGCGCGTCTCCATCAAGCAGCCGTACTATCTGGTCTGGGAAGCATCGCCAATCATGCTCCCCCCAACGATGCCGTTATAAACGAACGCGTCAGTATACTTCAACAACAAGTCGAAGCGGCCAATGCCATGGCGCGGAAGAACCAGGCAGCTGCAGACCAGGCTTCTGAGAAACTGCGTCGCGCCGAGGAAAGAATCGCTGGCCTCGAAGCCTACCAAGAACAGTCCAGCCGCGAAGGCCTTACGATTCGTAAACAACTGCAGCAGGCTATGAGAGACGTGCAGGCCTCCGAGGCCGAGAAGGCTGAACTTCACCAGCAGCATGAACGTCTCCGTTTGGAGAGTAACGCCTTCGAAGTTCAACTCAAGACTCTAAAGAACCTCCTTGAAGAAAGAGGAGTCAACGCCGTTGATCACCGCCGCTCGAGAGTATTGGATAGTCCAAATTCGAGATTTGGTACTCCAGAGCTTAATCGCGTTAGAGAGCTTGAGCAGCAGATTGACTCCATGAACAAGGTGCACGAAGAATTACGTGCCTCGTTTGAGCAGCGGGAACATGAAGTTAGCAAGGACTGGGAAGAGAAATTGCAAGCCCTGCACAACGACCACCAGGCGGCTGTCAAGTACCTCAGAGGCACAGAGAAGATGCTTGCCAAGATGAAGCAAGAGCTCGACCGGTACAAGAACGCGAATACGAAGCTGGAAGAAGAGCTCAAGCAAGCAACTCAGACTTCGCGAAGTCTGACGAAAGAACAAAGTGCAGAATGGGAAGCAGAGCGATCCTCACTGCGCAAGGAGCTTGCAAACACTCAGGACAACCTAAAGGCGAGTGTCGGTCGTCTAGAAAGCCAGTTGTCCACACTACAAGCCGAGTTGGCCGCTGCACGACAGGAAGCTGAAGCAGCAGCAAACAGGACGAAGCAGGCCGAGTCCACCGCCAACCAAACTAGCACTGAACTCGAGTCCCTACGGCAACAGTACGCAGTTGTTGAAGAGCGCGCACGCGAAGCGGAGAACCGGGTGCAGATGTTCCTCGATCAATTTGAGACATCTGTAGATACCTACCGCCGGCAGTCGCAAGTGCCAGGGGGCAGCAGCAACGGGGAGATGACCCGTCACCGCACGCACGATAGTGTTGCTTCCGCCGAATCTCTCTATAGCCACAACGATGGCTCTAGCACCCCAGAAGCACCCAACAACCGTCCCGCGTCCACCGCCACGCGCAACTCCATGGCGCTAGACAACCTGGCCTCGGAGCTCGACGCCCTGAGAAGTCATTGGGAGACCACGAACAAAGCGTATCGCCTGAGCGATCGATTCGACTTTGAAAGGACACCCACAAACGACAAGCACAGCACGAATGAGGGTATTTCGCAATGGAGAGACTCGGTCGGTTCTGAGATTTCCGTTGAGGAGATTGCGCCCAAGTCGAAGCCCGCACAGTCCCAGCCTTCGACCGCCCCAGCCGTCAACGGACCAGCCGCAGCTGGGCCCGCAGCTGGCATGCTTTGATGAAATTTATGAATGTTTCTTTTGCCTTGGAGCAACACGGCGGGCAGGATCCTAAAAATCCAATTACACCAACGCCCTGTCTTTTTGGCAGGATTGGGTTGCCGCAACTCGATTTGACTTTGGGTTGAGGCTTGGTTTTAGGTCCTCTGGGTTTTTGGCTTTTCGTAACATATACCATTCTCCAATGTTTAATCTGCTTACTTGCCTTGCTCATCTGCCGTCCGCTTCGTGCGCTAGCCATCTTGTGCGCGCCCATTTCTCATCCGTTGCTACTGAAGTGAAAGTCAGACAGAGGCACGCCGATACCACACCGCCCATGACGTTTCCCTTGCCTTTCACCTTTCCGCTCTCAATGCGCGCAACAATAGCAGCGACGCGCCGTCTGGAGCGGTATTGGAGCGGTATTTTTTCTATTGTGACAATGGCAAGCGATGTTGGTGGGTGGAGATGGGGTTGTTGTATAAGATGGATGGTCTTGGTCGTTTTTTTGTTTTACTTTTCCTTCTTTCTTTAGTCACTTCTTCTTCGTCTCCTTCGTCTTCTCCCTTTCTTTTCTTCTTCTTCGACTTTTTTTCCGTTTTTTTTAAACGATATCCAATATGAACGTTGATTTGGGTTCGTTCGGCGCTGGCGCTGGCGCTGGCGCTGGCGCCGAGTTTGACGATAGCGGTGTTTTCCTCGGAGATGAGGAGTTTGGCGCATTCGCGGATGCGTTCTTGGAGTTTACCCCAGATGGGGTTGAGGCCTGTGGCGGCTTCACAGATGGACAGCAGGATGTCAGGGGGGAGGGTGGTGAGGGAGACTTGTTCTTCGAGCAGGCTTTTGAGCCTACCTTTGCGCAGGAAGGAGGGTTTGAGGACCTCCTGCAACCCGCGTCGCGCTGCTCTCCTGCCGGCTCTGTGGCGCCTTCAGAGGCCGCCAGCGATGAATCCGCGGTGTCTCTGACCAACTCGCTGGACGATGCTGGGTTCATTGCACTGAGGAACAAACACGTCCTTCCGTCAGCGCCCCTGACGACCTCCAGCTACACCCCTCTCCCTTCTGTTCTCGCCGCCGAGCCCGAGCCATCACCTCCCACAACCATCTACCAGGCCTACAGCAGTCACTTCCGCACCTCGGCGGACGCCAAAGCATACCGTCGCCGGCCCCGCCTCCAGCCCAAGTCGCAAGCGACCGACGTCAAGCGCGTCAAGCAATTCGGCCGCGACTACTGGGTGCGCCGCCTCTACAACGCCATGGTGGACACCAGCAACATCACCGACGGCGAGCAGTCAATCCACCGCGTGCGCTTCACGCAAAAGCCGCTCCCCTTCAACTCCCTCGACCTCGAGGCCACCGCCCACCACATCTTTGACGAAGCTATTGCGGTGCACGAGCGCGGCTGGAACCGCCCAACCGTCTACCACAAGAAGGTCGTGCGCGGCAAGCTTGTCGATCTCAGCGAGACGAGTGTGGAGATGCGACTGAGCAGGATTTGTCTGTGTCTGCAGCAGAAGAAGAGCAGTGTCGACGATGCGATCCGCGGTGGTGTGACGCTGGCGCTGCTTTGCGATAACCCAGAGGCCAGGAGCTTTACGAAGCAGAGCAACGACGTGGGAAACAAGAAGCGTGGTGAGAGACTGAAGGTGACAAGTGCGAAGGAGAAGGCGAGGAGGGCGCAGAAGGAGAAGTCGGTCGAGAAGGAGGCAACAGTCGAGAAGGAGGTTCAGGAGGGTCAGGTGAAGGTCGACAGCGAGCAGGAGAAGAGCTGATGACGCATTGATGATAACGATCCGCTTCGAGCGCTTCGAGGCGTGCAGTCCTTGCTGGCGAGGACTGTACATGGATACTGATGACGATATGACTGACGGCTCCATACTTAATAGAATCTCACTCCACCAATGCTCTCAACCTTGACTGGTCCCTGCTCTTTTGCTGCGTCCTCGACATTAGCTTGCTCGCGTTCTTCTTTCGCCGCGATCTCCCTCAATGCCTTCCTCTTCTTCTTGCTCTGAAACAGGATTTCTTCATCTTGTATGTCCTTCAGCACTACAATCATGTTAGCCAGTCTTCCTGCCTAATACACTCCTCAACTCACCTTCAGCCCATTCCCGCTCACTCTCCGCATCCCCTGTCCCCAGCACCTTCTCGACGTCAACATCTTCCCCATTCTGCACCCTCTCAATGACCTCCTTCAATAAGCCAAGCTTCGCCTCCGCTTTCCTCAAACTGTGCGCTCGCTCCTGCTTCAGCCATAGTATCTGGATTGCCTGGCTGCCCACGAGCAGACTGAGAATTATGTAGGGCGTGGCGGGGTTCCACTCGTGGGATTTGGGGCCAGACGCACGCTCTTTGAGCGGCTTGGGAATCATGGACGCCCAGAAGCTGGGGCGCAGAATCGTGGGCGTCGAGATGAAGCGGGCATGGGGGAGCGTGGGTGCGAATGAGAAGGCGCGGGATTGGGTCAGGTAGGTGCGACATGAGGCCGGTGTGCGCAGGAGTTGACGCATCAAGAGTGAGGATTCCGCCATCTTGGGGTTGTGGTGAGCTGTGGTTGCGCAGGAAATAGCTCTGGTGAATTCGAGATGGAAAACATTCGGGACAGCGACAGGGATGCGCGTCACTAGCGCTGAGTAGTGGGCCCTGATGCGGTTCGACATGTGCCGAGGTATGGATGAGGTACATGTACTCTGGGCGCTGCTTTTCTTTTGACGCCATACATACCTTTCAAGATGGGGGAGCACTTCAAGAAAATGTTTGGCAAACACGGTGATATGACGCCGGAGCAGAAGACTCGATTATGGGTATGGCGCAAGGCCCATATAACGAGCTCCTCACTAATCACTTTATAGTTCGAGATAGCGAATTCGGAAGACTATGAAGTACGGCACTCGATGGGGATAATCACACAAGTCTAACACGAGTGTCTAGGGCCATGATGCTATGCTTCCCAAGATTCTCGACCTTGAGTCTGTCACAGTAGCACCAACAAAAAGCAACCCACACAACTCGAGAGTTGTTTACAGTTTCACAGTACCGAAGCAACTATGCAACATGGGAGGCAACCTGCACGGAGGAGCAGTCGCGTTGATCTTCGACATATGTACCTCGACCGCCATCACAGCTGTCAGTCACGATGGTTTCTGGGATACAGGTATCTAAGTCTGAACCGGATGTCGAACGTACATGCACTGACGTCTGAGCAGGCCATGTCAGCCGCAATCTGAACTGCACCTACCTACGCCCTGCTGCCGAGGGCACAAAGGTCTTTGTGATTGGCGAGGTCGTCCATCTGGGCAAACGTCAAGGTCTTACGAAAGGGGAGATCAGGTTGGAGGCGGAGGATGGCAAGATAGCGTATACTTGCGAGCATGGAAAGGCTGCTGTGGGGCAATCGAGTCTTTAAGTACGATCGAGCGACTCGTTTTTTTTGCGAACTAGACTTCGTAGGAGCTTTAATGATTCTAGATTATCAACATGATGTTGTGAGGGTTCCGGTCCAACCTCCAACATGACGTTTGGGTAGGAACCACTTTGCCCGCGCTTTCCCGCATTGATTGGCTGACATATGATGCTACGGAGCGTCGGTCCCTGGAACGCCAGACTGACCTTCGACTGCACAACAACAGTCACACCATAATGGATCTCGGTGATGATTCCCCTTGGGGTGGTAAGACTGTCTACGCGCCCTAGGTTCCCATGAAGATGTTGACCCTGTCGCAGATGTGCCCTCGTCGCAATCGGTACAAGACACCCCAAAGCATGCCCAGGACGAATCCAGCACGCTCTCGCCCACATCGAACAACGCAGCTGCCAGCTCTGCGCCCAGCGCTTCAGCTGCACCACGCTCGCCTGCCGCTCGTGGACCTCGCCGGCGACAGTATGGCACGCAGTCGACGAAGCTCGAGGCTGTAGACGACCCTCTTGGCCCGCTGGGAGCGCCTACACCCCCCACAGCATCAGAGGTTGGACCTCCAGCGCCGCCGCAGAAGGAGAATATCGCATCGCGGAATAATGACCCGGCTGCCGGCGCTTCGACGTCATCATCGCTGCGCGGTATGATGGACTCGGTCGACCTCAATGACAACGATGACGATGAGCGCGTCCGGTCACAAGGCCCCAGAGTTCCTCCACCTGTGCAGGCACCGTCGCACGCAGCACCTCGGCGCCAGGTACAGCTGAGCGTGAGCGTTGAGCAAGCGGCGAAGCCAACCTTTTCCATCTACGTAGGTGACCCACACAAGGTGGGTGACTTGACGAGCTCGCACACGGAGTACTCGGTTACAACCAAGACGACCTCCAAAGGCTACCGCAACCCTGAATTCACCGTGTCACGCCGATACCGCGACTTTCTCTGGCTGTACACCCAGCTGCACAATAACAGCCCCGGTGTCATCATTCCCCCACCTCCGGAGAAGCAATCCCTGGGTCGCTTTGAGGCCGACTTCGTCGAGTCAAGACGCGCAGCGCTGGAACGCATGTTGAACAGGATAGCTGCCCATCCCATACTACAGCATGACAGCGACCTGAAGCTCTTCCTCGAAAGTGATGCCTTCAACGTGGATATTAAGAACAAGGAACGCAAGGATGTTGGCTTGGGCGAGAGCAAGGGCATGTTTGGTGGCATGCTTTCTGGCAGCAGTGGCAAGTTTGTTGAGCACGATGATGTGAGTACACACTGATCAAATGTCTACTTTTGCTAATACGTCATAGTGGTTCCATGACCGCAAGATCTATCTCGATGCTCTGGAAAGTCAACTGAAGGCACTTCTCAAGGCAACCGATGCTGTTGTTATACAGCGTAAGGGTCTTGCAGAGGCTTGTGGCGATTTCTCTGCTTCGCTGCATTCGCTATCTGCTGTGGAACTCTCACCCTCCCTTTCGGGGCCCCTCGACAGCCTCTCGGACATTCAGATTAGGATTCGCGAATTGTACGAGCGCCAGGCTCAGCAAGATGTTCTGACAATGGGCATTGTAATCGACGAATATATTCGTTTGATCGGCTCAGTCAAGACGGCCTTCCAACAGCGACAGAAGTCCTACCACTCGTGGCATGCGGCCGAGCAAGAGCTACAGAAGCGCAAGACTAACCAGGATAAGCTTTTGAGGCAGGGACGATCTCAGCAAGACCGTCTCAACCAACTCAGCGCTGATGTCGCCGATGCAGAGCGAAGGGTTCATCAAGCTAGGCTCCTGTTCGACGATATGGGGAGACTGATGCGCAATGAACTGGAGCGTTTTGAAAAAGAGAAGGTCGAGGATTTCAAGTCTGGCGTTGAAACTTACCTGGAGAGTGCCGTAGAGGCGCAGAAGGAGGTATGGTTACCCTAAATCCAAGCAATGTCGAAGCTCCGCTAACACAACCTTCAGCTCATTGAGATCTGGGAAACATTCCTCATGCAACTAGATACCGAAGAAGGTGAGACGTTTGTCCCTCCTGCTGGTGTCGTAGCGTCTCCCACAACAGAACAGCACGAAGCCTCAAATGGGCGCGCTAGTGCGCAGGAAGACGAGCAAGAGCCTCATACGGATGTTGAGCAGGAAGTAGCAGCGTGAATGGGCTTTTCCGCTTTTATAACACCAACGAATTCGATAATGCTACAGCATCTGGTCTCCCACTCCGAACTTGCCGTGAAAGAGTGCATCATGCTCCTGTGCTTCCAATCATTAAACAGCTGCTCCGTTCCAACAAATAGGGCACAATGCATGAGCTGATTCGTCACTGGTCAAGTGAAAGCCACCGCGTTCGATGTTGTGCGTGCGCCTAATTGTAATACTAGCCCGAAGTACAGGTTCAAATGCAACCACTACTAGTTGGGTTGCAATGTGTGGGTAGGTAGAATCGATGGCGTGTTGAAATAGGTACTCCTTACTCACATCCTTCCAGATCCGGAATTTCTCCAACGGAGTGGCGTGTTAACCTCGCTTCCTTCACATTGTCCATAACCTACCATTGTTCGTACTGGTGGGACGAGCAGAAAATCGATTCCAAACGACTACAAATCTCAGCTCTACCGTCGAACTATTCTGAACTATGTTCAACACCCCACCATGTTCCAGAACCCCAGAACAGCAAAAGCCCACGCCGACCGCGTGAAAGCCGTCTCGCAAACCGTCCGCCAATACTACGAACAAAACATCCCCTTCCGCATCTTCCATGGCTCTTCGAACTCAACACGTGCAGCCGCACGCCAACAAGTCGTCGACATCTCCTCCCTCAACCACATCCTGCACATCGACCACGCCAACAAAACCGCCCTCGTCGAGCCCGGCATCGCCATGGACGCCCTCGTCAGAGCGCTGCTCCCGCACAAGCTCATCCCCGCGGTGGTACCGGAGTTCCCTGGCATCACCGCGGGCGGCGCGTTTGCGGGCACCGCGGCGGAGAGCTCGTCGTTTCGCCACGGCTACTTTGATGCGGCTGTGAGAGAGATCGAGGTCGTGCTGGGGAATGGAGATGTTGTGCTTGCTTCGCCTGAGCGGAATGCGGATCTGTTTTATGGGTGTGCGGGCGCCATGGGGACTTTGGGGATTACGACTCAGCTGGAGATTCAGCTCTTATCTTGTAAACCGTACCTCGAAGTGACTTACAACTTCGTCACCTCGCAAGACGCCGCCCTGGCGCGCTTCGAAAGAGTTAATCGGGATATCGACTTTACAGACGGCATCATGTTCTCCTCTCAACGTGGCGTAATCGTCGAAGCCAGGTTTGTGGAAAAGAGCGAGAGTGTCGCTCCACTTGTACGCTTCACCCGCGCCCACGACCCTTGGTTCTTCGCACACGTGCACTGTAAGCTGCGCTGCCCACCATGTCTCAACGAAGGTGATGGCGAGTACTTCTGCATGACATGCCACTGGACCCAGAATAGTCGCACTTATCGCCAGAATAATACCGACTATGTCGAACTCGTGCCCATCGACGATTATTTATTTCGCTACGAGCGCGGCGTTTTCTGGATGGCGTGCTACGGATGGGCGCCTACCATGTGGAATAGGTTCACGCGGTACCTTCTCGATGCGGTATGGCATACGAGATTCCAGTACCGAGTTCTGCATCTGACAGGCGGGGCGCCACACATCATTCAGGACGTCGCTATACCGGAGCATAAAGCCAGTGAGTTTTTGGGGTTCATGCAAGAGGAAATGAAACTCTACCCGCTGTGGCTGTGTCCGATCAAACACGATCCGAAGCCTATACTTCATACGGCGACTACGGACACCGGGCCAACTGACTATCTTGTCAACGTCGGCATATGGGGTAGTCCAAATTATGGGCTTCATTACCTCACAGCAGAGACCTTCGATAGGTTTGTCAAGTACAATCGAACTTTAGAACGCAAAGTTACCAAGATGGGCGGTTTGAAATGGTTGTACGCAACGAACTATAATCGAGAAGAGGAATTTTGGAGTATTTACGACAAGCAAAGCTATGATGAGCTAAGGAGCAGATGGAATGCAGACAGACTGCCAAGCTTGTGGGCAAAGGTTCGAAGGAGCCAAGAAGATGCAAAAGAAGTACCTCTAGGTAAGGTGTTGCTGGCTATTGTGTTTGCTGCGCTGGGGATCGATCGTCTGATTACATGAAGCTTCCCTAAATCTTGGGTCAAGCATTGGATGTGTACTCTATTTCTCGAGGCCCCTTTTGGCTTTCCAAGATTTTGATTCAATAGTCTGAGCCCTAATCTGGGTACTGAATGATAAGCACAGTCCTTCCGAAATCCGTACAGCAGGGCACCGAGCAAGGTCCTCGAACTCGTCACGAGTAAACTGCCATGCTCTGCGTGTGTCAAGGATGGTCCATACTCAGGAAACCATGACTATCCAAATGCGCACTCACTTTAAGGAAGCTACCGGGGCCACTCGCTACAATTTGCTGTTTCTCTTGCCCCTTGCATGGTGCCGTGTCTATGACACACCCTTCATGTTAGTCTTGATCCACTGCAAGAAGCTTGATTTAGGCCAGTAACCAACGCCGCATTAGAACCAATAAAAAGTTTGGTGTGGCTGCAGGCCAGAATCTGAAAGAGATATCCCCGTCTGTTGTTGTATGTTCATCAAGGACCAACATGACATGAACAATACTAAAACTGCGAGCCACCTCGTGCGCCTACGAGTTCGAATGGGCCTGAATAGTGCATATTCTTTGTTTGGTTGCCACTTTCAACTGGCACCATGGAATATAAATCAAGTCAATTTTCCCTCCTCATTTTTCCCATCCGCAACTGAAAGTTCAATCATTACCATCTCCCTTACATTCTTTAACAACATCAACCAACCAACCAACCAATCAAGTCCGAAATGGCTGGTCCCAACTCCGTCCGTGGTCAACAGTGCACCGTCCAGAGGGACGGCCCCAACTCTGTTCCTGGTCAGCAGTGCACCGTCCAGAAGGGTCCCAACTCCATCCGTGGCCAGGCATGTAGCGTCCAGTAAATCACTTTCGTGATCGACCGAGGCTGCATGCGGCCGGACAGCCATTGAGACCATCATTCGGCCTGAACGAACTTCATTTCACTCGATACTCGTTAAATATTGAAAGACAACAACCTGGGGTGCTCAGTCCAATTTCAAGCACCACATTGAATGTTTTCGCAACTTCTTCGTCCTATTTTCGGCAGACAATCCATAACTACGACCCATTTCTTTGACAAACGTGGTGGTCTTACACTCATGCTTGTTTGGGGCTGGGCCAGAGCCGAATAACAAGATGTCGAGGCTTTTTTGTATCCAATGTATATAGCACTGAGCCGGGACCATCCTATCCAGTCAATCAATAGAATGAGATTCCTTTCGGAGAGCTTGTCAGAATCTCAAACTTCCTCTTAACACGTCCCAACCTGCAATGTGAATTCGTGAGCCGTGATTTTTCACATTACTTCAGCAACGCTTCCCAAATGTAGTGCAGACACCCACTTTACGCGCACAGAGCAGTCAAGAGCTGCTGCTCGTCTACCAGTTATTCACTCGGTCACAATCACGTAACACTAAAGCTAAGTTGATGCTACGTATGACCTGGCAGCATATCATATTAGCTGCTGGAGAGAATGAGACATGACAGCAAACAAGTATTTGGTGGATTCCTTCTGCTAGCTTGGCCATTAAACGACCGCGCCCGTCTCCACCAAAATATGTCGCTAAACATTAGGACACTCAAGACTGACTTGGCTTTTGCCATGGAGAAGTACAATAAAATCAAAGCATAAGGACATTCAGCGTTGGTCTTTAGAAACGAACCTAGGTACAACAAGTCAATGTCTGATCACCCCAGAAGATGACTCTGAATTGAGACATGCGTCACTTACCGGCCTTTGGTGGTTCTTGGCCTGCTCTGTGCGGGGTGAAACGATTTTGTCACACCCGCACCGGTGTCGCGCATGCTTCGTGCAGTGGAAGTAGTCTTTTGCCGCGTGGACTTGGATCTCTCTACGGCAGTGGTACGCTTTAAATCGCTGCGTTTGGCGTTTGTTCGAAGAGGCGTAGGCTGCAACTCTGAACGGACATCAAGGGCACGCTTTTTGCCTCCTTTTGACGCACTACGTAAGGAAGCTGGTGTGATGTTCGGTGACGCATCTTCATCAGAATCGCAGTCCTCGTCGTCGGAGCTTGATATGGGTGTGCTCGGCCTGTTGGATGGTGCGAGACCAGTTTTGCCGGTCACAGCTGCATTAGTACGTCGCAAGGCGGCATGGATGCGTGAAGATTTACTGATCGACTTCAAGGCCCCGGGTCTTACTACCTTCCGCTGCACGCTAACGGTAGTATGTCTCGTCGATTTGAGGGCGCCCTTGATGGTGTGCCGCATTACAGTTGGTCGTGACCGTTTGGAGATGGTCAAGGCCGAAGACCGCTTCATAGCACGGTCCTCCCGAGACGCGATCTGCTTGGAATGTTCAGCTGCGTCGGCTTCGGCACGCTCGCGAGCGACTTTGCTTGCTACGTCCATATTCTTGACTTTGGTAGTGGCAGTATGTCCAATATGAACCCTCCGCTTTTTAGGGGAGCCAACGCTGCTGTCTGACCTGGAACGGCCTGAGCCTAGAAAGTCTTGCAGCTTACGCTTTGTTCCAGCAATCAAAGCGGAGGCTATGGACTTCTCTTCTACCAGCTTCTTTGGCTTCGGACCAAGAACGCCACGGCAAGACTCGGTACCGCATCGGCATTCCTGTATGTTTTTCTGGGAAAATGGGCTTCAGTGGGTCAGTAGGGTATCTTCAACAGTTTACCGACTGACTCACTCGAAGTTGTAATCATACGTCAGCTCTTCACCAGTCATGACTCCTCGAGAACCGGCAAACAACGCCATTCTTGGTTCTCCGCCAACAGTCCATTTGATCATTTCGCAATTAGGCTCACAAGAATGGTTGACGAATCGTGCAATCGTACCCCGAGTAGCATCGATGATCATCTTGTTGTCGAAGCTCATGAGATAGTAACACTGATCAGTGTTAGCAAAGATCTGTGTTCTGTTCGTAGACATTTGATCGCCTCACTTTATCCTTCTTGTAGACCTGTTTCATGCGCCTCTCGCACTCGGACTGAGTGATTATTTCACCGGCATATTCGACAATGATCTGGTGGGGCTCAAATGTCCTCATTGCCCGGACACCATAACCGCGGCCTTCAGTCTCCATGACCTCTACACCATAATCGTAACCGTTTCCTTTGCCACGTCGCTTGAGCTCTGCAAAAGGGCGATTGCCGCATTGTTCTGGTGTGAGCCTACAGTTTGTGCCATCGCATTCGTAAGCCATGATGCGATTGTGGCAGGCTTCTCCACATCCATCCTCAGGGTTGCAATAGCATTGCGATGAATCTTGCTTGTCTCGCTTCCACAAGGCTGACGCGTCGCCAATAAATCGATCTGCGACCGTGTTAGAAGAAGCTGGTTGATGAAGACAAGTACTGTACTTTTGGAGAGCTTGACCCAACCGTCTACTTTGACCTTCCTAGGCAGGGGGTGGTACGTATCGAAAGGCAGCTTGAAGTGTCGATGTACATGCCGAGGGTCCTCGCTCAGTAAACGATCACCAGCGAACATAGGGAGAGGGAGCACCAAGTTTTCCCGCTGCTTCCTAGCCCTTTTCCTGGCTCGATTTTGGGTTTCGGACAGGCGAGGGTCGAAGTCACGATGCTGACCAACGTACAGACCTTGCTTTAGCCAAGCCTTGGTTTTAGGCTTCAAGAACTCCTTCTGCTCCTGCATAGCGTCTGTTTCGTCCTCGTCGGCAGTATCTGCCGCAGTTCGTGGGCGTCTCGATGAAGCAGAACTAGAAGAAGATGCAACAGACTTCAAATGAGAATCTGACGCGCTTCTTCGAAGGGCTTTCTGGACGAAAGATCTACCTCCTGCCAGCGAGTTGGTCACAGCTTCGCCGACGCCAGCCAGGTTGCGCAGAGCTTCCTTGCGAAGGTCAGTCCCACGCGACGACGTTCGGCGGCGCACAGCCTGAGCAGCTTCGGCTGCGAGCTGTTCTTCCACAGGGTCAATGCGGTCGTTTGGTTCAAGCTTCGACTGGGGTGTCTTCTTCTTTGCTGGTGAGCCGTCGCTGCCTTTTGGGGCTAATGCCTCCAGAGAGCCGTGCAGAACATTTTTGTGGTGCTTCTCGAGGTATTTTGTAGGTGTATGAATCGCAGTGCCAGCGAGAATCTGCACGTTGTATGTGGTGACGGACTTGCGCGAGCTTCGTGACGGCCGGCGACCCTCACTGTTTGGCATGTCGCGCACCGAGAGCGGCGTGCCAGCTTGCGCATCCGGCGCAGGCGCGGCCGAGGCCTCTTCGTACAAGTCGGCGGCGTGTTCCAGCTTTGTGGTGTCAGACATGACGCTGGCGCCGTCGTCGAGACTGGTGGGCGGTGTCGAGATGGGCGGCGACGCGCTGGACGTGGCGCGGGCACCGGCGTGCTGGACCGCGATTTGTGACAACATGGACGAAGTGGACATGGGCGAGCCGTCTCGCTCAGCCATGGTCGTCGGAGGATTGCCTTGTGGGTCGCGTGGCAAGTGTGTCGTTGCAGGGCAAGGCAGTGACGCGCAAAGGAGGTCGTCGGTCTCACGGGCGTTGGGCGGAGCAACAGTGCCAAAGTACACGCGTGGCAGGCGCAGACTCGTCAATCAGGCCTGCACAGAGGTGCGTGCAGACGCAACCGACATGGCAAAAGGTCGTGAGGTCGATTGCGAGTGGAGGGTCGGGAGGAGGTGATCCAATCCAGGCAATGCGTGAACCAATCCAGGTAAACATATCAAGCTAGTCAGCCAGCCAATTAGGCTTTCCACATCCGCCAGTGTCACCACCCTCGCATTCTGTTTTATTAGCTGGCGAGATCATAGGACGTCCCGGACAAATGTCGGTTGTATGTGGTTCATGAAATCTTATCGTTGACAGAGTTGCGCAATCAGAAGTCATCCGTCGCCACACACTACGCAGCAATGCTCTCGTGCTCACAACACCTGGCAGCGAACTTCATTGCAACTTTCAATCCAGAAAGGACATTAATGCATTCATTGTCTACATGTACAAGGGTGAACTCGGCACTCGCTACGCTGTGTTCGTTTCAGGCGGACTTCTTAGCGCTCTCCCAGCCGGTCCTTGGAAGCCCTGATTTTTGCCGACGTCTTGCATTTCCAACCCCCCACCTTGCTGCTCAGCGCTCAGAGGCGCTGTACGCTTGCCTTTGCGAGCGTCGAACCTTTGATCCCCCTCTTCGTACTCTTTCTTGAAATGCAGATAGGTGGGCGGGCGCGGGCGTTGCAAGACCGCAATCCAGTTCTTGATAAGGGAACCTTGAGTGAAGGGTCTGTGTCTATCCTTCTTCATGAACTTGTGCGAATTCAAGTACTCACGGGTGGTCTCGCCCCTACCCACTAGGAAGAGATGGTATATGCTGAGGCTGAAGGGATACGCCCAACCAAGCAGCCCGTAGATGGCCATTGCGAATGGGACGCGCCAACGACTGATTGCTTCACCGAAAGAAGCAGCGTTTCTCGCACGCCAGATTAGAATGTGTGCAAGGCTGGCTCCCAGTAGAAAAAGTCCAAGCAAAGTTGTAGCGCACACGAAAACAAAAAAGTATCGATAGTTTCGACGGCCCACACAGTTATTAAGCCAGACGCAGTGATGATCCTGAGTCTCGACGCAGTTGTCGCATATGCGGCAATGGTGCGCGCGTGGAGGACGCCATATGTTGCAGCTCTTGCAGTACTTGGTCGGCACTTCCATTGCCGCATTGCTGCCAGTTGCGGATACAACCATTGTCCACTCAGTCGTAGGCGGACCAAGGTTCAGAGGGTCTTCATTAAGATTAGTGGGCGCAAAAGGATGTAGATTGCGTGGTAAGATCTGGAAATGTTAACGAGGAGCAAGTAGAAGCAGTCGATTGCTTACGCCTGGGTCTGAAGCAGACGCATGGATGAACGAAGAGACGGATATTAAAAACAGATAAGCAAAGAGAATGGGTATCGAGGGAGAAACGTTAAGCCATAGCCATGGCGCACTACGACACAGAATCAGCTATGAGACACGAATGGATGGAGGTGGGTCAACTCACGAAAAGCCGAAGAAAAGCGCGGCTGGCAATATGATCATAAGTGCAGTTGCCACGTTCACAGGCCGGTCGCGCGTGTTCTGTAGTCGCCCGCCCCAGCAGAAGGCGGTGTTGCCAGAGAAATACTGGTAATTTTTGCCAAGCTCTCTCCTCACAGCCTGCTTGGTGGACTCCCTTCGGTCGAGTCTTGGGGACGACTCGGCAGAGGTAAGCTTCTCGTGCCCCTGGTGGACACGCATCTGAGCAGATCGGCCGTCACGACTGGGCATCATGAAGCTGGAGCGGAAAGAGCGAGGAGACTTCCCTGGTGTGGGCAGTTTTCCGGCGTCGTTGGCGTGGGTGTTGGCGAGGTTCAGATGCTGGGGACGGGGCCGCTGGAGAGGCGTGATGCTCTCATCGCGACTGCGCACAGTCTCTGCACCTGTTGGAGTGGTGTTCGCGGTTGTGCGATCGGGCATGTCTCGGTCTGTCATGTCAGTCCCGCGTGACGGCGGAGGCTGGTCCAACTCGTGCGGACCCACGGAAGTTTGGCCGCGCGTGGTTTGCGTAGAGCCAACACTCTGGCGATATGAGCTGGCGGTCGAGTCGCGAACGTTGTTGGCATGGAGGGAACTGTGGCCGAGAAGCGACGTGGGCCGCTGGTTGCGCTGTTGCTGCAGGCGCTGCGAGCTCATGGGCCGGAAGAAGCCGTGGGCAGCCAACGGAACATGGGTCCTGCTCGCAGCAGTCGTCGGCCGACTCTGGCCCAGACTGCCTGCAACGCTCATGCCGCCTCCGCGTCGCGGGGCTGTGGGCTGCGACCATCGACCCTGGCTGCCGGAATGCGCGGTTGCGATGGAGGACGGGCGTGAGGGGGGCAGCGACGGCTCGCCGACTGGGCCAGTCATGCCCGGCACGCGGCTGCCCGTCGAGCTGCGCTTCTGTTCGAGTGTCGTCATGGGCGGAGCGTGGTGGTGGTCAAGGGCGTGGCTGGAATCTTCATGACATGGATATGGGAAGGCGCGGAATGGCGGAAGTGGGTGTGAAGGCGGGTGCGAAGGAGCGACAGGAAGGAAAGACGCGCGCGGCGAGCGACTCTGTGGGCGCGGTGACGGCGCGCTGGGACGGCGGCGGGTGCTGAGATTTGTGACTGTGAAAGGGGCCGTCGCCGTGATTGATGCCCGTTGCTACAAGGTCCGAGTTTCGGCCTAGCCGTTTCTGGTGACGCACGCTTGGCTCGAACCACGGGCAGCTTTGTCGTCAACGTCCCGCCAGCCGACTACGCTCCCTCTCTGCAACCCCGTCGACGCCCACCCTCACCGACGCTACCATGTCCTCCATCGCTGCCCGCTCAGCCTTCCGCGCTGCCCCGCGCCTTCGTGCCGCCGCCCCTGCCCGCCGCTGGGCCAGCACCGCCGCCTCTGACTCTGGAGTTGCCGAGAGGCAGGCCGGCAAGGATGCTCTCAAGACCGGAGCGAAGCGCGACCCCGAGCTCTATGTACGCGGCGAGCATCTGTCTTGTCAGGGGATGCATTGGGAGGCTAATTGAGCTGCACAGGTGCTTCTGGCCATCATGAGCGGTGTCTTCGGCCTCGCTGGCTGGCACTTCTGTAAGCTTCCCAGCTAGTCAAACGACCCACGACTGTCTGTAAACTTCATGCTGAACCTGCGCAGCCCGCTCGCCCACTAGCGCCTCATCCGAGCGCGCCGTTTCCAAGGCCGAGCACAGCGAGCCCTGGAAGTCGGGCGGCTCCAGTCCATACCAGTACCACCCCGGCGGTGATACCAGCATCAAGAAGGACGCTCCTTCGGCTCTGAACGTCGTAGTGATCCCCAATGTGACGCTCCCCAAGGTATGTCAACCTCGTGTGTTTGAAGGTATTATAAATGCGGAAGCATTGGCTAACGGCACGCCAACAGGAGCTCCACGACACATACAACAAGTGGGGCAAGGACGGTTACTAGACTGCCATCTGCCAGTCGACGGCAAACTCCTTACGAATGCTTGAGAAGAGCAGACACCAATGCCTGGGCCACCTTTCATTTTAGATGTCATCTGTACATAACCCATGTAGCAGGAATCGAAGACCTACAATCATGTGATTCACCATATCTAACCGTATCATGAGCTGGTCCTTTGCCAGATCTCCTGACGCTACTGTGTCGTTTTTCTTGCCTGTGTAGTCCAAAACAAGATGCTCAATACCGGTCGGTTGTCAAACCAGCTTCACAATACCTACATTGCAAGGTTAGAATTTCACAGAAGCGACGGCATTTGAGCAGGTCCGTCCATCAACTCCAGCAATGTCTCACACGTGGAAAGTGCGCAATTGGGACTCGGTCTGAATATGCCAGGGGCATCAATATCTAGGGGTATCTTATGCTTTTTTTTAAGTTGGTGCGAGAACCAAGCGCGTTATGCGCCATTGGCACTGGGCAGTCTTTTGCGAATTTCAGCAACCATATCGGTCCTGGCGACCAAGACACCATCCTTCTCTGGGTTGTTCTCGTCCGTGATTCCCATGACCTTAATCTTGACTTGGCCTGCCTTCAACTCTTCCTCTCCGAGAATGACCGCCAGGGGCACACCAGCCGACTCCGCCTGTTTGAATTGCTGCGGTAGTTTTGGCTTGAGCTTGTACGAAAACTCCGTCTTGACGTCAGAAGCCCACAGTTCTTGGGCTACCTGCATGCGTTCCGTCAACATTCCCGTGAAGCCTTTGCCGCCGAACGCCATCACAAACACGTCGACGTCTTTCGCACGTTGTGTTGCTTCGCCTCGAGCTTTGATGATGCTGATGATGCGATCGATTCCAAAGGAGATACCCACGCACGGAATCGGCTTGCCGCTGAACATGCCCACCAGGCCGTCGTAACGCCCTCCCGCGGCAACGCTGCCAACACCAATCTCCTGTTGTTTACCCTTCCCTTTGGGGGCGGAACCATCGGTAACAACCTCGTAGATAAGACCAGTATAGTAATCTAGGCCTCTAGCGAGTGACAAGTCGAACGACACGTGGCTCCGGGCATCAAAGGCGTTTAAGTAGGCGAACAGCAGCTCCATATCCTGGATACCCTTCTTGACATCCTCGTTTTGCGAGAGCACAGGGTCTGACTTGAGAAAGTCGATGATGTCGTCGCCACCCTTACGTTGGACCCATTCTCCAATCTTGTCTGCTACATCCGGGGAAAGACCCTTGGTCTCCATCTCTTGCTTCACTTCTGCCCAAGGAAGCTGTTGAGCGTTAGCCGAATGTTGTCTTCACTCGTTATTGCCTTGTCCAAGAGGGTTCGTACCTTGTCCAGTTTATCCACAGCGGAGCTGATTGGTCGTATCAAGTCCTCTTTCACACCGGCAGCCTTGAACATGCCATCCAAGATTTTGCGGTGGTTCATCTTAATCGTGTATGATTCCCAGCCAAGAGCCTTGAAGACATCGTTTACGATCTTGAGAACTTCGGCATCGGGGATCATTGCATCGTATGCGCCAGCGATGTCAAAATCGCATTGGTAAAACTCCCTCATGCGGCCTTTTGTCATGGCAGGCTGATCTCGACGGTAGACCTTGGCTATCTGATAGCGCTTGAAGCTCTGGACACTGGGATTCATGGCAAGCCATCGCGCAAGTGGAACCGTCAGGTCATAACGCAGCGAACATAACTCCCCTCCTTGATCTTGTAGGTCGTAGATGAGCTTCGAGTCCTCTCCATATTTGCCACTCAGGATTTCCTTCAGCTCGAAAACGGGTGTGTCAAGGGTCGTGGCGCCGTGGCGCTTGAAAACGGTGGTAACTGTCTCGAAGAGGCGGTCACGGAGGGCGGCATCCTCACCAGTCCCTGACAGGATTAGCAGAGAGACATGGAGAGCAGAAAAGCAGAGGATTAGACATGGAGAAGGCCGTACAGTCTCGTGTGCCCTTCGGCACCTTTAGGTTGAAATTCTTGGACTTGTCTTCTTTACCCATGTCGTCATCAAAGGCGCCAATCGAAGATTGAGCACTGTATACACGGCGAGATTGGAAGGACCAGGTAGGCGCAGCGATGCGAGTAATTTTACTGCAAGCAACTGTGTGTCGCGGAATGTTTTGGAGGAGCGCGGGGCAGGCGAAGTGGGGTGCGAAGAGCCGCATGAGCAACAAAGTGACTCAACAGGGAACGGGTAAGCGCGTCAATAATGCGAAAGAAAGTTGGGAGACCAAAGTCACTTCAACATGGCCCGTGCACATTTATGTACTATGTAAATCACTGGTGAACTTAGTCATGCAAAGAATGTATTTGAGCTCAATTGAGATTGTTGAGAGGGTATCTAGAAGTCCAGGACATACGAGCCGTTGTCAAATTCATGCACACGAGACGAAAAGGCCACTATATGTGGATACCTACCACGGCCTTCGGTACCTCAGTAGGTCTCTTTGCCCGTAGCACTCGGCGACCACAGTCAGGATCATATCAATTGTGACCCGAGTGTTCAGATCGACCGAACACAACATCCGATTTTCGGTAATAGTGGGTACAGCAGAAGAAGACTCACTGTAGAGAGGATCTACTTCTCCCGGTATTTCCGTGGTTGAGTTTCGGATCCGCATAATCTGCCGTTGTCTCTCTGCTTCTACTCGAGAGGGTATTGCGCGGGCTCTGAGTTCATGCCGTGAGTCACTTGAACCTTGATCCAGCTGTTCACTGCGATCCAGGGGTGTGCTGTCTATGTTGTGCGCTGCCGTTGGTATACCAGCTTGCACTAAGTTATCGCCGAGCTGTGCAAGCAAACGCGCACGTGCGCGCTCAAGGGCAGAGCCATTCGTATTAATGTCAGTACTTCCTTCATTTCCAACTGGGCACTCGGACATCGCTGGAACTACGGCCTGCAATTGCATACCATCCTGTGCATCTGACACGTTTTCAGGGACTGTGTCTTCAATCGTTGTATCCTTGCACTCATTCGTACCCGCCTGAAAAGATCCAGTTCCCGAATTTTTTGTGTCACCGTTGGCATCGTATAAAGCATTTTTGTTGGCGTCAATATCATCCTCTGAACCACCAAGCCCCAGATGGGCATAGACCAAGTCATTATCACTCGTGAAGTTTCGACGTTCGGTCCCTTGGTGGAGATCGATGCTGAGCTGGCCGGCTTTGTTCCCCAGATCTCTAATATGACTCATTTTTCGAGAATCTAGCGTTCCAATGTCACTAGAGAGTGCTAGGAGGGTCCAAATCCAGCAGCTCTTTTGACTTGAGATCGTGTTGAATCGATCCATCGCATGGACGCAATACTCAAGACCCCGTTTGATGTTCTTTTCGTCTAGTTGAGAGATCTGAGCCGGTCTCGGATACTCCCGATCGAGTATGTAAAGCCACTCATGTCGGTTCAACGGCGGTTTCACGGAGGGCAACTGGTTTGCTTCGTCTATTGACTTCTGAGCTAGTTTGTGAAGTCCGGGCTCTTTCAGCGTGGTGCGTAGGCCCTCAAACCGCTTGACAAGCAGCCTGTAGTATAGTTCTTCTGACCCCAAATCGTCATACCCATGGTTGTCGTTGCGTGCCGCTTCGTAGCCTTCGTCGACTGATATCCAGGTGCCATCCTGGTAGATTGCATATTGGCCAGTAGATGCGGTAATGTCTTCTGGTGATACATCTGGCGCATTCTTGCTCTGCGATTCCGATGCTACAAGGAGATGTGGGATCGTCGATGCTTCTGATCTATTTCAAAAGTGAGCCGCAGGCCAAGTCGTTAATACGAGTGCAAGCCCCCAAAGGACTTAAGAATTACTTACCGTACGCTACGAAGATAGGCAAGTGCCTCTTCCGTGTAGTCGTCTGAGTGTTCTTCTTCGTCGATTGGCAGTGTCATGCGCATGCCACATTCTGAGACCGCTCCTGCGCTACGATGCTGGTGCCTGTCTTCGGAGGATTGGAGCTTCTTGTCCCGAGTATCTGTATGATATGTTTTCGTACGCTTGTTGCTGAAACCTGGGCTTGCAACAAACCCGTCACCAACGGCTCGTTCGCGCTTGCGCTCGTTCGCCTGGTTTGTGGCTGGGGTTTTGTAAAGGAAGTCGTCCGGTCGCTGCAGCTTGTTGTATGTTTCGCCGTCTTTTGTTACAGCCAGATTGGAGCGAGGTCCCGCCATGTTAGAGGCGGAACGGAGGCGGTTGAGGATGGAATATGTCAAGGCGATGAGGAGCGGAAGCATGTGCAGCGCGGCAAAGGTTCGGCCCAATTAAATTAGTGCTTAACTCTCTGCAAGCACCGACGCGAACTCCCTTTCAAGCTTTCGAGCCCAATTGAATTATGAGAGATGCAATGATTATTGATTGATGTTAGTATTGTCTGACTACACTGCAACCCGGTCTTTTTTACTTCGCGTTTCACTTGTGGCCCATACTTGCTCCGCTTCTCACTGTCCCTTCTTGACCTTCTCAACGTTCTCCTTGACTGGCTGGTGGGGATATTTGATCGTCAGACACCAGATGTCAAGGTAATCGCAGATCGTCCAAATCACGTCTACGATGAAGCTTCCGTGTACACCAACAGCCAATCCCAGGCACATGAATACAAACGCAACCTGATAAACGTCATTGCCTAGAGCGCTCGGCCAGCCCACACCAATATGTTCCTGGAGCCAAGGGCCCATTGAATCTGCGACACCATATATCAAAGGGTAAATGAGTACGTTGCCGCGGGGGAATCGAGACTTCGTTAAATGCGAGATGATCATACGACCGACAGAGTAGGCGTTGATCAGGCCAGCATAGAAAATGAATGGCACAAGGTGATGGTGCAGGATGAGCGGCTGCAGGAATAGGTAGGCGACAATCAAAACCCAAGCTGCAGCGAAGGTGAGGAGACCAAGGAGTGCAACTCGAGTTTTCTGGCCCCGAGCACGACGGGCTTTCATAACATTTAGTGCGCTGTAATGCATTAGCGACTCCATCTACGTCATGTTCACAGTCTGCGTCAACTTACCTGGAGACGGTGTTGAAAACAAGCACAACTCCTCCATAGACCATGTACCACTCATTCCAGGCTAGGTTGAACAGGACGTCTGGGATAAGAGCATGGTTCTGCACGCCTAGGCTTTTGAGCATGGAGCCCTGCCAGAAACTACCACCGCCAAGAAATGCAGTGGAGGCGTACACGATGCAGAGCGTCAAGATACCCTCGACTGGGCCAGAAATGACTCCGAGGGTAAGAGTGTGAGTGTGATACTCATCCCAAGTCTGGACATAGAATGTCAAGGACGCTATCCACCTTTAGTAACGTGTACCGCGAAGGATGTGTGCTGAATGCTTGCAAGACTCACATGCGAAAAGTGTCAAGACCGTCTTCCAGCCCTGCCCCAGATTCATAGTCGCAGAGAAGAGGAGCACTTCTAACGTAGTGTTGATTGCATCAACACCGTGGTCGAACAGTTCGCCTAGAGGCCCACTTTGGTGCGTCCTTCGCGCCTGGCTCCCGTCGACAGCGTCAAAAGTCTGATAGAGAAACAGGCCAATTGCCCAACTAAGGTAAACCCAAGGCGGACAATCCTGGTCCAGTGTAGGTGTATACCATAGCAAGGTAAGAAAATTTACGATAACAAAGCCAAAGCCCGAAAGAGTAATCTAGTTGACGGGTCAGTAAACAGATGGCACAAAAACGAATCGCACAGATTAACATGTCGAGGACCAGCTGAGATGACTCACGAGGTTTGGTCTATACATATTAGCTGCTGTAAGTCAGGTTTCTGGAAGTCTGACTTACGCCATCCACATTGGAAAACATTTGATGACTACATGAGTGTAGAATGGCTTAAGAACATATTGTGACAGCAAGCTGTGATCAACCCCGGAGTACTTGTACTCCTTAAGCTTAGGCAGCTTGTCCTGGCGGATGTAAACCATGACGATGGGTTCTTCGAGACGTGCGGCGAGACCTTGCGATCTTTGTTGTTGTGGTTCTTGTCGTGCGTCGAAGAAAAACACAACGCGAGAGTTGTGAAGCAGGAGCTCAAGGCTTGGCTCGTGATTGCGGCAATGACGTGGGTCACCGCCGCGGGGCGAACGCAAAACCTTGAAAATCGGCCAGCAGCTGTCAATATCATGGCAGCGGTAGACTGCAAACAAACATCAAGCTCTAACTATCAATGCGCATCAACGAGAATCAATACTTCACTATAATATGCTGCTTGTGTACTTCAATTATCCATAGGCGTTGAAACTCTCCCTTTGGCTTCTGAAGCCTCTCTTGTCCATCATATGAGAGGGTTCCTCTTCTTCCTCCTCCTCTTCTTCTTCTCCTCCACTCACGCTGGAGTGCACAAGCATCCCTCAGCATCCCAAGAATCCAGCTCACTGCCAACTTCAGTCATCGCATGTGCCTGCTAATCGATGCTTGTTCAAGCAACAGTACTCCATGCACACGGGACCAAGATTCGGCTCTTCATGGTTTGGATCAACGGTACTGTTTTGTGCACCGTCTCTCCCCAGCCCTCCACGTTCCAACTCTGCTCCCGGCGAATTTTTCGCTCTTCCAAGTTCGGGAACTGCCACAGGTGGTGCACAGTGTTTAGGTCGCCAATCTGAACGAACCAGGCCCCTACGCCTTCCATAACCTCCCTGCGCGCCTTCAGGCCACGCCTCCAGTGCGTCTCCCATTCAAGCAAATTACCCGGATGTAGTGTATAAGAGCGGAGTTCAAAAAGACCGCCGAGTTGGCGAGGAGGGGTCGTGGGCCAGAAAGAGAATTCTTGCATGAGTGATGTGTGCTTCGATCGAATAAGGCTCTTGAGTTTCGCATCGAAGGCAGCAAAGTCTGGGTGCGATTGAATGTTGTGTAGGGACTGGTGGTAGCCCTCATAGCGTTGATACTCCCAGATGTGAACTGGAGTCTTCGTAAGCTCAATATTCCATTGATCATGTGACGCAAAATGATCTCACCGAACGTATTACAATCACCAACCTCAGTCCTCCAACTGCCCACAAGATGCACCTTATTCTCAGGCATGGCTGCCATTCTCGGATACCAATCGCCCACTAGCTCGTTGTACTCTTCGACCTTGTCTAGTTTGACATCGTGGAACACAATCGAGTGAACGTATTTGCCGCGTGCCAAAACCTGGGAGAAGCTTCGCTCGATATCTTTGTCGAGATCGCGGCCCTCGGGCGTCCCGTAGATGAGAGAGGACAAGGCTCCGCCCTTCTTCTTGCCCCTTTCTTGCTCACGAGCACGAGCTTCCTCTGTGTTTGACGATGTTAGCAAGTCTAGGTTATTGCCAATGACGGCTGCGTTGGTCAGGCGGCGAGCGGCCAAATGTAGATACATCGCTAGACAGGGACGCACTTTCTTGCTGCTCCTTCTGCTTCTGAGCGGCTACGAGCCCTTCACGGAACTCCTTTTGCTTCTTGTTGAAGCTTGCGGCGCCATCGGGCGTGATGTCAGCAAGCGCTGGAGCTCGAGATGAGCTTTGCGTGATAGCACCAGCTGCGAAAGAGCGCGAGCCAGTGGCTATGGAGCGAGGAGCAGACGTGACGCCGCGTACGCTGCTGCATGCACGTCGCGCGAGCATTGTGGAGAGTTGTAGCTGTAGGGAGTGTTCTCTGAGCTGTGAGTCGGCGAGTTGAGGGCTCCAGAATCAAAGATGCACACCTTGTTGCAGTAGAGGAAATCGTGGATGGAGGAGAGTCCAGCACGCCGGGCTTGGTCCTGTTGCACTTCACGCAAGCTTAGCTTCCCCTCATCGCCCGTGCTGCAGCTGCCCCTGCTAGCGCCGGCATAATTGGTCCAAGCGGCCGACCGTACAAGCTGGAGCTGGAGTCGAAAACTGGGGAAGGAACGCCCCACTCACCTGCATGTGGACTGTTGTGAGCTAGATCTACGTCACCGTACACTTACAATCTCATCGAACAGCTCGGCCGCGGATGGTTTCCGGCATACTTCACCAGTGTCTGCAAACATCAAAACACAAACGAAATTCTCGGATTTGTCCGTTGTCAGCTGCGACTTGCTGCGACTTCAGACCATTGCAGAGTCTGTTCCATCTTTTGTTATGTACGCGTGCTTTCACGACCTAGCTGTGACTTTATGCGTCTACACGTGGCTTTTAGTTCATCAGAGAATCTCCACGAAAATGGTTCGTCTATTCAAAAGCCAGAGACAGGAGTCAGATGAGCTGTCACTAACTGTACGAGCACGATTCTGCTACCAAGTACAAAACATCTACACATCAGTAGCATTATTAGAAATCCACAGCAGTGCACTTAGCTCTCGAAACTATTGTTCCTGGACTCGTCATCTGTGCGCAGAGGCTGACCCTAGGCGCAACCTATCGCCTTGAGCTTGGCCATCTTCACCCACAAAGGCCCGGACTTGAAGTTGTAGGGATGCTAACAGACAACATCGCCTTCCCATCAGATTCTGAACATCGAGCCTGTATAGACGCACCGTGAAGACTTCTCCACAGACTGCCCGATGGATGATGCAGGAATGGAGAAGGACTATATGTCTGCAGACGGTGGTGCTGTGCGAGGCTAGGTCTCCAGTCGACCGGCTTCCACCCGCTGGACAAGGTGGGCCATGGAACCGAGTCTTCGTTCTTGAAACGATGACTCACATCATTTCATCATAGAGTAGCAGTGATGCTGGAGTAAGGAGCTTTAATCTTCGTCAAAGATTTGAAGCACATTGTCCAGGATAGTTATGATGACACGAGCCTGTAGTCCAGCGTCGGCCATGTTGTTGCCTTTGTGTGGTCCCATGATAGATGGTCTAAAAGAGTCAGCCTGTATACTCCCCATCACGCAGGTTATACTCACGCCCAGCAGATGCCTAGATTGGCTGTGCTCATACGATTGATCTCAGAGGACTGCTGCACCCGGTGGAGGTGTAGCACCAGTGCACGAAGAGTCGCATAGTTTGGATCAGGGAGTGCGTTTATCAATGCGTGCATTGAATCCCGACGCATAGTATCATCGTCGACTCGAGCGGCATCGATGAACTTGGTGTAAAATTCCCGGGTGAGGAGTGGATCAGGAAGCTCTCTGAAGAATTGCTTCAACAGACCGGCAACGCTATTGACGTCATGTTGGAATGCTTCGGGATTTCGAAAGTCGACCTGCGATGCGTCTAGGCAGAATGAGTATTGAATCAACGAGGACGGAATCTGATAAGCTTACCACTGTCGAACAAGGCTTTCATCTGCTGAATATGAGACGATGTTCCTGGTATGCGATAAATACCCTCTACTTCTAGCCCGAACAGATCCACCGCCTGGATGCATTGATAGACTACCATGGGCACTGGCGAGCCATCTTGGTGGAAAAGGTCCTCAAGAGTAATGCCAAAGACTGGGTGGACTGGGGGCTGTGGGTTGTTGTACAGCACCCCACTCGTCTGTTGCGCTGTTGCTTGGCCAGCAGGTCCTCGTGGGTACTCGGCCTGCTGGAAAGAGTTTGCTGCGACTGGAGAATAGGGGCTTTTGCCATATGTTGATGCCTGAGCTTGCGGTGGCTGCGAAGATGCTTGATATGAGGAAAACCCAGCTTGTGATTCTGAATCGAGCTGCTGGGGTGGAGGATGCTGCTGGAACGATGAGCCATTTGCCTCTGGTTGATGGGTGGAGAAAGACACTGGTGGTTGCATCTGCGGAGGCATTGAGGTGCGACGGTCGTTATTTGCCGTCGGAGCCAAGGAAGGGTAAGATTGTGCGGGAGCCTGAGTGGGATGTTTAACATATTGCAGCTCAGGCTTGACTGCTGAGACCTTGGATGCGTTCTTCAGGATGTAGTCGTCAAAGTCTTTGTCGTTGTTGATCTGATAGATCAGTTGATTCACACTTGGTGGAGGTCGTGTAGTGCTGCCCTTGAGCGGTTGTGGGCTGATTACCTGGCCATTGTTGACAACCAGCTTTTCGTTGAATGATGCTACAAATGTCAGTGTTTTGCTTCTAGAGACCAGAGCAAGTAGTGACATACCGTATTTCTGCATCTCCATGGTCAACGCCGCGTCCGTCTCCTTAATAAGATCCAACAGCCCAGAGATAGCCTGTGGACGTGTAGAGGCCAGGAGTTCTTTGCGGTAGGCCTGCGCTGTCTGCACCTTGCTTGCATAGTCCTGGTCAGCGGCTTGTAGTTTGCGCTGGAGATCCTCTTCGTGCTGGGCCGCTGATTTGGGGCCTTTCAGCCCAAATTTCCTGCCAGCACCGGTGTCGCCTGTCTTGACGCGATCAAGGTCCTCAGCCAGCTGGTCGTACTTTGCCTTGGCCTTCTCTGCAAGCTTCTCAGCGTCTTGTACCTTGCTCTCCGCTGCCAGACCAGTCTGTTTCAACGTCTTGCGACTCCCGTCCATCTTATTTGCCAGCTGCAGAAGATTCTCATGCATCGCGTGTAAGGCGAGCCCAAACTGGGTGCCATTATCGGCGATCCGCTCATTTGCATGTAGAACAAGTTCGAACTGGGTTGCGTACGACTCGTGACGCGCATCTGCTTTACGCAGGCCATCGAGAGTTAGACGACTCAGCTTCTTCAGACTGCCGGCATGCTCCTCCTCTAGGGCCCCGCGGCGCTTGAGGAAGCTGGCGAAGTCCTGCGCGTAGCCTGTCAGCCAGATTGCGTCAGTTGCGGGGAAGGAGCACGAACTCGGGCGCTCGCAATGCTGGCCTTTAGTCGGTTCAGCAGCGTCATCACGCCAACATCGGAGTGCAGGACATCGTGCACGCGCTGCTGCGTCTGCGCGTCCTGAGGAGGCGCGCGCTGCTCCGGCGATGCAGGCGCGGGTGCTTCAATGGGCGAGACTGGCGCGGCATCATCGTTCGGCGGTGCGGCACTGTTGAAGTCCGGGTTGAAGCTGTCGCTGCTTGCCATGGGTGGTATGGACGGCGGTGCAGCCATTGCGGGTGTTGTTGACGTGGATGACGAGGCAGCTGTCAGCGGCGGACATGGCTAGCCGGTTGGCTGTCGCACTCGGCGCTTGTGGTCAGCCACGCTTTGCATCACTGGTGCTTCCTTTCAACGTCATGCCATCCGCAGCGGCACCACCATCATCATTTCTGAAACAGGAACCCAAACTTATCTTCCCATCAGCCAGAACTCAGTTCTGCAATTACTGACACTGCGGGTCTTTCCTCAGATCCGGGTCGCTTAAAGTCAGCGTACTGCTGTGGTGTCAAGCCAATCTTCAGCAACAATGTCGACAGTCTCCAGTGGTCTGCCAGACGAAGTGATAACTTGTCTCCAGAATGCTCGCTTCGTAAGTCCCTTCCAATGTTTTGCTCATCTGTATCTTCATAATCTTTTTGATTTCCTAGCTGGTACCGGTCACGTCTTTGGTTATCCCTTGCTCAACGCTTGGGTTAGACTCGGAAGGTGACTGGGTGTCCTATACCCTAGTGGTCTACAGTGCGGTCTTGCCCAGTTGGTCCTTCATGCATAGAGAGAATCTGATCTTCAATATCATGAAAACCCTAGCTGTTTCTTCATTCTCGTAAATTTTTGTATCGAATCTGACCACCACAGCTACATCTTGCGACATGCTCGGACAATGTTCCCCATGTATCGTTGATGAACTACACCTATCTGCCAAACACTCCGTATTCATCTTCACCTATCATCATAATGACAACACCTTCTTCGTCCCGGAAGACTGACAACTTGGAATCAAACACTCGTGTTTCGCTCCTGGTACATGACTGGATCTCCCATCGGCCGCCAACACTTAGCCAACAAGGTCGCTCACCTTCGCCTTCTGCATCAGGCCCACGTTCCGGATCGCTGGCCGAGCTTTTACTCGGCATGAACACTGCTTCGCTTAGCCGAATCAGTACTACAATCAACGGCGTGGCTGAGATTGTACCTCGTGGTTCTGAGCAGGAAAGTTGGTACAGAGCGCAACATCTTGCAAACAACACATTTGGTCCAACTAATGAAGATATGTACTCTAGCTCTCCGGTCGGTGGCGGACTGTGGGGTGGAGGTGGTCTGGCTCGCGCGAACATCCAGGATGATGAGACAAGAGAAGGCGATGGTGGTACGAAGTGTTATGTAGAAGGCGACGAAGTCAAGGTGGTTGTTGTCAAGATCAAAGATGGAAGAATCGCAGATTGGAAGGGCCAGGTCAGAGACTGGACCCTAGAGGATTCAGACAAAGCATGTACGCTGAATGGGTCAATGTCGTAGAGGTTTGAGTACACATGCATCACAACAACACGCAAGAAAAGAAAAAAGGAAAGCGAAGGTCTTGCACTTGACCACCAACGCAAGAGGCTGGACTGTTGTGTACCGTCTACTCATCTACGGCTAACGGATTGACAAGGTAATGTATTCGTGTCGCAACCAAAACAGGGCAAAAATGTACATACATTAGTACCCAAGTTTGGTGCGATAATATAGGCCTTTTTCTGCGACAGTTCGCTAAAGGCGATCGTCTGGCTTCCTCTTTCCGTAACCCCGCCTCGTTGGTGTTATGCAAGGGGTGGTCGGAACTAAATAGGCGTAGCTTGTAATTTTGTTCTATTGCAGGATTAGGTTATGCCGTTTTTGTGTGTGGCGGCCGGCACGCTATTTGCCTTGTCTCAGTCTGCCACCAAACAAAAGGCACATCGCCCTCCCTCATGTATGCATTCCATTCACTTACTGATTCATAACTTTCTTCCTTACTTTATCTGGCCCATTAAAGTTGAGCAAAACCAGGGACACAAGACGCGAACTGCATAGTGTTTGCTACACTCATCCTAGCTTTCACTGTGCGTCTCCGTTCACCTGAAGTTAATACCATATCTCAAGATTTTAATACTAACCATAGTAGTAGATTTAGATTGAGCGGAGCAGAGTTCTGAAAGATTTTTATTTTCGAAATTGTAAGAGCACCCACTCAGCGCTTGGTGGCGAACAAGCATCACCTCTTGTCAGTAGAGACTCTGTTGAGCCGTGTTAACAGGATAGTAACAGATAAATTGCGGCGCCTTATTGACGACTGTGTTCTCGTGAATGCCTCATGCAAGGACGTTGCCTTTTGATTCAGGTCGAATCCAAAGCTTCGATCAGATAGCAAGGTGAAGGGAAGCTAGCAGGGACAGATCTGGTGAGCACGCACGTTCCGGAGTACGCGGTGAATGCACTGACCAACGGTGAATGTGCAGACTTTCTGTCCCATTAGCCTTGGCACTGACAAAAAACGCTCTCGCTTTGAGCTTGCTCTGTCGTTCTCTCACCTACATGAACTGCGAGATTTTCTCTACTTGTGCCAACATCTTCCCGAGTTTGTTTCTACACCACGCACACCAACTACAAGCGACAATGACCACCGAAGTCTACCTCGCACCGGCGCTCGTCAAAGAGCTTTCCCCTACACCCGATGATAGAGACGCCATGGCACAATTTCAGAGTGCGCTCGATGCCTGCATGCATGGCTGGTATCACGGCAACGATGTGGTCCTACTGCAGAGCAATATCCAGGAGCTTTTCGGCGACATGCTCATGCAATATTTCGAGCGCAGTCTCACTCAGCAAGTGGGCCAGCCCGTCACCTTCACGTTCTCAAATGGCAGCAATGGCTATCGAACTCTCGTCCAGATGCCAAAAAGCAAGAATGCCCAACTTCACCTCCAGACGCTTCCCAGCGGCGGAAGTACTGAGCCACAGACATCCCAACAGCGAGCCACTCACCCCAACAACATGTCCGCTGGAGTAAGGAAGGCGCCTCGCCCAATGAATTGCTGGATCATCTTTCGAGATGCTATGCACAAGAAATTGAAAGCGGAGAACCCACACCTCACTGTGCAACAGATCTGTAAGCCTTCGATTTGCATCTATTTTTAAAATATAACCTCACTGATTTCTCGTAGCCACTCGATGCTCGCAGATGTGGCATGGACTTTCTCCCACAGAGAAGAAGCCATGGCAAGCAGCAGCCAAGTCAGCGAAAGAGGAGCATTTGCGTGTACACCCGGACTACAAGTACAGCCCTCGCAAGCCTGGCGAGAAGAGGAAGCGACAGTCTCGCAAGACAAAGCAAGCCCCCGCATTTGCCGCAGATCCAGACCTCTTCAGCTTCCTGTCCATCCCAGAACCAGCAGCATTTGCGCATAATGATCTCGATCTTCTTAACTCTGCAGAGACACTGCCTTCAGTCAATGAAGTGTCTGGCAACTTTGG
This sequence comes from Lizonia empirigonia, assembly GCA_009982855.1. NCBI lineage: Eukaryota > Fungi > Ascomycota > Dothideomycetes > Pseudoperisporiaceae > Lizonia > Lizonia empirigonia. The sequence goes on along the minus strand of JAADKA010000001.1, from coordinate 489,194 downwards.
AGACGCCTTCACAGCTGAGGTGACGCAATTGGTTGAACCCACAACACTGCTAGGGTTGGAGATAGATAATCTCATTCCAGTCGATTATCTCTATGATTCAGAAAGCCTTCGTCATGATCAGCTCAAAGCTGAATTCAGGTTCGATCAGGATAGAACCATGCCCTTCGAACAGTTTGGCGAGGAGGCTTTCGCATTCCGTGCTGGCGCAGATGGCAATGCGACCTTGCCATCCATCTACTCAGACTTGTACTAAGCATGTCTTCCCACTACGGGCCTTCCACAGGTCTATTGGTGTCCGCTGTTTTGTATCCTAGATTAGACTACGACTCTTTATCTCTCTTAGACACCCAAGCGCTGTTCTATCCTTAGCGTATTAGCTATTCTCTAGCCAATACTTTCCTTAACTAAAAGCCTTATTACTGCCTTAATAATAGCTAACGTAGTTTATAAGCGAGTGAGCCGTACAAGCGAGTGAGCCACCCCACCAACTTTGCGCACCTCTACGATCGTATATCTCAACAACGTGATGATACAATATATAGATATGTATAGAGTGAATTAAGCAGTATCTAATATATCCTTTTTACATGTACGAGAGTTATGACCAGTCTCTCTACACCTTGTGCAGCGCGCTAGAGCCTGGCGGTTGCGGCCTGATCGCTCTCCTGTCCGACGCTCTTCACGAGCAATCTGCTGATCAGCCTCACTTTGAGCGAGTATATCCTCTCCAGCTCCCTTTGTTAAGACTCCACGCTGCTGTATACGCTTTTTCTTACGCTGTTTGCGCGCTGACGCTGCCTCATTAGTCTTCTCAAGGCTGGTAATCCGATCGCGCATCAGCTCAGCTGAGAGCATTACTACCTCTGCTCCCTTCTTAAGCTGCTTAATTGCTTCAATGATTGAAGCTGGTGATGAGCTCTTATGCTTTCGAACGCGCTCACTTATCAATGTTGATTGGGCTTCAAGCTCGCGTACGTTGCTCGGGGTACAAGCCTCCCAGACAGCCTCTGGGAGAGCAGCTGGAGAAGGTGTACGTAACTGCACGTCAAGCTTTGATAGTACAACGTCTGGTTGGAGAGGCACAAGGCCTGCACCTCGAAAGGCTGAGCAGATATTGACTGAGGTGAACGATCGATTGAACGCTGTCTTGAAGGCTGGCAGAAACTCGAGCTTGGTGATATGGTTGATGTGGTGGCGGATTAGGCTCTCAACCTCACGGCTGTACGCGCGCTTCAACGGCGAGAAGCAGCCAACGTCAAGCGGCTGCAGCAAGTGCGATGAGTGAGGCGGCATAGAGAGCGTGTAGATATTGTTCTCCTTGCAGAGCTCTTGAAACTCAAGAGAGTGGTGGCTCTCGTGGCCGTCAAGGACGAGCAGGCGACGCGCACCAACGACGCGAGTCTTTGTGTGAGCGTTGAAGTGCTTCAGCCACTCTACTCCTAGCTCGTTGTTTGTCCAGCCATTGTCGCTGACTGCGATCACCCAGTCGCGTGGGATCTCTGCTTCCTCGTACCAGGCAGATAGATGATACTGGCCAGCGAAGATGATGAACGGCGGGACTGACCAGCCAGCAGCGTTGATCGCAGCGATCAACGTCACCCACTCGCGATTGCCTGGCTGGATAGCCTTTGGCCTGCCTCTTCTTTCTGACCCTGTCACGACGAGCTGAGTCGTGATCTTGCCCATCATAAAGCCAGCCTCGTCAAAGTTGTAGACGTCATCATCGCAGATGCCGTACTTGGCCTTTGTCTCCTCTACAAGCTCAAACCAGCTTCTGATCAGGGCTGGATCCTCGCATAGAGCTCTCTGCCTATCGTACGCTCGATTGAAACGCGTCGTGAGACTGTCTGTACGCTTGACAAAGTTGCGCGGCCAGTGGACGCCAACCTGACCTGCGCCGCGCGCAGCGAGCAGCTTATCAGCCATATCACGTACAGCTGCGTACGTAGGCGCGAATCCACGTGTATCCAAGTCGAGTATATGTCTGACAATCACCTCCTCCTCTCGCTGAGAGAGCTTCTTTGAGTTGGGCTGGCAATCGCGTCGGGTAGGCTTCCCAGCGCGTCGGCGGTGGAGCGTTGCTCGAGAGACTTCAAACGTGCTTGCAGCACGTCGCTCAGTCTGGATTTGATTTGTATCAAGAGCTAATATCGCAAGACGTATATCAGCCTCATGAGAAGCGTGTTGAGAAAGAGTTGGTTGAGTCATAATTAATTCAAGTGTAGAGGTGCGCAAAGTCGGTGGGGTGGCTCACTCGCTTGTACGGCTCACTCGCTTATAAACTACGTTACTATTTAGTATAACGTACTCCACAAGCGAGCCGGTCACCCAAGCGAGCCGGTCACTTAATTTTACACCAAAAATTAAGATTTTTGCACCTTAATAACTCTACAGCCAGATAATAGAATTGTCTAAAACTTGAAATACTATGCTGCATCTACGTAAAGATCAATTCTATAGAAGCGCTAGGATCCTGTATCAGTCGCACCGGAGTTATTAAACAAAAATCAAAATACAGGGATTATTTTAGCGTACTTTCTAATAACTCTACACACGTTAAGGATAGAGCTTACATCTCCAGGGCAACTGATCTTGACATAGGTAAAGCATAGTATTTTGATTTTTAGACAATTCTATCATCTGGTTGTGGAGTTATTAAGGTGCAAAAATCTCAATTTTTGGTGTAAAATTAAGTGACCGGCTCGCTTGGGTGACCGGCTCGCTTGTGGAGTACGTTACTAGTAGCCTTTTATAAATACTAGCCTGCTAGATAATATTATACACTAACGTACCTTACAGGCGAGTAGACTACACGGGCAAGTAGGCTACTCTGCCAAGACCCTACTAAAACATACTGCTACCTATAACATGTCGGGCCGCGTAACGCCGGCGGCGCGTTAACGCCCAACCACTCCAAACTTCAACCACCAATAACTCCACCAATATGAGTCGGATTGATGAGGCGGTTGCAGATTTGGAATCGCAGAGGTCGAAAGGTGAAGTATCTTACGCGAAGGTAGCTGACAGTCATGGTGTTGAGCGATCCACGTTGGCCCGACGGTATCAGGGGCTGGCAGCGTCCCGGGAGCAGAAGGCAATCAACCAACAACAACTCACCCCAGAACAGGAGTCAACTCTTGTGGAGTATATCAATAGATTTACTCACCGACGTTTACCACCTAGAAGGCAAATGGTACAAAATTCTGCAGCTCAATTGGCTCAAACAAAGGTCTCCGAGAGGTGGGTTTCACGGTTTCTTCACCGCCAAAAAGACCACCTACTCGTGAAATGGCAGGACGCTATGGATCGAACGCGTCACCGAGTAGACTCAGGGGCTAAATACAAGCGGTATTTCGATCAATTGCACTCCAAGATCGCCGAGTATGAGGTTGAACCACGTCATATATACAATATGGATGAAAAGGGGATCATGATCGGTACACTTGGACGCTCAAAACGGATATTCAGCCGCCGACAGTGGGAGAAAAGAGAGATCAGGAGTACTCTACAAGATGGCTCACGTGATTGGGTCACTGTGATGGCCTGTGTGTGTGCTGATGGCTCCTGGATACCCCCAGGCATCACCTACGACTCGGTCAGTGGGGATATCCGATCGAGCTGGGTAGAAGAGATACAGTCAGGAGAGCACTCTGTGTGTGTTACGTCATCACCCACGGGCTGGTCAAACAACAGTATTGGCCTTGCCTGGCTCAAACAGGTGTTCAATCGGTATACTCAGGAGAAATCGCGTCGGAGTTGGCGATTACTCATCCTTGATGGCCACGGGAGTCATGTGACGATCGATTTTCTGGATTATTGTGATCAAAACAGGATTCTCCTAAGTGTATTTCCCCCTCACAGTACTCACACGCTTCAACCGCTCGATGTGGTGATGTTCAAGCCACTTTCAACCGCATATAAGCGTCACCTGACCGATGTCCTTCACAACAGCCAAGGACTGCTCCAGATCAGGAAGGGGGACTTCTTTCCTATCTTCTGGGCTGCCTGGAAGGACTCCTTCACTGTTGCCAACATCCAGAAGTCCTTTGAAGCCACTGGGATTGAGCCAAAGGATCCAGGGGTAGTCCTCCAACGATTCACTCACACACCTCCCCCCGACGATGACGTCGATAACGATGCAAATACGATTGTTGCAGCAGTTGATATGGGCAGTTGGAGGTCTATCCAACGTCTTTTGAGTATATCAGTGAAGGATATCGACAGTATTGAGTCAAAAAAGCTCAGTGAGGTTGTGCACAACCTCCAGGCCCAATATCAACTCCAGCAGGACGAATTACTAGGATTGAAGCAGGCTCTTACTACCAAAAAGAAGCGTAATAAGCCTAACCGTATCCTGGAGCTTGAAAAGCCACAAGAGGACGAGGGTGAGAGTCAATTTTTTACTCCATCGAAGTTTGACCACGCAAGAGACCTTCACACCGCCAAGGAGCAACAAAAACGTGATAAGGAGGCAGAAGAAGTGATGAATCAGCAGCTCCGCGATGCCAATAAGGCATAGAAATTGAAGATACATCAGGAGAAGCTTGAGGCGCGGTGTGTGGCAAAGGTAGAGCGTGAGCAGAGGAAGGCCGAAGAAGTAGCTGAACGCCAACGCAAAAAAGAGACTCAGGAGGCCAATCGCAACGCTCAAAAAGCTCTACAATTGCCCCAAACAGGCAAGAGAAAAGCTTCATCAACTCAGAAACCAGTCAAAAAGCGCGTGGTTGAAGGTTTGGGTGGTGCAGAGAGCGTGGACGCCCCCGACGCTCCCTCACCACCCCCACCTATCACCACCCGCCGCGGCCGCAGCGTCACACTTCTGATGAAATATAGATAGCGCAAATTGATCGCAAGCATCACTTTAGTACTACACCAGAAAATCTCGTGATATTATTTATTGTTGGTGGCTCAATAGCCTCATTTTTAAATTGAGCGTTGAGGGGTTGATGGGGCGTTACGCGCCGCCGGGCGTTACCGTGTCTGTGCACTGATCGGGCCGGTTCACTGTTCGTGCCACCCCACCAACTTTCTCACCTCCACAAAAGTGAGGCTATACAAATACGTAGAGTAGCTATTGATATACAAGAAGCTAGTGGTTTATAATATTGACTCTTGCGCATCTTTTGGCTATCTCAATTTATTTGTAGGCCTTGTCATGCGACCAGCGCGGGTTGTGACGCCTGTTTAGGCGATTTGTATACTTTTTGAGCGTCCTTGAGTGCCTTGATGCGTGCTTTTTCAGCCGCGCGATCGTCCTTTTCACGCTGCTCTTGGGCCTTCTTTTGAGCAGTCTCCTCACGCTTCCTTGCCGCCTTCTCCGCGTTATCTGCCTTAGTCTTCTCTCTAAGAAGCCTGTTATTGTACTGAATTTGCTTCTTATCGACTTTTACAGCAGCTGCTGCTAACTCTGCCTTCTCTGCATCCTTCATACGTCGATCGGCACGTGCCTTGGATGCAGGATCCCAGAATATGGCCCCCCCTTGTACATTAGGGTCCCGCGGTGACAGTGGTAACACCTTCTTCTTCTTACTCCGCTTCTTCTTACTCTCCATAGCCATTTTGAGGCCCTGAAGTTCATGATCTTTGAGCTCAAGGAACACGTGCATCTGATGCATCTGCTGCCTTGCCTCACTTGCAGCCCCGGGGTCCCCATCCTTAATTGCACGGTCAAAGTTTGACTTGAACCTTAGCCAATTGGGCCCAGAGGAAGCCGGTTGAGGCCCAGTCTGCGGTGTGGGCGTCACAGGTGGTGGTGAAGTTGACTTTTTGAACTTATCGAGTATAACGTCGGGTTCAAGGGGGTGGATTCCTGTGGATTCAAAGCCACTCAATACCAACTTTTCTGTGAATGTATCAACCCAGGCAGGCCAGAATAGGCTTATAAAGTCTGCCTTGCCCACTGGCATGTCTCCCTCAGTTATATAGTTGTGCTCAACAAGCTGGGTTGAGTAATTTTGACTCAAGGGCTTGAAGCACGCCACATCCAAGGGCTGCAGCGTATGGGTAGCGTGCGGTGGGTATACCAGTACCAGAATCCGGTGGTCATCACAGTAATCCAAGAATCTCCGCGTCACGTGGCTGCCGTGGCCGTCAAGGATAAGTAATCTGAACTTTCTCCGAGCTTTCCCTTTGGCGGCGGGCTCAAACACCTGCTCAAGCCAGGCAAGGCCTAGATCGTCGTTCGTCCAGCCTGTTCGTGATACCGAGAAGTATATAGAGTGCTTCTCTGGGTCAATATCGTGTACCCAGTTGGCTTGCACACTGTCTCCGGCTGCGGCAAAGATCACTGCAGGGGGGAGGGTAGTGCCGTCAGCTCCTATACAACCAATAACGGTAATTCACTCCCGATTGGCATCGTGAGAAGGTTGCTTATACCTTCTCTGCTTATAGAGCTCCTTATCAAAGACTCTCTTTGTTGTACTAATTACCCCAATCATAAAGCCCTTCTCATCCATATTGTACGTGTTCTCGGGTTCCACATCAAACTCCTCCACTTTCTTGCTCAGAAGACCAAAGTATAGATGGTATCTTTCAGAGTTATCAGCCTTATGACGATTGCTTTCCATGGGGGTAGTCCAGGCAGTGAGAAGTGTGTCGTCATTGCGATGCAAGAGCCTTGTAACCAGACTTGTCAACAAACAAACATACTTGATAGTTTGATTTGACTTGTTTGCTTGTTCTCAAATCAAAGAAACAAGGCAAAGGTACTCAGATTTATCGAACAAACAAGTATTGTCATCGCCAGATACTTGAGAAGTTTGACTTGTTTGGTTAATAGCAGTACTGTATAATATACACGTTGTACGGTGCTGTCACAGGTTGTAGGATAAGAATGTGACATGTAACAGCATTACGTGTGCCAAGTATTTTAGCGTAGTGCCCCTCCTCCACTCTATGGGTACCTGTTAGCGCGTACTTAGCGCGTATCTGCGCGTCCCTTTCCTATCACTTGGCTTACTTTTTTGCGTATTTACAACCTACGATGGCGCCTAACGCAAGCGATAGAAGCAAGAAGCGCGCCGCTGCAGGTGCTGAGGAAGCTGAACTGCCTGCTAAACGTCAACGACAGCCAACCCGGCGCCTGCTAGAGAGCCAGTCAGTTCTGCCATCGCTGCCAGCAACCCAGCAACAGCTATCTCAGCGCGGGTCGACCCCTATTGACGCGCTATTATCGCCTACTCCTGCGCCATCATCGCCACCGAGGCTATCCCAACGAACTTCTCCACGGCGCAACATACCCCTCCACCCACTGTTTGTGGCCTCACAATCCTTATCAGATGCGCCGTTTGAGTCACAAGTACGCGACAACAAAGCAAGAAACGCGTTGCTGCCGCCAGAGGAAGGCTCGATAGCTGCCACGGAGGCTTCGGAGGAGGTGGTCAATAGCCCTGTCAACGCGTCGTACGAAGTGGATCGTCTTGTTGATGATTTTACGGGTATTGAATGGGCGCGGCTGCCTGGTTTGATGATGCCGCTAGTGCAGTCAACGCGCAAGAAAAGCTGGGTTTACAAGCATGGCTATCGCTGTGTGTTACAGAAGGACCCTAGGCGGGTATTTTGGGTGTGCCACCTATGTCACAAACAGCGCATTATCGATCGTAACGGGCCTGGAAAATATGAGGTTACGGACGCAATTACAACGCCAGCTACTCACCTGCGCAAAACCCATGGCCTTACTGCCTCCGGCGAGACAACAGCAGCGCCAATCGCCAACGGGCAGCGTTCAGTACGCCAGATGTTCTCTATGGGCAAGCCGTTGTCGCAAGACCAAGCCAACGCGATGGGCAATTTCGACGCCCAAGGCTTTCGTATGGCCGCTGTAGCGTGGCTTATAGAGAACAACCATCCACTCCGCGAGTTTGAGACGCCGGCGTTCAGATCGATGATGGAGTTTGCCAATCCAGAGGCGGCGAGAGCGCTGTGGGCGAGCCACAATAGCGTGTCGAGGTTCGTAATGAAAGTCTACAGCTTTATACAGCCGCAGGTGGCCAATGTACTGTCCAACGCTATTAGCAAAATCCACATAAGCTTCGACGGCTGGACAGCTAAAGGCGGCCATCAGGGCTTTCTTGGAGCTGTTGCTCACTTTGCTGACGAGTTTGGGGCAGTACGTGACCTGCCAATTGCGCTGCCACAGCTAGCAGGTAGCCACTCTGGAGAAGTCATTGGAGACGTTGTTGCGAAGATTCTGCAGAAGTTTGGTGTCCGGGGCCATCAAATTGGCTGCTTCGTCCTCGATAACGCGCACTCTAATAATACAGCTGTCGCTAAACTAGCAAAAGTTTACAACCTAAACGCAACTGAGTGTCGTATACGCTGTGGCTGCCACATATTAAACCTCGTTGGCCAGCAGGTAATATTCGGAAAGGATAAGGAGAGCTACAACAACGCCCCAGAAGCTGCAACCGATGAGGCAGAGTTTATGGAGTCTTGGCGCCGGGAGGGACCCCTTGGGGTATTATTTGCTGTAGTTAACTACATCAAAACCCCACAACAGTACGCTTTGTTAGAGGACTTCCAGCGACGCACAAACGACGGGCAGCCAACTGAACTCCAGGAGCGCATTAAACAACCCGTAAAGCCCATAGTTACGCGCTGGAACAGCTTTGAAGCAACTATCCAACGCGCTGTAGAGCTCCGCACTCCCCTTGGGTTGTACATCAACTACCACATCCGCTGCGTCCAAACCGACGATCATCTCTCACAACAGCGTGGCAAGCCCCCTCCTAAAGGCATTCCCTCATGGATGCGCTCCGACGGCCTTACTGCTGCAGACTGGCAGATTCTCCTCGACTATCTACAGGTGCTAAAGCCGCTAAAGCTTGCGTGCGCAAGGCTTGAAGGCCGCGGAAAATCTGGCAGATTTGGTGCTATCTACGAGATCATCCCTGTGTTTGAGTACCTGCTTAATACGTACGAAAATCTCGCAACTACGTTTGAAGCCGTCGATTACGAGTCCTTTGACGCGCCAGAAGACCACCTTGCTATCAACGTTCGCGCCGGCTGCTATAAGCTAGCAGACTACTACGCTAAACTGGACGAATCGCCGTACTACTTCATCGCTACACTTCTCCATCCGTACTACAAAACGTACTGTGATAATGCGTGGCGGGATAAAGACGGCTGGCTTGCCGCAGGTTACGCTGCGTTCCAGCGGATTTGGCGCAGGTACAAGCCTCAGCAGGCGCCGTTGCGGCGTCCCCGAGCTGCTGAAGGTTCTATTGACGACGCTATTGACGCTGTTGTCAACGCAGAGGTTAGCGGCAGCGACGCTGCACTTGACGACGAGTACGACAACTGGCGGAAGTACGAGCCCCGTTGGACGCGAGAGTACTACGACAGTGACAGCGTAGAGTCTGTTGTAGAGTATTGGCTTCGCCTTAAGCCTCAATATCCTCATCTAGCGCAACTAGCTCTCGACGTACTCGTAATACCCGCTTCTAGCTGCGATTGTGAGCGTATGTTCAGCGAGTTGGGTGACCTTCTTGAGCCACGGCGGCGCAAGATTGGAGCTGAGTTGCTAGCAGCTTTGCAAGCTCTCCGCAGCTGGATCCGCGCAGGTTTCACAACACCAAATGGAGCTCAAGCTGACGTATATACCGACGACGAGATAGAGAGCGACTATACTGTAGATGGCTGGGAACATGTTAGTGGCTAATTTGTATGTAGAACTACCAAGTAACGTGGTTCACCACCGAGTCGCCAACCCCACCGAGTCGTCAGCTCTCCCCCACCAACACGCCTGCGCGGCAACAACGCGTAATGTCTCAACAACGCAACGTGCAAAAGTCCTATAATGAAGGAGACATTTACCTTGCTATCTCTGATATTAAATTAAAGCAAATTCTAAGCGAAAATCGCGCTGCAGAGATCTACAACGTCCCCCGAACAACAATCCGAGACCGACGCGCTGGACGACGCGCCCGACGCGACTGCGAGCCAAACTGCAAGAGCCTGACAAAGCTAGAGGAGGAGGTGGTTATACAGCGTATACTTGACGAGAGTCTACGTGGTGTACCACTCTCGAAGGCACACATACGAGATATGGCGGATAGACTGCTGGGAGAGCGCGGAGGCAACCCTACTGGCAAGAACTGGGTTGATAGGTTTATTAAGCGTACTCCTGAGCTGCGAACGCGATGGAGCCGTCCGTACGATCGCCAGCGAGCTGCCTGCGAAGACCCAGCGGTTATCGAGCCCTGGTTCAGCCTGGTTCAATCGGTGAAGGCAAAGTACGGTATCCTTGATGAGGACACCTGGAACTTTGATGAATCAGGCTTCTTAATGGGCAAGATCACGTCTCAGCTTGTAGTGACAGGCTCAGATAAGCCTGGGAAAGCAAAGAAACTACAGCCTGGCGATCGCGAATGGACTACCCTGATACAAGCTGTCGGCGCGACAGGGAAGCGCATCCCACCCTTCATCATCTTCGCTGGCAAGGTCCTAATCTCTACCTGGTTTGAGCTGGGTATACCACGCGACTGGGTTATCCAAGTTAGTCCAAATGGCTGGACAAGCAACGATCTAGGGGTTGACTGGCTTAAACACTTTAATACGCATGCAAAGTCTGTAGGAGTGTACAGGCTGCTCATTATTGACGGCCACGAAAGCCATTGCTCGCTTGCTTTCCAGGACTACTGCAAGGAGAACAAGATTATCGCTCTCTGCATGCCATCTCACTCATCGCACTTGCTGCAGCCTCTTGACGTCGCCTGCTTTGCGCCGTTGAAGCGCTCTTATGGCGACAGCATCTCAGCCTTGGCGCGCAACCACATCCACCACATCAGCAAGGAAACCTTCCTACCAGCCTTTAAAGCTGCCTACGACCTGACATTTACTGAGGAGAACGCTCGCGCAGGGTTTAGAGGCGCTGGATTAGTTCCATTTAACCCAGATGCAGTGTTGTCGAAGCTTGATGTGAGATTGCGCACGCCAACTCCACCACAGCGCGACGACGCCGCGTGGGAGGCGAAGACGCCGCGCAACGCCAAAGAGCTAGAAGCTCAGACTACGCTCATTCAACAGAGGATGCAAAGGCGCTCAGGTTCCTTAGCGAGCTCCCTTGATGAGCAGGTACGACAGCTGAGTAAAGGCGCGCAGCAGATAGCGCATAATATGGTGTTGCTGCAGGAGGAACAGGCGCGTATGCGAAGCGCAATTGAAGAGCTTACAAAGCGCAAGGGCCGGAAAAGGTGGTATGTACGGGTAGAAGAGACCTTAACAGTTGGCGAGGTATCAGACTTAATTGCTGAGAGGGAGGGTAGTAGTCGTAAGGACGGCGAAACGCCTGCAAAGAGGGTGCGCGCTGAGAGGCACTGCGGCCGTTGCGGCGAGGTTGGGCACAATTCCCGCACCTGTAGGGTAGAAATAGAGGATGCAGATGATAGCGAAGAATCTGAAGTATAATCTACTGTAGTGTATAGTAAAAAAGATTGTTGTGGTGTTGCGCAGCGTTGCCGCGCAGGCGTGTTGGTGGGGGAGAGCTGACGACTCGGTGGGGTTGGCGACTCGGTGGTGAACCACGTTAAGTCAAATTAAACAAACAAACTTACTCTAAAAACTTAACCAAACAAACAAGTTTACAAAAATTGTTGCACTTATCAAATCAAATCGAATATAGAGTGCTGTATTTGACTTGTTTGTTTGTTGACAAATCTGCTAGCACCCCCACCACAGGAGACGCCATGGCAGTCAAAGACTCCAAGCAATACCCATGAGTTTGGATCTCAGTCGAAGCTGGTACGCGATTCCTTCACTCGGTCACCTGTTACAGCCCAGGCTGGCTTCTCCCAGCTTATAAAAGGTGGTGAGCTGATGCTGCATGAAAATGCGCTTCAACGTGCTCGGATTCATGAGCTTGAAGAGCAATTAGCAGAGATCACTAAGCGAAAATCGCGTAAGCGTAAGCGGATCCAGCATGGTGGCACTATGGAGTATGGCGAGGCAGCAACCCAGGTGGCTGCAGAGGCGTCTGTAGCTGCTGGGCGGTCGAAGAAGACTCGTGGTAGTGGTGATCAAGAACCAGCCCAACCAGCTCTACGGCGCTGTGGGAACTGCAGCAGGACTGGGCACAACGCGCGAACGTGCAAAAAAGATACAGAGGCATATTCTGAATCAGATGCAAGCACGACGTACATAGGCTCCTTATTTGATAGCGATGAAATTGAAGATGCGTAGCATAAGTTGGTTATGCCAAGAGATTTTGGGACACTCGGTGGTGGTTTACGTTATTTACTAAGCACTTTAACGTACTCCACAAGCGAGCCGGTCACCCAAGCGAGCCGGTCACTTTTGCCAAGACTACACCAACACCACAACTACTTTGCAGTATTACAGCACACAACAACAATATATCACACTGCACAGTATATTGCACTAATCTACAGTACTCTGCGCATCTTTACTGCATGTTCGCGCGTTGTGCCCTGTCTCGCCACATGTGCCACAGCGCCTTGAAGACTGAGTGCTCCTATCAACACGCGACCTCTTCTTTGCCTTCTTCCCATCACTACGAGCCTCAAACTCCTTTAGAGTAGTCAGCCGCACTCCCTCACCAAATGTTAGTGTCCCATTACGCTGGATTTGCTTTCTTTTGTGCGATTTACGACGTGTGGCGGCCTCGTTGGCTACCTGTAGGTCAGCGACCTGGTTGCGCACCAAAACCAGTGAATGCGCCATCAGCTCTTCGCCTTTGGTGAGCTGATTAAGGGCGTCAACCATTGACGTTGGTGAGCTATCAGCGTGTCTCTCAATCTTCTCTCGAATCAGCTTCGATTGAGACCCAAATTCCAGAGTGTTGCTTGGTGTTTTAGACTCCCACGTACTGTTGTCCACAGTAGGTGGCGTTGGCGTGCGCAGCCGTACTTCAAGCTTCGATATCACAGCCTCTGGGTCAAGTGGGACCAGGCCGGCACCTCTGAATCCTCCCTGGATGTTGCTCTCTGTGATTGAGGCGTCAAAAGCCGCTTTGAAGCACGGCAAGAACTCAAGTTTGGTGATGCGAGTGATCTTGCTCCGCATCAGTCGCTCGGCTTGGCGGCCATAGGCCTTCTTCAACGGGGCAAAACACCCTACATCAAGTGGCTGCAGCAGGTGCGACGAGTGTGGAGGCATGCACAGAGTGATAATCTTGTGCTCCTCAGAGTACTGGTGGAATTCAACTGAGTTGTGGCTCTCGTGGCCGTCCAGAATGAGCAGCCGATGGCTGCCAACAGTGCGTGCCTTTGTGTGCTCATCAAAGTGCTTCAACCACTTGACTCCAAGCTCGTTGTTGGTCCAGCCGTTGTCAGAGACATTGAGAACCCAGTCGTCGGGTATACTAGGCTCCTTGTACCAGGCAGAGAGGTGGTACTTGCCAGAGAAAATGATGAAGGGTGGGATAGACCAGCCCTTCGCGTTGACACCCTGGATGACGCTGGTCCACTCTCGGTCGCCCTGCTGTACTGTCTTTGGTCTCCCTCGACGCTCAGAGCCTGTGACAACAGCTCCTGTTGATATAACGCCCATCATAAAGCCAGACTCGTCAAAGTTGTGGGTGTCTTCATCTAGGATACCATACTTGGCTTTGGTATTCTCTACCAACTGGAACCAGTCCCCAATAACCTTAGGATCCTCACACAGGGCTCTCTTGTAGTCATACTTGCGATTGAACTTGATTTTGAGCTCTGGCCGACGTTTGACAAAGTTGGCAGCCCAGTTCTTGCCAACAGGGGTCTGGTGGCGCTCCGCAAGCAGAGAATTGGCCATATCCTCCACATCAGCAAGCCGGGGCGAGTATCCTCGGTCGTCTAGCTTCAATACATGCTGGACTATCACCTCCTCCTCAGTACTAGCTAGTTTAGTCATGTTGGGCTTGCAATCGCGTCGTGAAGTAGTTCCAGCAAGTCGGTCACTAAGGGTGCTTTGAGACACGTTGCAGATTGCTGCAGCGCGTCGCTGGGAGAGTGTCACGTCTTGTTGAATAGCCTGTAAGGCAAGCTGTATATCTGCCTCGTTTAAAGGCTTTTTTGTGTTATTGCGTTGAGACATTGTAGGTAGAGTAAAGTTTGACGTGGTCTTGGCAAAAGTGACCGGCTCGCTTGGGTGACCGGCTCACTTGTGGAGTACGTTATATTTATCTTTATGTCGGATCATAAGTATCGACAATATCTTAGCCACGCGATCAGGCGCACTGATCTCAGTCACGCGAACTAGCGCACTGATCGCAGCGTCCGAGCAGCGCTCAGACCAGAACCCCTGAGCCCTCCCTTCTGTAGTTCTCCTCCTTTGTACATCAATCAACAAGAACTATCATCAAACAGAATGCATTCCTAGTTATCGTTATTTCCTTTCAGCACTAGTGCTATAGACCTACCAACACTTTACTTATTATTATTATAATAACACTACTATTGTTCTAGAAAACTAATAACTTAGAAGCAAACACTTGTGTTTCCCTTCTTGTGCATAATTAGATCTCTGTTGAAGTCGTACTTTAGTCAAAGACCGTAAGCACGGATTCTATTGGTTCTCAGTGATGAGCGCCTGTTCTGGATCGGTAGGGTTATCACCTAAGCAAAGCTCGTGATGATAGGGGTTGTACTGAGTAGTATAGAGGGTACTATCTGGCTCGAGGGCAGGTTGAGATTCCAAAGACAAACTTGATTGACGAGGTTGAACACGAACTATAAGAGTTGTGTTCCTACTGCTTATATACATAAGAGATACGCGCACTATGTGTCACGATCAAGGTAGATCAACGACCTGCAACAGGAAGCTACAGGACGAAGGGGCAATCGCGGGGCAGGACGTGTCACAATGTCACGTGACTACCATCCAGCCTTGGCAACCCCTCCATGGACGACAACCCCTCCATGGACGACAATCCCTCCATGGACGGCAATAGTATTAGTGGACGGCCCCTTTAGTATATAACAAGTAGGAACACAACCCTTAAGGTTCGTGTTCAACCTCGTCAATCAAGTTTGTCTTTGGAATCTCAACCTGCCCTCGAGCCAGATAGTACCCTCTATACTACTCAGTGCAACCCCTATCATCACGAGCTTTGCTTAGGTGATAACCCTACCGATCCAGATACCTTACTCATCCCCGAGAACCAATAGAATTAGTGCTTACGGTCTTTGACTAAAGTACGACTTCAACACTATGTCCCAAGATCGTCGTGTTATCCTTTGTTGCTTGGGATAGTTTACCTTCCCAGGATAACTGTGCTGTCCTGCTAGGTAAGGGATAACTTATCCTTGGCGGGATAATTAGTCTGTCACGTGACCCGTGACACGTCGTTGGTTCGAGGCGTTGCCCCGCTTCCTATCAGTACTCATCCACTCGGGGATCGTAACAATCTCTTATTGCCTACCTACTCTTAGCTAGCATAGCCGCTCGCCCTTACCTTCTAGTCTAGGTCTATGCTCTAGGTTACTAGCTAAGCTTCTTCTTAGTATAAACACTGCCTTAGCAGAATCAGTACCACAATAAATAGTAGTGCTGAAATAGTACTATCTGGATCTAAGCAGGATAATTGGTACAGGGCACAACATCTTGCCAACAACACTTTTGGGCCTACGGACGAGGAGACTTATTCAAGCTCTCCAGGTGATGGAGGAACAAAATGTTATGTCGAGGGAGACGAGGTCAAGGTTGTGGTTGTCAAGATCAAGGATAGAAGAATTGCTGATTGGAAAGGACAAGTGAGAGACTGGGCTGTGGATAGCAACCCTAGTGTTGGAACGACGAATAGTACCTAGGTTGCCAAACAAAGACTCTGGGCATCACGAAACATGATGACGAAGGAACTGCCCAAATACTGCGCATATTGCGTAAAGGTCTTTCAACTGGATTCGTATCGTGCCACTCGCAAAATTAGTACATCTGAACAGAACTGTCTAACATTTCATTTCCAGAGAGGGAAGCGTTTCGATGATTGATGTCCGGTCTGGCCGTATCAACCACTCACGATCTTTTGTCTTACTGCTCAAAACATCCCTGCAACAGATCATGAAGGATCACTAGTGCAGATGACACCGCCCGTTTGATATTTTGCGTAAAAAGGCGCTGAGCTAATGCGAGCAAAAGTGCTCCGCAGAACTTGTTCCGCCGCCCGCGGTGAAGCCAACGGTGAATGCACAGACCAGTGGTGAATGCACTGACTTTCTCGCCTACTCCGCTGCCCCGCTAATTATTAGATCAACACCAATGGACCTCCATCCTTTGTTCTCATACTCAGACACTCACTCACCTGTTTCTCGACTCAACCTTTGCTGAGCTGACTTTCAACTCACCACACATTCATACGCAAGCACTTCAAACAAGATTCGCCGACAAACGACACCAGACACAACCTCTCTCAAATGCCTTCTAAGGCGCAAATCAGTTCAATGGCAGTCTCGAGAGATCCAACATCTGCAGAGATCGCGCTCTTTCTATCGACCCGCAGTGGTGATCAGATGATGCAGTTGGTACAATCCATCAGGGCGCCTGCTGCGCAAGCTACACTTACAGCTTCTCTACTCTTCGTACCACCAACTGTTACGCCTAAAATTGCGCCTCCAGAAAAGACCCGAAAGGCTCTAAATGCTTTTGTTGGGTTCCGCTGTAAGTCTTACTCCCAACCTCACCTCAAACCTGGTTAACACAAGTGAAGGTTACTACATTCTCATCCCCGTCTTCAAGCCGTGGCCTATGAAGAAGTTGTCCAATCCCATGGCAATTATGTGGGAGGCAGATCCTAACAAGCCGCTGTGGTCTTTGATGACGAAAGCTTGGTCTGTCATCCGTGATCAGATTGGCAAAGACAAAGCTCCTCTCGACCAATTTTTTCGCATCATCTGCCCTTACCTCAACATTCCGTCACCAGAGAGTTATCTCGAGCGATGCGGCTGGACACTCAATGCTGACGAAGAGGGCACTCCGACTCTGTCAAGACAGTCTGCTCCGTCGCCTAGTGCGTCCAGCGCTGGAATCGTAGACATGGCTCTCTCCGTCGAAGACATTATCATCTACTGTCAGTCAATGGGATATGCCCAGGCATACGTGTCAGATGTCGAAACGAACTCGCCAACATTCCTTGCTAAGTCCTGCAGCCAGTTCGCTGTCCAGAGCACTTCGGCTATATCGCAGACTCATGAAGGCCGACTTGCAGCACGTAACAAGCGACGAGCGAAGCGACAAACTGCTAGAAAGTCTGGGGTTGCTCCAGTACTGCAGCAGCAGATTGCCGATGCCCACGTCACTGATGAATCGAATGTCATGTACCAAGATAACAACATCCTCGGTCATAGCGAACCTGTCCAGTTCTATGACGACCTTGCTAATCTATTGACCAATCACTTGGGACAGAATCATCAAGCCACATCCAGCACTGCTGAGGACTACGTTACCACTGAAGATACACTTATGGCAGGCTGGTCAGACTGGAGTGCATTTCGACTTGGCGCGGACGAGAATGCTACACTACCTAATTTCAACCCTGCGTTGCTATGAGCAGCTTCTTTCGGCCTTCTTCAGTCAGTCTATGTGTGCCCGCTGTTTCGCATCCTAGATCAGACTGGGCCTCTTCATTTCTCTTAGACATCCAGGCGCCGTTCTATCCTTAGCGCATTAGCTATTCTCTAGCTAACACTTTCCTTAACTAAATGCCTTATCACCACCTTAACGACAGTTAACTTCTATAATACCTACTGTTCTTGTTTCTACTTCACCTGCCTTCTACAACCCTTGCGTGCATTCTACAACGACTCTATAACTATAACACTAGCACTGCTTCTCCTAAAAACATAGCGCCCTGTTGCTATCTACGCTGTCTAGCATGCTAGCAGCTTTTTACACACGTTAGTGTAAGGGCACGTAACACGGGCACACGATGTGGATCTGCTAGTAGGTTGATTGCCTCTACAAAGTGAGATACTGCGTGAGGAGCTCCGGAGGGGCAGCCTCACGACGATATTTAGTAGGGATGACTAAGCCTGTGGCTTAGCGCGTAGCTGGTGGGCCCGTGCGGGAACACCAACCCAGAGGTCGTGGGTTCGATCCGTCACACTACCCCCCCTTCAAAAAGAGCAGTTCCATCGCTCAAATCTGCAAAAATCCTCCATGTGCCAGACTTCTCGAAAGCTACGTCGGCCAAACATGTACCAAGTGGGTTCACTAAAGCTATACCCTGCCCAAAACCCATTGTCTATCCTGTATTACCATTGCAGTCGTGGTCGCGCGTGTTGGGTGGTGCGAGGGTCGTCGTGGAGAGGTGGGTTGCTGAGTATCGCAAGTTTGAGAGAGCGCGTCGTGATGCCTCGAGCAAGTCCGTCAACTGAGCACAACCAGGCCTCGTCCGCCGCGGCTAACGAGCGCACCTGGTCCTCTATCCACAGACTTGATCGTGACATCCTTGACACAGGTTGGCTTGTGACCCTCGTGGGTGCCGGAAGCGGGTTCCGTCCTCGAATAGTCGACTAAGTTGGCAGTAGCGGCGACCTTCTCGAGCGCGGAGACGTGTGCGTCGAGGTGGGACGTGATCGCTTGCCTACCAAAACCGTTTGTCTGTCAAGGGGTCCGTCGTCGCGACAGCTCTGCGAGGGTCATCATCACCAGGTCCTGTTTGCTTGTCAGCGTTGCGAAACTCTTGTGTGGACCTGGGGACTTCGGGTGTAGTTGATGGAAAGTCTCCACTAGTGCAGCCGAGCCGACCAGGTTCATGTATGGCTCCCAGGACGGGTTGTCAGGTCCAACAGGGTAGTTAGACCACTTCACGTAGTACTGCAGGAGACCCTTGCGACCGCGGTTACCAGGGTCACTCTCGCGCTGGTTGATGCGCGATTTCAATATCTCCTCAACGTAGTACTCGTTGTCGTCGTCGATGTCGGGGTCAGCGAGCTGGGCGTCATCGTCGTCGTCATGGGTCTGATGTGGCAGCGGATCGCCCTCGTACAAGTGGAGGAGCCACGGATGGAACACGTTGTGCATCTTGCCAAGTCCAGGTGGCAATTCCACCTCATACGCCATATTGTCAATTGCGCGCACAATTCTGAACGGGCCGCGGTTCTTGAAGTCCAGTGACGGGCTGGGGCGAGTTGTGCGTATGTGTCTCGCGTCGACCATGACCAGATCTCCAACGCGGAACTCTGGTGCAGGTAGTCGACCGTCGTTGGCGTATTGTGCTTGCTTGGCTTGGGCCCATTTTAGTTCTGACCGTAGTTGAACGCGCAGCTTATCAAGCTTTTCAGCGAAGCGATCAGCGTCTTGGCGGTCGCGCTTTGCCGGCGTGCTGAGTGAGGGTGACAGAGGTATGGGCGGCTCTAAACCCGAGCGCGGGTCATATCCTTTGGTGAGCCGGAAGGCAGTAGTACCGGTGCTGGCGCTGACCGTATTGTTGGCTTCAAACTCTGCCATTGGTAAGAAGAGAGCCCAGTTGTCTTGTTCGTAATTCACGTAGGCGCGGAGGTACTGCTTCAGATATGCGTTGGCGTTCTCTGTCTGACCGTCGGTTTCCGGGTGAAACGCCGTAGAGAGCTTGGGCTTGGTTCCCAAGCGTTGGCACAGGCGGGTCCAAAAGTGGGAGACGAATTGTGCTCCGCGGTCACTGATGATCTCCTCTGGGTACCCTTCCTCGCGCCACACGTACTCAACAAATGCGCGTACCAATGTGTCTACTTTCAGGTCTGTGACAGGAATGAACTTCTTCTTCTTACTCAGTCGGTCCACAATGACAAGGATGTCAGTGTAAGTGCGTCCATTATCCGTGCATGGGGGAAGGTGAGTAATATAGTCCATAGAGATGCTACTCCAGTACCGATCAGGTATTGGTAGCGGATGGAGTAGTCCATGTTTGCCGTCCCTGTAAGGTTTTGACTTTCTGCACATGATACATGCTTTTACGTATCGCGATACGTCGTTAATCATCTTGGGCCAGTAGTACCATCGACTAACGTTGTCGTAGCTGCCGTGTTTGCCGCTATGGCCTCCGCACAAGGATCGGTGAGCTGTCTCTAGCACGCGGGTACGCAGAGAGCCTTCAGGGACGTAGACTTTATTCCGAACGAACAGAAGTCCATCATCCCACTTACAGTCGCCTAATTCGAGGCGCAGTCGGGCGGGACCGTGTATCAGTTCGTGAGGGATGCGTCGGTGGCCTGCTTCCTTAGCCTTGATGATTATTGTGGCCACAGGGTCGCTTGCATAAGCATCCTTGATATCTTGTATGATGGTGCCATCAGCAGCCTGCGGGGTGTCGTCTGTCGGAGTCGCTGAGGTAGCGTTCAACCCGAACAAAGTTTGCTCGCTGAAATCCTCCGCTTCTGCGTCACAGTACATCATGTGCGCGAGCTCTACCGGTGAGTATGACAGCTGTCCTTGTGTTGCCTGGGCGAGGTGGATGGCGTGCCTGGCGCCACCATCCTGATGGCAGCGCAGAGTGGCAACTCTGGCTTGTGGATCAACCTTGTGAGGTTTGATGAGCACTTGCATCTGGTGACGAGTGCGAGCGTCATCCCCCTCCGGTAAGTCGCCAGGACGCCTAGTCAACGCGTCAGGCTTGGTGCCTTGCTTGCCCGGTCGGTATTTGATGCGAAAGTTGAACTCAGAGAGAAACTCAGCCCATCGCGCCTGTCGGCGATTGAGGCGCTTCGTGGTCATAAAGGTCTGTAAGGCCTGATGATCAGACAACACTTGGATAGGGTCGTCTGTCCCAGCAAGTTCAAAACGCCATTCTTCAAACGCCTTCACGATAGCCAACAGTTCCTTGTCATAGATTTCGTAGTTGCACTCAGCCGGACTCATCTTGTGAGACAAGAACGCGACCGGTCGCAATACGCCGTCGACCATCTGCGACAGTATGGCGGCGGTGACGAAATTCGATGCGTCCGTCTCAAGCCACGTTTCTCTGTCGGGGTCAAAGTGGGTGAGTATACCTGCTGTCCGGAACGCATCCTTGAGTCGCTGAAAGGACCGTACCTCCGGTCCATCTGGCGCCAGTGGGAACATGGCAGGTCCCCGTCGCCCGTTAACGCGGTCAACGGTTTTGCGATGTAGGAGAATCCTTTTATAAAGCGGCGGTAGAAGTTGGCAAACCCAAGGAATGATTGCACGTCCTTGACGTTGCGCGGCGTCTGCCAGGCCAGCACTGTGGAGACCTTCTCCGGATCCATCTCAATACCATCGGTGGTGAGGATGAGGCCGAGGTACTTAACGCGTTTGACTTTGAACTTGCACTTCGTGGCATCCAGATACAGGCCAGCTGCTTTGAGCTTACGCAGTACCTGGAGTACGTGTGTCTCGTGATCATCCTCGTTTTCGCTATAGATCAGCACGTCGTCAAGATATGCCGTGCATATGTGATCGAGGTGGTCGCGCAGTGTTTCATTGATAAAGGTCTGAAAGGTGCCCGGGGCGTTGCATAGGCCAAATGGCATCACGAGATATTCGTATAGCCCGTACCGAGTGAGGAATGCTGTTTTCTCTTCATCGCCGTCAGCCATGCGGACCGTGTTGAACGCCGCGATAACATCGACGATGCTCATCATCTGTACTTTCGCCATCCGGGCTAGGGTCTCTTTAATGGCAGGCGGCGCGTTGCGGTTCTTCCGTGTGACACTGTTCAATTGACGATAGTCCACGCAGATACGTAACCCTCCTCCTGGCTTCTTGACAACCAGGACGGGAGAGGCGTATGGCGACGTGCTGGGACGTATGAACCCTTTTAATATCATGTCGTCGATATATGCCTTCACCGCTTTAGTCTCAGTGCGTGTGAGCCCATACATCACCGGCTTGGGTGCTCCAGTGTTAGGTTCTTGCGTGATAGCGTGGTCCACTCCAGCGCGGCGCGGCGGGAGTTGGTCCGCAAGCTTCGGATTGAACAGGTCAAGAAGGTTCTTGTCTTTGCAGATAAAGTCTGGGACCAGAGCTCTGATCTCGGCTTCTGTCATGGGCGGCCTCTCTATCTTATCCATGTATTTCTCAAAGTCAGCCTGCGTGATAGCTGCGATACGAGCGACATTGTTGGCATCTGGGACGCCGTCATGGACCGGGTCCTGTTGTAACTTCTCCCAGTGGTGTGGTTCCAACCAAGTCACTCGCGCAGGGTCGCGCGCGGCCATGAGACACGCTGCTCTTGCCGAAACCATATTGACCACTCCAGCAGTTGTAGATCGTCGTGTATCGCTGTTGGGCGGCCGGTCGACGTAAACGGTTTCGTGGAGACCTTCGTGAAGGCAATTCAGTTTGCATGAGGCCACGTGGAAGTGCATTGACCGGGGGCTAAAGCCGATAGCAGGGTTGTGGTCCTCTAACCAGTTCATGCCCAGGATAAGTTCGTACTTGCCGATATGGGTCACGTAGCACAGTACGTTCGCGGTGTGACTACCATGGCGTACTCTAACGTCCACAGCTTGTGTGAGCTGGTCAACTTCTCCCCCGTCTGCTAGCGATAAGCGGATCGGTTTTGTGACCTTCATTATGGTATAGCCATGCTGCTTCACCCAGCGATGGCTGACAAAGCTGGCGCTTGCGCCGGTGTCCACAAGACTCGTAGTCTTCCTCCATCCTCTCTGTGTATGTATGTGGCTCGGGAATTCCAACTGTCGTCGGACGTCGATGGTAGGGTTCGGTTGGAGGGAGATGGTGGAGACATAGTGTGTGGACGACTCGGCATCGTCAACTTGGGGAGCGGCGAGCTCGGAAGCGGCGATCTCGAGGCGGCGATGATGATCGCGGAGTCGCTGTGTGTGTTCTCGAGCTGTACGCCAAACGTGCTCCTGTGCGCGGTTTTGCGCAGGAGCGTCTAGTTTTCCGACAGGTCGTGACCGACAAGGTAGCCCTCGTCATCCACGTTGTCATTGTCATCGGGGTCCAGCATGCGCATGGCTGCCATGGGTGCTCCATCCTCGTCAGAAGTGGTGCCGTTATCATAGGCATCGTTGTCGTCGTCGACTACGCTCATGACCCGTAACTCAGGAATGTCCGCGGATCTAGTGAAGGGCTTGCCGCGACAAGGTGCGTTGATATGACGCATCTGATGCTTACCCCCGCATTTGAAGCACAGACCCAGCTCAGCGAGACGCTTCTTGTCCTTGTCGCTGCGTTCAATGACAACCTTACGCTCCGTGTGACGGTTGTTCGAGTTGTTTCCAGCAAAGGATGTGCGTTGGCCTGAGGGTCGGGTCGCTGGTGTTGCGGTGGCGCCACGAGACATTGATCTAGTGTTGGTGTGGGCATTAGCGATCTGTTGGTGTCCCATATCCAAATGCTGAGCCCGATTCAGGAATTCAGTGATTGTCTCGTCTCGGAAGGAACCGTTGGTTGTAGCCAGTGCAAGGTTCTTTCGCATTGTCTGTCGAGCGTGATGGATAGACGTGTGGTCTTTGAACCCAAGGGTACGCATGCAGGCAAGAAAGCGAGCCTTCCATGCCACAAAGGTCTCGCCCGACTTCTGACGGAGGGTACCGTCGTGAAGTTGGGTTTCTGCCTCCGCTACCTTGTCATAGCTCATGTATAGGTCGTCTAGCGCGTCGATGTAATCCATAAAGTAACTAGGGTTAAGGTCCTCAACTAGTCGCCACGCCTCGTTAGATATACGGGTTTCTAAGTATGAGATGCGCTGGTCTTCCTCATGGTACGTCTTGCATTTTGCAATGACAAGGCGTCGCCATCGCTCATAACCCTGCGACTGACTGCCCTTGAATATCTCAACCTCAGGAAGCTTGATCTGGGTTCCGATGGTCGACACGTTTGTCGGCGTGGGCGTGTGGGTTCCAACGTGTCCTGGCGCGAAGTTGTTCATCTGTGGGAAGGTCGCAGCGGGCGCGTTTCGCGCGGCAACAGATGTCGATCGTGCGGCAGCTCGTTCGGCGTCGCTGGGAAGTGGTGTATAACCCGTGCGTCGTCGGTCCGCAGCTTCAGTCGTGAGACGTGGGATATCTTGTTCGCGTCGAAGGAATGTGTAGGGTTTATAACCTGGTTCATACTTAAGCAGTCGGGAGAGTAGATCCTTGTTCTGGCGTCCGATCTGGTTGACTCTGCCATTTGCATCATTGAGGTCTTTGGTCATCGCCGTGAGTTCATCGTCGCGTTGTGTAATGGTGCCGTAGTACCGATCGGCTTGTTCGCGAGCTTTCTTGCACTCATCGTGCCAAAGGTCAGCGTCGTTGCGCTCTTGCACTAGTTCGTCACGGAGCTTGGTGAGGTCTTCTGGCGAGATGTTGCTCTGTGACAAGTTGGCGAGCTTTCGATTCAGCTCTTCAACGTCGACCTTGAGGTTGCCACGCTCCTCGGCGATACTGTTGCGTTCAGTGGTGAGAGCTTGATACAGCGGATGCGATTGCAATTGGGCGGTGGTGACTACGTTGCTTGCAGCGCCCTTGCCCTTCAGACGCTCTATCGTGGTTTCGAGTCGTCGGATCTGGGTGAGTGCAGACTGGTGTGTATGGCTGTCGACTTGACCAACTGCAAATTGGGGACGTGAAGCCTCGGTGAGTTGTTCGTGGAGGGCTCGAATCTCCAGGTCTTTAGTCTGATTTGCTAGCAGCTCATAGTCAATCGAGAAGCCACAGTCGCGGATAGTGACCATGATATCGATGAGCAGTCGATACCAATACTCTGGTTTGTCACGAGCTTGCTTTACCCATTGTGGGGCATTCGTGATCTCTGAGTTTGTGATAGCTCGGATGATGTTGCCTTCGGTGCGATTCTGGCCTACCCGGAGGGTGAAGAAAGAAGTTCCGTCGTCCTCTGAACCGGGGTCTTCTTCGACATCAAACCAATGGTCATCATTGAATGTGATGCGCACATGCTTGTGGTCATCCTTGAGAACTTCAATGCGAGCGTTGGTGACTTTAATGTCGTTGAATACGCGGGTGTCTTCTTCTTCTCCCTCTGGGATTGTGGGCTCTTGTGATTCGCTATCTGGAACCGAAGGCTGAAACGGGTGCGCCGCCCGGAAGGTGCTCTCGCGCCGGGTTGATCGGCGGGCTCGGTCAGGAGCGGGCGGCGGCGCCATGGGTTGTGTGTTTTGGGTATCGTTTCCGATGGTGGTACCACGCGATCCCTGTGTGTCGCTAGGGAACGCACCGGGAGCTGAACTGCCGGCCATGTCGTTGATGATGGTGGTGGTGTATGCGTCGGTGGCAGAGCCTTACTCGAAGCGCGCAGCCCTTGACGATCGCGCTTGTTTCACTCCACTTGCTCAGATTTGTTAAGGGGAGCCTTTCCTTCTACCAGCGTCGGTGACAGTCCTCGTTGACAGAGCAGCTTCACCAGAGCTTTCGTCAACAGAGCCAGATGTCCCGCCCGTGGGCTTCCAGCGCAATACGCAAGTTCCTCGTTGCCGAACCTTGTCGCCAATCAGAGGTCAGCGATCAACTGAGCGTAATCCTCAGCGCAGTTCCACTCCGCAGTCGTGTAACAGAGCCTGGGCTTTGGATCCTCGTCGATCAGAGTTGATTCCTGATGCAGTGCAGGTTTGCACTGGCGCGGGGTAGTGTCGCACTACTGGCGCGCGCGCGACTCGTTCGGTAACTGAGCCTGAATTGTCGTATCCTGGGTATGTTGAAATGACGCAGTATAGTGTAAGGGCACGTAACACGGGCACACGATGTGGATCTGCTAGTAGGTTGATTGCCTCTACACCATGCGGTGGATCGCTTATGGGTCGAGCCAATGGCTGATTTCCGGTGGATTCAGTGGCGAACAAGGGCCTCTGGCCAATGAACGATCTCACTTGTTTTGGTAGCAATTTGTATAGGAACACCACCATTACTTCGAGAAGAAGAGGGTAGCTTTCATAGCCATTTCTGAGCTCAATTTTGATCGTTTATAGATAATTTTTGGTGTTTTGAACAGCTAGAGAGACGCTTACTTCATCCATGATACTTGTTGTCGCCATTCATATCTATTACTTGCTGCAATTTGCCGCGAAAACCCTGACAGAATTGGTGGGCTTTTGGCCCAATTCTTGCCCACTCGTCTTGTATAAGAGCTCTACCTTCAAGTACTGCGTCTTTACTACTTGATCGCTGAAAACGCCCATCTAATTGGTCTTTCTCGTAGTCCCAAAGAGGGTCTATCTGGTTCAAGTCAGGCGAATTTGGCTGGTGTGGAGCCTTGATGATACCACGTAACGCGTACTCAGCAGTGCAGATTTCAGCTGCTTTTGTATGTGCTGGAGCATTGTCTTCTACGACGACTATCGGCCGGTTAGGGTTCAGCTCTTGAAGCTTTCGTAGGTATGGGAAGAGGCGATCGTGGAGGACGTATTTACGGTATAGAAACCAGTCTATACCTCTGGTTTTTACACCTCGCGTAAGCTTTGTGGGCTTGAATATTCGTTGTGGGCTGGGGGCTCGCTTCATGCCTCTTGTACGGCCGGCAGCCCGTCTGGCTTGGTTGTGAAGCTCTACATTGCTACTGATCTCGCTGAGTATCGTACGCTCAATTGTATCGTTTTGGCGCGCTCGTAAGCCTTGATAGATGCCGATCTGACGCTCGGTGAGGTTCTCCAGGTCGAGTTCTAGCTGGTGTTGAGCCTTCTCCTCTGGTGTCTCCATCTCCCAGAGCAGCAGAGGGAAGGGGACACGTAGATCCTCACAGACAGCGCCCCATTGCATGATACTGAAGTGTATAGGCTCTAAATACTGGCTCCGAGTCTCTGTAGGCTGGCCCTGTACGACTGTAACTTTCTGACGTTTGTGTGGGCGGCCGCCGGCGCGGATGAACGTTTCATCGGTAAAGACGAAGAGAGCGCCTTTGTCGAGCCAGAAGATACACCAGCGGCAGTAATCGACACGTAGATCCATGAGATCGATCGAAAGAGGTGGCTTATGGACCTCTAGCACTCGAGAGAGCGGCTGATCGCGCGAAGGATGAGGGTGTAGGCGGCAGATTCTAGCTATCGTGGTGCGATCAAGCTCTCCGAACGGCGTGTAGTTGCGTACGGCTTCATGCCACGTCTCGCGCGGATACCAGTAAGCTGCGTCTTGGATCAGTACGGACTCTGCTGAGTACGGCCATATCTTGGTCGAGGCAGTGCCAGCTACCTCACGATTGTTCTCCCGGGCAGTATAGTCAATTAGCTCGTTGATATCCTCGTTCTTGGTGGCATCAGTTGCGCGTCGGACAATACCAATACAGGTGCTCTTCGGGATGCCGAGCGCGCTGCTAATCCGCTCAAAAGTCCACTCTGCGACTACTCGCAAGGTAATAACTGCAGCGCGCTGCGTACGGGAGGTGTCGACAGAGCCTCTCTGCTTTGGTGGAGGTACAGGCATCGCGTGGTGGTTGAAAAATTCGAAAAGTTCGACGCCTTGAAGCATCATGAAGGTGGGTGTATTGCATTGCAACTTCGAAGATCTGATTACTAAGCAAGTTTCTAGCTCTCTGATTGGCCGAGCGATCGGATTGTCAGAAAATCCACTCATTGGCTCGACCCATAAGCGATCCACCGCATGGTGTACAAAGTGAGATACTGCGTGAGGAGCTCCGGAGGGGCAGCCTCACGACGATATTTAGTAGGGATGACTAAGCCTGTGGCTTAGCGCGTAGCTGGTGGGCCCGTGCGGGAACACCAACCCAGAGGTCGTGGGTTCGATCCGTCACAGGTATATTATTTCTACATCTACAACACATAGAGTAAACAAGGCTGTGGTATAATAGCTGTTGAAGTTGTACTCTAGTCAAATGTTATGGATCTCCGATATCCATCCCACATACCTGCCCGTTCCCCGGTCACGTGCTCTGTCACGTGATTAGCTTAGTCATCAGGGTCTTGGCAACACCTCGCGACATATTCGCGAGGTTACCAAACCCCCCTAGCTCTTTGTACTTACTTTCTGGTTACCGATCAATCAATCCAATCTCTCTCAATTTGACGTCCCTAACATAAAGTAAGTACCACACATCTACGGACCGTCCAGCGCGACGATCACAGCCCGACAGCGACAGCGACAGCGAGCGCCGCAGCATCGGTACCCCGCAGTAGTGTGGTGCGACAGTCTGCCCACCAACCCAACTAGGTTGCGAAACCCGGCGCTTATGCCACACGAGCGCAATCCATCCATTCACAACCGCTCTACCTCCGACGCTACTATGGCGGGCGCGGGTGGACGGATTGGTACCTTCGGGGGCCTAGGCCGCCCGAGTGATCAGATCACCCCGGGTACTTCCCAGACCATCGGTCGTTCCCAGATGGGCGGCCCCGAGCTCTCCGGCACGCAGCGCCGCCCGGGAGAATTCTATAACTCAGAAAACGAAGAGGACGACCTCGACGCTACACACCCCAAGCCTTCATCTCTGAAGCCTCCCACAAGTCATAAGACCAAGAAGCGAGTCACGCTGCTGGTTGACGAAACTCCTGGCTTCGCCCACGATGAGGCACGTGACGTTGAGTACCCACGCCTCCGGTCCTCATTGGGTAACCAGTCATTCTCTTCCTCCCGACGCGTATCTGTCGCGCGCGCGGAGTTCGCAGTAGACCAGACCGAACTCACGCACGCCATTGACGATGCTGGGAACCCCATTGAGACCATCTACTTGTACACGCCCAACGAGGAAGGCACCATTACCTCCGAGAATCGCATCGACCGAGTGGAAGACCCTACCGCCTTAGTGCAATCAGTACACAACCATCCAGACGCTTGGTTCCGCGTCATCAGTAAATACATCGATGGCCGCGAAATCGCTGAAGAAGACCTTCAGAATGCAACCGCGCTCCTGGAACAAGCCACTGAGTCTCAGGTCAACTCCCTTCATGCTAAAGCCAAAGCAGAGCGCTCCTTGAAGGAGTACCGACACAACTGTGACAAGCAGCATGGCAACCTCCAGCAGAAGTTGACTGACGCTGAGACCGAGATGGACAAGGCGCGCGAGGCCGTTAGACGCCTGCGCGACGACCGAAATCAACTCCGTCGGGACAACAAGATGATCAATACCAAGCTCCACGATGCTGAAGATAACATGCAGGCCCTGCAACAAGCTCTGGAAGAGACACAGAAGGATCTAGAGAAGGCCCTTCGGAGCAAACCTCGCCCCAAGAAGGCTCGGGGTGACTTTGACCCATCCGATGACTCCGGCTCGTCCACCGAGGACGACTCCGAGGACAGGAGGGACACCCGCACTCAACGCAGCGCTGGTCCAGCTCTGGGTCCACGTGGCGAGACGCCTATCACGATCCGTTCTGGTCAGGATACCCACACCACCGATCCCAACGCCAACAACCCTAGATATCCTGACATCAAGGATTACAGTGGCAAGCCCGATGAGGATCTTGAGCAATGGACAGCGTCTGCTCTCACCAAATTCTCCCGTTCATGGGGTAACTTCCCTAATGAGTGGAGCAAGGTAGAGTATCTCCGCGACCATTGCAAAGATACCGCGTACAGTGTAGTGAAGCTTCGGGCCCTTCCCCGCTCAGAAGAACCGTATGAATCCGCCGATCAGCTCATCGCAGACCTAGAAGCCAACTTTGGCATGAGCTCCGAGGATAAGAAGGCGTCAGCCTTACAAAAGCTGACCTCAGGCGACTGCCGACAGAAGGCTGGTGAAGGAGCTGGTGAGTGGCTAGCCCGATTCAACCTCATCGCGGTAGAGGCCCAGCTTGATGCGGCCACCCGACGATTCTACGCCCTCCAGAACCTCAACAGCCACTACAAGTCACCCGCCACCCAAGGCGCGCGCGTCGGTGAAACCTGGGCTGAGTTCACAGCCCGCCTCCGACAACTGGAGAAAGACTTTAGCGCGGCTTACGGTCATGGAGGAAACCACACTCGAGATAAGAAGCGTGATGTGAAGGGAGGACGCGGCGACGACCGTGGAACAAAGAATAAAGACTCCACCAGGGACTCTGGGTACAAGCGCTCACCCGCTCAGTTCAGGATCATCGTATCCAAGAAGCTGTGCGCCCGCTGTCTCAGACCTGGTCATCTCCCCCATCAACCTGATGCTCCATGCAAGAACAAAGCCACTTCCACTTGGGACTCCGCGTTGGAGGTTAACGCCGCGGATACCCTTTCCAGTGAACCATCCAACCCGTCGGGAAACGAGTAGTCCTTGATGACAGTCGCCGTCAAGGACACATCGCGCAACTCCAGGATGACCTCACTAGAGAAGAGGAGTCCCGCGTTGCGGCACGACCAGCGGTTTACATATCAGCTGTGTCGTTGAGTGAGGATTATCAAACTAGGCACCAGCGCGATGTCATCGAGCTCGCGCTGGTTGATGATCCGGGTATTCCAAATCGCCCACCTCACTCGCCGCAGATGAAGTTCTCTAGCCAAGTTACCACCCCGTTGGGGCACCCCGTGAAGGCCAATACCTTACCCGATGATGGGTGCTCGGGGCAAGTCGTCAGTCGACAATTCACCACACAGCACAAGCTACACACTGTGAAATCATCGCAACCAGTGCAACTCCGACTCGCCAATGGCAAGATTGCAGCGAGCATGGATACCATGGCGCTGGTGAAGCTACACATCGGCGATCACTATAGCGAGGACTGGATGTGGGTCACGGAGCTACTTGGATACGACCTCATCGTAGGACAGCCATGGCTGGAGACCCACGACCCCGTCAAGAGATACAACGACCGCACCATCACGTTCTGCAGCGACTATTGCACAGCGAACTGTTTGACCCACGGAAAGTGCGTACAGGTCACCTGTGCTCGTGATGGGAAAAGCCACGTCACCAACATCACCCCGGCCATGAAAGACAACATCGCCCTCATCAGCGCTGATGCTGCCCTGGCCTTCGGACGTCGCGATGAGTCGACACTCACTTGGGTGTACCCGGAACACTGGGAGAAACTCAAGAAACCAGACGATCCTATAGAAGCATCATTCATGAGCCTGTTCGCGGCTGACTGCGCCGCCCTCACCACAGAGGACTTCCAGAAGTTCCACGACAAGCTGACCCTACCAAAGATCACCAAGTCCGAGCTCTATAGGCTGGTACCACCGCAGTATCACCGCCTGATAGACGTATGGGACCCCAAGGAGGCGGACACCGTCCCCTTGAGCAAGCCTGGGGTAGATCACGAGATACGACTCATCGAAGGAGCCGCGGCACCACACCAGAGAGCGTACGGCTTGTCACGTAACGAGATGATGGCCTTGAAGGCCTATATCCAAGAAGAGCTGCGCAAAGGATTCATTCGCGAGTCAACCTCACCCTACGCGGCGCCCGTGCTGGTAGTAAAGAAGCCAGGTGGCGGGCTGAGGATCTGTATCGACTATCGACAGTTGAACGCCCTTACAGTAAAAAACCGCAATGCGCCTCCTAAGATTCGGGATACTCTAGCGCGTCTGAACAAAGTCAGATTGTTCTCAAAGTTTGACGTGATCGCCGCGTTTAATCGAGTGCTTGTTCGCAAAGAGGATCAAGAAAAGACAGCATTCCTCACCCGCTTTGGGCTGTTCGAGTACGTGGTGATGCCCTTCGGACTCTGCAACGCTCCCGGCACGTTCCAGTCATTTATCAACTCCACCCTGCGAGACTATTTGGATGATTTCTGTTCTGCATATCTTGATGACGTGCTCGTCTACAGTTCATCCGAAGAAGAACACGTGCAGCACTGCACCAAAACCCTCACGCGTCTGAGAGATGCCGGTCTTTACCTAGATATCCGCAAGTGCGAGTTCCACGTCACTCGAGTCAAATATCTGGGCATGATACTCACCTGCGAAGGCCTACAGATGGATCCAGACAAGATCAAAGCGATTAAGGACTGGAAGGATCTTCGCACCGTCAAGGACGTACAGGCGTTCATTGGCTTTGCCAATTTCTACCGACGCTTTATCTTCAAGTTCTCACTCATTGTACGACCGCTTATCGAGCTCATTCGTGACACAGCAGTGGGCCAAAAGCTTAACTTCCACGATAAGGCTCGCGCCGCATTTGAACGACTTAAGGAAGCTTTCACCAGCGAGTCAGTTCTCGCCCATTTTGACCCAGACCTTAAAGCGATCATCGAATGCGACGCGTCCGATTGGGTGGTCTCGGCAATACTCTCCCAGTGGCACGACGACGTGCTCCGCCCTGTGGCATACTTCTCGATGAAGATGAAAGCTGCTGAGTTGAACTACCCAATCTACGACAAAGAACTCCTTGCGATCATCAAGGCATTTGAAGAGTGGAGACCCGAACTAGCAGGGACTGAGGACCCAGTGGAGATATTCTCAGACCATCGAACGTTACAATGGTTTATGAGCACCAAACAACTCTCGCGCCGACAAGCCCGTTGGGCTGAGTTCTTAGCTGAGTTCAACTTCATCATTAAGTATAGGCCTGGTAAACAAGGTACTAAACCTGATAGTTTAACCCGCCGAACCGATGACGTGCCAGACAACGTGTCTGATGATCGAATACAACAACAACAGCAGCAACTGCTCAAAGACCACATGTTCGAACCTCCCCCACCGGGCGTGGAGGCGACGGCCGTACTCTCCCTCACCCCCGACGATGGTTGTCACCACGCTATCCACCTAGCCGACATAGTCAACGATCAGCTCGAACTCAGCGTGATGGACCTGACACAATGGATACAAGCGTTCAGTGAAGAGACGGGCTGTGGCGATGAAGAATCGTTGACAGTCGCCCTGGGAGAGGAGGTCGACGGGGAAGGGAACGATCGGGAGCCTGGCCTCTCTGAGGACGGGGACGATCGGGAGCCCGACTCTGAACACCAAGACCTCCCGGATACTGAGTCGCTCATCCAGCGTATCCGGGTCACCGCAGCTGAAGATCCGCTGATGAACGACATCATCAGGTGCAAAGAAGAAGGCCTACGCCGTCTCCCAGTGTCCTATGCCAAACAAGGCGTCAAGGTAGAACTATCCTCTTGTCACATGAAAGACGGTCTCCTCTACATCCACGATAAACTGTACGTCCCCGACGACGAAGCACTGCGGGCCGCTGTGGTGAGCCACGTCCACGACACCACGGTAGGAGGCCATAGCGGCAAGCATGGTACATACGAGAGACTCTCCCGATGGTACTACTGGCCATCCTGCACCGATACCGTCGCACGTTACGTAAAGAACTGTTTGGTGTGTCAACGGTCCAAGCCCCACCGAGAAGGCAAACATGGTCTACTCAACCCGCTCCCCGTCGCAGATCGCTACTGGAACAGTGTTACTGTGGATTTCATCACTCCACTTCCACCCTCGACCTGGAGAGGATTGACGTACAACCACCTCATGGTGAACGTCGACCGCCTCTCCAAGAAGAAGAAGTTTATCCCATTGGAAGACCTAGAGGTAGAGACTGTAGTCCAGGCATTCTTCGAGTACGTATGGCGTGAGGAAGGCTACCCGATGGAGGTCATATCCGACCGCGGCGCACAGTTTACCTCACACTTCTGGAAACGCTTATGTGAACGCATTGGTACCAAACCAAAGTTATCCACGGCGTTCCATCCAGAAACTGATGGTCAAACCGAAGCAGTCAACAGTGCAGTCAAACAGTACCTCCGCGCCTTCGTGCACTATGACCAGAAGAACTGGGCTGAGCTACTACCTCTCGCTGAATTTCATGCCAATTCCACAGTCACTGCAGCGACAGGAGTGTCCCCATTCTACGCAACGAAAGGCTACAACCCTCGCAGTGGTATTGAACCAGTCACTGACACCTCATTGACGTGGAAAGCTTCGCGCGACTCTCGAGCGGCAGACAACCTCATCCAACGCATTGAGTCAGTCAAAGTATTCCTCAAATGGAGCCTCGCGTGGGCGTCAGCCAAAATGGAGGAACAAGCAAACAAGCACAGGCAACCAGCACCTGAGTTTCACCCTGGTGACCTGGTGATGCTTGATGCTCGCAATATCCGCACCCGTCAGCAGAACAAAGGTCTCTCCCCAAAGAACTTGGGCCCCTTCACAGTGAAGGAATCATATGGTGGTAAGGCTTACCGACTGGACCTGTCAGACCACGGTGATCTGGCCCAAATCTATCCGGTATTCCACCCATGGCTCCTCCACCCAGTTGACAACAACCCGCTCCCGGGGCAGCGTCAAGACCCACAAGGCCCTGTTGAAGTTGATGATGAAGGCGAGACTTACTACGTTGACGATATCCTTGACGCTAAAGTTGATAAGCGCTGCAAGGATCCCGCTACTGGTAAGAAAGGTGTCCTCCGCTACCTCATCAAGTGGACAGGTTACGACAAGCCAGACTGGGTCCCATACTACGACGTCACGGGCTGCGGAGAGCACCTAGCCCGCTTCCACCACAGACATCCCGACATCGCCATGCCGACACCCCTCCGGGAACCTGGTCAACATGAGGAGCGGTTAGCGTTCTTGTGGCTTGACTAATCACGTCTACTTGGCTGGAAGTATACTCGCCCGTCTTAGTGCAGAAGGTGGTAAGCTCACCAGCAGTGGGGATGGTCCCCACGGTTGCTCTGAACCCACTGAGGAAGCCTTTGGCGACGTGGAGTATACTCTCCGGGTGGTATGACCGCTGACAAGTTGACGATCAAGGACGCCTTCGCTCCTCACCAGACCAACCGACCGACCGACCGATGACCGACACGGTATTCATGGATGGAAGGGAGGACAATGGACATACTGGTGGGTTGTGAAGGATTTTATGAGCCTTAGCGCGCAGGAGCTGCTTTTTGGGAGGGGGGAGTGGTGTTATGGATCTCCGATATCCATCCCACATACCTGCCCGTTCCCCGGTCACGTGCTCTGTCACGTGATTAGCTTAGTCATCAGGGTCTTGGCAACACCTCGCGACATATTCGCGAGGTTACCAAACCCCCCTAGCTCTTTGTACTTACTTTCTGGTTACCGATCAATCAATCCAATCTCTCTCAATTTGACGTCCCTAACATCAAAGACCGTGAGCACTGATTCTATTGGTTCTCGGGGATGAGTAAGGTATCTGGATCGGTAGGGTTATCACCTAAGCAAAGCTCGTGATGATAGGGGTTGCACTGAGTAGTATAGAGGGTACTATCTGGCTCGAGGGCAGGTTGAGATTCCAAAGACAAACTTGATTGACGAGGTTGAATACGAACTATAAGAGTTGTGTTCCTACTTGCTTATATACATGAGGAATATACACTGCCCTTACAAGGCCTAAACCCTTCTTCTATTCGGCGTGAGGGTTGAGTCCTCACCGAGGGTCGAGTCCTCTGTACGCTTGGCGTGAGGGTTGAGCTTGGTGTGAGGTTCCCGAGGTCACGTGACTAGCGACTCGTGATCCGTGACACGCTGTCATCCGAAGCGCTGCCCCGCTTCCTATCAGTACCTGTTCATTCGAAGATCGTAACAATAGCCTTCTAATTTGCTGCTACTATGCCTGCTCCTAAAGCTTCACACTGTCTTGCATTGCTATACCTTCCTGTCACCCTTGATGCTAGAGACCTTATTTTAGAAGCTAAGAGCACTTCCCCCCTTCGCTAACAAACCTCCATCAGGCCTTAGCGGTGGCGCTTCGATCCAAATCGCCCGTAGCCACATCTTTGTCCAGAGGATGCTTAACCCTATCTGAAGTGGATACCGCCCGCATCCCGTACCCGTGCCTCAATCGCCGCTCTTCCAATCGCTCGCCCAAATGAACGTTCCACAGCGCCACTGTGTGCCCAATTCTTTCTGTCCAGAAGGGCCTATGGGCCTATGGTTCCATGAATCAGCATACAATTGTTTCCTTACACATGTTGTGAATGCCGCCGCATGCAGTATGCTTGCGACCCTGCAGATACATGATGGCCAGAGAATAAAGGCATTCTTGCAAACGCAAGTAGTCCGATTTACATACCTGGGACACATCCAGAATTGCCTTCCGCGGTTTACGCCAGGCTTCTTGGTTGTGAGACTAATGCAAGGCTCGGCGTGGCCTTCGCATCGGGGCGGTGGCCGCTTTGAAAACAGTCTCGTCCACCCTTCCTTTGAAGCTTGCTGCGCCGCACCAGGATCGCAAAACCAGGACGGTGAAGGGGTGGTTTGACTGGCGGAAGCTATCGGTGGAGCCGCTGGCGGTGGGGTAATTTCGTAGCTGTCCTCCGCGGAGGCAATTGACGGCTGGCTTGCATCATCATTCGCAGCTACTAGAGATGCCAAAGGTGGCGCGGTGGTGATTGTGGTACGATTGGGCGCGGGGATGCTGGAACGTGTTTGAAAGAATCCTTTCAGCGACTGTTGACCCTTGGCGAGCGAGGCTGCATTGGAATTGGGGGCCGGGTTGGAAGTTTTGGATCGCTTCGCTAATTTGTTGGGCGATGATGCCGATTCAGATGCGCGTCGCTTCTCAGGCGACTTGAGAGGGCTTGTGGCGTGCACAATTTGACCATTGGTGGGAAACAAAGTGTTTGTCGCTCCCGCCAGTTCGGCTCCTTTGTCTACCCCTTGCCTTGGCGAGCTCTCCGCGGACCATTCCAATATCGCCTCGGCAGGCGGGAATGCGAATGCGTTTGCAGGCTTCGGGATCGCAGATTTCTTACTGAACATGTCCCGGATGTTTTGTCGTTTGTTGAATTCAGTAAGTAGCTTGCCTGAAAGCGGGGGGATGTCTTTGCTGGCGCTGTACTCCCTCAGCCGTACCCCGTTTTTGAACATTCCAGGCGGATTCATGATATCGAGGATGTGGAACTCTTGATCCTTCGCGCCATCTTGTGTTGCATTACCCATGCCCAGTACCTTGTCTTTTGTCACTGCATACACTGGGCAATGATCTGAACCCATCAAGCCTTCCTGGATATTCGATTCCTGGAACCAGTCCTTGATCTTGATGCTACACAGTACGAAGTCGATCCGCGAGCCAAAGTTTCCTGGTCTTGCGTTGATCTTCTGCTCCCAATGCGTATACATGCCCTCGCGATCGGGATGGAACTCGCGACACAGATCGTACAGGACTGGTTCTTCTCTCCCCTCATCGCGCTCGCCCGGTACCTTGCCGTTGAACAGAAGCTGGTTGAATATACGGCGGTTCGGTGTGCTGAGGTAGTCGCTGTGGGTCATGCCTTCCGCCTTCATGTTGTCCTCTGCCTTCGCTGTGTCGATGAGGTCGCGCGAGACGTTTAGATCACCAGTCAGGATGACGTTCTTGCCCATTATTGTGAGGTTCCGTATCCGTGTGTCGAGCATGTCAAGGAAGCCATAGCGGAAGTTGTCGCGTAGGCCGTTGCTGTTGGCGGGGCTGTAGACACCGAAGAGCACGAATGCAGGAAACTCGAGAACAAGACATCTGCCTTCGGCATCAAGGGCTGCTGGATCAACACCCAAAGCCTCGATGCGCGCGAGTGATGGGTAGCCCCCTATGCTGTTGGATTCGGGTTGCTCACGGTAGGGTATCGATGAACCGGGTGGACAGAGAACGCCAAGAAGGCCTTCTTCTGCTCGAATGGGTGCACATACAGATTGACGAGTGTATATTCCAACACCAGAATATCCTGTGATAGCATCAGCACGTGATACGCTGCTGCATTGGGCCTGGCAAGAAGCATGTACCTTTCTTGTGTTTGGGCAGGCTGAAATAACAGTCCCAGCCTGGCACCAGAACCATGTCGTCAGTCAGGTCTTTGCGCTGAATCTTCAGCTCCTGCATGATGATAATGTCCGTCTCGAGGATGTCGAACATGGCGCTGAAGGAGCGATTCTTGCGCCATGGCTCGTAGCCAAACGGGTTGCGGATGCCATTGACATTCCACGTGGTGATGCGGACCATTGTATGTGGCGCTGAAGAGTCCTCAGCATCGTCGCTATCTCACTCGGGTGCCATGTCTGTTGATGACGGAGACGCGCCGCGCGACTGGCCGGTGCATTCGAAGCAGTCACGACGTCACATGGCGCGCTCGGTGAGGGCCAGCGCAAGCGCGCAAACGGCACAAACACGCCAAGGCCGCACCGGAAGCTCGAGCTTTCGCTCGCACCACACCTCAGAGCTGTCATCGCACCGCACCGCCCACTACCGCTCCACGCACCAATCTCCACTCCACCACCGCCCACCATGTTCGCCGCCCGAGTCGCTGCCCGCCAGACACCGCGCATGGCCCTCGCCCGCGCTCCTGCCCGCGCCGGCCGCCGCAACTACAGCTCCGAGAGCCCCAAGCAGTTCGCCGGAGCCGAGGACAACGAATTCAACCGCGAGCGTGCCCGCATTGCTGAGCACGGCGGAGAGAGCGGCGAGTTCTGGCGCAAGTTGAGCCTCTAGTAAGTCGCTCTGTGTGTGTCGTCCGGCTGCCAATCAGCGACCGTGTATATGATACCACATCGGGGGAAGGAACGAGTGTGCAGATTGGCATTGACACTACAATTGGCTCCATTGGCCCGAGGAACAGTCACTGACGATGCATCTACAGCGTCGCCGTCCCCTGCATCATCCTCGCCAGCGTCAACGCCAAGTTGAGGTGGGATGCCCACTGGGAGCACGTCGAGCACGAGCAGCACATCCACCCCCGTGAGGAGAAGCCCGAGTACCCCTACCAGAACATCCGCACCAAGAACTTCTTCTGGGGCGACGGTGACAAGGTAAGCCACGTCTGCCGCCTGTCGCAAGTGCTGCAATACTAATGTTGGGACAGACCCTCTTCTGGAACGACAAGGTCAACTACCACAAGAAGGACGAGTAAATGCTTCTCTATCCATCAACTGATTAGCTTTATGGTATCTTGGAAGCACTCTCAGGCCCATTGTGTAAATAGTAGAACGCAAGCTGCAGGCGTAGAACCAGCAATACATTTCCTTTGTACCTGATCTGCGTCCGCTATGCACCTGTGCCTGCTCTTGCTACCACCTGTTCTGCAATGCAGCCTACTCAGCTCAGGACTGCTCGACTTTTCGCATGCCTTCCTCCCATACGCGGTTATGGTTCTGACTCCACTCCTCTGCCAGCTTCTCGTCGCCCCTTAGCTTTGCGATGATCGCCTTCTTCATGAGCTGCTCACATTCTCCATCGAGGTACGAGTTTCTTTTGAAGCACTCTCTGGCTCTGTCAATAAACAGCTCAGCCCTCGCGATGTAGCTGTTCTGAAGGCGAGGCTCAGTAGTCTTTGCTGGATCTGCGAGGCCAATGAATGAGTCTCCAAGATGCGAGTACAGCGTGCCGGAAAGCATGTTGTCTCCATTCTCGAGACACTGCGGTAGCACTGCTTCGAGCAGACGCCTTGCACTGGCACACTCGCCCAGCCCGTTCAGGATGTTTGCGAGAAGACCCACTGCACACCACAAACTGGGCATCAACTTGGCTTTGTAGGCAACGCTCGCTGCTCGAAGGGCGACGCTGAACCCGCGCTCCGGCTTTCCTACTTTGCGGAAGAGGTCAGCCTTCATGAGCAACACTGAGATACGCTGCAAGATGTCCGCGTTGTCCTCCTTGAGCGACTGCGCCAAGTTTGATATCGTCGTGAATGCCACAGAGTAGTCGCCCTTGGAGACTAGATAGTCAATGTATGCATCTGAGAGGAGAAAGTGAAGCTCGGGGTCAAGTGTGTCGGAAGATGGATCTGTTGGGGGTTTAAGGGTTGCAAGCAGGTGTGTACAGGTTGACCAGTCAGATCTGTAATTGTTAGGTCAAATTCGTATGACGGGCCGTACCGCGAAAAGAAGATCGTACCTTCGAATAGCGCGCTTGAGCTTGATGATGCCAACGCAGAGGATGAGATATTGATTGAATTTCAAGGACTTGCTCGCAGTCATGTCGAGAGATGCAAATGTTTCGATGGCTTCATCATAACGTCCGCCTTGGCCCATCTATGGCTTGATCAGTCAATGCTTTAGGGCTGCATGGCAGTAAGACGTACAATGAAGGCCTGCCTACCGATCGCTCGGAGCTTCTCGTCAACGGGACAGCTGGCTCCATAGCAGTCAAGAAGTAGCTCGCAGTGCACATTCGCCATGTGTGGTATTCCGAGCCGTGAGTACAGTGTAGATTGTAACAGCATCTGGCCGCCGTAGCTGTTCACATGTTCTTTGATGTTGAGATGTGATGACTGATAGATGTGCTCGAAGGCTCGAGAAATTGAGTCGCCCTGGAGATTGCGTCAGTTACATCCAGCGACGATTCTATGCACTTGGATTTCGCACGCACAGTTGCAAGGCTCAGCTTTGCCTCATTGAGCAATGTCGCACTCAGTAGACTGTACATCTTCGACTCTCGAGCCTTCGCCTTCAGAAATGTCAAAGCATCTCGTTCACTACCCAGCATGCTCATGTAACCAGCACCCTTCATCTGCTTTGGATATGCTTTGTTCATGTGGTTGAGCCAGCTCAGACTGAAGCTCAAGCACGTCATATCCTGACTCTCTCTCGCTGTTGCAATGGTTTCGTTAATGGCAGCAATAGCTTCACCAAAGCAGCCGAAGTCGGCCTGTAAGATCGCCATGTGGAGTAGCGCGTATTGATAGTGGATCTTTTCGCGTGTTTGCATGGCATAGTCGTAGTATCGGTGCAAGTTGTCGAATGCAGATGTGTAGTCTCCGGCTTTCCAGGCATCGAAGAATTGAACGAGGTGTGCTTGTCGGTGGACTGTACTTGAGGATGCAAGCATGCCACGAAGCTGTGTTTTCATGGTTTCGGGAACACGGTCGCCAAAGCGTTGTAAGCGATCGAGTTGAAACTCCAGTATCCGGTCCAAGTCGTCGAGACTTACGCCTTGCGTACCGTTATTTGGCTCGTTGAGGTCCCCAT
The DNA here is from genome assembly GCA_009982855.1 of Lizonia empirigonia. NCBI lineage: Eukaryota > Fungi > Ascomycota > Dothideomycetes > Pseudoperisporiaceae > Lizonia > Lizonia empirigonia. The sequence continues at coordinate 448,590 of JAADKA010000001.1, read as the reverse complement.
AAGCTATTTCATATACGTCGTCGCCTTCTTGAATTCCCATCTCGGCGACAACTGCATCTACACCAACTGCGGCGAGTCCAGCGAGTCGCTTGGTCCATTGCGCTGTGGGTGCTCGGTACTTGACGAATGATGTCCAGAGTGCAATTGTATCCTCGAATTGCAGTCTGTCAAACTCAAGCCGCGCTCGGCGTACGAATACACCCAAGGGAGAGGTTTTGGAAAGGTAAATGCGCTCTTGTTCGTCCCCTTCCTGACTTGAAGGAGGGGTCATCAGAAGCTCGCCGAGGTTGTCGAAGAGTGAGTGCAACGCGTCGAAAGAATTCATCTCCCAGATGCTTTTGAGGAACAGGTCCAACAGCGTACGACCAGGCATGTTGGAGGCATGACCCTGGAGAACATCTTCGAAACTATCGATAGAGAAGGAAGGATTATGAGAAGCAGGAGATTGCTGAGCTCGGGCGCTTAAAGAAGTCGATGGTAGAGTAGATGACAGGATGAAGGAAAGTATGGGTATCGTTGCTGATGAAGGCAGTGTCGAGCTACAGTAAAGCCGTAGGAGAACCAACAGGTTGATCTTTTGTGCTGTGAGATAGCGTGGTGTGCCCATCTTGATCTTCGATCTGTTGCTCCGCAAGAACGCTCACCAACTGCGCAACTACTGCTGTTCTTCACAACCGCAACGAAACGGCGCACATAGTAGGACAGTCTTGGGTGAAGACAACGACGATTGTGTAGCGGATCAGTGGGTGCAATGATCTAAGAGAGGTGTTCGTTGATTACACGCCGTGCAAGGCAAGCGCGACCTAACGTTAAGCGAAAACGCGTAGGTAGTCTCTCGTCGGTGCTCAAACATACTTCACCGCTACATCCCACTTTCGCAACCTGAAAGTTCACACATGGCGAGATATTACAACAGTGAGCTTCTTGTGGTCATGCGACAATCATCTACAAGAACACGCTCGGTACGTGACGTGTAAGATCATATTGTGTGATTTAACCCCTTCAAACTCCCTATCTATTTGTCTCGGTGATATCACGAACGATTTCCTCCTGCGCCGAGTCTCGTCTTCCAACATTCTCATTATAGTCTCCACGTCTGAGAGAGCCCACGGGAAGACCCTGAATCACTCCAGGTGCCTTTCGCAGGATATCGTCTTCGTCAGTCGCATTTGTCGCCCAGATGTTGGCGACACTCAGGTCGTAGGGACCAGGTATTCTGTCGATCAGTGATATGCCCACTGTGCGCACCTTCTGTGTCAACATCTCCCTCTGCGGCTCTACGACCTGGCCGTGGTTCGTTCGCACAAACTCGCTCCACTTGATCAGCACGGTCTCCCACTCTCCAGGTGTTTTCGAATGCAGCAGGTGCTGGTGAATATCTGTGGGCACAATCGAATCGGTTTGCACGTTGATGAAGTACTTGCGCCCATCGGACTTAAACTGAAGAGCCAGGTAGCCGTACAAGCTCACATCCCAAAAAGACTGGCCGAAGATAGTGCGGCCTCGTTCTAGTGTCCTGAACCCGGCATAGCCTGTTCTTTGGATGTGTGGCTGGTTGTGTGGTAACTGTGTGGATATGGTGCCATGAAAGCGTGCGTGTGCGGGTTCGGTCTGGGTTACAGGATGATGATCGAAGTTGACAGTAGAGTAGCCTCCGATATCCTTGTCGCTCATCTTCTTGCATTGTTTTAGATCCTCAGCAGCATCGAAGCGGACCAGAGGGAACGGTTTGCGGGGCGACGATAGTCCTTCGAGCTTGAGGGCTACGCAAGTTAGGTGGTGGCGCATGAGATGGCTGCAGCTGCGGACCGGAACCTACCAAATTGTGAGAGACGCTTGAATTCCTCCAAGCTGCGGGCGAAGAAGCCGCCAGGTGCGAGGCATTGTACAGTTGGTCGCATTTTGGAGCGTGTGGTGATTGCAGCAATCGCCGGTCGATGGCAACGCGCGCATCTGTGGCGATGACGCCGCGGTAATGGCCCCTTCCGACTAGCGCGAATGGATTTTGGTCGGGAGTCTGGAGTCTTGCATGCTCAAGGCCCCAAAGCTCAATCTGTACTACTTTTCCAACTAAATACCACCCGGTTTCGAGCCGCGTCGTCTCTTCTTGACTGGATTCGCGCCCTGACGTGTGCGCCTTCCCCGACCATCCCCTACCTTCTACGCGACGCGCCTTTTCTAGATGACCTTCGAACACGCCGCCGCGCCTCGACGTCTTCGAGACGGCAACCCGCAATTTGGACAAACTTCGTTACCTTCTTCACGCGAACTCGGCGAAGTAATCCCAGCGAAACAACCGGATGGCGCCTCGGTAGCTGCCGGAGGCCCGGCCTTCGCAAAGTCATGGGCGCATTTCGTTGCTGGAGGGTAAGGCAAAACCTGTGTAAAACGCGCGCAACGACATGGAAAGCTGACAAGATCCAGTCTTGGTGGTATGGCCTCCGCGACTCTGACCGCCCCGCTTGATGTTCTCAAGACTCGTCTGCAATCGACGTACTACCAACAGCACCTCGCCGCCATGAGGTCCGCCCGAGGACTTCCGCCCATCGAGACCATGTCCTTTGCCCGTAGTTCCTTCCTCCACATCCGCGAGACTGGAGAGATCTTGTGGCAAGTGCCCAAGGCAGAGGGCTGGCGAGCACTTTTTAAGGGCCTGGGACCCAACCTGATCGGTGTGGTTCCTGCTCGCGCTATCAACTTTTTTGCATACGGCAACGGCAAGAGAATCATCAGCACACAATTCAACAACGGCCAGGAGGCTGCTTGGGTTCACCTGTGCTCTGCGGCTGCAGCTGGGATTGTGACAGGGACAGCAACGAACCCCATCTGGCTTGTCAAGACTCGACTACAACTTGACAAGAACATCCACACAGATGGTCGTGGCCGCCAGTACAAGAATGCTCTCGACTGCACTATGCAAACCATCAGAAAAGAAGGTTTCTTCGGTCTATATCGTGGATTGACTGCCAGCTACCTTGGTGTGTCAGAGAGCACGTTGCAGTGGATGATGTACGAGCAGATGAAGCTTGCTCTAGCAAGGCGTGCGGAGCGAGTCGCTGCGAGCGGGCGGACTCCTACACTTTGGGATCAGACAGTTGACTGGACCGGCAAGATCTCTGCTGCGGGTAGTGCCAAGTTCATTGCCGCGCTCATTACATACCCTCACGAGGTGGTCCGAACACGACTACGACAAGCGCCTCAGCAGGATGGCCGCCTGAAGTACACTGGGCTTGCACAATGCTTCAAGCTCATCTGGAAGGAAGAGGGCATGGCAGCGCTCTACGGCGGACTTGTACCCCACATGTTCCGTGTTGTTCCCAGCGCGGCCATCATGTTCGGCACATACGAGGGCGTGTTGAAGTTCCTCGGAGAGTCCAGTAACATGTAGGGCCCTTCTACTTGGTTTTTCTTTTTGTTCGTGTACAACATTCGGCAGCATGGACACGGCGTTGTCATTTCCTGGGAGCATGTATCGACGGCGTCATTTCTCTCGGTGTGAATAATACCCACCCTGCTTCGGTCTTATGGAACGCTTGTATAACAAAATATGTATAGAAGAGCGGCGCAGACGGTTTGGAAAGCCTGGGTTGCATTGATACGGTGTACGAATAGTACGAAAGAGTACGCCTCAACTCAGTCATCAACAGATGCAAAAGAAGAAATCAATAATTATAAGCACGCCAAACGACGAACACTGCTTGCATTAGGTTGTAGATCTTCTAGCCTGTGATCCTGAGTGTCCAACACCCGAGTCTGAACGCGAGCGACACCTCAAGTTGCAGAGGAACAGACTTGGGCGTCCCCGTTCTCGGCTCCTGTATGGCCTGGAGGTCTTTGAGAGGTTTGTAGCAGTTCATGGATCGAAAAAGTAGTCTGTAGACTCCTACAAGTTTTTCAAACAAATTCCTTTTGACCTTCAAGTCAATTCCTCGTCAAAGCATTGGAGCTCTTACAAGGTGCTCTTCCCGCGCCTTGGATGAGAGCGACACTTCAGCATATTGGCCCGTGCACTTCGGCTCCCAAGTTGACCTTCGTGAACTTTTGTTCACCTCCAACGCGACCCAATCGCGGCAAAACGCCCGCCATGTCGACACAACTCCCACTTCGAATAGCGCGATCGCCTGCACATTCAATGCGCCGTCAGTGTCTCTTCCAGCGCCGCGCCGTACCCTCCACACCACGATGCATCGCCGCAGCGTCCGCGCGAGCCTTCTCCTCGACCCCTGCCCGCCCATACAAGAAGGAAAACCGCTTGGTAGATACGAGAATGCAGATGGCGGGTGCAACAGCAATGCTTGCGGACAACCCAGCTCCGACTGTCAAGACAGAGTCGGAGGATGGACAGGAAATGGCTGAGGACATTGGGTTGCTGCAGAGCACAATCATCCGCGCCCCATTTAGCAAGCTGCCCAAGCCGACCAGCTGGGAGTTTTACAGCTACTTCTGGACCCTGCTGAAAGCGAGGTTCTCGGCGTTGTACACACGGAGCCTGTTCAAGAGATGCGTGCACAAGAATGGCATTGCCTCCTGGCTACCCGTGGACTTCATGAAGCAAAAGGCATTGAAGAACCAGGCAAAGAGGATGTACAAGAGATACTACGAACTGCTCGCTGCGTGCGTATCCCCTCCCACGGTCCCCTCCCCCACACACAGCACTTATACTAAGACCATGCCAGCGGCGACGCCAAATCCCTCCAAAAGCTCTGCCTCCCGCCCCTCGCCGCCTCGCTGCGCTCTCAAATCGCCGCCCGCGGCCCCGTAAAAATGTCCTGGACCCTCCACAAATTCAAGTCCGCGCGCATCGCCTCGCACCGCAGCTCCCCGCTGGGCGGCGACAGGCCAGACACAGCATACAGGCAGTGCATCGTGCGTCTCGAGTCGGAGCAGCAGTTGTCCACGACGCCCACCGGCTCGGCCCGCGCGACCGCCAGAACGCGGGCGCCGAAGTGGACGCCCTCGCACGCCCAGAAGAAGGCGGATGTTGTAAGCACTACGACGGGGGGTGCGGAGGAGAAGATGCAGGTCTCGGATAACGGCAAGGTGCAGACGGTTGTTGAGTACTTGGTGATGCAGACGAGGGTTATGGATGGCAAGGAGGAGGACTGGAAGGTGTGGGGCTTCGCGAGTGAGTCTACGCCGGAGAAGATCGAGGATGATGAGCAGTACTGGAAGAAGATGCTGGATCTCCAGGCTGGTGGATGAGGAGGACGGAAGACGATACTGTAAACATAGATGTGTACATGCCACGAGATAGGCACTTGTATAAATTACTGTCCTCGAGATTGCATTTGGCAGTATTTGCTGTGACGAATGCACACATCATCTTTGTACTTCTCCCGTGGATTCCACTTACCCTTATCTTGCAGCAGTTGCTTCAGTCACAGACTTAGACGGACCTCTTGTCAGCAACATCAGCCATGTACATCCACAGTGAAACGTCAAGTGGGGCAGTAGAGTGGAGCAAGCGCTTTAAGTGTAGAGGATGTAAAGATTCATGTCATGAAAATTCTAGCTTGTGGTATCATTCATGGACGCATGAAACATTCTCAACGTCCAGCGCATACTGCGACAGTCCCGTTCTTCCATCCTTTCGGCAGTGTCGTGCCGTCCCTTCCGTGCCAGCCTCAGCAAAGCACACGTCATAAACGATGGAGGAAAGGGCATGCTTCCCGCGGAGCCCGGGGCAGTGCGGGAGCCTGGAGGAGTGGGCTCGCAGTGTATAGCGTTTAGAAACCGTGGACCTGTGTAATGTCAGTATCCTGCCTTGTCACGAAAAGTCCTCCGGGGGTGACTCACCTTAATGGTCTTCGCATCGAGACCAAGGCCCTCCTTCTTGTCGGTCAAGAAGTCCTGGATATCCTTGCGCTGATCTCCCTGGAGTTGGATGACTTCACCCATCTCGGAGTCTGCGACTATGGTGCCATTGCAGGCGAACTTCTTCTTAATGACCTTGAGGATCTTCTTCTGGTCGAACTTCTTAGGCAGACCTTGCACGGTCGTCAGTGTCTTGCGGCCATTGCGCTCTGCGTAACGTTAGCGTAGGTCTCGTATTACTTCGGTAACGACCAAGCAGAGCCACATTGGGAAGGTCGAAGGAATTTTAGGGGGGTGGAGTCGTTGCAAGCGAGCGCGCAGCTGTCCAGGACAAGGCATGAGATTGTGGAGGGAACAACGTACGCTGGATACGGATGTGGATATAATCCTGGGACTGCGCTGAGGACTTCTCGCCGGTGCCTTCATCGGCTTCCGCGAACGGGTCGAAGGTCTTAAGATTCTCGATGGACATACAAACAACTGTTGCGCGTGTGCTGGGGGTGGGGTTGTTGTTGCGTGCGCGGGATGTGCTATAGCGGTACAGCTGAGAATAGTAGTGTATGCGTCTGGGGGGCTGCGTGGTCGTGTGAGTGAAAGGTGAGCGTGTTTTGTTCCTGGACGAAGTTGTGGTGGGGCTGAGTGTCCCCGCCGCGGGCACGGGCGCCTTTACGTCGTAGTTGCCCTCTCGAGTCCCGATCCGTAAGGCACGAGTGAAACAGATTGCAAGATGCTCGCGTCTAGAGCCGATTTGCTCCAGCGAATGTTTTGGTTTTATTCGGCTTCTCGAGGCTCGAAGTTTTGGTCTCAATTCTCCCTACTCGCATTGCAGGCTTTCCCTCCTTCCGTATCAACGGCTTAGCGCGCCAACACTGACCACAGCAACGCTTCATGCATGCATGGTGAAAACTACGACGGAGGCGCCGCAGCTGGTGCTGCCTGTGTTCCAGTACCTGTACCAATGCTGCCGGGCGGGGGCGGCAGAAAGAGTGAAGAGTAACCCTTTGCGACACCAGGTTAACCATGCGCGGCTGGCTCAACAAGACGTTCACACTTACCACAAGGAGAGACATAACTGTGACAAGTTAGCAAGATGGTAGTGGACAGAGCATGAGACTACTCACGGGCCATGCCGACTGAGAAGTAAGCCGGGGTGGTGGACGTCTTCTTTTGCTCTGGAGTCTCAGCGAGCCACGACTGCACAGAGAAGACAACGGACACCCTGCAACGAATTAGTAACCAGCGTGACAAAAGTAAGCAGAAGGACATACCAGCCGATCATCCTGTTCGAGGCGAGCCTTGTCAGTGCTGTCACCCAATCTGGATAGGGACGCCGTACTTGTTTCGGGTGAATATCTGGATATCGAATCAGCCGTGCAACGTAGACGCGGAGAGTCGTACCTACCGCAGCCATGGGCAGCGTGCTTGCCATTGTGCCTGCACGGGTGCATCAGTATATTATCCACGCAGGCAAATAGGCAGAATCATCACACACTCGACATGTCGCCATCTGATTTGTCCTTGGCCGGCTCGGCGTAGGGCACGACTGTGGAAGGTTAGCGCACGTGATCCAATGTGCCCCGGATGCATGATAGCGTTTAGGGGATACGGCGGTGCGCGGTTAGGGGCCGGCGCAGGCACGTACTGAGGTCGGCGCGTCGCATGTCTTTCTTTCCCTGGAGTGAGGCCATTGTGGAGCTGTGTGAGCGGTGTACAATAGGGAGCAGGGCCGCAGTGGAGACGAAGAATGAGATGGTGTTGTGATGCCGTAAACGTGAGGGTGGAGTGGAGGGCCGCCGGGCGCGGAGGGTGCAGGCGGGCGCGGCGTCAGACGCGGCATTACTGCGAGATATCTCCCCATGCACGTCGGGGCCTCTCAACACGTCTGTGTCCGTGGCTAGCCACGCTTGTGCCTGTTAGACCTTGTGAGGCTGCAGATCACACTTGGTCCCTCTGCGTCTCCACCGCGAGTGTTCCGAGCTCTCCTTTGCCCTCACATGCCGTCGTCCTCACCCTCAGCTGCCCGACCGCCAGCCGTCTCCCTTCGCTCCTTGCCCGGCCGCGCATAACACAACGATGAACCCGCTCTCGGTGCGATGACCTCTCGTCCTGGCCCGGGAATACATGAGCAGTCCCGTGGCAGTGGTGTGCCTCCCCGATCTCAAGTGCGGCGGCGGCCCTCGAAGCCGCTGGTCACGGCGCTTCCCCAGCCCATCGATCCCGCGCTTGACGACGTGCGACTATCCGCGCCCAATGGCGCCGGCGACACAGCAAGACCACTGCCCCGGGGGCGGCCGCAGCTCTTCTACGGCACTGCACCGTCCGACGCCTGCGAACTGCCCACCCACCCCCCCTTCCCATATCAACCCACCGCGAATCTGCCCGTGCCACCTCGGCCAGGCTCCGTACACCTGAGAGATGCATCGCACCAGCGCCGCATCGTGCCCGGCGGCACAGGCGTGAAAGAGCATCCCAATGTCCACGCGCCCGAGGTCGTGTCTCCGCCTGTCCACTTTCCGGGGGGCAAGGCTGCAGATGTGTTTCCATGGACGGGCAGCAACCCCGAGGACACGTTGACCGAGGCATTGGTCAAGGGAGGGATCAGCAACAAGCCACAGATTATGAACGAGACCAACACAGCTCGTCCGTCCCTGTGGTCGAATCTGAAGAACAAGTCGGGACTTTCAACACTCTCGACCCTGTTCGTAGCCGTGCTGGAGAAGCGTCAGCAAACCGGACGTCTTCAAGAACCCAACACGTTCAAACCTCCCCCACGCCTCACCCTCAGAGACTCGACGCGAGAGCAGTGGCTGCACGATCTGTCGAACCCAGCTATTGGCCTGCGTCGCCTGAGCCGCACCATACCTCACGGCCTCACCGGCAAAGTGTTGCTGGAGCAGTGTCTCAACAAGAACATACCTCTGCCGAGGGCTTTGTGGCTGGCCAAGTGTGTGGGCATCAACGAGCTGCGTGCGCACAAGCGCAAGGGTCAAGCAGGTACTGTGACTTGGGTCAGAGGGTGGACAAGCTCGGTGGAGCAGTTTTTGGACGGCATCGTCTCGAGCATCGGCACGGGAGATTGGAAAACTCGCATCACGTATTCGTACGTTGCCCTTTACAGTGGATTGCGAACAAGCTAACAACGTCCAGACTCCAGCTGGCAACCTACTTGTACAAAGAATATCTGCTAGACGTGGACCACTTCCTTGACTGGATACTTTACAGTATGGCAGCGTGCTCATCCGAGCGCCTGTTCATATGGCTTCTCATTATATCAATACCCCATTATTGGAAGGATATCACATCGTGTCGAGTGCGTGGCAAGCGGTTAGCAGAGGCGCTGCTCAATCACATGACGAAGGCGAGATTCTCTCCTGTGTATTCTGCCGTCCAACTGCTGACACACAACAGCTCTCTCATCATGAGGCCCAGACGCCACCTTCTCGGTTATCGCAATTCCTCGAGAACACCCTCATCAAGCTCCTCGCTATACGTCCTGCTTGTCTACTGCTCCCAACGTCGTGGCACCAACACAGTGTCACTCTCAACGCTCTTGCCGATAGGATCAATAATCCACAGATCCTACACGGAGTGAAGAGGCTAGACGAACGGAACCGCAGGCTGCAACAGTCGTCCAAGATTACCTCGGTGGCCTCGATGACATCTACTGGTCGGGTATACCATATTCTGGACAACATCGATTATAGCAAGGTCATTCTCATCGAGGAGGTCTCAACAGACTGCATGGAGGTCATCTCAAATCCCGTCCAACTGGTATCTGTATTGTTACAATGGGCTTGTTCGTACTACCGAGAAGGTTCGTACAGGGTGTGCATAGCGACACGGCTGCTTCGCAGGTGGGCAAGTCTTGGTGCAGACATATATGAGTGTGTCACGACATACCTGGAGGGTATGAACTGGGCTACCAGTGGTGACTCTCGTATCGTCTTCAAGATCATTTCTGAGTTGGTCCGTTCCAAAACCTTTGCGACTGGTCGCTATATGCAATGGCTAATCGCCACTGGATCAATCGCCCAGGACTTGGATCTGTCTCTGGTAAACCATCCCTTGAATGTGCGCCGTCATGTGCTTACCATGAAATAGCCTGCTGCATGGCCTGTACGCTTGATCACGGAGATACCCATCAGTGGATTATCATCTCAAGTACGAACTTTACGTGCAACACTTCTTCGTGCGACAGCACACTCAGCAGACTGGGAAGACCAATCCTTGGACCATGCCAAGCTTTCTATTTCACAGCAAATGCCGGCATTGTGCGGAATTGGCTATTCGGCGACGACACAGACTAAACTTGACGTCGGCAAGCTTGGGTCCACGGTCAGAATCGAACTTGGCATTTGGCTTCGCCAGCAGGTTGCTCGATATGCCCAAGTGAATGAGCAAGTGAACGAACAGTAAGTTGTCTAATTCCGTCATGTTTGTAAAATACTCATTCCTCAGTATACCTACGAAAGATCCTACTATCGAGGACACTGCGACGGTCTCTTTGATCACGCCGCACGACTTCCACATTGTTCGATCCTATCTTGAGCAGTTCGAGGACCTTCCCTTGCTCGCAGATGTTGTCAACATCGTAATCTCATCGTTAGATCCCAGTGTACTCGCATCGGCTACGGACACGATGCACTTCCACCTGAAAAGTTTTCGTGCAATTGGCGCCTTTGACTCTCTATTCGGAAGAATAGTGACCAAATACGCATTGATTAGGACTATACGGTTCCCCGAACGCGAACTACTCCTCAGTCTCACCAATCTTACTCGGACGATGCAACTAGATGGCCAGTTATTACAGCTTTTGCACTACGATTTGAGCCGGCTGGACCAGAAGAACTCAATGGCGGCCTGCTCCCCAGCGTCTGACAACATGGGCGAGGTCATGTACAATGTCTCATCTAACGCGGAGGATGAGATTGAGCGCATTCTTTCGAGCGGAAACAGCATGGACCAACAAGTCATGGCTCGCGTGCTGCGCAAAATTACGAGTAGCCTTCAAGACTGTGTTAGCAAGGGCCTTCTGCAGTCCGATAGCTATTCCAGTTGGTTCTACCGTTTGCGCAGCTTCGATGACTCCACATTCGATGTAGTATTGAACGAGTGGGTGCACCTATGCTTGGTGAATCACCAAGTCGAAGTCCTGTTCCTTGCACTGCCCACCCTTGTCGGATCTGGTTGCATGCCTTTGTCTGGATTTCTAGAAAGCCTCCGGGCTTATGTTGTCAAAACAGCAACTGGTCAGCCGGAGATTACTTTTTGGATTGCTCTGGAGGGTCTTCACAGCCTACTGCCGTCTGAAGTTCTGGCGAGCACCTGGTCACCATCAGACGGATATCGATTCCGACTCGAGCAACGGAAACTGTGTTACGAACCAGAAGCGCGCGTAGTTCAATTCATTGGCGAACTCATCGAACTCGGCACGTCCTTGCCTGCTCAGAAAGTGGGGGAACAATTGTCCACCCTTTTGTCCAGCGGCCCGGTACTTGAAATCCTGAAACACTACACCCTTACCGATACGAGTCATCTCTCCAAGCTCAGTACGGCTAACCTGAACGGGGAGCTGAAGAGGCAATACCTCCAGGTCTCTTTGAGCTCGCTGCTGGATCCACAGGGTGAACTTGGTGAGCACATATTTGCTATGCACGATGGTGTGTCACAGCTGATGCGTTTGCAAGGCCTAGCTTCAAAAAGCCCGGAACAGCAGATCTTTGCAATTTTCGACGTTGCAAGTGAACTGTCAATGCCATTCTGCAGATGTATGGTCCAGCAGATATTTGCATCTGACCCAATTTCCACCGAAGGTTCTGACGGACTATCTGGCGCACTTCTGAATGCCATCAAGTCAGCATTGGAGAAAGATCAGCCGTCTGGTTTAGAGCTTCTAGCCACCCTAGACAGTGCTCTCACAGACAAGGTAAGCTTGATGATGGTAGTGGGTATGACAACCGTACTCACTCTACTCAGATACGTCAGCACGCCGAACGCGAGATCATCGATGCGTCTTCTTTTCTAACAAAGTTGCCACTGGAGTCACAAAACTTCGGCTCTACGTCTCCAGCATTGGTTCAGAAGTACCTTGCAATCATCGACTTGACTGCGGGGGAAAGCTTGGAATCTGTTGATCAGTCAGCGATGTCAACAGCACTGACCGACAGAATGAAAGGCGTAGCGCAAGCTCTATCGTCTTTGAGTGACGCCGGAAAACCCCATGGTCATACAGACCAACTGATTGTGTCAGATCTGTACACATGGTAAGATCCCTGTTCATTGTCCTACCTCTTCGCTAACCAAATGGTAGGACAACTGCTCTGTTCCGCGTACTCATCTCGCGCAGTGCCTCGCTGGTACGGAATGCGTCACATCAGCATCAGATTGCTCTCATGCTGGCGCTAAAATCCCTGATCGTCCATCCAGTACTCGAAGTCTATCCTCGGATCGCCGAACACATCTTCGACGTTGCAGTCGTTCTGTCCGATCTTCTATCTGACGATGTCCGCATCCAGCTCGCTCGTGTCGAAACCACTACGTGCACTGATGATCCTCGATGTTCGTTCATCGTAGGCTCCTCAACACCGATCGATGGCTGGCTTGTGTTGACGAAGCCTGTAAACCCACCGCAGTCCGCTCAGAACCTTGCGCCTTCCCAACCACAGACTTCAGCCCCTGTTCAGAACCAGTATCAAAATGCACAGATGGCTGGCTCAGGTGCTCAAACACCTCAACAACGATATTTCAACCAACAACGCCAGCAGCAGATTCAAGCACAGCAAGCACAGCAAATGCGAAACTACGTTCAATATGCTCAACATACGCATCCACAGAACAAGATGCTGCCCGCACAGCTACAGCGGAATCCTTCAAACCAACCGAACCCGACACCACTGCAGCAAATGCAGCACATGGAGCATATGCAGAGTCTTGCTCAACAGCGTGCAACGCAGCCGTCGCCGGTTCAGTCTCAGCGTCCCACCCCTGCAGCGGGCGGGTCAGGGCCAACGATGGGCAAGCTGCCGACGACACAAGCTAAGGAAATGACACAGTTTCCATACGCGCAGCCAAGATGGGAGATCTTAGCCGAAAGCTCTGGAAACCCCAATGCAAACGAGACGGCGATCAACTTGAGCTTGTTCGGCGCCAGGAGAGCCTGAACAATCCTACACGTCTCGCCAGTGTTTCTTCTTAGCCTTCATATTTTATTTAGCGTTTCCTTTGTTTGTGAGATTTTGGATGTCTGGTTTTACATGCATGCAGCGTAGCGCTGGCGTTGATTATCAGGAAGCTCCTCATGACATGTCTGCATTACAACAGCGTCGGGTGTTTTAACCAACTAGCATTTAGCAGTTGTATATATACGAATTTCGGTATAGTGGAATATGGGTACACGCAATGTCTACGGTAGATCAAGCACGAAGATGCTTGAAACAAAGCACTGTTGTAGCCCAATGTCGATTCAACACTGCAACTCCCTTCTTTGCACTTAGACAGACTTCCCGGTGATCTTCTCGTAGGCCTCCTTGTACTTTGCTGCCGTCTGCTTCACAACATCCTCGGGCACCTTGATGCCCTCCTTCCCCTTCAACCCGTTCGAAGTCAACCAGTCGCGCAGGAACTGCTTGTCAAAGCTAGGCTGCGCCTTACCCAGATTCTGCTCCCACGTGTCCTTGGGCCAGAAGCGGCTGCTGTCGGGAGTAAGCACCTCATCGACCAACACCACGTCATCCTTCTCGTCGAGGCCAAACTCAAACTTGGTATCGGCAAGCACAATGCCGACCGACTCTGCGCGCTTGGCGGCAGCCTCGTAGATGTGGAGACTCAGCTCCTCGACGCGGGCGGCAATATTTGGGTTGGCGATGATGTCGCGCGCCTTCTCGGGCGAGATGTTTTCATCTTTGTCGCCCAGCTCGGCTTTGGTGCTCGGCGTCCACAGCGCCTGCGGCAGCTTCTGCCCTTCGATGAGCCCAGCCGGCAGCTGGATACCGTTGACGGTGCCCGACTCTTTGTACTCGGTCCATCCCGAGCCGGTGATGTAGCCGCGCACAATGGACTCGATGGGGATGATGCGCAGGCGCCGGACTTGCATGGACCGGTCTTGGAAGGTGGTTAGAGAGGAGATGGGGCTGGGGAGGGTGTTGGTGATGTAGTGCGTTTGCAGGCCGGGGACGTGCTGCGGGAGGTAGTTGAACCAGTAGATGCTGGGGGTGTTAATGTTAGATCCGGGGGTGTTAGTGGAATGGGCAATACCTCATGGCTGTGAGAAGAGCTCCTTTTCCTGGTATGCCCTGTTTTTTATTAGTGTTCATATTGTTGAAGTAACAATGTTGATTTAACAAAAGGATTGATTTTGAATGATTCTGTTGTCATTCAAACTTTCCAACTTACATTCTCCATGATCACGTCGTACGCCGATATTCGATCGCTCGCAACGAACAGCAGTGTGTCATCGTCAACCGCGAACAGGTCGCGAACTTTGCCTGATGCCACCTTGGGCAACTTGCCCTGAATGTCAATGGTGGTGACTGTTTCCGACATCCTGGTCAGTTGATTGTTGTGTTAGGTTGTGCGACTCATTCAATCGCCCGACTCGGTGTTGAGTATATTTTGTGCCTGCATGACGCTAGGGTGGGGCAGCGACAGGGGTCTGCGGGGCAGGCATCACCGAGTGAAAGACTCGAGCCTAGTTTTACCTGAATCTTGCATACTCTTCCGATGTTCAAGGCTAGAAGCACATGTATGTTGAGCTGATTTCGAACTGCCTTGTGGAACGTGACCTTGTTCATGCCTGATCGAAGCCCGGGTTCCTGCACGTAGATTGGTTCATGCGCTCCCGGATCGTTCAGCCTCGTCACCATTCCCATCACACCCATCTCATCCATCTTCCAAACTGTCCTGAACTTCGCACCATATCATGGCTTCGACTCAGTTCACAGCCTTGATTCGGCTGCCGTTTCCACGCGGCAACTTCGTAGACCCACCACAAGCACAATGGGATGCCGAGAAGGACCGCCAGCTGTGGAAGGTTATCTCCAAATCTTCTAAGACGAGCGACCTCAACTGGGTAGAACTCGCGACAAAGTTCCACGTACCCCCTACTTTCCTACTCCAGCAAGCGGCATGGCTGTACGAGCGACATTTCGAGCACGTCCGTAACCAGATGAAGAAAGTCAGCGGTTCGACCGTCGCCGCACCTGCTGCATCTGGGGGCGGGAGTACCCTTACTTCAGTAGGGGGTATCGCTATGCAAAGAGCTGGTAGCGGTGGTGCGGGGCCTCCACGAACGACTTCTGCGTTGTCTGGTGGACGCAGGAACAGCCCAGGCCTTGGACTGGGAGAGGCGATCGAGCCAGCTCCGGCACTGACCAGGACACCTTCGACGACGACTATCACGCAATCCCGTGCGCAATTTCAGCAGCCGCCGAGTCGAACACTGTCTGCACGGTCGACACAACGACAAAATCTTGTCAGACCCTCCAGGGATGATCAACCTACTTCTCCTGGTACTGGTGCTCATACGAATGTTCCAGAGCCACCCGATTCTCCGGAGATTCCAGCTTCATCTTCCTCGAGCTCTTCTTCCATGTCGGACACTGACCACCCGGCGCACCGTAGCCAGCTGTTCAAGAGGCCACCACGATTCCAACAGAAACGGCCTCGGGAACTAGCCCCGTTCGCAGAGGGCGACGGCACGCAAGAGGCGGACGAGGCGGGTTCGCAGGGCAACACCATGTTGCCTTTTGCATCGGCAGCAAGGCGAGCGCCGAAGCACACCCAGCTTGTAGATCGGCAGAGACCTAATGCTACAGCTAGACAGGGCAGTCCTCAGTTCCAGGCAGTAACGGAAACAGCATCTTCTATGACGAGTTCTGCTTCGGCTAGTGATGCTCCAGGAGCTCAAGCAGCGACCAAGAGTCCCGCAAGCCCCAACTTCAACCACCGCGCCGCGATGGCCAGTTTGAGTCCGAGGGCGCAGGCGCTGAGGCGGAAGGAGGGAAGTGAAGGGACGCCGAGTATGGGAAGCAGCTTCAGTGACATTGATGGTACGTGGTCTTGGGTGTGAGTATGTTTTGTCCTAGCTGACTTGAACAGATGCGGGCATCAGCCAGTCAGCACTGGAGGAAGCACTGCTCAGCAACATGCAACACGGGAGAATGAGCACGCTCAGTCGTATGTCTCACGCTTGGAAGCAGTAGAGTGAGGGGTTGCTTCACTTTCACTTGGTGTGGTCATGGACTTGGTTAGTGATATGGTCTTGGCATTGTACATGCTACATTCACTGGATACATATTGTCTTCCATTCCTCTCTTAGTGTACGAACTAAGCATCCAGAATTCACACCATGGCTTTGCCAGTGATTCGCATCGAGGATAGCAGTACAACACCTGCTCTGACACTACGATACATCTGCGGCGGTAACGAGCTCGATGTTGTTACCATCTACGCAAACATTTACCGCCTCCTCGAGCATCCAGGAAGAGCACACTACGATCAGACTTCCCTTGAGCAGGCGATGATCGCATGCAGCGATGCCTTTCTAGACGCATATTGGGCAGCAGCAGCGTCGCTACTCGACTACTTCGCCGACTTCTTCGCAACAGACACAGCGCCCATGCAGAGCATATGGTTCCACCTCCTGGACACATGGCAAAAGGCGTCTCCTCAGCACGTCTACGACCAGGGCTTGCCATGCGAGCTCCCAGCCAACACCCAGCTGTTCAAGCAAGACTACAACGACACAATCGAGCTCTTCCACAAGCTCCTCCACACCCAAGCACGCGGTCACCCAGACGCGTACACAGAATCCATTATCCACGATCCCAGCGGCGCCGTGGACGGCCCAGCCGGAATCCACACGGTCGGACCGTACGTCTCGGGCCTCAAACCATGGCAGCAATTCCTGTGCGCCGGGTCACCAGGCTTCGCGTCTAGTGTCGCAGCAGCAGCAGCAGAAGTCCTCGCAGACGCAGACAGAGACACAACGACGCGCTACCTCCCCCACGCAGCCATCGCCCTCATCCACGCCCACACGGCCCGCGCCCGCACCCTCACACACAAACACGCCATCCGCACCAGCAACAGCGACACCCTCACCCTCCACAACACCTCCTTCACCACCCACGCCCTCCGCCCCCCCACGCCTTCCCACCCGCGCACCACGGCCCCTCCCCCTTCCGCCCAGGAACCAGCCGCACCCTGCATCTGCATGTGCCGCGCGGCGCGGCGCGCGTGCGCCGGTACCAAGGGCTCGCGGACCCGAGCATGCTAGTCCCGGCGCCGGGGCTGTTGTTGGTGGATGAGGCGGTGGGGAGTTGTCGGGGGCGGGAGGCGTATGCGGCGGTGGGGGGTGGGGGGTGGGATGTGTGGGGGGTTGGGGAGGGGAGGGGGGTGGTGAGGGTGGTGAGGGTGGTGTTGAGGGTGGTGGTGGAGGGGGAAAGGGAGGGGAAGGGGGGGTGTTGGAGGGGTGGGGGGAGATGTTTGATGAGTGGTGTGTGGGTGGGTAGTGTTTCGATCTGCGATACAGGTTGCTGGCGTTAATTGTGGATATCAATAAGTAGTGCGAGTATGTCTATTACATATATACATTCGACCACAACCCACGGTTGCTGGCGTTGATTGTGGATATCAACAAGTAGTGCGAGTACGTCTATTACATATATACATTCTACCTACAATACACGGTCGCTAGCGTTCAATCATGGATATCATCTTGTGTCCGCCACTTTGTCTTCCTACATGTCCATTACATCATTACTTCCCCCTTCTGTCACACACCTAGGCGGAGTAGTCGTCCTTGACGCGCCTCTGGCTGTCCGTGTCCATGAAGCTGGCGCGGCTCTTGTTGCTCTTGGTCGAGCGGCGGCGGCTGACGCCCGACGAGCGGTCGCCGCCTAGCGCGCCGCCAAGGCAGAACAGCACCGTCGCAAGCAGGAAGCAGGCCATCGAGGCCCAGGCAAAGGCCAGCAGGTAGCGGCCGATCGAGGCGTCGAGGTTGGCGGAGCGGAAGGCGTCGCGGCCCTTGACGACCCAGGCGCTGGTGGTGTGTCAGTGGAGTGTGCGGGTGGGGGAGAGGAACGGACGTACGTGAGCAGCGCAGCAGACAGGGTCTGGAAGAAGAGGGCAATGGCGACGGTCAGGCCGGAGAGGTAGCCGCCCAGACGCGAGCACAGGGCCAGCAGGCCGGTGAGCAGGGCGCATGCGGCAAAGAAGAGGGCGATGAGGTAAAAGGCAAACATGAAGCGCGACAGGTAAAAGTACATGTTGGTGCCGACAAACTGCTCGGGTACGTTCTCGGTGGTGCCAAAGTTGCGCGGGGGTCAAAGGGCAGGGCGGGCACGACGGCGCCGCAGTTTGTGTTGTGGCCCGAGGAGGGGTCGCGGCCGCAGACGGCGAAGAAGGTCCAGCGCGAGGGATTGCGGGCGTTGGGGATGCCGGTAGTGGTGGCTTCGAGGAAGTAGAACTGGTTGAGGGGCGCCGAGTTGACGGCGCCGGAGAGGATGGTGAAGAACTGCATGACGATGCCGGCAGCGACGAGGAGCAGGGCGGTCAGGGCGAGGACGGGTTCTGGCAGGGGTCATTAGTGCGGTGGTGGTGGTGGAGGGCAGGGATACGCACTGGCTGCGGCGACCATGTTGGCGAGAGCGGAGGGTGGATGGCAGGAAGGATCAATTAGGATTATAATTACTGTGGTGGGCGCAAGGGAGAGCGACGGCAGCGGGCGGTATTTGAGAGGCCAGAACAGAGGCTTGCCCGGTCTGATGGCAGGGCAGGTTCTTGTTTATCCCAGATGTGGGCCAAGGGGGGTGACGTATGGCGGGAACTTTGTTCGCGCTACGTGCAGCGGTGGGCTCCCTAGGCTAGGAGCTAGAGCATGGGCGGTCATGACCTCATGGCTGCCCGAGACGGCGCTTTGCATCATCCCGGCGGGCGTCCAAGACAGATCGGGGCGCGCCTTGCTGGAAGCAGCTGGGGCCGCTGGGGGTGCAGAGGGAGTGAGGCCGTCCACGGGTCAAGCAGCAACGCACCAACGGGCACCACAGCTGTCACATACGAGCCAGCTTAGAATAAACAAGAAGCAATATTAAAATAACCAGTTGCTCTCTACCGCACCCCCTCAGTCAGATGTGTTATAGGCTGTGCCCTCAACTAAGAGATCCAGATAGGCTATGTAATCAAGAATACTCCTCTCTGCATACTACTGCTTCGGTATATAAGCTTATTCAATAGAGATATGTACGTGTGTTTCTAATATTCGTGGACGTCTTGCGGTTAAGAAACTTGTAAGCGAAGCCATCTCCAATCATGGAGACAGCTGTCAACTAAGAGCAGGCGTTAAAACACTCAAGACATGTAGAGAGGAGCGACTCGACTTCAGCTTCATCCTTTCCAAGATAGGTTGAGAGGTAGGGCAGCTATACCGCCGTGTTATGAGGATGTCTTATATAAGTAAGGTTATGAAATCTTATCATCTTTTCTATATCGCTGAATGTACAAGTAAAGCCAGTGCTTGCTTAGGGAACAAGTTGTTACTTGTCAGCTATCACAGAAGCCAAGACTACCGGCGTTTCATCACCGCTTATATAACCAGAGGATATAACGTGTTTTATCGGTAAGCTGGCCACATCACCATCCTGGCCACCTCACCAAGGCGCGTGCAGCGCGCCTCATACCATCCACCATGACACCACGCCGACGGCCTTGCTATTGCCTCCTATCAATCTAATCCTCTTCAGTCTCATCGCAAGCTTGCAAAGCTCTATAGCGTGCCAAGATCAACACTTGAGACGCGCCTTCAAGGTGTCCTCCCTAAGAACGCGACAACGCCTGTCAATCGCAAGCTACGCCCTGTCGAAGAGCAGTCGCTTGTTGAGTGGATCCTTGACCTTGATCGCCGTGGATTTCCTCCTCATATCATCGACGTACGACGAATGGCAGACGCAATACTTGCTGCGCGTGGCCAAGATCCTCCTCCTAAGCCTGTAGGCAAGTGCTGGGTGACGCGCTTTGTCAAAGGCCAGCCACTCCTCCAGACAAAGTGGAATAGGAAATTCCACTCATAGCGCGCAAAATGCGAGGATCCTGTTAAGATTAGCGCGTGGTTTAAGCTTGTAGAGGACACGCGCCAGACCTGGGGAGTCTCCTACGAGGATACATACAACTTTGATGAGACTGGATTCATGATGGGAGTGGCTGCAACGTCAAAGGTTGTCACGAGCGCTGACACGATTGGTCGAGCGACTGTCGTACAGCCAGGCAATAGAGAGTGGGTAACAACGATCGAGTGTATCAACGCGTCTGGCTGGTGTCTTCCACCCTTCATGATCTTGGCTGGCAAGCTCCACCAAGCTAGCTGGTATAAGGACCTTCCACCAGACTGGGCTATCGCCCTCAGCCATAATGGATGGACAGATGACACTATTGGCCTTGAGTGGGTAAAGCACTTCCACAGGCACACAGAGTCGCGCGCAGCAGGCGCGTATGAACTGCTCATCCTTGATGGGCATAGCAGCCACGCTACACCAGAGTTTGATCAATTCTGCAAGGATAACAAGATTATCACCCTGTGCATGCCTCCCCACACCTCACACATCCTCCAGCCTCTTGATGTTGGCTGCTACTCTCCTCTCAAAGTAGTATATGGACATGAGGTGTCTGATCTTGCGCGCCTTGGCGTCTTCCACGTTGACAAGCTTGACTTTCTATGGATATACCAGAAGATCAGGCCGACAGTTCTGTCAGAGCGCAATATCAAGGCTGGCTTTGAGGCGACTGGGCTCATCCCAGCTTGTCCAGATCGAGTCCTATCCAACCTTACTGTCGTCAGAACGCTGTCTCCACCAGGAACAGCAGGTGATAGATTAGGCCCTTGGACTGCAGAAACTCCACGTACAGCTAGTCAGCTTGAGCAGCAAGCCCTTCTCGTACAACGACTCCTGCAGCGCCAATCTCAGAGTCCTACAAGTCAAGCAATTGCTCAGCTTGTCAAAGGCTGTCAGCTTGCAATGAACTCAGCGACAATCCTAGCTAAGGAGAACTCAAAGCTACGGGCTGCTAACGACCGCCAGCGACAAAAGCGTCAGGTACAACGACAGTATATAGCACGTGGAGGGGTGTTACAAAGCCAGGAAGGTCAGGCGCTGGTTATACAAGCTCAAATAGGTGTCCAACAAGGTGATGAAGCAGAGGCCCCGCAGGTGCGCAGAAGAGCACCACCAACGTGCAGCAAATGCCATGTACAAGGCCATAATAGGACTCAATGTAGACAGACTTAGTCTATCCTCTGTTAAGATTTTAGACAATTTGAATTTGTGGTTGTTGAGCTATCGCGCGCTGAGCTGCACGCGCCTTGGTGGGGTGGCCAGGATGGTGATGTGGCCAGCTTACCGATAAAACACGTTATCGTACACGCTCTAACTCCTGTTCTGGGTTGAGAGCTTGCCTGCTGGCATGCCCAGCATCCCTAGGCCCTGTCACGCCTCTCCAGCGCCGCCCCAGAGTTGACCGGTCAACGCCATGCTTTTCAGCAATTTCCTTCTATGTAAATTGTTCTTCTGAACCTCACGATTTTAGATCCTCGATCGCCTCATCAATTGGAGCCATGGTCGTGGAGTTATCGCGCGTTGGAGTTGTGGTGTTGAGACGCGCGTTGGTGTTCTGCGGGGCACTGTGAATCCGGGCACACTGCGCACGGGCACGTTATCTAGCTTTAATTTTAATTAACGTAGTTCACATGCGAGCCGTCCAACCTAAGCGAGCCGTCCAGTTTTCAAAAGCCTGTCTATTATACTACACCTTCTGCAACACCACTACAATTTATTACAATATACAGAACGTAGAAATACTATTCAGACTTGTCGCTATTAGTTAGATCAACAATATCTACTGCGCAGGTGCGAGTGTTGTGGCCAGGCTCGCTACAACGTCCACAGTGCCTCTGCGTACGCATCCTCTTTAAGGACTCTCTACCCTCTTTTAACCCACCACCATCTTTTTCAGCTATCAAGTCAGCTATCTCCCCTACTGTAAGGGTCTCCTCTGTCCGAATATACTTTCTCTTTCGACTCTTTACCTCTGTTGCTATCTCTACTGCCTTTCGAAGCCCTGCCACTTCCTGTCGCATTAACACTGATTCATGCCCTATTAGCGCAACACCCTTATTAAGCTGCTCAACAGCTCTAAGCAGCGGAGAAACTGGAGAGTCTCTGTGCAGTCGTATGCGCTCACGAACTAGCGTTGATTGAGCCTCTACCTCACGGAGGTTGCTTGGTATTTTTGATTCCCATGGGGTGTCCTCTGGCTTAGGCGGAGTTGGCGTACGAAGGACCACATCAAGCTTCGATATCACTGCCTCTGGGTTGTGTGGGACCAGTCCAGCACCTCTAAAGCCTGCGCAGATATTCTCCTTTGTAATTGCCTTCTCATAAGCCGCTTTAAAGGCTGGTAGGAAGGCCTCCTTCTTGATCTGCTTGGTGCCATATCGTGCCAAGCTACTGATCTCATCACCATACGCCCGCTTCAAGGGCGAAAAACAACCCACATCAAGTGGCTGCAGCAGGTGCGATGAGTGAGGAGGCATGCAGCGGACAATAATCTTCTCTGCCTCACAGTATTTATGGAACTTATGTGAGCTGTGGCTCTCGTGGCCATCCACAATCAGCAGCCTGTAGGCACCCACACTACGTGGCTTAGTATGGGTATTAAAGTGCTTTAACCAGGCAAGACCAAGCTCATTTGTTGTCCAGCCGTTAGGGCTCACTTCAATTACCCAGTCTCGCGGTAGGTTGTGAAACCAGGACGTAATTAGGACCTTGCCTGGGAAGATAAGAAAGGGTGGTAGAGCCCACCCTTTGGCGCTGACTCCCTGGATATCTGTAACCCACCCACGGTTGCCAGGCTGTACCCTCTTTGGACTGCCGCATTTCTCAGACCCTGTAAAGACCATCTGACCTTGTATAACCCCCATCATGAAGCCTGTCTCGTCGAAGTTGTATGTATCGTCATCAGCGATACCATACTTGGCCTTGGTGTTGGCAACCAGCTCAAACCAGGGCGTTATAACGCGTGCATCTTCGTTCAGAGCTCGCTGACGATCGTATGGACGGCTCCTCTTGAGCTTGATCTCTGGCGTACGCGTCTTCAAGTTGTCTACCCAGTGCTTGCCAACAGGCTTTCCACCACGCTCAGCAAGCAGATCGTTGGCCATATCTTGCACCATAGCCCTTGTCGCGCCTACGCCTCGCTTGTCAAGGTCAAGTATACGTTGGACCAGCGCCTCCTCTTCTAGCTTGGTCAGCTTCTTTGAGTTGGGCTCGCGATCGCGTCGAGGGAGGGCCCCAGCACGTCGGTCTCGAAGCGTGCTTCTTGGAACGGTAAAGGCTGCAATAACGCGTCGTTCGCTCTCATCGCGATCTTCAATTGTAGCTTGGATAGCAACCTGTAATGCGCTTTCAATATAAGATAATTGCGCGTTGCGTTGTGATGGCATTGTACTGCGAGTTGATGGTGGGCTGCATTTAGTGAGGTTGGACGGCTCGCTTAGGTTGGACGGCTCGCATGTGAACTACGTTATTGTTAGAAAGGTATAACGTACTCCACGGGCGAGCCGATCACTCTGCCAAGACCACACCAAACCTCTACCTTACCACACAATGCCTCAACAACAACACAAATCTAAGCCCTTAAAAGAAGCTGCGATACAGCTTGCGCTCCAGGCAATTAAACAAGACGCGACACTTACATTGCGACGCGCTGCAGCTATCTATAACGCGCCTTACACCACACTACACGATCGATACACAGGACGACCTGCACGAGCTGATTGTACGCCGAATCAACGGATTATGGATCAGACTGAGGAGAATGTGATTGCTGAGCACATTCTTGAGCTAGATGCACGAGGATTTGCCCCTCGGCTGGCTGCTGTAGCTGATATGGCCAATTCTTTGCGTGCTGAGCGCAATATGGGCCATGTTGGCGTAAACTGGCCCAATACGTTTGTCAAGCGCCGCCCTGACCTCCAAGTAATGTTCAATCGCAATTACGACTACAAGCGAGCCCTCTGTGAGGATCCAGAGATTATACAAGGCTGGTTTGGGCTTGTAGCGAATGTCAAAGCCAAGTATGGCATCCAGGACGATGACACATACAACTTTGATGAGACAGGCTTTATGATGGGCCAGATATCTACAGGAGCAGTTGTCACAGGTTCAGAGCGTCGAGGACGGCCCAAGGCAGTGCAGCAGGGCAATCGAGAGTGGACCACGGTCATACAGGGCATCAATGGCACGGGATGGGCCATTCCACCCTTCATCATCTTCAAAGGCCGCTACCACCTCTCTGCCTGGTACAAAGAGCCTGATCTGCCCCAGGACTGGATTATTGCAGTCTCTGAGAATGGATGGACCACCAACAAGCTTGGTCTGGACTGGTTGAAGCACTTTGATGGCCATACAAAGAGGCGCACCCGAGGAGGGTACCGGCTGCTCCTTATTAACGGTCACGAGAGCCACAACTCCCTTGACTTCCAACAATACTGCAAGGAAGCAAACATTATTACACTGTGTATGCCTCCACACTCATCGCACCTCTTACAACCACTTGATGTGGGTTGTTTTGCCTCTCTAAAGAAGGCGTATGGGCGCCAAGCCGAGAATCTCATGCGCAACTACATTACTCATATTACTAAAACTGAGTTCCTACCATGCTTTATAGGCGCCTACAAGGAGACATTTACTTGTAGCAATATCCAAGGAGGCTTCCGAGGCGCTGGATTAGTCCCCTTTGACCCAGAACGGGTCATAATGGGTCTTGATGTCCGCCTACGTACCCCACCGCTACCTACTGTGGAAGATACTCCCTGGCAGTCCCAAACCCCGAGCAATACCCTGAAACTAGGGTCGCAATCAACGCTGGTTCGAGAGAGGATTCAAAGGCATGCAAGCAGTTCACCAACTTCAATGGTTGAGGCCCTTGAAAAGCTTGC
This sequence comes from Lizonia empirigonia, assembly GCA_009982855.1. NCBI lineage: Eukaryota > Fungi > Ascomycota > Dothideomycetes > Pseudoperisporiaceae > Lizonia > Lizonia empirigonia. The sequence continues at coordinate 423,791 of JAADKA010000001.1, read as the reverse complement.
CAAAGGCGCAGCTATGGTAGCGCACAAGCTGGTGTTGGCTCAAAAGGAGATTACTGGGCTTCGAGCAGCAAATGAGGCCGCCACGCGACGTAAATCGCATAAAAGAAAGCAGTTACAGCAGGAGGGGGTCCTAACAGCTGAGGAAGGCCTTCGATTAACTACTCTAAATGAGTTTGGGGCGCGTGGTGATGGTAAGAAGGCAAGGAAGCGAGTGCGTGTTGAAGGAGGTGAGGCAACCCAAAGACGCTGTAAAAAGTGCCACAAGGTAGGGCATAACTCGTGCACGTGTAAGAAGGCTGCAGAAGGTGTTACTGAATGATATTATGTGCTGTACTACTGTATACAAGGCTAACATGGGCCAATGCGAGCCATAATAGGGTGGAGGTTTGGTGTGGTCTTGGCAGAGTGATCGGCTCGCCCGTGTGATCGGCTCGCCCGTGGAGTACGTTATGTACCAATCAACGCAGGGGCAAAGTGTGTTCAGTGTTCACATCTTGTCTCAACAATTATTTTGTTTGTTAACAACTCTAGTCTGTGCTTTTATAGTCTGCCGTTATAGCGCTCGGTCTCTTTATCCTTACTTGCTTTATATCTCCTAATACCATTATTAATGGTGCTGCAATTACTAGAACGCTTCTTGCGTTTTAGGTAAAGCCTCTCCGTATGAATACATTTTATCGCTAGCTGGCTATTGCAGGCCTACACACACATGATGCAAGCTCTATAGGTATCTTGCTTGGCTTGGTCTTATTAACAACGGTCTTTGTTCTTGGCACACAAACGAAAAGATATTATAACGGATCCGTAATACCAAATCAGAGCGACCTTGCCATCACATTTACTTGGTGGCAAGTGCGTAGAATTAAGAAAGGGTTATGCTAAACTGTGTAACCTGCAATCTCGCCTGTACTATTACGAAGGGAGGAGTCCTGCAAGAGATAATTCAATTTGTGGTTCTGCTGAAAACATCGCAAAAAAGCCCGCCCAAGGTGCCCGTACACAGACCTCAAACGGGGTGTGCAACATGGGTGAAAAAGTCTTATTTGATAGCCATTCTAATTATTCAAGAGCGAACCTCCAATCTCTAAACCAACTTACTGCGAGCCCTCGTGGCGGGTGGTACTCCTGCCTTGCTAGTATACAAGCGGCAGCAGAATGACGCTGCTCAACTTGTGGCTACTGTGCACGAACACAATATGGTTCTTGGAGCGTAGCGAGAAGGATTGACCTTGAATTTACATACTTTCTGCCATATTCATGCATGGGTGTGTCACCCGCCACGGGATGACTCTCGCCGCCGCTAGACTTGCTTCTTGCACCATGCCAGCTGCCAATCACAGTAGACCAGTCAGATACCCTACAGCGCTTGGGCATCGAGTTCACGTTAGTTGAGCGGTGATTGAAGCCAGATATCGAGAAAGCCTTCAGTGTCCAAGGCAGCGTTGAAAATTCGGTGTAGACATCCTCGGCCGTGTATGCCGTCAGCACAGTATTGCGACTAGTCACGTAGAGTTAGGCGGTGGGGATGTGATTTGAATCACGTGAGCATTAAATAAGAAAAGAGTAATTGAAGCTAAGCGTATCTGTGTCCACTCATTACAAACTTTACCCCTGCCTATGCACCATGCAAGTCTTGATTCTTGCGTTCCTGCCATAGTCTGAACAGTTCTTTGTTTGTTTCTTCTTCAAAGACATCATCGGACCTGATTACCAGACCTTCATCCAGGTAATACTGTTTGATTTCGATCTGTTTCTGTTTAGGCATACGGCGGGTGAAATTGAAGATATGGGTACAGTCGAACCAACCAACAAAAAACTGACTGAGTTCATCTAGTCCTTTTGGGTTTTTCTCTGCTCTTTGTTAACAGCGGCCTGAGGAAAGGTAGGGGGTGGGTGAGAGGGTTTTTGACGGGAGCGTGATTGCGCTACACACTCTTTAATTATCCATTAGAGCTCCTGCTATTAGTGAGAGGCTATACAAGTCATTTTCTCGCCTCGCATACTCTGTGTCACCCAGCTCCCAACCAGGTGTTCCTGCTTTCGAACCTAGTCTGTCTCCTTCTCTCTTACATGAGTCAAAGTCTATGATGACCGCACAGTCTCCATCTAGTACGATGTTTGTTGGATTGAGATCGCCATGTATAAGTCCCAGCTTATGCATGTGTTCAACGCCTACCTTAATTTTGCGTTGAAAATGCGCCCTGTCAAAGTCTGTCTTATCTCTTAACATCTGCGAGAGTGTGGTAACGTATTTAGGGAAGCAAAGCCCTTTAATCTAACCGTCTTCCACGACGCAGCCCAGGTATCGCGCGATGTTGGGATGTGGGTGTAATCTTAGAACCTCGCACGCTTCCACCTTAGTTAGGATTTGACGGGCGTAGTCTTGTCCATTGGTGGTATCTTCGTAGTTAAGAAAGCTAGGTTGCTTTACATAACAGGTACAAGGTAACGGCTCAGGAGCTTGAGTGAATGTGGGATTAGCTTTCGGCTGCACGTCTGCGCCACCTTTCTTAGGAACGCAAACAGTGCTTTTGAAGTCGAAGCGACCACGACCTAGCAGCTGCAGCCCCCTCGCTTCGCCGCCTCTATCGAATCTACTATCGCAAGTATCTGGGTTAACCAACAAAGCATTTGCACGCTTGCAACTTTTAGTACACGAAGACAATATGTAGGACTGTTAGGCTGTTGGTTGTTAGAAAAAAAGCGGTACTACCAGCCCCCAAAAGTCCAGCGACATATCGTTAACGATCAGACAAGGAACCTGCACCACGCTAATGTCCGCACTGATGTCTTGTCTAGTCTTCTGCCTGCAATCGATAAATAGGTGCGATGAATCTTCAGATTCGACTCATAGCACGACTGAGTCGTCCGTCTAGCAGAACTGCATTCCAAACGTGCCCCAGCTAGGTATTTGACCAAGCTACAGAGAAATGCAGCTCAGTATGGGCTTTGTAATAACGTGCTTACCTTGTAGTCTAGTGAATTAAGCCGATCCGGTTCTGTAGTGGGCCTCTTAGAGCTTGGCTTGCTTGTCTAGCACTCCCGCTAAGTTTCCCATGCTCCTAAGTGTATCTGGGTGGTCCGGCCCAAGGACCTTTTTATATCGCGCCAGCGTTTGCCTGTTTATTAACTTGGCCTTCTTGTATTTTCCTTACCTACCTAAAACTCCCGCTAAGTTGCTCATGCTTGTCAGTGTGTATAGATGATGAGGCCTAAGGACCTTTTCATATTGTGCTAGCGTTTGTCTGTTTATCAACTCGGCCTCTTGCTGCTTGCCTTGTCTGTTTAGCACCAACACTAAGTTGCTTATGCTTGTTAGAGTGCAAGGATGCTAAGGCCTGAGTACTTTCTTATATTGCGCCAGTGTTTGCCTGTTCGTTAACTTGGCCTCCTCGTACTTTCCTTGGCTATCTAGAATTAACGCCAAGTTTCCTATGCACGTTACCGTGCCTGGATGCTTAGACCTAAGTACTCTCTTACTCTAGGCCAGCGTCTGCCTCATTATCGACTTGGCCTCTTTGTGCATTCCCTGGCTATCTAGCACTAACGACAAATTGCTTATACTCGTTAGCGCGTATGGGTGCTCAGGCCCAAGCACCTTCTTGCTCCCCGCTAGCGTCTGCCTGTTCATTGCTCGGACCGGTTCTTGATTGTCTTGCTTGTTTAGCACTTTGGCCAAGTTGATCATGATCGCAAGCGTGTATAGGATGGCTTAAGGTTCTACTAGTAAGATTTTGTATGAGGAAAAATGACAGTGGAGTAATTAAGATTTCTGTCTGTGATCATATGCTCTGGATGACTATAACCCACTCGCGGTCGCCTGGCTGGACAAGCTCAGGCCTTATACGTCTCTCAGAGCCTGTGACGACTTTCATAGAGCCAATCACGCCCATCTGGAAGCCAGTCTCGTCGAAGTTGTGCACGTCGTCGTCGTGGATGCCGTACGTAGCTTTGGTGTCCTCTACCAGCTTAAACCACGCGCCAATTATCTCTGGATCCTCCTGCAGTATCCTCTGCCTATCCTTGGCTCGGTTGAAGGCCATCTTAAGCTTATCTGAGCGCGTTACAAATCTCTCAGCCCAGTGCTTGCCTACAGGCTCTCCACTACGCACACCCAGTACTTTATCTGCCATATCTGCCACCCCGCACAGCCGGGGTGCAAATCCTCGTGAATCAAGGTCAAGAATGTATTGGATAATTGTCTGCTCTTCAGTTGTAGTAAGCTTGTGTCGGGCGTTACGAGTTTCTGAGCGATGTGTGATTCCGTTGAATCGACGAGCTAAGGTTGTGTGAGGTACGTTAAACGCCTGCGCAGCGCGTCGGAGGCTCTTAAATTGATAGTTAGTATAGGCAGAAAGCGCAAGTTGGATTCTGCCTTCTTTGTTAGATAATTGCGCGTCTTGTTGTTGAGACATTTCGCGTTGATGAGGGAGTAGGTAGTCTTGGCAGAAACTGTTTCACTCGATGGGTTGTTTCACTCGATGGGTTGTTTCACTCGATGGTAGATTACGTTAACTAAGGTGTGCTTGGGTTTCTCATTCCAAGGGTCGGAAGAGAACAGCCTTTCTAACTTTGTGGTCTGGCCTGGTCCTTACTATCATGGCTATTTCTTCCTGATTAAACCGTCTGTTTGTGACTGATTTAACGCGCTTCAAGATTGCCGATCTGTGATACAAGTGAGAAAGTTCTTGATACTAGCGAGGGTCCTAGAGCGACACACCCACAGCCTGACGCTGTTTTATGTTGCATTTCGGATCCCCAGAGCAACCAGCACGCCAGGATTGGAGATAGTAGGCCCAACCAGCACGTGCACGACCTACCATTGCCACTTATACACTTAATAACAGTTACCATGATTCGCTTGAAGCCTGCTCCTTAATGTTTGCGCAAGTCACACATGGCCGCGGTCACGTACAGCTTGCTTGGACTTGAGCAACTGGCAAAGCAACAGATTGGAGGCATGGCGCATGCCTAAAAAGGGTTGTCATTTTCAAGACCATTATCAAAGGCTTTTCCAAATTCAGATCTGATGGGTGGCTCCGTGAATACCTGGAGGACAGAATCTCAAAAGAGTTTGAAAGAGATCACACTTTGTTCGCGAGCGATACATTCTCTGACAGCCTAGATAAGGGCAGCCTGAACAGCTTCATCATGCGTTATGTTGCGAAGCTTTTCAGTGCGAAGCTTACCCAAACGTCGCAAGAGAAGAAGGAGCTGTTCGAGTTGGTCGAAGAGAAAGGAAGTGCGACATGCACACAGCAGGATCATATTGGTGGAGACAATCTGCAGCGATACGAGGATGCTCCTAGCGATCACAGCGTTTGCCGTTATGACCCCAAAATGAGAAAATATATTTGTGCCGTTTCCGCTCTTAAATATCTCATTTCCACCTGACCCTATAATGGCAAACTACTGTTATGGCCGACCCATTAATGCCAAGTTGTTTTGATTTTGCCGTTTAAGTTTTTTTTTCAATCCAAAAATAGCGTCAAGAAAAGGCATTACAGTGACCGTGCACGCCGTGCACACCTTCGCGCCGTGCACACCTTGGCACCCTCCTGCACACCCGAAAAATGAGGCTGCAGAGCCACATACAATAGATATTATTGCGAGGTTTTTTGTTATAACAGTCTACTAGGTCCTACAGTGCATGGCCTGCTCCCATTTCTTATTTGGCCTTGTTGCGCGGCCGCTGCGCGTGGTAACTGGTGGAGGTGCTGGGGACGGCGACGCTTCAACTACAACGCGAGTTGCACCACGCTTACGCTGTTTTTTGGCTGCAGGCTCTGTACAAGGCTTACTTAAAGCCTTGCGCTTGCCTCTTGAGGGCAATTGGATAGCTTTGGCAGCGTCGCTCTCTTGTTTCTTTTGTTGTTTCTCAGCCTTCTTAGCAGCCTCCCTGTAGGCTTTCTCTTCCCTCACCCTCTCTCGTTCTGCCTTCCTCTGCTGCTTGTCCTGCTCATCTTGAAGCTTCTTCTGGGCCTGAAGCTTCTTCTGATGAGCCTTATCTACCTTCTTCTGCAGCTCTTGCTCCTTGTTGGCTTTATAGCGATCCTCGGCTTGGCGGATCTTGTGAGGGCTCCAAAGAACAGCTGCACTACAGAACTCCTTATCATGCTGCAGGTCAAGCCTCCTCCGCTTGTTTTTAGAGGGCTTAAGCTCTCCAATTACGTTGCGCAGGCCTTCATTTTCAAGCTGTACAAGCTGAGTGTGGGCGGAGAGGTGAGAGATAGTACGCCGCAACCGCTGCACCTCCTCTGCGTCCTGATTCTCTACCACCTTGCCCAGAATTTGGATAGCTTGCTTCCAGTTATCTGCTGCAATTGGTGAAGGTGTACGAGGCAGCTGCCTGCGCTTATTCCGAAACCTATCGACGATTACAGCTGCGTTGGGTGGCGATAGGCCTGTGACTTCGAAGGCCTTGAGGATGAGGCTTGGGGTAAAGGTCTCCGTCCAGGACTTATAGAATAGGTGGAAGAAGTCACGCTTCTTCACGCCTACTAGGCCTTGAGTTGTGTAAACGTGTTTAGTGAGCTGGTTTGTATAGCTTGTAGCCAGAGGTGAGAAGAGTGCTACATCAAGCGGCTGCAGCGTGTGGGTACTGTGAGGAGGGAACACTAGTAGCAGTATCCTATTCCTATCGCAGTACTTGATGAAGGACCAGGTTATATGCGAGCCGTGGCCGTCTACTATAAGTAGTCGCCAACTTCTGCGCGCCTTCTCTCGAGTATAGCGATCAAAGATTTGTTCCAGCCACGCAAGGCCGACCTCGTCGTTCGTCCAGCCTGAGGGCGTTGCAGTAACAAATACTGAGTGCTTTTCTGCTTCTATATCCTCTACCCAGGTCGATTGTATCTCGTTAGGAGCGCCTGGATAGATGATGCCTGGAGGCAGTGCCGAACCATCAGCGCAGACGCTTGCGAGTATCGACACCCACTGCCTGTTGCCGTCTTGCATAGGCTGGCGCCTTGTTTTTGACTCCACAGAAGCCCTACTGAACACTCGTTTGGTGCGCCTATTGAGTACGCCAATTGCGAAGCCCTTCTCATCCATATTGTACGTGTGCCGTGGCTCAATCGAGTATTCGGTGATCTTGGAGTGCACAAGCTTGAAGTATCGTGTGTACTTCTCGCTGCTATCGGCGTGGAGGCGCTGTGCGTCGATAGCGTTGGCCCATTTGTATAGGAGCTGGTCGCGGTGACGGTCTAGGAAGCGAGTAACCCACGAGTTGGAGACCCTATCTGCAGCCAATTCAGAAGCCATGTTTTGTACCATCTGCCTTGTAGGAGGTAGGCCTCGCTCAGTAAGCTCAACTATGAACTCACAAAGCTCTCGCTCTTGTGTAGGGTGGAGTTTAAGCAGTTGTTGATCAGCGTTAGCACGCGACGCGACAACGTGTCGGTGGTGTCGCGACAAAGTTGTGCGGCACACATTGTATTTTTTTGCAACTGCCTGGTATGAAAGTTTGCCTTGTGCATCTGCTACATCTGCCTCTTTAAGCGCTTCTTCTAACGACATCGTGGTGTTGAGTTATGGGGTTGAGGAGTATAGTGGATTTTTGGTGAGGGTGTGCACGGCGCGAAGGTGTGCACGGCGTGCACGGTCACTGTATCGGCTATCCAAGACACGTTTTGGGCCTTGAAGTGAGGAGGCCCTGTGTAGTAGACTCGACACCGCTTCCTCCGAATCAAACCTCCGTGATGAAAGGTACGCTCTCAACTTCGCAAGTAGTATTCGCTGTGGGTAATGTGCCGCTCAGATACTGCTGCACGTTACGTGATGTACACTTCGAAGTTGCGGCGAGGGACGTGTGGCCAATCGAATCCTGGGTCAACAAAACAGAACCCGGGAACAGGCGAGACATCTTCCGTGCCCTTGTCACAATATTAGCACACGTCATCCTTGAGTAGAAGAGTGACCATATCAACTTACCCAACAATCGGGGTAATCGGATCAACGGTATTCCCAATAAACAATATTGGGAAATTCGTCTCGTTTGCGCCCGGCGCAGCGAGGAATCGCTGGCTCGCAGGCGGAACGATAACCATCTTCCTGCACAGCAGCGCCACGGTTGCCCAGGCATCACCTACCCACTGCGTCTGGTTGTTTAAGTCCTCAATGTGCTGTTCCCATAGCGCCATCGTTGAGATGTTGTACACCCCAGGCAGTTTAGCATTGTCCATACACCCGATTAAGGCTCCATAATCCACGCCAGTCGGAGGCTGGGCTTGAACTGTCAACGCGAGCGACGACCCATTACGCTGTTCCAAGTCTGCGAAGATCTGTGCCAGAGGCGGGAACCCTTGGAGCGGGAAGTACACCCCAGCCATAAGCGTCAAGACGAGGTCCTCGTAGGTGACGAGTGTCGGTACAGGGCTGACCGTCGGGTCGGCCACGGGAACGGGGTCATTTCTTAGATTTTTAAGCACGCTACGCATGCGCTTCGCAACTTCGTCCGCAGTGGGGGAGTAGAACGCGCACTTGTCTTTGCCAGCAGCGTGGCACGCCTTTGCGAAGCTCAACACGGCTTCGTCCGACTGGCCCAACCCGCCCCATGCGCCCTGGTAGTACGTCTCAAGGTCAACCACGCCATCCAGGATCAGTCTTCCAATGCGATCCGGGAACAGCGTCGCGTACGTCGCGCCCAAAACAGTGCCGTAGCTGATGCCCCAGTACCAGAGCTTCGCCTCCTCGGCCTTCCTCCCCTCGGCAACCGCGATTTTCTCCGCAAAGTTCAGCATATCCCTCGCCGTGGCCACGGTGCCAGCGTACTTTGCGGGCCCATTGCGATGCACATCCGAGCACCAGTCCCCCCACGCGCCCGCAATCTCAAACTCTCGCGCCACAGACTCGGGCGACTTGCTGTTGATTGAGCGCGTGAATTGACCGATGAAAAGTGCCTCGGACGCGGGATCGCCGGGGAAGCAGCTCAGGCTCGGTCCGCTGTTGTTTACGCCGCGGGGGTCGAAGCCGATCAGGTTGTATGAGGTGCCCAGCGTGTTAAGCAGCGCAGCGCTGCCGTGCAGGACGGCGTCAATGCCGGAGTCGCCGGGTCCACCGGGATTGTAGAGGATGTCTTTGGCGGGCTGCGTAGGCGAGGAGAGCTTGATGTAGGCGATTGTTGTGTTGCCAACGGCGGGGAAGCCGTAGTCGAGGGGTACCATGAGGCGCGTGCATGTGAAGTTTGTGTAGCAGGGTCTCCATTTAAGCTCGGTGGAGGGTGTTACCTGGGGCTGTTAGTGAAGTCTGGTGTGGGGATTCAGGCTTAGAACGTACGTCGTCGAAGGAGTAGAGCATGGTATTGTTTACAACATGGCGGCTAATAGGATTGGCAGACGATGTGGCGAGCAGCAAGCTACCCATAAGAACAGTGCGAGTCATGATGCTGTGAGATCAGATGCAGATTGCTCTCCATCTCGCGTCGCTGAAGCTGCTCTTATACGAACTGCTCACCGACAAACTGTGGACCAGTCGCGACGTTGCTACGCAGCCAGCCCCTACACTGACGAGTACCAGACCCCCGCCCCATCCCGACTTGGTCAGCCTTTGTTCTCGTGTGCTGGGCCAAACATACTATTCCGGGTCCACGATAACAATGCGCACCTTGCAAGCCTCGCTGATTGGCTGCATCGCCTGACATCGCGGCGCACAAAGTCATACATCATCTCCACACGTGAGAATGCGCGGCCTCACAACACACGACTTAGCCAACGAGTGTGGCACTCGTAAATTCGTATAGTATGTAGGCGGGCGACTACAACACTGAGGAGCACAATGGAATGCAGCCAAGAAATCATGCTTTAGATGTAACTGCTAAGCTGGGCGCTGATGCAGGGAATCATGAAGGGTTACGTTGTTATTTAAGTCCCGCATAAGCGAACGGTGTTGATTGGGTCAAGGTGCTGCTGTTCGCAGCGCTCTACTAGTGAGCTTGTGGCTAGAACAGTACTTATTGCCAACCAGATCAGAGGTGGACGTTTGCCACATGCCAGCGCCTGACAATATCTCCCCTCTCAACGAGGGCCTGACAAAAAGCTCGCGTTCGAGCTGCGTGGCGAAGCTCCACGCTCGCACCTCACCCAGCTCACAGACTCAACCACGACCGCGCGCGACGCCTCCCGCACGGCTAGCTTGACAGTTTGGCTTCCTAGGCGGTACTCCCGCGAACCCAGGTTTTAGTGGGCTTGCGGAGCCTAGTCGCCTGTTCTATTGTGAATCGGGTGGCTGATTATAGGCTTCATGGAGAACCCTACCGCTGCGGGCACGCCAAAGGTCACAATACCCCGATCGTCACGCCTCGCGTCCCGAGAACGGCATGGTGAGCTAGGCTCTCTTGGACGAAGATCTTCTGCGCAGCCGCAAATCACGTTCAACCGGCTACGTGGGCCAGGGCTCTGGGGTTCAATGGTTACGCTCCCTACAAGATCCATCCAAACCGGAGGGGCCTATACAACAGACTAGCCCGGATAAGAACAATGCGACCGTGGAGCTCGATCAGTTTTCATCACAGAAATCTGGTCCATCTGCTTCTGTCACAGACGCCTCATTCTATCTCGATGCCGACAGCGCCGAATTGGATGTGGATGTGGATCCTTACGACCTGCCCCCAAGGGAGACCGCAGCTAAACTTTTCGACTGCTACAAGCAAATCGTCCACAAGTCTTTCTCTATCCTCTCAACTCAATTCGAAGACCAGTTCCGGCGCTACTTTGAAGCGCTAAGGTCAGAGCGCCCGTTTTCAGTTCCGAACAGATGGCTGGCGATCTTGAATATTGCGTTCGCTATAGCCGCGCGATTCTCACATTTGATCAATGCTGGATGGCAGGGAGAAGAAGGAGATCACATAGTGTACATGACGAGGAGCGTTCGCTTACTTGGCTCTTGGCCATTCGCTGCTGCGCCAGATCTGGCTTTGATACAAGTGGTAGGTCTAACAGTCATAAGTAGGCTCTCCAGAAGAGTTGTACCTTCAACAATATCACCCTGGACAGCCGTTGCTGACGATGACTAGTCTGGCTTGTTAGCTTTCTACTATCAGGTTATCGGGCATGTCAGCAGAGCGTGGGTGCTGATCGGCATTTCTATTCGCCTAGCTCTAGCCCTTGGTCTCCATCTGCGCAACGAGGATCCGGATATACCACTCAGCAAGAAGGAAACGCTTTTGCGTACCTGGTGGACCCTTCACGCCGTTGAGTGTCAACTCAGTGCTATCACGGGGCGACCTTGCGTTCTCAGCCATGAAGACTGTACGGTCTCACTGCCAATGCATTTTTCGGAAGCAACAGCTAGCTCGAGCAGTTCGACAAACTCCTTTCTGCCTGCTCGGGACCAGGATAAGTCGCTCACACCGGCCAGTAGTAGTATATCGGAGAAGAACCGTAGACTACAAGCTCCGCGATCGTACCTAGACGCGCATCTGAATATCGGCCTCATCATGCAGAAGCTCTTATCAGCGTTGTATTCTCCGCGTACCACTCAATACCCGTGGTCATACATTCAGAATACCATTCCCAATTTACTCCAAGAGTTGTTCAGCGGGAGAAGGGGCCGGAAGGGATGCATAATACATGTCTTTGGGTTATAGGTGCTTCATGGTGTGCGAGGCCGTCGAACGCGTATTTGCAGGGTGGGCCACTTATCGTATTCGTTTTCGTGGGTGGAACGTTGGCGATGGGCTGACCAGGAAACCCATCAGTGACTGCGTACGTGTATTGTACCTGTGCTAGAGCGGTGAATGGGCTCTGTCGTTCCTTCGTGTCGCCGTCGCAATTAGATGACTGTTGCTGTGTTCGATGGACAGCTCATGTTTTTAGCTTGCTCGTCGATTTGCTGGTCTGTCACTGCAACAGCGGATGGTGTTAAATGGCTCGTAAGGCAACCAACCTGCTCCATACAGCCACGTTGAACTGCAGGCTCTATCAAGGCGACGCACCTATGGGCTAGATACCAATCAGCCCCACCAAAGCTAATTAATACCCCGTTCCGTGTCCCCAAGATCGTGACCAATAAGTTGTCATACGGAGTTATGTAATCCTAAGATACGGTGGCGATACTAAGTCGACAGACGTCTATATAAACCCCTCTCATACTGCCCTGTTTAAAAAGACACCAGCAGCAACATCTCCCAAGCCATCCAGACACTTCCAACAACAACTCTTGTATATCCTTTTCCATCCACTCACCTCCATCTACGAAAATGAAGGTCATAACCATCTCCACCACCGTGCTTACTACCCTCTGCGCCCTCAGCGCCGAAGTCTCTGCAGCATCATGCATCCGTCAAGAAAACGTAACCTGGCGTTATTTGGTTTCAACCAGCGGTGTCAATGACATCCCTGGTATCTGTGGAGGACTTTGGGACAACTTGAAGCGTTTCTCGGCCTGCACCGTCTCGAACCCATACTGCGGAGGCACCAACGGCAACCTTGAGTGGGACTTTACGGTGGGCATTGGATGTAACGGCGGCGATGTTCAGTCTACCTGGTGGGAGGCTACCACCAACAAATTTGGAGCTATCAGCTGCCCTTAAGCGGTCGTTTGGAGGCGATTTGAGCCTCCATGGCTTCCTGGGAGCCACTTTTGGGTGGGATTGTTATTAAGAGCTTGTAGGGTTGGAGGAACCAATGGGAGTGAAGGAGATGTATCAATGGTAGTCAACGGAGCAATTATAGAAGACGGTTGATTACCGAAAGTTACTGTGTGACAGTATTGCGTACGCGGGCTCTAATCTTAGATCTCTCTTGCCTCTTTGATCTCGTATGCATCATGTAGCGCACCGAAAACATGTCATTTGGCATAAAACGGGATCTCATCCAAACAACGCGAACCTAGCGTTTAGCAGCCTTCGGCAATTGGGCGCGATGCCGAAGACGCGATGGAGTGCCTTCATTCCGGGTACGTGCGATTAACCCTCTGATCTTCTGAGAGGCGCGCCAAGCTGCTCTAGGAACAGGGACACCTGCTCCATTTAAGCCGAGGGCCCAAAAATGGTTCCAAACCGCGAACCTGCGTTGACTCAGCGTGCAGCCAATCATTGACAGGTGCCTACAGGAATAGCTCGCACCAGTCACGACTATTCGGGGGCCGAAATCTGGAACCGCAGTCGAGAAACCATAAACGGCTCTCAGTTATTGTAATTAGTTACACGTAATTTAGTTAGTCTTCGGACCTTTGTTGCTAAGCTTTAGTCAAGTAGTGTTAGGTGGATGCACACAGCATATCCTCTTCCTCTCAGTCCAAGGTACGACGATACTTTCCACCATATCGCAAAGGGCATCTGGACCGCTTCACAGGTCCGACTAGCATCGCCTCTATCTTTCGGTTATTAATAGTCTGTGACGTCGGATACTTGTCAGAGCTTTCCCGGGAAAACAACATATCCCGCGTCGCTAGCGAGTGAGCCATGACGCACCAGTCTGACGAAGGAAGACCGGCAAAGCAGGACAATTGTACTGCACCCGATAATCGTCGACCAACCAGCATATGGGAGGCCTGATTCAGCCCTGTATATGAATGGACCTACAGTTTAACAACCACGTAAGATCTTAATGTCAAAATTTGATAACAATTTCCTGGCGAACCTCTTCTGCCTAGTGCTGTTGTATCTTGTAGATGTATGGTTTTATTGCAAAGTAGTAGGTGCTATACCCCTTGCAACGGGTATGCGCCCCACAGACGCTGGCCGCTCGAGGATTATCAGGTGCAGTACACCATGCGGTGGATCGCTTATGGGTCGAGCCAATGAGTGGATTTTCTGACAATCCGATCGCTCGGCCAATCAGAGAGCTAGAAACTTGCTTAGTAATCAGATCTTCGAAGTTGCAATGCAATACACCCACCTTCATGATGCTTCAAGGCGTCGAACTTTTCGAATTTTTCAACCACCACGCGATGCCTGTACCTCCACCAAAGCAGAGAGGCTCTGTCGACACCTCCCGTACGCAGCGCGCTGCAGTTATTACCTTGCGAGTAGTCGCAGAGTGGACTTTTGAGCGGATTAGCAGCGCGCTCGGCATCCCGAAGAGCACCTGTATTGGTATTGTCCGACGCGCAACTGATGCCACCAAGAACGAGGATATCAACGAGCTACTTGACTATACTGCCCGGGAGAACAATCGTGAGGTAGCTGGCACTGCCTCGACCAAGATATGGCCGTACTCAGCAGAGTCCGTACTGATCCAAGACGCAGCTTACTGGTATCCGCGCGAGACGTGGCATGAAGCCGTACGCAACTACACGCCGTTCGGAGAGCTTGATCGCACCACGATAGCTAGAATCTGCCGCCTACACCCTCATCCTTCGCGCGATCAGCCGCTCTCTCGAGTGCTAGAGGTCCATAAGCCACCTCTTTCGATCGATCTCATGGATCTACGTGTCGATTACTGCCGCTGGTGTATCTTCTGGCTCGACAAAGGCGCTCTCTTCGTCTTTACCGATGAAACGTTCATCCGCGCCGGCGGCCGCCCACACAAACGTCAGAAAGTTACAGTCGTACAGGGCCAGCCTACAGAGACTCGGAGCCAGTATTTAGAGCCTATACACTTCAGTATCATGCAATGGGGCGCTGTCTGTGAGGATCTACGTGTCCCCTTCCCTCTGCTGCTCTGGGAGATGGAGACACCAGAGGAGAAGGCTCAACACCAGCTAGAACTCGACCTGGAGAACCTCACCGAGCGTCAGATCGGCATCTATCAAGGCTTACGAGCGCGCCAAAACGATACAATTGAGCGTACGATACTCAGCGAGATCAGTAGCAATGTAGAGCTTCACAACCAAGCCAGACGGGCTGCCGGCCGTACAAGAGGCATGAAGCGAGCCCCCAGCCCACAACGAATATTCAAGCCCACAAAGCTTACGCGAGGTGTAAAAACCAGAGGTATAGACTGGTTTCTATACCGTAAATACGTCCTCCACGATCGCCTCTTCCCATACCTACGAAAGCTTCAAGAGCTGAACCCTAACCGGCCGATAGTCGTCGTAGAAGACAATGCTCCAGCACATACAAAAGCAGCTGAAATCTGCACTGCTGAGTACGCGTTACGTGGTATCATCAAGGCTCCACACCAGCCAAATTCGCCTGACTTGAACCAGATAGAGCCTCTTTGGGACTACGAGAAAGACCAATTAGATGGGCGTTTTCAGCGATCAAGTAGTAAAGACGCAGTACTTGAAGGTAGAGCTCTTATACAAGACGAGTGGGCAAGAATTGGGCCAAAAGCCCACCAATTCTGTCAGGGTTTTCGCGGCAAATTGCAGCAAGTAATAGATATGAATGGCGACAACAAGTATCATGGATGAAGTAAGCGTCTCTCTAGCTGTTCAAAACACCAAAAATTATCTATAAACGATCAAAATTGAGCTCAGAAATGGCTATGAAAGCTACCCTCTTCTTCTCGAAGTAATGGTGGTGTTCCTATACAAATTGCTACCAAAACAAGTGAGATCGTTCATTGGCCAGAGGCCCTTGTTCGCCACTGAATCCACCGGAAATCAGCCATTGGCTCGACCCATAAGCGATCCACCGCATGGTGTACACTGCGCTGCGACCAGCGGATTTATTACCGAGAAATCCTTGCATCATCGGCGATCCACTGGAGCTTAAGATGAGTGTGAGTAGCGAATTTATGTATGGTGGGGTCATGTCTTTACCGCGACACAGAAAAAGGGACAAGAGGACAGGACGCTGAGTGGCTACGGCAAAGATTCCCGAGAGGCATGCGGCCCAGTGACCCGGAGACATACCCGAAGAGAGGGTCCGACCGACTAAAAGTGCATTGAAGCCAGAGTTGGCAACAAACAAATCAAATCAAATCAAGTCCCGCGAACGGCCCTACTGTTGGTATGTGCCCGCTAACACGGACCAGATGGTGCTGCGTGGAGAGACTTGATTTGGACTTGATTTGTTTGTTGCCAACTCTGATTGAAGCTGTCAGAAGCACTAGCGTTCCTCCTCAAACTCGGAGAAAAAGGACAAGATCGTATCGAGATGATGGTTGTTCTGCAGCTGAATCGATATATCCTGATGTTCTAAAACCTGTAGTCGGTACCCTTAGGAAGGCTATGTTTACGTTTTGCTCTAAAGCCAGATTGAATTCATTCTCTTCTGTATCACTAAAATCTTGAAGGTAAAATTGCGGGATCAGGTATCGTGTAGTTGCGCCGTGTTCGAATAAATGCACTCGAGTTTGAGCGCATTCACGATCCATCCCGTAGGCCAGCGCTGGTTGAGTTCGAGATTTGCCAAAATATCCAAGACTTCAACCCTTTCTGCTTGGCTGTAAAGGAGAGGCCCCCATATGAAAATGGTATGGCAGAAAGTGATAAGGTTCGTAATACACTCGGGCGAGCTTCTGCAGGAGCCACATATTGCTCGGGCGTGCTCTAGGACTTCGTTCTAACATAATCAGCTAAGTGGCGCCATGCTACGAGACCGTTGACCGTACGTCTATCTCCGACGGTTTATGCCTTGCAAAGCGCATTGCAAACATCGGACCGGGCTTATAATTAAGCAGGATACAGCAAAAGTGATAACGTACTCCACGGGTGAGCGGATCATACGAGTGAGCGGATCACTCTGCCAAGACCACACCAAATCTCTACCCTATCATAGCCTGTATTGGCCCACGTTGGCCTTGTATACAGTAGTACAGCACATAATATTATTTAATAACACTTTCTACAGGCTTTTTACACGTGCGCGAGTTATGCCCTACCTCATGGCACCGTGTACAGCGTCTTTGGGTTGCCTCACCCCCTTTAACACCTGCTCGCTTCCTTGCCTTCTTACCATCACCACGCGCCCCAAACTCTGTCAGAGTTGTTAACCGAAGGCCTTCCTCTGCTGTTAGAACTCCCTCCTGCTGTAACCACTTTCTTTTGTGTGATTTACGTTGTGATGCAGCCTCATTTGCCGCTCGAAGCTCAGCATTCTCCTTCTGGGCCAACACTAGCTTATGCGCTACTACAGCTGCGCCTTTGGCAAGCTTTTCAAAGGCCTCAACCATTGAAGTTGGTGAGCTGCCCACATGCCTTTGAATCCTCTGTCGAACCAGCGTTGATTGCGACCCTATTTGCAGGGTATTGTTTGGGGTTTGGGACTGCCAGGGCTCATCTTCCACAGTAGGTAGCGGTGGAGTACGTAGGCGGACATCAAGGCCCATTATGACCCGTTCTGGGTCAAAGGGAACCAATCCAGCGCCTCAGAAGCCTCCTTGGATATTACTAGGAGTAAATGACCCCTTGTAGGCGCCTATAAAGCATGGCAGGAACTTGGTTTTAGTGATATGCGTGATTCTGTTGCGCATGAGATCCTCAGCTTGGCGCCCATACGCCTTCTTCAAAGGGGCAAAACAACCCACATCAAGTGGCTGCAAGAGGTGTGATGAGTGTGGAGGCATACACAGTGTAATAATGTTTGCTTCCTTGCAGTATTGTTGGAAGTTAAGGGAGTTGTGGCTCTCATGGCCGTTAATAAGGAGCAGCCGGTACCCTCCTCGGGTGCGCCTCTTTGTATGGGCATTAAAGTGCTCTAACCACTGGAGTCCAAGCTTGTTGGTAGTCCATCCGTTCTCAGAGACTCCAATAACCCATTCCTGAGGCAGATTGTCCTCTTTGTACCAGGCAGAGAGGTGGTATTGGCCTTTGAAGATGATGAAGGGCGGAATGGCCCATCCAGTGCCATTAATGCCCTGTATGACTGTTGTCCACTCCCGATTGCCCTGCTGGACTGCCTTTGGCCGTCCTCGACGCTCTGAGCCTGTGACAACTGCTCCTGTTGATATCTGGCCCATCATAAAGCCAGTCTCATCAAAGTTGTACGTGTCGTCATCCTGGATGCCATAATGTACCTCACAAGCGAGCTGGCCACCTGCGCCAAGACCCCACCAAACATACTATTGCGCATAGTATAATCGCGATGAGCCAACAACCAGACAATCTACTACCTTCAAAAGATGCTCGACTACAGCTTGCTCTTGAGGCTATCAAACGCGACGCGACGCTATCCCAGAGACGTGCTGCAGCTATCTACAACGTCTCTCGAGCAACACTCAGTAATCGCCTTGCTGGAACACCTTATCGACGCGATTGCACGCCCAACTCAATAAATCTCCTTAAGACAGAGGAGGATGTAGTTACTCAGCATACCCTTGACCTCGACGCGCGAGGATTTCCGCCCCGGCTTGCTGCTGTGAAGGATATGGCTGATTCTTTGCTGGCTGAGCGTCACCGTGATCCTGTTGGCCAGAACTGGGCTGCAAACTTTGTCAAACGTCGCCCTGAGCTCAAGGTCAAATTCAATCGCAAATATCACTATAAGAGAGCTCTCTACGAGGATCCTGGGATTATACAAGGCTGGTTTCGGCTTGTAGAGAACATGAAGGCTAAGTATGGTATCCTTGATGACGACACCTACAACTTTGACGAGGCTGGCTTCATGATGGGCATGATATCAACTGGAGCAGTAGTCACTAGTTCTGAGCGTCGAGGACGGCCAAAGAGCGTTCAGCAGGGCAATCGCGAGTGGACTACAGTGATCTAGGGCATCAACGCGATGGGCTGGTCGATCCCACCCTTCATCATCTTCCAGGGCTACTATCACCTCTCTGCCTGGTACAAGGAGGATAACCTGCCTCGCGACTGGGTTATTGCAGTCTCTGAGAACGGCTGGACAACAAATAAGCTTGGCCTGCAGTGGTTGAAGCACTTTGACGAGCATACAAAGAGGAGGGTTATAGGCGCTCATCGGCTGCTCATTATCGACGGCCATGAGAGCCACGACTCGCTCGATTTCCAGCAGTACTGCAAGGATCACAAGATCATCACTTGCTGCATGCCTCCTCACTCGTCGCACCTCCTGCAGCCTCTTGATGTAGGGTGTTTCTCGCCTTTGAAGACGGCGTATGGCCGCCAAGCCGAGGATCTGATGCGCAACAAGATCACCCATATCACTAAACTGGAGTTCCTACCGTGCTTTAAAGGCGCTTTTGACGCTGCGATCACAAAGGCTAATATACAAGGAGGCTTTCGAGGCGCTGGCTTAGTCCCATTTGATCCAGAGGCGGTGATATCGACGCTTGACGTACGGCTGCGCACTCCACCACTACCTACGATTGAGGACGTTCCCTGGCAGTCGCAAACTCCAAGCAATACCCTGGAATTTAGGTCGCAATCGAAGCTGATTCAAGAGAGGATTCAGAGACACGTAGATAGCTCTCCAACTTCAATGGTAGAGGCCCTTACAAAGTTCACAAAGGGAGCTGAGATGATGGCGCACTCTATGGTGTTAATGACTAATCGCAACGCTGAGCTCCAAGCCGCCAACGAGGTCTCAAGTAGGCGTAGATCATATAAAAGGAAGCGCGTGCAGCAGCAAGGGACCTTGACGATTGAGGAGGGCGTACGACTGACGACCCTTAAGGAGTTTGAGGCGCGTAGTGATGGGAAGAAGGCAAAGAAGAGGGTGCGCGTTGAGGCAGGTGAGCCTAGCCAACGACGCTGTGGACGCTGCGGCGAGGCAGGGCATAACGCACGTACGTGTAAGCAAGAAGTATTAGTAGATTCTGAGTAGAATAGCCTATTACGATTCTTAATTACTATCCTTGACGGTGCTCTACGGTCGTGTACAGTACTGATTTTGGTAGGGTCTTGGCGCAGGTGGCCAGCTCGCTTGTGTGGCCAGCTCGCTTGTGAGGTACGTTACCTTATCAGCTGTACTATGGTAGCCCCAGAAGTTTTTGACCGCCACCGTTGAGAGCAGTATTTCGCCACAACCTTGCTGCCTGTTTTAATGCACGATTAAACCTTAGTAATCACTCCAGCGCGTCTGTGCAGTCCACATTTGCTTATTATAAAATACGCCAGGTAGGAAGGGCTGGCTAAGAGCTCGCTAGCTACAGTAATCTATCAGCTGATTTGGCGGCAAACCTCAGCGGTGGCGGCCAAAAACTTCTGGGGGCTACCATAGTAATCATGGTCAGTGTTGAAAAGTTGTTGAAAATGGAGGTTATTGAGTATCGTGGGGGCACGATTGTTGGTTGAGTTCGCTGCGGGCCGTGCGACTAAAGCAGATCATCGTCACCAGTTGCGGGGATGTGCCGACAACACCACATCCATCACAACTTATCAGGCGAGTACTATAGCCAATCGCAAATCCTGCTTTATTGTCCGCTCAGCGTGTGCTGTTAATTAACCATGTCTCACCAATGCGCGCACAGCTGTGACAAAATAACCCCTGCCCAACCTCCCCAGCCTCTTGACCCACCACGAGGCCCACGAGCAGAGCCAGCCTTCCCATGTTGCTTAATTGCCCACGCAGGCACCCTTCGGTACCATCCACGATAATGCTAACATCCCTCACGTCTCCACTCGTTTTAGCGTTCCAGAGATGATGAATGTGGAGCCTGAATACCATCTGAAGCATACCAACGGTACAGCAACCCAATGGGGCCGCATCCAGGATTGGCTGATTTGTGAATAGTATCACGACCTCAACTCTCCCACTCAAGCTCACAACGAAGCCTTGCCGCGTCTCAAGCGGCATCAGAAGGCTACTACAGCGCCTCCGAGCACAACTCCAGCGACAGCGACGAGCGGAAACGGTTCTACCAAACCCCCACCACGCGCACCCCCACAGGAAGTCATGAGCAGTTGCAGACACAGAACCAAGCGCCGGTAACATCACTCAGAGGCGTGGGCATCCCGAGGGGACATCCGCAACAGCCTGTCGCGGCCCATCTCCAAGGTCGACCTGTCTCCACCATCACAGAAGAGCGAAGATCAATGGACACGCGGCGGCGGTCCCACGCAGAGCCAGACTCGCAGGCCACGACACCTGGCCACGACACAACACCATACATTCGATTTGCCATTGATCAGCTGACTCGCGATGAAGAGGTCCGCGGGTCACGCGTGTACCCTGAAGTACGGCGGTACGATGAAGAGGACTACCCCGTCGAGAGGATAGTATCGGACGATGGTCTGGGATACATGGCGCAAGAGGCAGAGACGCAGAGGCGCATGTCAGAGCACATGTCGCCAGCTTCCCAAAGACACTCCAGACGCCAGTCGATTCCTCGGAAGCCCGTCGCAGCGCCCCAGAATGTGCAGTTTTCTTCTTCTCCAGCCCCGGCATACGAGTCGCCTGCTCGCGCCAGGCAACAGCCTCAGTACTATCAGCTTCACACTCCGGCACAAGCACAAGCCGAGCCGCTGCTGTACGAGGACCCCCGGACACAGTACCCGCAAGCCTCGGCCTTTAGTGCGGACAAGGACGTCTTTGTGGCACACGATCTCGAGCATTTGCCGCTTCGTTTCGTCCCTGCCGTCCTCCGACCAGTCTGGCTGGGCTTGTTCATCTTTCTCTGCCTCCTCATGCTGGCTGGACTGATGGCGTCTGCCGTCCTGTCGCTGCGGGACCGAGGCAACGGGTTATGGGACTACAACAGCTTTGGCGACGAAGGCTACTTTGTGTTTGAATACCTCCCCACACTGCTCGGCATGATCGTCTTCTTGTGGCTCATCCAGATCCAGACGGCTCTGCAACGAGTCGTGCCGTTTCTGTCCATGGCATCAGACTCTTTCCACCGCCGCTCCGAGGCTGTCTTCCTCGAGCTGCACCCCATGCAATTCCTGCTGCCCCGGACCGAGCACTTTCACGCAGGCCACCCCGCAATCGGCGCCTGCTACATCATCTTCTGGCTGTTCGCGTGGACCATCCCGCTCCTCGCCGCGTCATTCAACGTGCGCTACGACCTCGCAAGATCCGTGTGGCGCTGGGTCGCCGTGCAAGGCATAATCTGGACCGTCGCAGCGCTATACATTCTCCTCATCGCCGCGCTGCTCATCGTGCTGGTGGCGCTGCGCAAACCGACCGGGCTGCGCTGGGACCCGCGGTCGCTCGCCGACATGGTCGCGCTGCTGGAGCGGTCCAATGTCATGGCCGAGTACGAGGGCTCCGAGACGTTTGCGCGGGGCGACTGGGACCGGCTGCGCAACCGCGCGGACCGCATCGGGTACTGGAGCACGTCGAATCGCGCCAACGACATCTTCTACGGGATTGGCGAGGAGAATGGGGAGACGCGCCGGTTTTCTGTCGAGGGGGGGCAGATCAGAGAGAAGGTGTCGGATCGCTCGTTGCCTGTGCAAGCGCACACTGACCGGCCGGGCGAGTTCCATATTCGCACTGATATCCGCAGTCCTGCTGTGCGCCTGCGCTTTCTGCCGTGGTATCTCAAGGACTCTGCGGTGATTGCGTATATTGTGGTTGGTGTGGTACTCCTCGTTGCGTTCTACGCGGTGAGCTACGTCAACAGCGCGGTGCGGTTGGGCTTCCTGCCCGCCGTCACAGCACGCACAAACGCCGGCGGGTTCTCGACGTCGAATTTCCTGTACTCGTTCATCCCCGCTGTGATCGGACAGTTTCTCTTCCTCGCCATCCTGTCGGCCGACTACTCCCGCCGCACGCTGCAGCCCTACATGGCGCTGAGCGCCCCCGGCGGCGCAACAGCAGAAACCTCGCTGCTCCTCGACTACCCCTGCCGGCTGCCCATCTCCATGACGCTCGCCGCACTCATGAACCGGCACCTGGCCACGGCCCTGCTCTCTTTCGTGTCTCTCTGCAGCACCACCATCCCCATCCTCGCAGGCGGCTGCTTCTGGACGCAATACTACGCCGCGGACAAGGTGGTGCGCGTCGCCGCCCACCTGCCGGCGTACTACGCGCTCTGTTTCTTCCTCGCGCTGTACACGGCAGGCCTCTTCGCGCTGCTGCCCGGCCGCGCGCTCGCCGCGCTGCCGCACCGCAGCACCGCGCTCGCCGAGACGATTAGCTGGATCTACCAGTCGCCGCTGCTGAGCGACCGCGCGTTCCACCGCCCGCAGACGAAGCCCGAGCTGGTGGCCCGCCTGCTGGGGAGCGCGTATCAGGAGTGCTCGTTTGCGCAGTCGGTGCGCGAGCTGGTGCGGGGTGATTTGCCGACGGATCCGGCGCTCGACACGGAGAAGCGCGGCGGCGGAGCCGTCGTCGGAGGTGGTGGTGGTGGTATACTCCCCACCAACACGTCCACGCAGCCCTCCCCCCCTCCCCCCGCGCCACGCGCTACGGCTTCGGCATCTACGTGGGCCGCGACGGGCTCGAGCACCTGGGCATCGACCGCGTGTGGCGGCGCTCGCGGCGCTCGGGGCTGGTCATCTGGGCGGAGCAGCAGGCGCATGCGACGGTGCGGAGGGGGGAGGGGAAGCGGAGGGGGGTGGGGAGGAGGAAGGCGAGGGGGTTGAAGAGGGGGAAGGCTGCGGCTGAGGGGGGGAGGAGGGGTGAGGGAGAGATTGGGGGGGGGGGGATGATTAACGGTTTACGCAACGCAACGCATGGCATCACGCAAGATACAACGCATCAACGCATCACGCATCACGCATCACGCATCACGCATCACGCATCACGCATCACGGCATTCCAGGCACAAAGGACCGAGTTTCTGCATGGGCGGAGAGTAATTACGACATCAACATGATGGAATTAGAGATGGACGAACACTTAATTCGAGATCATTGACTTACTTTGAGATCATCGACTGCATCGAGATGACCGACTACACTTCGACATCACTAATTGTACTTCAACATCACTGACTGCATCGACATCACTGCTTGTACTTCAACATCAAGAACGTTCATGCGGTCAAAACATGCTGTATTGGTATCATATCGTATCGAGTCCTGACATGCCCTCTACGCACCTGCAGCAACCGCATCGCCCAGCTTGCTCAGCTGCAGCTCGCCCTCGGTGCCCAGATCGTCGAGGCCGTGGAAGCCCTCCTCGACGACCCAGCGCTGGGTGTAGCTGCACAGGACGCGGCAGGCGTGGCCGACGACGAGCAGGCCGGGCGGGCGGCTGCCCTCTTCCTCGACGGCGGCGCAGACGTGCTGGAGGGTGGTCCGGATGACGCGCTGGTCGGGACAGCTCGCGCGCTCCAGCACGGCCACGGGCAGGTCGGCGGGGTAGCCCCTGGCGACCAGGCTCTCGATCAGCGCCTCCAAGCGGTGCAGAGACATGAGCAGCACAATCGTCCGGCTCGCAACAAACTCGGGCGGGTCCAGGGGCGCGCCCTTGCGGCCCGTACCGGTGCAGATCAGCACTTGATCGGCAACGCCGCGATGGGTTGCGGGGATGGCAGCGAAGAGCGGTGCGGACAGGGCGCTGGTGATGCCGGGCAGCACGGTGGGGATGAAGCCGTGGGCGCGGAAGAAGTCGTACTCCTCGCCGCCGCGGCCGTAGATGTAGGGATCGCCCTGCTTGATGCGGACGACGACTTTCCCGGCTTTTAGCCCCTCAAGGCCCCATTCAAGCAGCTCTTCCTGGGCGCAGTCTGCGTTGCCGGGGAACTTGCGGGCAATGTGGACGGTTGCGCGGCGCGGGACGAGGTCGAGGATGGGGGCGGGGACGAGTTTGTCGGCGAGGATGAGGTCGGCGGAGAGGATGGCCTTGTGGGCGGCGCGGGTGAGGAGATCGGGATTGCCGGGGCCGGAGCCGGCGAGAATGATGCGGCCTGCCTTTTTTTCTGGTGTTGTGGAGGTGGGGCCGATTTTGGAGGGACTGCTGCTGGCGAATTCGCGGAAGAGGGTGTCGATGTCGACGTCGGTGATGGCGGCGAGACGGCGCAGGGGCCAGTACTCACAGATCTGAGACAGCCAGCGCATGCGCCGTCCGCGTGCTGCTTCTTTGCTCTCCTCGAGCACGAGCTGGTTGAATGTGGCGGGCTGGCCACTGTCCTCCTCCTCGGCTTCGAGATCTTGCGACAGCTCGGCAGCATGCTCTTCTTCCCATATGCGTCGTCGCAGTGTGCCGAGGCGCTCGACAGCATCGCCGAGATGCGGCGGCAGCGAAGAGGCAATCTCCCGCCGTATGCGGGCCGACAGCTTGCAGCCCTTGCCAGACGCCGTTACGCCGATCTGCAGAGGGCCGTCGGAGTGCGTGGAGAGGAGGGTGAAGGAGCAGAGGTTCGGGGCATCGGCGACATTGACGGGAATGCGTAACCGGCGGCAAAGGCTGGCGATGTGTGTGCCTGGTGGGTGTCAGACAATGGTTGGGTCAGATTGTGCAAGACGTACTGTTCCCCTGCTTTCCACCTACTGTCACGAAGACGGCATCGACCACGCCATCTACCTCGGCGCGGCCCAGGGTAGTCAGGTCCTCGTCCTGGAAGCTGCGCTTGAGCCACTTGACTTGGCCGTCTTCAATGCGCTTGACGAGTCCGTAGTGTAATGTGGCGTCCTCTGGGGCAATCAGGACGGGGTTTGCGCCGACCTCGATTGAGCGTGTGCATCGAGCAGCGGCGAGTGGATTCGAGCCGATGATGAGGTGGACGTGTGAGGCCGAGTCGACGGCAGTGAGAAGGGCGGGCGGCATCGCAACGTTAACAGTCAACGTCCAAGTCGGGAATATAAGAAATAATACAACCTCGAACAAGTCAACGTCCAAGTCGGTCAACGTTCAAGTCGGTCGACGTCAAGATGTACAAGAGCATTGTTGGGGCGAATGCTAGTTCTGTTCCGATGTCGATCAGGTATTTCCGAGATAGTGATAACGCAATCCGCGCTAAGGGACCCCCGCGGAAAAGCTGGGTCGGTGGTGGACGGATGCGGCCAATCAGCGGGCAGGGATTGGGGGTAATTGGATGGTGTCACGGCACGTGTCCGGGTCGTCGCGTCCCATGATAATGTCGAGGGCGTTGCGGCTGAGGGTCAGGCTATGCTCGAGGGCGTTGAGCTTGGCCAAGGCGGAGATGAGGGCGGGGTCCTGGGCCTCAACGCGGATCTTCTCCTTGACGCGCACGTCTTGGCCCTTGTACTTGTAGACTTTGTCAGCCTCGTCGTGCAG
Source organism: Lizonia empirigonia (assembly GCA_009982855.1). Classification (NCBI taxonomy): domain Eukaryota; kingdom Fungi; phylum Ascomycota; class Dothideomycetes; family Pseudoperisporiaceae; genus Lizonia; species Lizonia empirigonia. Next base: position 397,918 of record JAADKA010000001.1, on the reverse strand, counting down.
GGGCGTGCGGGTGCCGCCTAGGGCCAAGGACAGGCGGTCGCGGAAATTGAAGGCGGTGAAGGAGGCGGCGTCGTCGTCGTGCTTGGGCTCAAGGGTGCGGACCTCAAGGCAGAGGGCAGCATCGAAGATGAACATGTGGAAGGAAAGGTTTGGGGGCAGGGGCGGGTTGAAGATTTGGTCGTCGAGGGGGTGCGCCCACCAGGGCAGGTGGACGTCCGAGTAGCCCTTGAGGGCGTGACAGGCCTCTCGCATGTGGTCGTGCAGCAGCTGCAGCTGGCCAGCGACGAAGCTGGCGTCGGTCGCGTCGCCGCCCCAGGAGACGACGTCGATGGCATCGAGGCAGCTGTTAATGGCGGTGCGCACGGCCGTGAGCTGGGGGACGACGAGCGTGGGCGCGGCGGGGGCAGCCGAGATGGCCACGTCGAGCGACTGGGCGCCGCGCATGCGCAGCTTGACGTTCTGGGCGCGAGGGTCAGCAGCGGGCGACGACCTTCAGCGAGGGGAGAGGAGGCACGCACGCCCTTGACGATGCGGGTGCCGACGCGGGTGACGAGGCCCTTGAGGCTCTCGGAGCGCACCGACGACAGCACCAGCGTCGAGCCGGTCTCCGAGGGCGCCAGCAGGGCCGCGCACTCGTCAAGCCCGGCCTTGAGCGCTTGCAGTGTCTCGGTGAGCTGCTCCAGCAGCCACCCGAGCTCGCGCTGCTGCGACTCGGCCTGGGCGCGCGCCAGCTGGTCCGCGGCCATGGGCGGCCACACGGCGGTGGACATGGTGTGTTGGGTGTATGTCTGTGTTGGGTGTGTGTCTGTGTTGGGTGTGTGTCTGTGTTGGGTGTGTGTCTGTGTTGGGTGTGTGTCTGTGTTGGGTGTGTGTCTGTGTTGGGTGTGTGTCTGTGTTGGGTGTGTGTCTGTGTTGGGTGTGTGTCTGTGTTGGGTGTGTGTCTGTGTTGGGTGTGTGTCTGTGTTGGGTGTGTGTCTGTGTTGGGTGTGTGTCTATGTCCGCGGGTGTGCGTTGTGTCGACCCGTGGACGGCCTCCCGACACAGCTTGCCCTCGGCTGCACCCGCGCAGGGGCCCGACGCCCGCCCCACCCAGACGACGATCAGATGTCTGCGCACATCTCACTGCACGCCCTCGAAATCGATGAGGATATCGACGATGGCTTTGAGTATTCATTGCCAGTTGATGAAGGTGACGTTTTGAGCCGTCAAAAGCACCTATATCGGTTAATATCTGTCCCCCAGCTCAAAGCGAAGCTGAAGCAGCAAGGCCTCAAGGGGTTTAGTGTACTTACCAAGGCCCAACTGATTGAGCTTGATTGACGAGGTTGAACACGAACTATAAGAGTTGTGTTCCTACTTGCTTATATACATAAGAGATATGCACTGCCCTTACCAGAGGCTAGGCCCTTCCTTGAGGGTTGAGCCCCTTCTGAGGGTTTGTGCTTGGCGTGAGGGTTCCCGAGGTCACGTGACTAGCGACTCGTGATTCGTGACACGCTGTCATCCGAGGCGCTGCCCCGCTTCCTATCAGTACTCGTCCGTTTGAAGATCGTAACAGGGTGGTGGGGCACGAGGCTGTTGAAGTAGTACTTTAGTCAAAGACCGTAAGCACTAATTCTATTGGTTCTCGGGGATGAGCGCCTGTTCTGGATCGGTAGGGTTATCACCTAAGCAAAGCTCATGATGATAGGGGTTGCACTGAGTAGTATAGAGGGTACTATCTGGCTCGAGGGCAGGTTGAGATTCCAAAGACAAACTTGATTGACGAGGTTGAACACAACTGTTGAAGTCGTACTTTAGTCAAAGACCGTAAGCACTGATTCTATTGGTTCTCGGGGATGAGTAAGGTATCTGGATCGGTAGGGTTATCACCTAAGCAAAGCTCGTGATGATGGGGGTTGCACTGAGTAGTATAGAGGGTACTATCTAGCTCGAGGGCAGGTTGAGATTCCAAAGACAAACTTGATTGACGAGGTTGAACACGAACCATAAGGGTTGTGTTCCTACTTGCTATATACTTAGGAAATATGCATGGTGCTCTGTCTGCTCTCTTGCTCTCTAGAGATCAAGAGATCAAGAGATCAAGTCGTGCTCTCTTGCTCTGCGGCTGGGGAGAGATCTAGAGAGCGCGGTGTTGTGTGCTCTCTCGCGTTGCTTCGCTAACGAGAGCGACCCTGGTCGTACCACAACACAAAGTGGGGCTAGGCTGCAACGGATCGTAACAACAACTATAAGAGTCGTGTTCCTACGAATATATATAGTGAGTGTATCATAGCGTATCCCACGCCTTTCTAGGTCTCCGGGATACCACAACTTGGCGGGATACCAGGTCACGTGACTTGTGTGACGTTCGTGCGTTGCCCCGCTGTGCCTCACAGCGCCGAGCTCCATCTTCCACTTCTTACAGGCTCGCTCTTTTCTGTGATTGTAACAGAGGCTAGCGTCGCATTAGCCGAGAGGAAGCTTGGGCTTAGCCCATTACATGTGCTCCTACTAACCTATATAGGTAAAAGGAAGCATTGCTTGACTAAGCACGCACTACACGCTGTTATAGCAAAGATATATAAATAGTAGAACAATAGAAAAGACAGCTAGGTAGCTAGCCTCCTATTACTAACGTACTCCACAAGCGAGCCGGTCACCCAAGCGAGCCGGTCACTCAATTTTACACCAAAAATTAAGATTTTTGCACCTTAATAACTCTACAACCAGATAATAGAATTGTCTAAAACTTGAAATACTATGCTGCATCTACTGTACTAGGACTTTAGTCTGTTCGCGCGTGTGCACAGACCATTTCAACAACGCGAACTCTAAAGAGGGGTATCTTCTTCAACTACACACGACTACATCAATATGAGAGCTTTTAGCACTAAAATTCCATCAAATCGAGTGCGCGGAGGTGAATTGTCAGAAGCCCAACGGATATACTGCTTAGCCCAGGTTGAGGCTGGTGTGTCGACAAGCGAAGTTGCTGACGCGCTGGACTGCTCGCAGCGGTGCGTACAGAAAACAGTACTCCGATGGACAACCAGCTGCAGCACCACAACGCAGCCTCGGACAGGCCGGCCACCTACATTGACTAGTAGAGACCATCGCCGGCTGCTACGGATTGCTCGGAAAAACCCAGGTATTGAGTACCACAAGCTTATGGAGGAGGCTGGACTGTGGGACGCCAATACTACCTACCCCAGCGTTTCTAAGCGTACTGTGCAGCGCGCAATGGCTGACGAGGGATACCGCAAGTTCAGAGCGAGACGTAGGCCAAAAATCAACAAGAACACAGCTGCGGAACGCCTCAATCTTACTAATGAATGGCTGGGGTTTGATTTTGGGAGGCGTACTATCAGGTTCAGTGACGAGTGCAGCGTTGCTCGTGGATCTGGCCACAACACGCCCTGGGTATGGCGACTACCTGAGGATAAATGGTCGCACGAGATGGTTGAGGAGGTCACCACTGCTCGCCAACCTGCTCGTATGGTATGGGGCTCAATATGGATGACTCCAGGTGGCCGAGCAAGGCGTAGTCGTCTAGTAATTATGAATCGCGACACATCAGCCAAACGCAATGGATACACAGCTCAGAGCTACATACGAGCACTTGAGGAAGGTCTCCAGGACAGCTACAGGCCAGGCGAGTGGTTTATGCAGGATTACGCACCTATCCACACTTCCCAGGTCTCGAAGGAGTGGCTAGAGGTTCATGGTGTTGCTACGATCAAATGGCCACCATACTCACCTGACCTTAACCCTATTGAACACATGTGGTGGGCACTTAAAAAGAAGCTCCATGAGCTGCATCCTGAATTTGACTATATGGGAGACTCTCTAGCTGAGTGGGAGGCGTTCGAATTGGGGTTGATTGAGGCATGGGCTGCTATACCTGACGCACTGATCAAACGCCTTATTAGGTCTATGCCACGACGCCTAGACGCTGTGCGACGTGCAAAGGGCTACCAGACTAGATACTAAGCGTAATGCGATTAATTTGCAACCCTAATTGTCTTATTTGGTCTATGTAGTAGAGAGTTATACTGCTTTGAAGTTGGTAATCAAATGTGGTTGTGGTGGTCCATGCGTCAACGCGAACAGACTTTTGGCACCCGATTGTACGTAAAGATCAATTCTATAGAAGCGCTAGGATTCTGTATCAGTCGCACCGGAGTTATTAAACAAAAATCAAAATACAGGGATTATTTTAGCGTACTTTCTAATAACTCTACACACGTTAAGGATAGAGCTTAGATCTCCAGGGCAACTGATCTTGACATAGGTAAAGCATAGCATTTTGATTTTTAGACAATTCTATCATCTGGTTGTGGAGTTATTAAGGTGCAAAAATCTCAATTTTTGGTGTAAAATTAAGTGACCGGCTCGCTTGGGTGACCGGCTCGCTTGTGGAGTACGTTAGGTGTATAAGTAGTTCTGCTTAGTTAAGGCATGCCTTAACCTTATGTTAGGGTTGTAGAGTAGACTCTGTTAGGGACATAGAATAGATGAATTTAATTTACTAAGCATTGCGTAAAGCTAGCACAGCATAACCTCGGAACCGTTTACGTCCCGACAGCTTTTGATATAGATTAAGGTGTTCCTATTAATCGGCCAAAAGAAACGAGCTTCTTCGTACAGGAAACAATCTGTGCAGACTTCAAGTGCCTACAAAATCTGAATTTCAGTACAAAATGGAGAAGCTTGTTGTCCTGCAGTTTGACATGTATGTGTAGAACTACATGGGCGCATGAGTACCCGCACACTCCTTAGCATGCAGCGCCCCTCTACACACCGTGATAAAGCGTACCTTGTCTGGAACCTCCGCGCATTGCGCAGCTCAGGAACAGCCTCTAGAGTGATGCGCTGTCCTCGCCTCTATGCCTTTCCGCTCCTCAGAGCGACCCTTTGCCCCTCACCCACCGGCCGCCTTTAGCGGCGATGTCATCTTCTCGGCTATCCTACCTAAGTCGATCCACCACGTGAGGTGCTATGCGGACAGTCTGTAGCGCGCATTTGTAGCGTTGCTCTCAAGCGACGAGCATAGTTCGTCTAGGAAATGGCCATCCAAATCTTGTCCTTGAACCTGCAGTCGAGAATGGCCACAAGTCATGTTTCGTGTAGCTGCTTCACAGTTGGACGCCATTAGGTTACATTCTGATCATGACTCCTACATACAACTTTCAAAAGAAACAAGATCCATGAACACTTCGTCTGCAGAATCGTATCGTCCTTCCCAGCACTTCCACACAATTGCGCCGCCCCAGTCTGCTGCCAATGGAGGGAAAAGTCCCTCTTGATAACGGCGCAGGAACTCTGCCTCATCATCGATAGTGTGGAGTTCGGGAAAAGGCCGGTGGCCTTTCATGATGTGGTATATCGTAGACCCTAGAGCGAATATGTCCGTCCTTGCATCTGCGACATCCTGGCTGTGTCGTGGCATGAATGACTCTGCATTTTCAGATGCTCCTCCGTCGCACAGACTCTCGCCGTCAGGCCCTAGCAGCCGGCCCTGAAAGTCACAGAGCTTGACATGCAGCTCAGCATCAAGAAGGATGTTACGGACGTTGATGTCGCATACAATCACGTTCTTTCTGTGAGCATAGGCGATCCCTTCCGCAGTCTCTCTGGCAAAGCGAAGCTTCTCTTTCTTCGTGAGCTCTGTCTTGTTCATGTAGTTTTCCAACGATCCATGCGGGGCGAACTCCAAGAGCAGCCCTGCTTCGTGCTTGCCCTTGAATTCGATAATGCGAGGGTGTTTGCCAAGTTGCTCAAGTATCGCGCACTCGGCATCTAGAGCGTCCGAAGGGCCCTCATCATGGGGGTACTTTAAGACGGTCGATTCGTTGATGAAGCCGATGTAGTGACTACTGCCAGTAGTAATGATGTACTGAACTCCCTTGGGGTAGTGGGGTGTAACGTATATAACGTCTCCTGGACCTTGATGCATTGCTGAGAAAGGCATTCAGGAGCCTTTGTGAAGAGCCCAGAGCAGGAGTAAAAGTAGCGCCGTACGCACTGTTGCACCGATTACTGTTGGAATGTCCGTGCGAGGCACGGACATCGATCCTGCTTGACAATGCAACACGTGACATCTTCACTACCCATGACAGTTCAGTGTTACTCCCACATGCCGACGAGCCTGCGCATGTGGTTCGTATAGCATCGAATCTGTCCGGTGCTATACTCAAGCCGTGGCAGAGCGCCGATCTTGTATCCACAATGGCCACCCGTGCATATAAGCGGCCCATGAGAAGTCTCCTAGCAGGCAATATGTATGAACCAATGGCTTACCATCACACGATTGCTGGCTCTAATGGAGGTTGAGAACTGCATCCATGTGAAGCGTCGTCATGACATGCAGCTGCTGCTCTCTCGGCGTATCGAACAGAAGCGAGCGATCCGCTTCTAGATCATACCGATATTGCGCCTGCAGAAATGCACGTTCGAGCTTGCACTGCCTCATCCTTCTGCACCTATCTTGCTTCTACGCCTGTCTTAGTGGATTATAGTCTCGTGTAGTAGGTTGCTTCCCGTGTGAAGAAGCTTCAAGCCACTATAAAATGACATCCCTCGCGTAGAACGTGATTTGAGTCATCCTAAAGATTTACTGAACAGATTCTTCAACCCCGCTTTCTTTTTCGCCAGTGCGTTCATGTCCTGCAACATCCTTCTAGTGCTAATTGCCTTAGACATTCAGAATGTGTGAACGACATCAAACAGAGGTGACGTACAAAAACTGTACTGCAACACCAAAACACAAGGTCATGAAATGGATTCTAGTCCCCTGCGCAACGAACTGCGGCAATTGGTCTGATAAAGTGAACATGGGTAGCTCAACCAACAAAACACCGGGCACGATCTGTCCTAAGTGTTAAACCACCTCTGGTTTTCTCAGAAAGTAAGATCATCCCACTATCTACGCGTAATCAAGGGGAGACTAATCAACTTCGAGGTACGATCATGGCCTGTAGGCAGAACTACCATCACTCATTAGCATCCGCTATTGGATCTCGACAAGTAACAACATGTAGCATAGCAGATAGCTACAAGAAGTCTTGAAATAATACATGCTGTTATTTGAACGTTCGTAAAAGTGCGACCACATCGTCAGCACTAACACCGCCATGCAGGAATAGGTATCTAATCGACGGAATGTTTGCAGAGCAGGTCACGGGTTATCGACGTATCCTCTAAACGATAGCGCATGCGGCATTAAGGCAGCAGCTGCACCAGAGCAATGGAGTGTCACTATGGTTCAAACGTAAGTGGGGGGCGATAGCGTAAGAGCGGAAAATAGATACTGTAATGCGTGTTGCCCCTCCCCCTCCTCAGGAAGTTAGTTTAGACGGGAAGACCCCGCCTTCACACGCTGCAAGGCATGAGAAATTGTAGCTAACTACCGCTACGGTATGTGATATCCGCATGCAACGGATACTGATGCTAATCTTCAAGGTGTTTTATTAACACAATCGCTCGAACGCGCGCCGCATATTCCCCATGCCAAAACATTTGGAAGTATTCACTCTTGACACACCAGTACAAGATCTTCTAGATAACCTGGGAGAATGGCTTGCCACAAATGGTTCTTTCGCACCAGGACTTAAGAATTTTGAGAAATGTACCCGTGCAGAGTTGAGAAAACAGGTCGGCGAACTATGGCGGAAGATAGTTACATTCTTCAATGACATTCGGGCTACAAACAAGGTAAGCAACAAACAGCTGTGGCTTGACATGTCCCTAACCAACCCTAACTCTTGCACAGACGCCAAAATACTAGGGCGTAGCAAGAGCACAGCGGGGGGGAGGCTGGATAACAAATGACGAACGTGGACAACTTCTTGTCCCTATCCAATCCACAAGCGACGCAATACCCTACATCAAATCCACAAAGGATGACAGGACATCCTTTGTTGTCGGAAAAGCGGTGTATTGCGCCCCAGGGCGGTTGGCTTATATCAGCGATAACGTAGAATTCTTCTTCATACATTAACAAGCCGTTCCAAGACGCGATCGAGCGCCTAGACCCGAGGCTGAATTTGATTGATAAGAATTAGAGATCACCACGCCAAATTCTGCGCTCAGCTCACTGTAAAACAAGTGTTTGCTGGGAGGTGTCGATTGATGGCCATATCGAAGTAGTCCAGTCTCCGGAAGAAAACATGAGCTGTTCTGAAAATTTGTTGAGAATCATTACTTCATCAGAAGCACCACCGAAGTGCGAAAGATCATCAATGTGAAGAGGAGATATTTCGCCAAAATGTGAGAAGTCGGCAGCCATGCACGAATTTATCTCAGCGGGCTCAGACGGCAGCCAAGAAATGCTAACTAGTACAGGGGTTAGTTTCAGCTGTTACTTTATTTAACCTAGCGTAAGGATCTCTTGGCTGCCGTCTGAGCCCGCTGAGATAACTCTCTGGTCAAGTCAACGGTCACTGCTGCTTAGCAGTTCCCCACCTCGTCTTCTCATCCCCGCCAGCCCACTCTTTCTCCATGTATCCAAGTCTTTGCTTAACTTCCTCCACTGTTGCCTTATCACCAGTGTTCTTGCCAATGTTGTCGCTGATCTTAACAGCGTGGCGACCTGATGCAGAGGCAATCTTGATGACAATGTTGAGCGGTACGGACTTTTTGCCCGTCAATGTCTCGACGAAGTCATCTGGATTTGTTAGATTCGCAATCCGATTCATCTGCCAAGGGTAAACTCACTGGTCAAGAACGTTCCCACGCCAAAGGTAGGCTGAAAACCTGCTGCCTCGGCCGCAGCCTTGTATTTGAAGCACAATTCAAGGTCCAAAGAGTCAGAGAAGACGATAGTCTTCTTGTCTTTGATACCTTCCTGATCGTAGAACTCCCGCATCATTTTGACAAAGTCCAAGGGATCGCCAGAATCCTGGCGCACACCCGCGAACACCTCCGCATAGGTCTTCCGCTGTCTATCAGTGCCCTCAAGGCCAGCATGGATCGGTGGTTGTGTCGATGCGAGCGTTTGTACAGATGGATTGGTTGTGGCTGCCGCAGATGCTAACGTAGCACTACCACCTTCGAGGGCGGTTGTGATGTTAGGAATATGCTTCTTAAAAGCTTTCAAGAATGTCGGCGTGCCAAAGGTGTCTGTCAGCGCAACGCCCAAAACTCCTTCGCCAAATGTCGCTGTCCAGTATTGCAAGGCAATTTCGTTCGCGTGCTCGTAGTCGTTTGTGATGGCTGCGACGCCCATGAACCACTCGTGGGCGACGGTGCCTACTGGTGCTAGCTCATGCTTGTGAGCGAAGTGCACGTTGCTGGTTCCTGACAGCTTGCCCTTCCAACCTGCTGTCTTGCCCTCTTCTGCTGCCCGGCGCAGTCCTTGGAGGACAAGGTCTTGTGTGTGGTAGTCTCTCCGCCTTCTTGTGCCAAACTCGGAGAATATGCAGCCTCGTTCAAGAAGCTTTGCGCCCTTCTGATACGCCTGTTCGACCTGCCCTTCGTAGGTCCAGTCCTTGTCGACAAACTTGAAATATGCTTCGCTCACGAGCGCGAGAAGTGGGATCTCGTACAATATTGTGTCCAGCCATAAACCCTCAGTGTCGATGCGGAAGTCGCCGAGGTCGTCGTCTGAGCCAGTGTCTTTGATCGCAGTGAAAGAGAGTCGTAGCTGTTTCGAGGGCTTGAGGTGGAATGTGGAGAGGAAGAGCAGATACTGGCTGTTCAGGTAGGAACAGTTCTGCTTGAGGAATTCGAGCTCGTCTGATGAAACTTTGATGTTTTCAAGTTCTACAAGATATCAGCAAGCGCAGACCGCTGCTATCGACTAGGCTTACTCGCTACTTGCGCCTGCAGCCACTTGAAGGCAGCGCGGGTTAGCTTCTTGTGCGGCGTCCGATTGGTGAAGCTGTATGTGACTGATACGTCTGGAAAGAAGTTGAGTACACAACATTGCATAGTCAGTTTGTAAAGATCAGTGTCCAATAGGGACGTGACGCCCTCGGGCACGTTCGCAACTGCCGCAGCCATGTTGTTGTGTGACCAAGTTGCGCGTCAAGGCTGAGGTTGATTCACAGTGTCTTGTATGCGGCGCGACTGCGATGGCGGATGGAGGGGTGGTGGGGCTGCGTTGAAGCTCGAGTGGGGCGTGGTGCCAAATGTGTAACCGTGGTTGCCGAGTGAAAGCCTCCAATGAATCGCTTGCCAAAGGCACGTCTGGCGGACAAGTTGCGAAGAAGATATCAGAACTCATCCGCGCAGTCCATTCATAATGCAGCAGTGACGGCATGGCTGGAAGTGTGATAGATCATGGGGTGCTAGCGCCTCTCCGCCTTACGACATCTGATCTACTTATTATTATAACGTAATCTACCATCGAGTGAAACAACCCATCGAGTGAAACAACCCATCGAGTGAAACAGTTTCTGCCAAGACTACCTACTCCCTCATCAACGCGAAATGTCTCAACAACAAGACGCGCAATTATCTAACAAAGAAGGCAGAATCCAACTTGCGCTTTCTGCCTATACTAACTATCAATTTAAGAGCCTCCGACGCGCTGCGCAGGCGTTTAACGTACCTCACACAACCTTAGCTCGTCGATTCAACGGAATCACACATCGCTCAGAAACTCGTAACGCCCGACACAAGCTTACTACAACTGAAGAGCAGACAATTATCCAATACATTCTTGACCTTGATTCACGAGGATTTGCACCCCGGCTGTGCGGGGTGGCAGATATGGCAGATAAAGTACTGGGTGTGCGTAGTGGAGAGCCTGTAGGCAAGCACTGGGCTGAGAGATTTGTAACGCGCTCAGATAAGCTTAAGATGGCCTTCAACCGAGCCAAGGATAGGCAGAGGATACTGCAGGAGGATCCAGAGATAATTGGCGCGTGGTTTAAGCTGGTAGAGGACACCAAAGCTACGTACGGCATCCACGACGACGACGTGCACAACTTCGACGAGACTGGCTTCCAGATGGGCGTGATTGGCTCTATGAAAGTCGTCACAGGCTCTGAGAGACGTACAAGGCCTGAGCTTGTCCAGCCAGGCGACCGCGAGTGGGTTACAGTCATCCAGAGCATCTGCGCTGCTGGGTATGCGACCCCGCCTTTCATCGTCTACAAAGGACGCGTCCACATCTCTGCGTGGTACGAGGAGACAGATATACCGCACAACTGGAAGCTCTCAGTCTCTGAGAACGGCTGGACAAACAACGCGCTTGGTCTAGAGTGGTTGAAGCACTTTGACGCGCATACAAAGACGCGCCAGGTGGGGGTGTACCGGCTGCTCATATTGGACGGCCATGAGAGCCACCTCAACCAGGATTTCAAGGACTACTGCCTTGAACATAAGATCCTCACACTCTGTATGCCACCTCACTCATCGCACATCCTCCAGCCGCTTGACGTGGTCTGCTTCTCGCCGTTGAAGCGCAAGTACTCTCAACGCGTCAGAGACTTGGCACGCCGACGCGTCTTCCACATTGACAAGGAAGGCTTCCTACCAGCCTTTAGAGACGCGTTCTTTGACGTGTTTACAAAGGCAAACTGTCAAAAGGCCTTTGAGGCGTCTGGACTAGTCCCTATCAACGCGCAGGTGGTGTTAGATCGCCTTGAAGTACGGCTGCGTACCCCACCAGCACCCCCACCACAGGAGACGCCATGGCAGTCAAAGACTCCAAGCAATACCCATGAGTTTGGATCTCAGTCGAAGCTGGTACGCGATTCCTTCACTCGGTCACCTGTTACAGCCCAGGCTGGCTTCTCCCAGCTTATAAAAGGTGGTGAGCTGATGCTGCATGAAAATGCGCTTCAACGTGCTCGGATTCATGAGCTTGAAGAGCAATTAGCAGAGATCACTAAGCGAAAATCGCGTAAGCGTAAGCGGATCCAGCATGGTGGCACTATGGAGTATGGCGAGGCAGCAACCCAGGTGGCTGCAGAGGCGTCTGTAGCTGCTGGGCGGTCGAAGAAGACTCGTGGTAGTGGTGATCAAGAACCAGCCCAACCAGCTCTACGGCGCTGTGGGAACTGCAGCAGGACTGGGCACAACGCGCGAACGTGCAAAAAAGATACAGAGGCATATTCTGAATCAGATGCAAGCACGACGTACATAGGCTCCTTATTTGATAGCGATGAAATTGAAGATGCGTAGCATGAGTTGGTTATGCCAAGAGATTTTGGGACACTCGGTGGTGTGGGACACTCGGTGGTGGTTTACGTTATATTTAACTAGTTATAATATAGCTTACTTATAGTTAATAAGGCTATTATATAGTCTATCTATATCCTGCTATAAGGCTATAACAGAGTTATAGTAGCAAGGGCTAGTAGGGTTAAGATGCGGCGGCATGGATCTGCTCGTTCTCTTGGGGGGGCGGCCAAGCGAAACTCGGCCTTCGATTCAGGGTCCATCACCAACTCCACTTCGAGATGCTCGCTGCGGTTTCTATCCTGGCCATATCGCTGTCGATACTCATCTACCACCACCCGTTTTCGACATGGCCGGCCTACTTTGCCCCCGCCAAGGGTCCTGCGGCGCCCACGATGCCCAAAAGGTCACAGGAGGATGAAGACCGAGACGCCTCCACCGAGCGGCAACAAGAAAAGTCGCAGGGCCAGACAGACGAGGAAATACAGCCGCGAGAGCTGTCACCTGCAACAACGCCCAAGGCTACTGCAAGCCACGCAAATGCGCCCGCCCTACCGTCTTTCACACTCGAAGAGCACCACAGCTCGAGCGACAGCGACGATGAAGACAAGCTCCCACCGCCCTCGTTCCCGGCCCTGAACTCGGCGCAGCGAGCCTCGAAGCCAGCACCACCGACATTCTCGATGCAGCCGCCGCCAAACCCCAGCATACAGGCTTCGACTACGCCGAACGCCATGGCGCCCCCATCGAGACCCTCCCACTCGCTGATGGCCCCGCCGCCACAAGTCGCCGCCTCAAAGCTGCGCCCTCTACCCACGCAATCCACACCGTTTCAAGGCCCTCGCGGACCCGCCGCACGTCTCGCACCACCCCGCGGCCCCGTGCCAAACCGCGGGCCCATCCCGAACAGAGGTCCACCCACCTCAAACGCGTCTCTAGCTCTGCCACCCTCAGGCAACCCAAGCATCATCAAGACGCCGAACGCGCGAAACAAAGTCCAGCTCACCCCCGGCCACTCACCCCTCGACTGGGCAAACCTGCAACGCAGCAGCAGCAACCTCTCCGGCGTGAGCTCGCTCGTGCGCGTGACGCCCTCGATGCTCAAGTTCCAGAACGGGCGGAAAGGCAAAGACGGCAACATCAAGGACGCATGGTCAGCTTACCAGGGGAAAGTGTACAACATCTCGCCATACCTGCCCTACCATCCGGGTGGCGAGGGCGAGCTGAGGAGAGCGGCGGGCAAAGATGGGACCAAGCTCTTCATGGAGGTGCATCCTTGGGTGAATTGGGAGAACATGCTGGGCGAGTGCATGGTGGGCATTTTAGTGTCTGAGGAACAGGCACCGAGTAAGAGTACACTGGAAGACATGGATTGAGAGGCTGGACATGGCATATACCCTATAGACTTGCATTGGCTGGCGTGGATATCATAGAATTACAGACACTCCAATTTGAACATCAACTCGACTTTGTGTTTCTTGTGGCTGCAGTGATTTGGTGTTCCGAGCTCAGGCCCCCTTATGCAATGGATGTGACACCAGTGGCTTACAGATAGTGGTGCCCAAAAGTGCGGTGCAGATGACGCTCTGAAAAGAGGGCTAATGCAAGCCCGCGAGGGGCTATGACGGACTTCTGTGAGCAGCAATTTCTCGCTGCAGCTGAACTCGGATTGTACGCATACGCATCTGGGAAGACATGTTTATAACATTTTCCGAAGCGTGAGCTCTCGGCATCATGTAACTTTATCTAGTGAGCTCTTGTAGATGGATACCGTAGAAATGAGCGAGAGTGGCCGAACGCTAGCAGGGCACGGGAGGAAGCGGATCTGAATGATTGATTGGGCAAGAGCCATCTCCTAACGCACAGCTACGATACTGTACTACGGTATGGTAGCTCCCAGAAGTTTTTGACCGCCACCATTCAGAGCAGTATTCCCTTAGTAATCACTCCAGCGCGTCTGTGCAGCCCACATATGCTTATTATAAAATACGCCAGGTACGAAGGGTTGGCTAAGAGCTCGCTAGCTACAGTAATATATCAGCTGATTTGGCGGCAAGCCTCAGCGGTGGCGGTCAAAAACTTCTGGGGGCTACCATAGTAGGTCTCTCCACTTTTTGCCCATGCTAGCGTTCGGCCACTCTTACTCATTTCTACGGTATAGGCCAATCCAACAAGGGCCAAGTCGTCTTCCAACCTTAGCCCTCAGTACTACCTTAGCCCTCAGTACTGCACCTCTAGTCCCTTATCTATCTCGTGCTTACTGTAGCACACGGCCGTCGGCGTTTGCAGCGCCCGAGATGCACTACTTGGTGTGCAGCTTGCGAAAGCAGGGCCATACAGTGTCGTGTATTGTATGACGGACTCGTGTACCTGCCATGCAAAGCTTATTCCGGACATCACGAGCCAGCTGGGGATTCCGCTACGGCTTGTCCGCCGAGTAGAGAATGCTGTGTCACCTGCTAGGACGCGCGTGTTGCTTGTTCAGACGTGCATGTCCGTGGATCAAAACCTTGGCGCACTTGACACTGCTCAAATCGTAACCCTACATCTCAACTCTGCCTTGTTTATGTCGAAAGGCTTGCCTGGCTGCATCTTTGTCTAGGAAACATAAGGTCAATGGTTGCCTGGCCTGGTAGTGATTTTCCGCGAATATGATTTCAGCACGTCTGCAGCTTGACGTTGCTTCGGTCATCTTACTTGCCTGGACTACACTCAAGCGAGGGCCTTTTCCGGAAGCGGTTCTTCTATATGCTTTGACGAACGTTGTCAAGGGTCTTGCTCGCATGCTGCACAGTCGTTATCAGTGGAGAAGCAGTGCATTGGTATGTAATGATTGGGGTCGATCGCTCATTGAGCCTGAGGATTGTCTCCGCGGACGTTTGTTTTTGTAGGCGATCTGCAGCGAGCGTTATGTCGGGCACAGTGGTGATTCGCAGGAGCACGCTTGATTATGTGCCAAACGCCTTCTGCGTACGCTAGAGGTGATGGCGTCAGAATACTAAGTTCGTGGAGGGAGGCCAAAGGAGGCTAGCGGCGGGAAAGGTCACTAGTCAGCGGGTCGATCATTTGTTGGCGTACGACATTCTGGGAGCGTTCCGGAGAGGTTTGACATGTCCCGGAATAGCGTCCAAGTAAGTTTCGAGTTGCTCTGATAGGACTCCTAGACGATCGCTGCGCTGGGATCAACTTTTACAGTAAATAGAGAGAAGATCATGGACAGTCACGATTTGGATTCTGCTGTCGTGCTGGGATAGGCTGTGGCGTTGAAGAAGGGTGTGTATATGATGAACCATGCTAGTGACGTGCAGCTTGGACGCAAGCAAGAGACCGTACGTGGAAGTCCGCTGTAGCGACGGACCTGTGATGTCGGCTCTCCTCACCTGAGGCACTGGAAGGATGAGGTTGGAAGTTAGAAAGACCGTCTGTTTTGAAAGTAGCGATTCGTTTCGAGGCTAAACCGAGCTCGTCCAAGCTTCAGCTGCATCGACGATGATTAGCTACCACACCACACAAGAATAGAACGTTTCGACTTCTTGCGCGGTCACCCCACCATCAAGATCGATTCATGTTACGACTGGCTTCAAAACAGCAACCGTGATCCACCGAGGATTCATCATTGACCTAGAAGTATACAGCGGAGTCCCTGAACCACTTGTCCGCCATGCCTTCAGCGCCACTTTTCACGAGACATGGTGAACAGGGCACAAGCTGTAAGACCTGCATGAGCTGATGGAGATGATTAGTGAGCCTATAGTGCCCGCTAGAGCTCAGTGGTTTGAATTCCAGGCGATCGTGTGCGCACTCTCAAAGAGCCACGTCGCAGCGATTCGTGCATTAGGTGAGCTGCGTCGTGGTGAAGATGTTGCACCGCAGACCAACCTCCGGACGAATAGGCGTTATTGCGACATGTCTTTCAATTCTTGCGATTCTACTCGCTTCTAACAAATTCCTTTATGGAGATCAAATCCCGAAGCCGAGCGCCTCGCGCTGGTATCGCTCCACGGCAATCAGTGAACGATGAACCGGCCTAGACTGGTGACATCGGCAAACAAGCGAGGTCAATCATCGAGATGCAACGCTATGAGATGTCAGAAGTGACACTCGAAACCCGCCTGCGGTACCAGGGGGTATTGGCACAGCATCAGGCAGTGCCCGTTCCACCCTGAAGCTGGCAGATCTATATGTAGCACACGGCACTCCAATCTATTGTCGATAAAAAGGTTGGAGATCTTTCGTACTTTCGTGTTCTGGCAACCGGGAAAAAGGTCGAGGCACAGCTCCCGCCAGCATGGTCCTCCTTACTTTGATCCTAGTAGCTACATGCCTGGGTGCATATGCAGTTTACAAGTACTTGGAATCATGTCATCTCAACAAAGTCCCTGCAGGGTTGAAGCCGCTCCCGGGACCTAAAGGTATGCACTCGACTTAACAACAGTGTCTCTAGGACAGAAGTTCAAAATGCACCCCTGATACCGAGTATAGTTGACTGACTAGATCTCACAGGCTACCCCATCCTCGGCTCTATACCAGACGTACCCGAGAAGAACAGCTTCATCAAATTTGCCGACTGGGGCAAGGAACATGGCCCTATCTACCAGGTCAACTTGGCTGGTTCCAACCACGTCTGGATCTCTTCGGAGAAAATTGCTCATGATCTCCTATCAAAAAAGGCAGCCATCTACTCTGATCGGCCGCATATTCCTGCTTTGATCAGTGATAACCGTACCAGTGCACAATACCTGCCATTGCTCAGCAAAAATGGTAAGTGCAATCATTCCATTGTACCTACACCAGGTTGACATTGAACAGAGGGTCACACTCGGCAGAGGAAATTCGCCAGCGTCATCATGCGCGAATCGGAAAAGGCGACTTTCCACCGGTACCCGGAGCTAGAAGCAAAGCGAATGCTTGTTGAGTTACTCGAAGAACCTGACCAATACAACCATGTCCTAGAATCCTTCATCGCGCGCGTCACTTCGCGTCTAGCATGGGGCCATGCCGAAGCCAGTGACGAGCTCAAACAACGTGCACGCGAGCTGCTTATTGGTGTATCACCCACTGGCGCACTGCCGAACAAGCTGCCGTTCTTGATGGCCCTCCCTGACTGCATGTCTCCGGCCAAGGCATGGGAGAGGCGGCGTGCTAAGACGGAGCGAACATTCTTTCAAACCATGCAGTCGCAAGTTGAGAGGGACATGGACGAGAAGACAGCGCCTCCTTCGTGGATGAAGACTTTCCTTACACAGGGTGCAAGCAAGTTCGGCTTCAAGTCCGAGCTCGAGGGTGCCTATGCTGTCGGTATGCACGGCATTGCTGGTGCTCTCACAATCGCCGCACCGATGCAGTGCTTCTGTTTGGCCATGACACACTACCCGCAATACCTGCCCATGCTTCAAGAGGAAATCGACCGCGTTTGCGGTGACAGACTTCCTACTGCTGAAGACCGTCCAGCTATGCCTATGCTTCGCGCTGTCATTCGCGAGCTGATTCGCTGGCGTCCTCCGGTGCCGACTGGTATCCCTCACTATCTAATACAAGACGACGAGTACGACGGCTTCCATATTCCCAAGGGTAGCACTATTCATCCCTTGGAGTGGTGGGTTTCCATGAACAGCATAAATCGAACGTTTTACTGATTTATGTAGGGCAATCTCTCGCGACCCTGACATGTACCCAGATCCCGAAGCCTTCAACCCTCTCCGATGGCTGAAGCCTGAATACCCAACATACCAGGAACCTCTGACCCAATTTCCTACCATCATCAACTCCTCGCAATTCGGGTACGGACGCCGACTATGTCAAGGACAAACGGTCGCTGATGAAGACCTCTTCATTGGCATTGGATCCATCGCCTGGCTTTTCAACATTTCAAAGCGCTCACAAGACAAGCCACCCGTTCCCAAAAAGCCCCAGCACCTTGTCGGCATCAACAAAAAACGCACCATATCCAACGAAGAGCTCAACGCTGGTCTCACAACATTAGACCTCATGTTAGAGAAAAAGAGCCTCGATCTCGCACGACCCACACGACCATTCCCACCAGGCTACAAGCCCATCGAATGGGGCCACCCATGGCAAAAGCCCGAAGACCCAACACTCGACTTCTCCATCCTGCTCATCGCAAAGCCGATTCCCTTCCAATTCGACCTGAAGCCACGAGACTCGCGGCGGTCGAACAAAGTCAGGGAGCTGTTCGCTGAGGGCCTCGACAAGGGCCACTACAGCAAACCCCGTGAGTACTGGGGCCCGAACCAGGGGCGAGGTGAGTCCATCGGCTGGGGCAAAGTTTGAAACGCCAGAGACGGAGGATTGGTGAATGACTGCGACGGGCGCGGGAGTGCCGGTTGGGATTCGGTATTTGAAACGCGGGTTTTGCACCGCGACGGCCTCCTGATTTTTCCGACAAAGCGTTACAGCGACCATGTAGTTTAATTCTGGGTTTCCATGTGCACGGTAATGCTATTGGTGGGATTCGACAAGGCCTTGACGGCTTGTGTACCCTCTTTGCTGCCGACGGAGCGCACTCTTCCGGTTTCCTTTGTACGATATCTGCTGTGTAGCTACCACAACAGCGTTGCTTATTCTCGGGTTTCAATTCCGAAGACCCTGCATGCAGTCATGCTTCACAACACTTGGCCCTGCGGCCGCGTGTAAATGCGAAAACGCGTCGTCACACAAGCTTCGGCCAAATGCCATGACTGCGCAGCTGAAAGAAAAGTAAAGTAAGCCGTGTGTCGGTCTGATGTATCGCCGCGTGCTGTGCGTAGCGCTGAAATTCGTATTACGGTGTTGCAATGTGAATTGGTAGTGAGCTTCTCAGGTGTTTCCGTCGTTCGCAGTACATGTCGGATCCAAGTTGCAGAAACAAAGTGCATCCAGCTCACCCTCGTGTCTTCATCTTGTCCAAAATCTTGACAACCTGCGGCAATACTTTCTCCACGTTCTCTGATACCCGCACAGCCTGCCGCCCAGTATTACTATTCTCCTCGACATGGCTGAAGAAAGCATCTTCTCCCCGCGCACCACCCATGTTAAGTATCCCAATCGGCAGCTTCTGCTCCTTCGCCTTCTTCACCAGCCTCCACGCCGAGTAGGTCGCGAGACTAGTCCCAATGACAAGTAGCCTTCCAGCCTCATCAACAGCTTGTTCAGCAGCGACTTTTGTCGCCGCGGGTATGCTCTCTCCAAACATGATTACCGCAGGCTTCAGCACGCCGCCTTCGCTACCTGCTTTCCATCCGCCGTCTTGATCTGTCTCGACCTTGACGACGCCGCCATCTGCCTTCGGTGGCGGGCTTTCTAGGCACGTGGGACATGCGGGATATCTAAATGTCGTGTACGGTGCATCTGGTACATGTGCATCACCGTCTGGGTTTGTCTTCATGCCCTTCTTCCGCCGTTCGTCTGGGTTCTCCGAGTCAAGAGCGCCCAAAGCAAGCATTTCTTCGAGAAATGTTGCCCAGGCGGGGTTCAGCTTTGCGAGCTGGTCTTGGAACAATCGGCGGTTGTATTCGTTGCGACATGTTATGCAAACAAGGTTGCGTAGGTAGCCGTGAAGCTCGGTCGTGGGAAGGAATGGATGCGCTTTGGGATGGAACGAATCTACGTCTGCAAACGTATCAGCTCTGCCCACATGACTGCTTGCATCTTGACACTTACTTTGCGTGATAACCTTCCCAACAACACCCAGCCGCCCCAGATGCCCACATGCCTCGTGCGCTCTATTCGGCCTCGCCTTGTCCAGGTTCGTCCACCCAAGAAAACTTCTGGCCCAATACCGCTTTCTCGCCTCATGGTTCTCACAGAACTCATTGTAGTAGATCGGTCTATATGTCTTGTTCTGTGTATATGTCCCGTTCGGGCCACGATAATCCGCAAGCCCGGACGCTACGCTGATCCCTGCGCCAGTCAGCAGCAGTGTCTTGCCATGCTTGACAGGGCTTGAGCCTCGCAGATACGGTCTCGAGCTTGATAACGAGGGTGACAGGAAGTCAACGAGCGCGGCGATGGCGCCAGATGTTGTGGTTGCGTTCGCAGGAATTATCTTAGGCAGAGGTAGGGGGTCGGTATACGGTACGCGGAGGATGGCCATTGCATGCGCGCACAAGGGTGTCGATTTTCTTCGTCCATGGTGAGATTCAGAAGGCAATGCGCCTTCTAAATCAGTGGTGATGTCAGTACAGGGTCCGTGCGAGACATGGGCCGTCGCGTGGAAACGAGGGATCAAGAGCCGCAACGGGAACGGGCACTATTTTTGGCTTATGCAGACTGGTACATGGGAATACATGCAGGTCTGTTTATCGATTGGACACCTTTGTGTGTGTCAGGTATGCGTGAAGGGACTTGCCATCAAAGTGGGCTGTGTGCATGTGTGAGGCTGTGCCTCGAGACCTGCAGGTACAACCGAGCATAAATCTGGACCTGGGGACCGTGAGACGAGTTTCGGATAGCGACCTGCACAATGGAAGCCACAGTTGAGGCTCGATTGATTTTCTCTGTGGACCGACGCACACGTACTACAGTTGCGTGCGGCGACAGAATCTGGCCAAACATGGCCGAGACAGCAATTCCGCGCACACTGTAACGTGCTAGCAAGCTTCTACACATGAAATTCATTTAGACAATTTACAGGAGCCATATGCAATAGGGGTATAGTTCATCAAGGAAACAATCAAATAGCATTGACAAGAAAGAGGTACAAGGGAGAAGTGAAATAGGTACAAAAATCTAGAAAAGGCCTCCTGCGCAGAAGAAATCAAGTGCCAGCGGCAACACTTGGAAAATGCAGAAATTCAAAAAGGCACAAGACCAACAGCTGCACCTGCCCAGGTGTGCTAAGCAGTACAAATCGGGCGTCCTACTTGAGCCCTCCTGAATACGTCAAACGTCGTATTTCAAGACACCAATTGCCGATACCTGAAGACCGCGCAGTCTTTTATGAAAACCGAATGAGAGGAGTGAGCTGGGGAGAAAGAAGAGAAACTTGAAAGTCGGCCAAATGCCGAGCCAAGAGAACGCTAAGTGGTGTCGAGAAGCGTGCCAAGGCGTGATGCTTGAGAGCCATAAGGATCGTGCGGTAGATTTGCCCATGTAGGAAGTCTTAGTTGGTAGAAGAGTTGAACGCAGACTGCGGCTGTGTATGCGAGTGGGGGTGCGGCTGCACTAGCTGGTGAGGGGCATACTGCATCGCATGTTGATGCAGCATGGACTGAATGCTAGGAACCCGCTGTTGCTGAGACGGGTAGCTGCCCGGATACTGATGGAAATGAGTCGGGGCGACCGGCATTGCCATCTCTCTGTGGTGGTCGTCTGATTCTTCATCCAAGTCAGAAACGCCTATTGCGCTGTCCTCGTGGTCGGCGTAAGTACCCTGTTCATGAAAGCCCTGCTTCTTCCATGCTGATCGGGCAGCCTGTGATAGGTTCTTAAAGCCTTTCTCCATGCACTGAAAGTTGGATTAGTGCGTCATCTCCAACCGCTTTCAGCAAAACTCACTTTCGTCTCAACCAGTTGCCACTTCTCACCAACCCGAGCAGCGAGGACACTCCACATCTCCCGGCGAACCTCCATGTATGCTTGTGCCAGAACGTCCAGCTTGACACCGTCCCACTGCTCAGCATTCATCCTCTCCATTAATCGCTCGTGACGTTTGCGGCAAGCGTTCGGTGACTTGTTTGGAAAGTGCTTAGGTGCGATCTGGTTCCAATTGAGACCTTGAGTCCTGGCTTGGATAAGCTTCTCATCGTCTTGTGCGGACCATGACGAGCTCCGTGTGCTTGCACCAACTGCCGAGACAGTAGAGATGGAGCTGCGATGTGCGGTGGGGGCCTTCTCGATTTTAGGCATGTCGACCATGAAGTAGGAGATAGAAGAGGAGAGACAGCAGAGGATATGTTGACCGGAAGGGATGCGAAAATTGGTAGACAGAAGCGACCGGGAAGTGTATTATGATTACGGTAGAGCAGGAGTCGGTCAACGAGAGTGATAGAGCAGGAACGAGAGGTAGGAAATATCCTGACTATACGAAAATGAAGGAACGAACGTTCGTACCTTGAGCTTGGGGGTTCTGAAGTCGGGACCAAGGCCACGGCCAATGTGCTTTATACCAAAGCCCAACTTTGAGCCGCACACTGTACCTACATCATAGTGAGGACCAATGGGCCGTTCGGAGAATTGTTTGAAACCAGCATGTGTTTCTGTAATCGCCGGATCGATCCCCTGTTTACTGAAAGAGGTGTGTACAAGTAGGCGAGCAGCAGGCTGACCACTCGGCCGCGTCTCCAAGCGCTGTCAGAAAGGGCAAGTAGGTCACCAAGCTGGCCTGTCAAGCAGCGACAATGTTGGAACAGGGGTGTGGTGTCTGTAGTAGAAGCGCCTGTTTGAGAATCGTTCCTGAGGCTCTTGATGCGGCTGTGCCTAAGAATAACCATCTGCCGACCAGAGGGGTGCAGTGTGGAGGTAGGGCGGCGGCTCCCTTGTAAGTAAGCGCGCAGTTCTCAACGCTGATACGACAGATCTTTGGGGCCAAAATAGAGTTCTTGGCGAACTACACCAAAGAGCGAGTGTTGCAAAGGGCGTGAGGGTGCTGTAGTCATCAATACTTCGCAGGGCTGAGCCATGCAGGACCTGCATCTGCACCACGGGCCGCGAAAGTGGGAACACTACGATGCCGATTTCGGGCACTTCCCCATGGACTCGGAGGATGTGGTAAACGTCGAGAGAAGCACAAGTCGAGCGCATTCAGAGCAACTGTGATGGTGCTTGCGGAACGCGTTGCTAAGGGCGCGATGTGATGGGCCATGGTTCATGAAACAAGATCGCAGCGGCTTTCACCAGAGAGAGCGGCCGCAAGCGCCAGGCCCGCCAGGCCCATAAGGCAGCACGTGCCTGTCCCCACACACGCACGAACCGCAGTTCTTTCTCCTCAGGGACTTGTTACTGTGCCTCCAACATACAGCACAAAATGCAGCTACTACCTCACCACTGCTGGAAGACTTCTCGAGACGCTGCGGTGAACAAAGACAGCAATGATACTCCCTGTGTAACCGCCAGCATTCTAGGCCTGCATTTTCTTCAATCCTCCAGCCTTGCCCCAAACCAGGCCAAGACTGAAGAGACATTGTCACGTCAGATTGAGAACACTCAGTCCACGTAACCGGTCTTACACAAGGCTATCAATCATGGTGCTCTTGCTGCTATTCTTCCTTGCACAGCCCCAGCAACGGCTACCGAGCCCATCTTCTTCGAAGCAGATGGAACAAGTGCATACCAAATGTGCCTTTCATGGAAGAAGTCTTACGCCTAGTTCTGTTCTAACCACAGCAAGGACAGGCTAGAAATTACGTTGTCTCGAAAGGTTCCACCTGGTCTGCTTCCAAGTTGTAGCAGCCTCAGGCTCGCCTTAGCCCACGAAATCTTGAGGTTACATATTGGGACTATAGAACATTGCTAGATACGACTTGGATCATGGCAATGGTCACGCGCCTCAATCAGTGGTAAACAATAATGTGTACGATCCGACAATCCTGTGCGGTTGATTCCACCAGTCGACACTTCCAATTGCCGCAGCGGCCGCGGAGGAGCCCCGCAAAGCTGCGCAAAGGCCGACCAGTTGGGCAATGGGTAATGTCCACCCCTATATCAGGGTAACGTCCACCCCTATAAGCAACTAATGCAGCCAAGACCGCGCGGCACATCAGGCCATACCAAAATAGTCAAATAATATATGTTTTCAACGATAAATGTGTTAGCTAATGTTTTTGAGCTGACTATGCATTTTAATACTCCTATTAACAACGCAACGCGTCAACAGTCGCGTTGTTGTCGTGCCCAGCCTCGCTTATGTCTGGCCTCCTTGTGCGATAGTGTGGTAGAAATGAGAGTGTAGGACACAGTAGAGAGTAATTCAGACGCAGCGGAGACGCGTCGTCGTCAACGTCGTCGTTGTTGTTATTAGGAGTACCTATCTGTGAGTATCGTGAGATATTTTGGTGTTGCTGGTCTAAGCTCCTAGCCGAGGCAACGTGATTGGTTGAGTCTGCGCTAGCGCCACCTAGCGCGGTGAAAACTCTGCACCTTGACGAACTCACACCACCACCACCACCACCACCACTAC
Organism: Lizonia empirigonia; assembly: GCA_009982855.1. Taxonomy (NCBI): domain Eukaryota; kingdom Fungi; phylum Ascomycota; class Dothideomycetes; family Pseudoperisporiaceae; genus Lizonia; species Lizonia empirigonia. The sequence goes on along the minus strand of JAADKA010000001.1, from coordinate 373,692 downwards.
TACCTACCACGCGTACCTCATTATCGTTGTCACAGCTGCTACCTATTTTGTATAAGGCCAGCGACGTAGAGAATGGCGAAGTATATGACTAAAATCACGATACTAAATACCAACTGTGAGTGTGCTGTGTCAACGCGCTCGTGCCACGCTCGGCTAGGCACAACACTGTCTCGTTTTGTATAGAAATACAGTAAAAAACAAGACTCCGTCATGCCGAGCCAAGTCTCCACACAGCTTTACTGCATGGAGCGTTAGTTGCTTATAGGGGTGGACGTTACCCTGATATAGGGGTGGACGTTACCCTGATATAGGGGTGGACGTTACCCCTGATATAGGGGTGGACATTACCCATTGCCGACCAGTTGGGGAGCTCCCCTCAACCAATTGTACTGAACGCGAGGAGATCAGTCAGAACTACCCCGAAGCCCGCTGCCGGCTCGGTCATCTCGCCGTTGGAGGGAGATCATACGCCGAACATCGCGCTAGTCGGTGCCGCGGAAATCGGAACATGATCACGCTCCAACTGCCACTTTCAAGCGTCAACTTTGGTTCTTACCCATAAATTCAACTTTACCTTCTTCAACGTATCCTTTTGCAGACCACTTTTTCGCTATGGCCCCCGACCTTTCCCAGAACAAAGCTGTTAGGCTGGTCAAACATGCTGCCGACAACAATTACGCGATTTGCGCGACTTGTTGTTACAATGTTGAGGGGATTTTGGCTTCAGTAAGAGCTGCAGAGGCCAAGCGATCGCCTTTGATCATACAACTTTTCCCATGGGCGGTCCAGTACGCCGATGGTATTCTCGTACACGCGGCGCGCGAAGCCGCAGACAACGCCAGTGTACCAGTCGCACTGCACATGGACCACGCGCAAACACCAGAGATGGTGAAGAGAGCGGCAGACCTCGAAAGAGGATTCGACGGCATCATGGTTGACATGTCACATTATGACGACAACCTGGAGAAGACAGCAGAACTCGTCAAGTACTGCAACGAGCGCGGGATCATTACCGAGGCGGAACCTGGGCGAATCGATGGTGGAGAGGATGGCGTGGGGGACCTGTCAGATCTGGGGCTGGAGGCGATCCTCACCACACCGGAGCAGGCCGAGGAGTTCGTCGCAACAGGGATAAATTGGCTGGCTCCCGCTTTTGGCAACGTACATGGCAATTACGGGCCGAAAGGACCTCAACTGGACTACGAACGCCTGAAGCGCGTACACAAGCAAGTCGGCGACCGTGTCAGCCTGGTGTTGCACGGTGCTGGTGCAGAGTGGTTTCAAGAGAAGCTGCTGCGCGAGTGCATCGACTGCGGTGTTGCTAAGATGAACATAAACGACGCGTTCAACAACGACTTCACGAAGATCATGAAGGAAGAGGCCGGAAAGACACCCATCACTGGGTTGATCGAGAAGGCGACCGACGCAATGCAGAAGAGCATCGAACAGTACATGGAATGGATGGGCTCAGCAGGAATGGCAGACAAGATACAATAGAGAAAGAAATTAGACGAATTCATTTACAATCGGGTGCCAAAAGTCTGTTCGCGTTGACGCATGGACCACCACAACCACATTTGATTACCAACTTCAAAGCAGTATAACTCTCTACTACATAGACCAAATAAGACAATTAGGGTTGCAAATTAATCGCATTACGCTTAGTATCTAGTCTGGTAGCCCTTTGCACGTCGCACAGCGTCTAGGCGTCGTGGCATAGACCTAATAAGGCGTTTGATCAGTGCGTCAGGTATAGCAGCCCATGCCTCAATCAACCCCAATTCGAACGCCTCCCACTCAGCTAGAGAGTCTCCCATATAGTCAAATTCAGGATGCAGCTCATGGAGCTTCTTTTTAAGTGCCCACCACATGTGTTCAATAGGGTTAAGGTCAGGTGAGTATGGTGGCCATTTGATCGTAGCAACACCATGAACCTCTAGCCACTCCTTCGAGACTTGGGAAGTGTGGATAGGTGCGTAATCCTGCATAAACCACTCGCCTGGCCTGTAGCTGTCCTGGAGACCTTCCTCAAGTGCTCGTATGTAGCTCTGAGCTGTGTATCCATTGCGTTTGGCTGATGTGTCGCGATTCATAATTACTAGACGACTACGCCTTGCTCGGCCACCTGGAGTCATCCATATTGAGCCCCATACCATACGAGCAGGTTGGCGAGCAGTGGTGACCTCCTCAACCATCTCGTGCGACCATTTATCCTCAGGTAGTCGCCATACCCAGGGCGTGTTGTGGCCAGATCCACGAGCAACGCTGCACTCGTCACTGAACCTGATAGTACGCCTCCCAAAATCAAACCCCAGCCATTCATTAGTAAGATTGAGGCGTTCCGCAGCTGTGTTCTTGTTGATTTTTGGCCTACGTCTCGCTCTGAACTTGCGGTATCCCTCGTCAGCCATTGCGCGCTGCACAGTACGCTTAGAAACGCTGGGGTAGGTAGTATTGGCGTCCCACAGTCCAGCCTCCTCCATAAGCTTGTGGTACTCAATACCTGGGTTTTTCCGAGCAATCCGTAGCAGCCGGCGATGGTCTCTACTAGTCAATGTAGGTGGCCGGCCTGTCCGAGGCTGCGTTGTGGTGCTGCAGCTGGTTGTCCATCGGAGTACTGTTTTCTGTACGCACCGCTGCGAGCAGTCCAGCGCGTCAGCAACTTCGCTTGTCGACACACCAGCCTCAACCTGGGCTAAGCAGTATATCCGTTGGGCTTCTGACAATTCACCTCCGCGCACTCGATTTGATGGAATTTTAGTGCTAAAAGCTCTCATATTGATGTAGTCGTGTGTAGTTGAAGAAGATACCCCTCTTTAGAGTTCGCGTTGTTGAAATGGTCTGTGCACACGCGCGAACAGACTAAAGTCCTAGTACAGTATATGTGCATCTGTTCGTTAAGCGCTGGGTATCAGAAATTATCCGTCTGCCAAAAGTCAAGATCTGTCGAGGCTACTTGACCCAGGAACGCTTCATCCATCCCAAAGCCATACGAGCCAATCAAATCATACATGTTGTACGCGTTTGCCATATCACCGCTATGGCCAAAGTCGACAATCGCAGATCCGTTAGGACGGTTGGGATCGTATCCTTGCCCGTGGCCCTGCTGCCCTTGCGGCGGGTTGAATGTGGGAAAAGCATGCTCGGCTGTGCTTGAAGGTGTGCCCATCATATCAAGCTGCTTGAGTAGAAGGTTGATGCCATGCACGATGTGCCTAGTAAGGTGCTTCTCACTCAAGTTCTCGGCAACCTTAGCAAGGAATGTCGCCGACCTCCTGGCCAGGGAAACCACTTGAGCAGTGTTGAAATTAAGACCGAGCCCTATTGGCTCGCCTGCAGACTCAGGTGATCGTACTTGGGCAGCGCTTCCCCAAGTCTTCGCCATCTTGAGTAGAAAGGTGGCGCAGAATGCGATCATAGTGTGCGTAAAAATAGGGACCGCTGACATTGCTCTCCGAAGGTCTGGCTCCTCGAAAATGAGTGTAAGTGTACTAGTAGCCGCGGTGATTGCGATGTTCGCAGCTTCGCGGCGATCATACGAAAGTGTCTCTGATGTGACGGCGCTCGGTGGTGGCAGGCCGCGCAGTGCTAGGGAGTTCAACTGAAAACGAGCAAAGTGATAATATAGCACAACTCCCTTCGAAGGATAGGATCCAATGAGCTGGCTATCGACCGACCTCGTTTGCCATGCTAGTCTCCATTGCTCAATGGCAAAATTGAACATGCGCAATCGTTGGAAGTCGGGTTCAGTGAGAGGTTGCTCTGGGTCACTTCCGTATGCGATGTATGCCTCGGTGAGGATTTTGAAGAGAGTGACTTGCGCACCAAGTCTGATATCACCCGGCTTGGTCTCGGGGCTGTCGAGGAATTGCTCGATGTTCTTGATTGCAATGTCCTCGTGGATGATGGGTGGCCGTCCGTAAGCGATACTAAGCTGGTGCTCGCACACATAGAGCACATACCACAGACGGACCTTGTCTCTGTGATCTTCGTTACCTCTCATCAGCTTGTGGAAGGACTGGTGTAGGTTCATCTCCGTAGCGTTTCGGACAGCTGCGCCGGAGAGTTTCCAGCTGAGATTTGAGAGATAGAAGGCTGCAAGTAGTAACGCACGAATATCGTCAAGGTTCTGGACTCGTGACAGACTTGCGCTATATGCGCCAGACACGAAGACTCCGTAGCATTTCTCCAATGCGTCGTCTCGACCTGGCGTGTGTAGTGCTGCTATTGTAAGCACAACAGCCGTGAGTAAAGAAGATCGCCGGCGAACGGTGTCCAGTGAGTCGTAAGGGCAGAGTACACCTCCCCATAGGTAAAGCCGAAGTCCTTGAAAGTAATGCCTGAAAAAGCCCTCGGCTTCCGGTAATGATATGATGCCTTGGGCAATGAAATCCTCGAGCTCCGGATTTTGACCAGACCTGAATTTTGTGTTGCTTCTAAGGTTACGAATTCTTGTGAGATCGTAGAGACTTCGCATTGGGGCTGTCACGAGATCTGCATCCTCAACTGATTCGCGCTCCACGGAGTTCTCCCTTGTCATGTCCATGGCGATGGGTGGCACAACCATAGCAGTGCCGTTTTCACTAGCAATGTGTCCAGGGCTGACTTTCACAATGGTTTCTGAGTGTCTCCGGGGCTCTGGAGACAGATCTGTTAGATCCTTAATACCGTCAAGGTCTGGGAGGTTGTTGTGTCGTAAGAGTGTTGACACAGCAGCACGCAGCTGTGCTATCTCCATAGCTGCGTGGGCCTTCCATCTGAAAGAGTCAGAATACTTGAGATGTGTCGCACAGCACGAGCAACTCACGAGGCGTCCTCGTCCAAAAGACGTTGGTTCATGTTGTACGGCACACATTCCGTGCCGCTGCGCAGGCACTTCGCACATTTGGCTTCCCCATCTACCGGGTCGCATTTGATTTTATGTCTCTTACACTCAGCGCCTGTTGTGGAGTCAGTCGATGTGTTGCGCGTGTGTCGATACCGGACCATCACTTACAGGCTCGAATCCTGGGCGTCCGCTGGGGATTGGGACGCTTCCCATCCTCATGATCGACGTCCTCACTTGGTCGCTTCTGGGACTGCGACATACATATCTGAGCCATCAGGCATTGATAACAGCAGACGTTACCGATGGTCAGGGGCTTGGGATTCACTGCAGGTACAGGTGGAGTCGTGGACAGATGCCATGTGACTTTCAAAGAAAGCGCCACCAATGAGGAAATTGCGACAGCAGGGGTTTCTCCGCACTTGGCCTAGACCCTTGCTGAGCCGTGATGCGGGGGGTTTAGTTCGTCGAATCGAGCCGCTGCCTTTAACCGTCCCGGACCTCTCACCATCCATTCATCGTTCCAACGTCAATACCCCAGACTCGACGCCGTACATCGGCTTTAGGACAATTGAACTTAACATTTACCGCGAATAGACTTCGTTATCCACGTCCTGTTTCATGAGCATGGTATGCGCGTGGTACGCACAGTCCACTACCTAGGCCCTTCGCGAGCACCCGCTCTTCGGTGCAACTCTCGTAGCGTCGCCAAGAAAGCTTCGCAGTGCAAGCATGTATCGGTAGCCAGTGAGGTTAGCTCTTCGTTCCCCCCAGCTTTCCACTTATCTCAGCGGGGCTCAGACGGCAGCTAGTCGGACGCTAGTCGGTTCTCCTGGCTGCCGTCTGAGGGACTTTGGTGATTTTTTGTATGGGTGATTCACTTCAAGCTTTAATATTGCTTAAAAAGTCTTAAAATTATAGAAAGAAAAGGAAAAAAGTATTTTTCGTGATGCTGCTAAAAATGCCAAGCCTTACTAAAAGAGTGCCAAAACTCACGCCTATAAATGAACAACGCTTAACTTTTGCCTGTGACTCTAATAGATAATAGCCATAAACTAGAGCTTGCTTCTAATATATATTTTAAGTAGCTATAACGTAAACCATCAGTGAGCCGGCCACATCAGTGAGCCGGCCACTTTTCCTTGGCACGACCAACACACCAGTAACTCCAACATGCCTCAACAACCTAACGCGATATCAATTAACCAGGAAGGCAGAATTGAGCTCGCTCTTGAGGCCTATGCTTCTGGTCAGTTTAAAAGCCTACGACGCGCAGCTGCTGCCTTCAACGTCAAACACCAGCGCCTCTCTGATCGGCTCCACGGGATCACTCCACGCGCTCAAACTCGACCAGGGATCCAGAAACTTACTGCAACCGAAGAGCAGACAGTCATTCAATATATACTCGACCTTGACTTGCGAGGAATCGCGCCCCGGCAGTGCGAGGTAGAAGATATGGCTGATAAACTGCTGGCTGTACGCGGTGGTGAGCCTGTTGGCAAGTGCTGGGCTGAGCGCTTTGTGGCGCGTTCAGCTGAGCTCAAAATGGCCTTCAATCGAGCCAAAGATAGGCAGAGGATACTGCAGGAAGATCCTGCGGTTATTGGCCCGTGATTTGAGCTGGTAGAGGAGACCAAAGCCAAGTACGGCGTCCATGACGACGACGTGCACAACTTTGACGAGACTGGCTTCCAGATGGGCGTCATTGGCTCAATGAAGGTCGTTACAGGCGCAGAGAGACGTGCTCGGCCAGAGCTTGTTCAGCCAGGCGATCGCGAGTGGGTTACAGTCATCCAGAGCATCTGCGCTGCTGGGTACGCGACCCCGCCCTTCATCATCTACAAGGGACGCGTCCACATCTCTGCCTGGTACGAGGAGGCTTCAATACCGCGCAATTGGAAGCTCTCAGTCTCTGAGAATGGCTGGACCAACAACGCGCTCGGTCTAGAGTGGTTGAAGCACTTTGACGCGCATACAAAGACGCGCCAGGTGGGGGTATACCGGCTGCTTATTTTGGACGGCCATGAGAGCCACCTCAACCAGGATTTCAAGGACTATTGCCTTGAACACAAGATCCTAACCCTCTGTATGCCACCTCACTCATCGCACATTCTCCAGCCGCTTGACGTAGTCTGCTTCTCGCCGCTGAAGCGCAAGTACTCCCAGCGCGTCAGAGACTTGGCACGCCGACGCGTCTTCCATATCAACAAGGAAGGCTTCCTCCCCGCCTTTAAAGACGCGTTTTTCGACGTGTTTACAGAGGAGAACTGTCAAAAGACCTTTAAGGCAGCAGGGTTAGTCCCTGTCAACGCGCAGGTCGTGTTGGATCGCCTTGAAGTGCGGCTGCGTACCCCGCCAGAACCCCTTCTCCCAGAAACGCCGTGGCAGTCAAAGACTCCAAGCAATACTTATGAGTTTGGATCTCAGTCAAAGCTTGTACGCGATTCCTTTACTCGGTCGCCTGTTACAGCTCAGGCTGGGTTCTACCAGCTTATAAAAGGTGGTGAACTGATGCTGCACCAAAACGCGCTTCAAGCTGCTCGGATCCACGAGCTTGAAGAGCAATTAGCAGTAATGACTAAGCGGAAATCGCGCAAAAGGAGGCGCATCCAGAAGGGTGGCACTATAGAGTATGGGACTGCAGCAGCGCAGGTAGCTGCTGAGGCGTCTGCAGCGCCTCAGCGATCTAAGAAGGCTCGTGGTGGTGGTGATCAAGAACCAGTCCAACCAGCTCTACGGCGCTGTGGGAACTGCAGCAGGACTGGGCATCAGAGTTGTCAACAAACAAAATTGATCGACAAATTGATTCGTGAACGAACCAACAGTGGGGACGTGTCAAGCTTCACGGTTCGTATTATTGAACGTGCATTCCCAGAAAGGAATCAATCAGTCGATCAATTTTGTTTGTTGACAACTCTGCTGGGCATAACGCGCGAACGTGCAAAAAAGATAGAGAGGTATCTTCTGAATCAGATACTAGCACGACGTATATAGGCTCCTTGTTTGATAGCGATGAAATTGAGGATGCGTAACATGAGTTGGTTATGCCAAGGAAAAGTGGCCGGCTCACTGATGGTTTACGTTAACTTTAGTTTGTTAGTAGAATTGTATTTCTTGCTAAGCTGGCGTTTGCTGCAAACAGCGCACCAAAGTCCCTTAGACGGCAGGGGCGACTTCGTGTCCTGCCAATAGCGCTGCGCTGCTATTGGTTGCAAAAGGCACAAGCGAAGCGAAGCAAAGCGCTAATGTCGCCCCTGCCCACTGAGCCCGCTGAGATAATTTCCACCAACCTTCATGGAAGCTTTGAAACATAGCAATCCTCCCGGCAACAAACCACTGCCGCTGTAGCCCTCTGAGCCAAGGCTACCAGCTACCACATAAAATCCTTGCCGCAGCCGGCAGTTGTATGCATACACCCCGCATCCTATTTAATATCCGGAGCATCAATGCAGCGCTACTAGAAACCTTAATCTAGTTCCACGAACATGTTCGTGTATTTCCACCACTCAATGATCCGCACTGAGATCAAGGGTTGCTATGATACCATGTGTACAAGACGCCCTTGACACACAAGCTCCACTAAACCATTTATCCAAGGCCGCATTGCTGGCAGAGCAGTCTTACTTTCGGCGAATACGCCGCGCAAGATGTTCGGTCCGCGTCGCTCACTAGCGTCTTTCGAATAAGTCTTTCGATTTTGAACTGGATACTTCATTCAACCTGCCCGCAAATATTCTACAGCTTCGCAGATCCTTTCTTGGAGGAGAGCATTTCAAAAACACTTCCTCCAGCACCACTTTGGTCCACCTTCCACATACAATTCCTCTGGTAGATTAGCCGTTAACTACAATTTATTGTACAGCACCGCTTCCAGGATGAGATCTACCTTTGTTATTTCTGCGGTCCTTTCTGTTCTCTCAGCAACAGTAGACGCGTACGCCAACCCTCTGTCATGTAGCGGAACATGCACCAATGCCCACGACCCGTCGCTAGTCCGACGCGACGACGGCACATATTATCGCTTCTCCACTGGCAACAAGATCGCAGTTCACACCGCGCCCTCCATCCAAGGCCCATGGACGTACAAGGGCGCCGCCCTCCCCAATGGCTCCAAGATCAACAAAGCCGGCAACCAAGATCTCTGGGCCCCAGATGTCTCCAAAGTCGGCTCAACATACTACCTCTACTACTCCGTTTCATCCTTTGGCAACCAGGACTCTGCCATCGGCGTCGCAACCTCGACCACCATGGACGTAGGCTCATGGACCGACCTCGGCAGTACCGGCGTCGAGTCCGTCGCTGGCAGCAAATTCAATGCTATCGACGGCAACTTACAGTCCGCAAATGGCAAGCTGTACATGAATTTCGGCTCGTTCTGGAGCGATCTGTTCCAGATTGAGATGACGGCGACGCCGACCACGGTTGCAAAGGCAGTCACTTCGGCAACGCAGATTGCGTTTGTGCCGACGTCGCCTCAAGCGCAGGAAGCTTCCTTCGGGTACAAGTATGGGAACTACTACTACCTGTTCTTCAGCGTGGGGAGCTGCTGTGGGTACGATACGAGTCGACCTGCTGCGGGGAAGGAGTACAAGATTCAGGCTTGTCGCTCGAGCTCTGTTTCCGGGCCATTTGTACGTCTACAGTCTGGATAATAATTATTATGCTAATAGATGTACAGGTCGATAAGAGCGGCGCTTCTTGTCTCCAGGGTGGCGGTACCACTGTCCTCGAGTCTCATGACTGGGTCTATGGACCTGGCGGCCAGGGTATTATCAGTGATCCTTCGCTTGGCCCTGTTCTTTACTACCACTATGTTGACACACGTATTGGGTATGCTGATGGCCAGAAGCAGTTTGGTGTGAACAAACTTGACTTTTCGAGCGGGTGGCCGGTTGTGTGAATTGACCTGGTCTGCTCGACTTTGTGGTGTAGCTTGGCTTTTTTCTTGTATATACTTGAAGTATTCAACGAAGATACGTATCACGACAATGGGTATTTACAACTGAACACGTGTGGGCATCTACGAGTTTTTGAGGATTGGGTCATGTCAAGTCAAGAAAACTGGGCTCTTGTTCATCGGTTCCATGTAGTTTGGCCAGAATCCCTGCCTTACTCCTGGTCTTCGCAAAGCAATTCCTGCTCCCATCCAACAATGTATACGTATCCTCGCTACCGTCAGTTTCCTTAAATCGCGGCTAAGCAACTAGCGAGCTTCATGACATCTTGCAGTCTGAAAACAGATAACGTAATCGGAATGCGAGCGGCCCAAGCAAGCGAGCGGCCCACCCCACCAACTTTGCGCGACGCGTGAACTCTTACCCACCATGGCACCCCCAATTCAAGCCCAACCAGCCTCTTCTGAGGCTGATATACACCTTGCAATCTCAGCTATCAATCAAAACCAAATCCAGTCTGTGAGAGGTGCTGCGCAGACATATAATGTCCCCCGAACGACGCTCCGACGCCGACGCGCTGGGAAGCCTGCCCGACGCGATTGCCTGCCCAACTCGAAGAAACTCACCCAGGCAGAGGAGGATGTGCTTGTTCAATACATACTGGACCTGGATCAACGTGGATTTGCCCCAACTCTAGCAGCTGTACGTGATATGGCTGATAGACTGCTGGCTGTACGCGGTGGAGGACAGGTTGGGCAGAAGTGGCCGTCCAACTTTGTCCGGCGTACAGACAGTCTCAAGACAAGTTTCAATCGCCTGTACGACCGGCAGAGAGCCCTATGTGAGGATCCTGTATTGATCAGAAGTTGGTTTGATCTGGTTGAACAGACAAAGACCAAATACGGGATCTGTGATGAGGACGTGTTTAACTTTAATAAAGCTGGCTTCATAATAGGCAAGCTTACTACCCAGCTTGTTGTAACTGGATTAGAGAGAAGAGGCCGGCCAAAGACTATTTAGCCAGGCAACCGTGAATAGACAATAGTTATCCAAGGAATCAACGCAGCTAGGTGGGCTATCCCACCATTCCTAATCTTTGCAGGCAAGTATCACTTGTCTGCATGGTATTAGGAGAAGGATATTCCCCAAGACTGGGCTATCGCAGTCAGTGACAACGGCTGGACAACAAACGAAATAGGATTTGAGTGGCTAAAGCACTTTGATTGGCATACAAAGAACCGGGCAGTTAGAGCACGTCGGCTTCTCATCCTTGATGGCCATGAGAGCTACCACTCTCTTGAATTTCAAGACTTCTGCAAAGAGAACAATATCTTTACTCTTTGTATGCCACCCCACTCATCCCATCTACTCCAGCCACTTGACGTTGGCTGCTTCTCTCTATTGAAGAAGGCGTACAGCCGTCAGGTAGAGAGTCTGATCCGAAACCATATCAACCACATCACCAAGCTTGAATTCTTGCCAGCCTTCAAGGCAGCCTTTGATCAAGCGTTCACAACAGCAAATATCTGCTCTGCCTTTCAAGGCGCAGGCCTTGTTCCTCTCCAGCCAGACGTTGTTCTATCAAGGCTAGATGTACAGCTTCGTACGCCCACTCCACCTGCTCTAGTAGAGGCTCTCTGGGAGGCTCGAACACCAAGCAACGTGCGTGAGCTTGAGGCCTGTCGGTATACACACGTTGTGTCGCCTAACGTGGCCTCGTGCACCGGCCCGAGGCCGAGTGTATCGCGTCGATCCTACTTCGGTCCAACTTCGGATCAACTCTGATCCAAGCACATGTATACCTTCGTAGCCCCCACATTCGTAGTGATCAATACCAATACACAAGATTACCTCAGTTACTGTTATTCACCGTACGATCGTACAGAAGCCTTCCAACACTGATCAGTGATTGCACGGCAGTCACAGACAGTTAGGTTAAGAAGAGATAGATTCTTTACCCCGCGCGTTCCCTAGATTGCCTATATCAGCAAGGCGGAGTTATCTATGCTAAGCTCACTGTTAGCTATATCAGGCGTCGTTCGTGGCTAGCGACCGACCGTTACAGCCGTATCAGAAGCGTTCCAAGACGCCGTCTATACACGCGCCAACCGACCGGTTGAGATTTGACCCGTGTACAACCCACGACCACCGACGCATCCCCAGCGAACGCAGCTAGCGCAGCAAGCGTCAACAAGAACACAATAGAAGAAGAAAGAACACCATCAGAAAGAGCACCGGTATCCAGGACACCGGCAGTAGGAATGGCGAGCAGTAGTAGAAGAGTGGTACCTACACTAGAAGTGCTACTAGGGACCACAAACATAAAACCAAGAGAATGGCATCACATCGATCCAGAGATGTGGGAGGACAACGTTAAAGCTCCAGACGATGAGGTTGGGATTACTACCGCAACAACGTACATTGCGCGTGCGATTGCGGACTATACAGATCGACCAACAGCAGATGAGGAACTCTTTTGGGAGTTCCGTCAGGACTTTGAAGGATGGACAGAGGCAATGTTCCTACGTGCCCAACCAATATACACTAAGGAACTGAAGCGGATTCTCCGCTTTAAGGGCGTGTACACTGGTCGTGTTAATATGTTACCAAGCGAAGCCGTAGCTAAATTACTGCGCAAGGAGGATTGCCCGAAGTGGCCGGACGAACAGTTCAAGAACACCAACTTTGACGAGCGTTCAGTCGCACACAGGCTACAACGGGAGCTGAAGCAAGGACACGACGCTGCAGGACCATTGCAACCTACGGACGTAGGGACAGCGAGTCGAGCACGAAGTCAAACCTCCACAAGGAGAAGAGATCAAGAGGTAGACAATCAACAAGACTACACTCAAGATCAGACCCGCCTCCGTACTCAGTCTAGCCAACAACCAGGGCAAGAAGAACGGACCACAAGTCGGCTTACGGAAACTATCGAACACACCCCACAGCCGGAAACACGACAGCCTACTTCAACCTACAACAATTTTGATCGATTCCGCGAATACACACCAGCGTATCCGCAACGCCCACAGGGACTGAGTGTCCCTCCAATCCAACGATCAGGCGAAACGGACCCGTACAAGGCAATTCCTCCGATCGACTTCAGCAATGAGAAGCTGAGCGCAGCAACGATCAATGTTTTCGTGAAAATGTGGGACCGAGACAAAAAGTATACGGGAAAGCCGTACGACCTCCTAGACGATAAATTGAAGATCTTCTACAGCATCTGTTATCACGCAGACATCCAGCCAAGTCAGTTCCATGCAGTTTTTCCACGGATTCTCGACGGCCGCGCAGAGGAATACTACCTTCACTTTGTCGATCAGCGGATGGATACGTTCTCAACCGCCTACACAAAGCTCAAGAACCACTTCGACACAGACGTGAACCATGGCCATTACTACACGGACTGGACGACGATCTCGTTTGTCAAAGTACGGAGGGAAAACCCGGATAAGAACCTCCACGACGTTCTAGACATTATGCTAGACAAGCTACAGTTGTGTCAGAGGGCGCTTGGGCAACAGTATATCGGGGAATACTCGCTCCGAACAACGGTAATCACAGCATGTCGAGGCGTCAAGGAGCTCGAGATGGCACTCTACAAGCCGTCTCTAGAATGCGAGGTTCTGTTTGGAGATCTACGATCCTCGATCGAAAACTCACTCGCTATGACGGTCTCCGCAAACTTCACTGAGGCGGATCCGAACGATCAGTACTACCTGGACCGTCGGTACAACCAAAACAGCTCTGGAAGATTGCGAGGGAATTACAACTCTCGCGGTGGACGTAGCGGATTTACCTGCAGACGCGGTGGGCTTCAGCACCGCTCTGGAGTCAACACACAAATCGACAAGAAATGTTACGTCTGCGGCAAGACAGGCTGTTGGTCCACAAACCATACGCCCGAAGAAAGAAAACGCTCAAAAGCGCAGTACATCACACACTGCGCGATTACGGGAGAGCAAATGGAGTTTGGCACATTCCTCGTCGCGTACGAGGGGGAAGAAGTCGACCAGTTCTTCCTAGAGGAGCAAGACGAAGATGATGAGGACCAGAGACTAGCGGTTAAGTACCTCACAGATCAGGCCTTTTTGCACCACGTGACCGGAGAAGACTTCTACAGGTGCAAGGAACCTATTACGCCCGCAACGCAGTTCCTTATCGAGGACCGATACTCGCGAATCACGTACCAAGGCATTCTTCCTGACACTGGTGCCTCAAATGTATCGACAGCCGGAAAGGAGCAGTTCCTGGCGCTCCAAACCGAGGACCCTACCGTAACTCTCGATACGTCTACTGCTGGAAACGCATCTGTGCAATTTGGCAAAGGAAGCGTCACTACTTCGATTGGAACCGCACATGTATCGACACAGATTGGAAAGATCAAATTTGAGGTCTTAGACGCACCCACCCCGTTTCTCCTCTGTCTAAAAGACATGGACCGGCTCCACGTGTACTTCAACAATACTACGGACCAGCTAGTACAAGGAAAAGCTACATTTCCAGTGATTCGCAAATGGGGACACCCGTGGTTCCACCTAAGCAAGGCAGAGCGCGCGCGCGTATTCCTTACGGAGACTGAGCTCCGACGCTTACACCGGAGGTTCGGGCATCCAGCCGTCGAACGGCTGATACGATTGCTCAAACGCGCAGGACACGAGGACGTGGATGAACAGCTGCTCCGAGAGATCCAAACGTTCTGCCATCACTGCCAAACGCACGATCCAGCGCCGCGCCGATTCAAATTCAGGCTGAAAGATGATCGGGAATTCAACTTCGAGATCCTCGTAGATGTGATGTATCTGAGTGGGAAACCAGTGCTTCACGTGATCGATTCGGCTACAACATTCAACGGCGCGCGATTTCTACCGTCTATGAGCGCGAAAGACACCTGGGAAGCACTCCGCCTGCTCTGGATTGATACATACCAAGGGCCGCCAGATATCGTCACCCACGACGCCGGCACCAACTTCGCGTCAGTCGAATTCAGATCAGAGGCGAAGATCATGGGAATCACATGTAAACAAGTACCAATCGAGGCCCATTGGTCTATCGGCAAGGTAGAAAGATACCACGCACCGCTCAGACGCGCCTACGAGATCCTGAGGACAGAGCTTGACACTGGCACCAGCGACGCCGCAGTGCTGCAGATGGCAGTCAAGGCCGTCAACGATACCGCAGGCCCGGACGGGCTCGTACCCACGCTGCTCGTCTTTGGTGCATACCCCCGGATATCCATGGATTCACCACCATCTCCCTCGATAACCCATCGCGCGGAGGCAATCCAGAAAGCGATGAAGGCGCTGCGGAAGGCCGCAGCGGAACATGCGGTGAGCAACGCACTTGGTACCAGGAATGGGCCTAACACAGACGGGGTACTATCACTGCCTCTGCAGAGTGAGGTGATGGTGTGGCGCGAGAAGAACGGATGGCAAGGGCCGTATAGAGTCATCGACATGAAGGACCACGACGTTACTGTAGACATGATCAACGGCCCAACGACGTTCCGATCCACAGTCGTAAAACCGTACTATCGCGATCTGACTACAGCGACAGACGGCGCAGATCAAGGCACAGGTGGATCTCCGATCACAGATGAAGCGATTGCTGATGAACCGCCACTACCAGTACCGCCGACGGAAGTCACCCAAGCGGCTCAGCCGCGCAAGCGGGGCCGCCCACCTGGATCAAAGAACAAGCCTAAGGTGCAGTACCTGTCGAAAAAGGAGGAGGACGATTACGCCCTGGCCGTCAAGCTACGCAATGACGGCGTGATCAACGTCCCGGGCGCTCCATTCGAAGCATCCGATCAGAAGGAGATCGACGACCTCGTCGGCCGTGGAGTATTCAGTTTTGAGCTGTTTGACCCAACTCTACACGGCGGGTATCGTATCTTCAAGTCGCGCATGGTCCGCGAAGTCAAAGGCAAGACCATGGTCCCGTACGAGAAATCACGCCTCGTTGTTCAAGGTTACAATGACGAGGGCAAACACGAGATCCTGACGCAGTCGCCAACCATCCAACGAGCCAGCCAGCGCCTGATTCTAGCCCTAGCGCCTGCATTGCTTGATAAGGACATGGTCGTGGAACTACGCGATATCACGCAAGCGTACCCACAGGCACAAACAGAGCTATTCCGTACGATTTTAGCGCACCTCCCAAAGGAGCTTATAACAAAGTATCCCGAGGGAACAATTATTCGCGTAATCAAGCCACTCTATGGAATCGCGGAAGCAGGAGTCCACTGGTTTGCTACGTACCAAGGACACCACTGCAAGGAGCTCGACATGGCTACGTCGACGTATGACCCGTGCCTCCTGATCACGAACGGGGGACGGGAAGCGTTCGGAATAGTGGGCCTGCAGACAGACGATACTCTCGCGATTGGGACGCCTGCATTCTCTGGTGCAGAAGACGCTGCGCTCCAGAAAGCCAATTTTCGAGCTAAGCCCAAGGAGAGACTGTCCAAAGAAGCATCGCTCGAGTTCAACGGATGTACTCTAACGTCGCGCGGAGATACGATTCTACTTACGCAGAAGGGACAAGGTGCCAAGATCGAAATCATTGATCCGAAGGCAGCAAACCGAGCACAGAAGTATATGGAGCAGCGCGCGCGCGGCGCGTACATTGCGTCGATATGCCAACCTGAAGCATCGTTCGACCTTTCCGCGGCTGCGCAAATACAACAACCTGAGGACACGGACTACGTGAAGCTTAACCGCCGGCTGCAGTGGCAATCTGAGAGCTTACAACGAGGCCTACGATACGTCCCTCTCGACCTCGCTACAGCAAAGCTGGTAGTGTTCACAGACGGATCCTTTGCGAACAACCAAGACCTTAGCTCACAGCTAGGGTACCTGCTTATCCTTGTTAATGAGTCGAGTCGACAAGACAGCACGTTTGATATTCGTGGTAACGTAATCCACTGGAGTTCGACCAAATGCAAACGTGTTACCCGGAGCGTCCTTGCATCAGAAACGTACGGCATGGTTAGCGGCGTCGACATCGCTATCGCTATCCTGACAACCCTCAAGATAATTACAGGACGCCTAGGTCTGCCACCGATCCCACTTATTGTGTGTACGGATTCATACTCGTTGTATGAATGCCTCGTCAAACTCGGAACAACTGCTGAGAAGCGACTGATGATCGATATCATGGCGCTTCGTCAGTCATACGAGCGTCGCGAGATCACGGAGATCCGCTGGATCAACGGAGAAGACAACCCCGCGGACGCATTCACGAAAGCAACACCAAATCGCGCGCTAGAACGTTTTATCGATAGCAACGAGCTGTCGATCCGAGTAGAAGGGTCGGTGCAGAGACCGATAGAGTAGGCGCACATGCCTAGCACATTACACTCCCTAATAGTTTCATTTCCTTACACCAGTCGTTACAACAAGAAAATATTGCCAGTGTCGGTATACACACGTTGTGTCGCCTAACGTGGCCTCGTGCACCGGCCCGAGGCCGAGTGTATCGCGTCGATCCTACTTCGGTCCAACTTCGGATCAACTCTGATCCAAGCACATGTATACCTTCGTAGCCCCCACATTCGTAGTGATCAATACCAATACACAAGATTACCTCAGTTACTGTTATTCACCGTACGATCGTACAGAAGCCTTCCAACAAGGCCCAATCAACTCTGATCCGTGAGCGCGTTCAAAGACACAAGAGCTCATCGCCAGCCTCAATCATTGAGGCAATCAACCAGCTCAAGAAGGGGGCTGAAGTCATGATGCTTTCTGCTGAGCTGATGCGGGACCGGATCACCAACCTTGAAAAGGCCAATGAAGCAGCAAACAAGCGGAGGCAGCGCAAGAAGAAGCGTATACAGAGGCAAGGAGTCTTAACTAAGGGAGATGGAGAGGATTTAGTTGCTCAGCATGAGGCTAGGCATCAGGTTGCTCGTGAAAAGCGTCAAGACGGTGATCAATCAGGACTGAGCCGCCAGGCTCTGGCGCGCTGCAAGCGGTGCAGAGAGACTGGGCACAACTCACGTACGTGCAAAAAAGATACTTCAGATACTGCTTGATGTCCAATATCAATATCTATACATTATCTCTCAAGGTGGTTGAGATGCACGCTTGACCAGGTGCGCAAAGTTGGTGGGGTGGGCCGCTCGCTTGCTTGGGCCGCTCGCATTCCGATTACGTTAGCCAAAACATATCTTTGAGCTTCACGTATTATGCTAAACAGGTCGATTCTTCGCCATTAAGCAGATAACTGACATGTGCTGCTCTCTCAACTACGGAGTTTTCTTGCTCTTCAATGAGTCTCTTTCAGCATTCTCACGTCTTCTGTGTGTATCTAGGCTTCTTCAGGCGCCGTGGATTGAGCAGCAGCTGCGACCGCGGACTCAAGCAACGCTTTCCCCTTTGCTCAAGAACGTATCCGTATCCCCAGCCTCTTCAATGCCTTCGACAACCGCGGCTTTACGGTATGCAAGCTTCTGCACATCATCCTTGTTGAAGAGCTTGGTCGTGTTGCCGTACTTGGGATTGGGCTTCGGGAAGTGCGGTAGACACGCCAAATCGCCAGGAGTTAGCGAGAAGTGGGTTTTGCTGTCTGTTTGATTGATGCTGTTGTCAGGTTCTTTGGAGAGTTTCTTGTCTCCAACATCGTGCTCGCTGACATATGCTGCTCACTTCTGTTTTGGAGTCTTGGGCTTCGGTGCTGTGTCCTTCTGCTCCTTAGTAGAAGAATCGGCATCTCTGCCGTATCTGTGGATGATCAGCACGTGCAACAATTTGTGATTGAAAATTACACATAAGGTGCATCCCTGAGTGGAGAGACACACCATGTCCCGAGACAGGTTGGCGGTTCGGGCCTTCGGCGCGTCTGTTGCGAGAATCTATAGAGCTGTCTTTCAAATGAGGTGTTCATGGACTAATCCTCCTTCAGGCTGATAGGCTCCGACGAGCAGAGTTGGCAACAAACAAATCAAATCAAATCAAGTCCCGCGAACGGCCCTACTGTTGGGATGTGCCCGCTAACACGCACCAGATGGTGCTGCGTGGAGAGACTTGATTTGGACTTGATTTGTTTGTTGCCAACTCTGCCGACGAGGATCTCTGAAGTGCTGGTCGTGCTGTCGATCGTTTCGCCGACGCCGTTAAACGACCCTTCAGCGATAACCCCCTGTCTGCTTGTGACTCTGACAATGTCTCTGAATTTCGGAGGCCTTGGGTGGAAGAACGCTTAACGAAGTCTATGTTTCCAGGTTTAAAAGATCACTTGAACGTAGGAGTGAGCTCGCCGAAAGCCCCGAAGAGTGGTGGAGGAGAACCCTGCAGCGAGACCCCAGCGAGCGGGACCCACCGACCAAGCTTGGCCTGCATTAGCCTGCATTAGCGCTCCCATGACCTGTCTGTATATTACTGTAATAAATTCAACGCTACATCTCCCTTGCGCAGTCCTTAGAATAGGTGTGGCGCATGCTGACGGCTTTGAGTCACATTTCGCTGCGTGTGCTGGACTGCGCTGACTCGAAATGCTTACTAGGTGTTTAAGCAAAGCTATTCGGATATCAACACAGGTCGTCCTCCTTGGATTGACGAGCGCCTGCATCAAGCAGCATCTCAACCACCTGCTCATGGCCTCCGTATGAAGAAGCTGCGTACAGTGCGTTGCCGTACTTTCCACCCTGCGCGTTGATGTCAGCGCCTTGGTCGAGCAGCATCTTGACCACCTGCTCGTGGCTTCCAAGTGAAGCTACCTGCAGTGCGTTGCCGCACTTTCCACCCTGCGCGTTGACGCGCTTTGTGGTAGTTTGTAGACGGGTCCGGCGCCGAAAGCCAGCTGCAGATCTTGCCAAGCTTTTCTTCTTGGTCATGGCTGCGACCCTTATGCCTCAGAATAGCTGCACTTCTCAGCCGCTCGAGTGCGTCTTCTTTGCCTTCGCCATAGATTAGCGGTAAGTGGACGCCAAATATACCGAACAGACAATACGCTCCATCTTCCTCCTCTGTCATCTGCCGATTCGCTGCCCACGAGAACCGCTTGGCAACGTCGTACTCGGACAGGTCGCTCCCTGACAGAGTTTCGACAGGGATTCCTGTAATCTCGTGTATAAGGTGCTTGAGCGACTCCTTATCCCCCAGCCGCGCTCCGTCTTTAGAAAAGAACTCGACGGAGTGGGGGGCCAGAAGTTCCTGGAGGGTCCAGCCTCGGTTAAACCACCTGCTTTGCCTAAACGCCGACTCGCCATCACCTTCTAAAGTGTCATTCTCGACGTCTGAAAGGAAGACATAACACTTTTTGGCGTTCTGGTACCATCGGAACATGCAATTAATTGCTTTTGACAGTTCCGTGTTGTTTGCCTTGTCGATGCAGCAGGTGTCAACCCAGAAGTGGTCCAGACCATCGCGCCTAGCTTGCTCAGCGCAGAAGAAAATCTTCTGGTACCCCCCTTTGAGCTTTGCATCGACATCCTGTATATCCTTGTGGTTCTGAAGATCCTTATAGGCCACCTCCTGCCCTTCCCAAGTGTGTGACAGGATCGCATAGTGGGGGATCTGAGCGTCGGCCAAGTCGTCGGTCCAGCTGAGCCTCCCATCGCTTGCAATGTGTAGCAGTCGCATAGAGTCGTGCTTCGGTCTATTTGTGTGAGTGGTAGAAGAGGGTTCAGGAGCTTCGAGGCAGGCTGGAGCAGTCGACAGCGTATGGCGGCTCGCTCGCGCAGGTCGTAATTATTGTACGATGTATCTATCAAGTTCGATGTAAGTACTAAGCGGTGGGCTGCTGAACGCGAGGTCAAGGAAGCAGTCGTCATGTGTTACAGTGCAGAAGGCTGTTTGTTGAGGCAGGCTGCGGTTTGAACACCCAGAGTGGGAGGCGCAGCCTGCCTGCCGGGTGACGCGAGGCTGGCCTCACAACTTATGATCGCACGATATTGCGTTAGTACAAAGCAGGAAGGCAGCTTCCATCCGAGGGCGCGATGCGGTGGTGCAGGAAGCGCGACATCAGGGCCTATGTTAGAAACAACATTGTATGTTCGTGTAGCGTGTTGGTTGCCCAAGGACACGCTGGCCTCAGGGACTCCGTGTTGATTTGATTTATTTATTTATTAAGTCCTACTCGGTTTCAGCCGCGTACTGCGCAGCTATGCCCGGAGTGACAGGCGTGGCAGACAGCGGGCGCGGTGCGGAATATGGTCCGTGCCGCCCCACTTCATCCCTCGAAGAGGACCATCTGTCTCCGAAAACCTGTCGTTTTCCATCAACCACTATCTACACTCCGCCGCCAAGCTTGTCTAGATACTGGTTCTACTAATTGTATGCTGTGTTTCTAGGCTCGTAGAGGCGCTCTGCCTCGTCTGTCGCGTCCGCTGTACCTACAGTCTCCCCCAAACGCTCGGCGTTGTCTACGTATCTCTAACCCCCACTTGCCCAAGGATCTGCGTCTGTTCCATATACTCGATGGCTTTGGTGGCTAGCTGTGGCGTGCTCAGGATTGTCCGGAGGCTGTGTCGTCCAGAAAGGTTGGCGAAGATGCGGTTCCGGAGGTCCTTGTACTTGCTGCAGCGGAGGAGGATGTGGGCGACGGTCTGCCGCCTCTCTCCACAGCTGCACCGGGGACTGGTAACGGTTGGGACGTGTCGATTGAAGAGGAAGTCGTTGAGCCCGATCTTCTCGGTGCGCAGCTGCACTAGCAGCGCGCTCTCCCGCTTGCTGAGCCTCTCGTGGAGCTGCAGCACCTTCTTAGTGGGCGTCGGCGCGTGTCTATAGGTCGCTCGGCCTTTCTTGTCTTCTCTCCATGCGCTTATCCACGCTCGTTCTGCCTGTGTCTTGCACCATCTTTTGAGGGTTGTCCTGAGTGGATATAGCTGGGCAGGTGCGTCT
Organism: Lizonia empirigonia; assembly: GCA_009982855.1. Taxonomy (NCBI): domain Eukaryota; kingdom Fungi; phylum Ascomycota; class Dothideomycetes; family Pseudoperisporiaceae; genus Lizonia; species Lizonia empirigonia. Next base: position 352,123 of record JAADKA010000001.1, on the reverse strand, counting down.
GCTGGTTGCTGTCTGCGGCCGTCTTCCCTCCATCCGGTGGCCTCCTTGGCGGCCTGGTCGGCGGCTTCGTTTCCTGGGATGCCCACGTGGGCTGGTATCCAGCGGACGGTCACTGAGTATCCTTTGCCCTGGAGCTCCAGGACCTGTCGGGCGATCTCCTTGAGGATGTATGCCCCTGATCGTCCTTCTGTCTTGGCGATGGACCAGATGGCGGCCTGGTTGTCTGTATATATGGCTGTGTCTTTCCGCTCGCCGTCACCGTCCGCATACTCCTTTGCGATCTGCAGTGCCAAGCTTATGCCCTGCAGCTCCGCAGCGTATACTGTCGAAAGGGTGTCTGATCCCATGTGTACAGATAGTGTCTGTTGCGTTAGCGGGCATACCGCTGCGGAACCGATCTCGCCTTCAATGCCGCTGCCGTCCGTGTAGATGCTGAGGCTCTTGTTTGTTGCGCATTCTCGATCATGGCGTTTCCGGGCCCTTTCTGCATCGTTATCAATGTAGATCTAGGGCCCTCGTCGCCATGGTGGCGTGATGAATGGTGGAATAGGCTCTTGCTTGTTGAGATCGCGTACTTGCTTACTCCTCAGTGCCTCGTAGGCTTTCTGCCAAGGGGTTTTGTGTGCTCTGTAGTTCTTGTCGATTACTACTAGTACCGGTTCGTGTGGCTCGTAGCATGCAATTTTCGCGATGGCTCTAGACGAGGACAGTCGAGTAACGACGTCCGCGTTGTGCTTCCAGATCTGCTGCTCGATGGGAAGAAGGAACGTCTCCACGTCAAGCGCGACCCTCGATGTTGCTCTGTAGGCGCCGCATATGCTTCTTGCTGCTCTTGCTTGGATGCTGCGTAAGGCGTCTACCGTCTTGTGCGTGTATCCGTGCTTCTTGTCGTTGAGGTTGGCGTTGGACCAGATGGAGCAAGCGTACATCATCTGCAGGAGCGCGATGGCTTCGTACAGTCTGCGCATGTCTTGCAGTCGGACGCCCTAGGTAGAGCTGCCCAGGCTGCTTAGCATGTGCACTGTGCGAGTTGCCTTTTGTCTAATAGTCTCCACTTGCTCCCTCTACTTTAGCTTAGTGTCTAGGGTCAACCCGAGGTACTTGCATGTTAGTGACGGCTTTATCTCGCCCCACTCTGTCTAAACAGGCGTGTCGACGTTGATGCGTTTGCGCGATCTTGTGAAGTGGGTTAGTTGGAACTTGTCGGGAGCGAAGACCGATGCGTGCGTGGTTGCCCATCGCTGTGCCTTCTCGAATATTGTGCCCAATATCTCGCACGTTCGTTCTGTGGTCTTTCCCCAGGCGAGGATAGCCACGTTATCGATGTATCCTGTTGAGATAGCATCTGTCTACTCGTTGCACTGCTCGATCAAGTTGGCATTGTAGAATAGATAGAGCATAGAAGAGAGTAGCAAGCCCTAGGGAATACCTGTATTTATCGCGTAGTCTTTAGACTTAAACCTATTAATTAGGATGTGCGTGTGTCTGTTGCTTAAAAAGCTTGCTATCTAGCGCACTGTATTTTCGTCGACCTTCTGCTTTTGCAGGTTGTAGAGTAGCTAACGTACTCCACAAGCGAGCCGGTCACCCAAGCGAGCCGGTCACTTAATTTTACACCAAAAATTGAGATTTTTGCACCTTAATAACTCCACAACCAGATGATAGAATTGTCTAAAAATCAAAATGCTATGCTTTACCTATGTCAAGATCAGTTGCCCTGGAGATCTAAGCTCTATCCTTAACGTGTGTAGAGTTATTAGAAAGTACGCTAAAATAATCCCTGTATTTTGATTTTTGTTTAATAACTCCGGTGCGACTGATACAGAATCCTAGCGCTTCTATAGAATTGATCTTTACGTAGATGCAGCATAGTATTTTAAGTTTTAGACAATTCTATTATCTGGTTGTAGAGTTATTAAGGTGCAAAAATCTTAATTTTTGGTGTAAAATTGAGTGACCGGCTCGCTTGGGTGACCGGCTCGCGTGTGGAGTACGTTACTAAGCTTAACGTGGTTCACCAGCGAGCGGGCCACCCCACCGAGTGGGCCAGCAAACCACACCAAAGCGCCTACGCAGCGACGTAGCGCAACACCACAACAAATTACTGTACTGTACATAATAGCGTAATATTATTCAGAAGCGTCGCTATCATCTACGTCCTCTATTTCTACCTTGCAGGTGCGGGAGTTATGCCCAACCTCGCTGCAACGGCCGCAGCGTCTCTCTGCGCGCACCCTCTTCGCAGGCGTCTCGCCCTCCTCACGACTACCACCCTCCTTTTCAGCAATCAGGTCAGATACCTCACCAACTGTAAGAGTCTCCTCTGCGCGTATATACCGCCTTTTACGGGTTTTGCGCTTTGTAAGCGTATCAACAGCGTCTCGAAGGCGGCCTATTTCCTCCTGCACCAACACCATATTATAAGCTATCTGCTGAGCGCCTTTACTTAGCTGCTTGACCTGCTCATCTAATGAACAACAACCCAGTTGCGAGGTAGACCAGTGAACCAGGAGGAGATAAGGACCTTGCCTGCAAAGATGAGGAAGGGTGGGATAATGCGCCCCGTCGCAGCGACGCCTTGGACCAGGGTAACCCACTCGCGATCGCCAGGCTGTAGTTTCTTCTGTTTCCCAGGTTTCTCTGAGCCTGTAACAACAAGCTGAGAGGATATCTTGCCCATCATGAAGCCAGACTCATCAAAGTTCCAGGTGTCCTCATCTACGATACCATACTTCGCCTTCATCGATTGAACCAGGCTGAACCAGGGCCGGATAACCGCTGGGTCTTCGCAGGCAGCTCGCTGGCGATGGTACGGACGACTCCATGGCGTGCGCAGCTCAGGTGTACGCGCGATAAACCTATCAACCCAGTTCTTGCCTGTAGGCTTCCCGCCACGCTCTCGCAGCAGTCTATCAGCCATAGCTCGTACGTGTAGCTTCGAGGGCGGTACGCCACGTAGACTCTCGTCAAGTATCCGCTGTATAATCACCTCCTCTTCTAGCTTTGTAAGGCGCTTTGAATTCGGCTCGCAATCGCGTCGATAGCGTTTCCCGTCGCGTCGGTGTTGCACAGTTGTTCGAGGGACGTTGTAGATAGCTGCAGCGCGTCTTTCACTTTGGAACTGGTTTGATTGGATATCAGAGATAGCAAGCTGTATATCAGCTTCAGTATAGGTTCTGGGAGCTTTGCGTTGTTGCGACATTACGTGTTGTTGTCGCGAAGGCGCTTTGGTGGGGTTTGCTGGCCCACTCGGTGGGGTGGCCCGCTCGCTGGTGAACCACGTTAGTTTATAAATTTACCACGTGGTTGTGGCTGGCGATTTTTTGACAGTTATATACAATCGGGTGCCAAAAGTCTGTTCGCGTTGACGCATGGACCACCACAACCACATTTGATTACCAACTTCAAAGCAGTATAACTCTCTACTACATAGACCAAATAAGACAATTAGGGTTGCAAATTAATCGCATTACGCTTAGTATCTAGTCTGGTAGCCCTTTGCACGTCGCACAGCGTCTAGGCGTCGTGGCATAGACCTAATAAGGCGTTTGATCAGTGCGTCAGGTATAGCAGCCCATGCCTCAATCAACCCCAATTCGAACGCCTCCCACTCAGCTAGAGAGTCTCCCATATAGTCAAATTCAGGATGCAGCTCATGGAGCTTCTTTTTAAGTGCCCACCACATGTGTTCAATAGGGTTAAGGTCAGGTGAGTATGGTGGCCATTTGATCGTAGCAACACCATGAACCTCTAGCCACTCCTTCGAGACCTGGGAAGTGTGGATAGGTGCGTAATCCTGCATAAACCACTCGCCTGGCCTGTAGCTGTCCTGGAGACCTTCCTCAAGTGCTCGTATGTAGCTCTGAGCTGTGTATCCATTGCGTTTGGCTGATGTGTCGCGATTCATAATTACTAGACGACTACGCCTTGCTCGGCCACCTGGAGTCATCCATATTGAGCCCCATACCATACGAGCAGGTTGGCGAGCAGTGGTGACCTCCTCAACCATCTCGTGCGACCATTTATCCTCAGGTAGTCGCCATACCCAGGGCGTGTTGTGGCCAGATCCACGAGCAACGCTGCACTCGTCACTGAACCTGATAGTACGCCTCCCAAAATCAAACCCCAGCCATTTATTAGTAAGATTGAGGCGTTCCGCAGCTGTGTTCTTGTTGATTTTTGGCCTACGTCTCGCTCTGAACTTGCGGTATCCCTCGTCAGCCATTGCGCGCTGCACAGTACGCTTAGAAACGCTGGGGTAGGTAGTATTGGCGTCCCACAGTCCAGCCTCCTCCATAAGCTTGTGGTACTCAATACCTGGGTTTTTCCGAGCAATCCGTAGCAGCCGGCGATGGTCTCTACTAGTCAATGTAGGTGGCCGGCCTGTCCGAGGCTGCGTTGTGGTGCTGCAGCTGGTTGTCCATCGGAGTACTGTTTTCTGTACGCACCGCTGCGAGCAGTCCAGCGCGTCAGCAACTTCGCTTGTCGACACACCAGCCTCAACCTGGGCTAAGCAGTATATCCGTTGGGCTTCTGATAATTCACCTCCGCGCACTCGATTTGATGAAATTTTAGTGCTAAAAGCTCTCATATTGATGTAGTCGTGTGTAGTTGAAGAAGATACCCCTCTTTAGAGTTCGCGTTGTTGAAATGGTCTGTGCACACGCGCGAACAGACTAAAGTCCTAGTACAGTAACGTAAAGCACCACCGAGCCGGCAACACCACCGAGCCGGCAACTTTTCCTTGGCATTGCGAACACCATGTACAAAACAAGCAATTACTTACTACCCTCTGCAGAACCCGCGTACGACGCACTTGTATTAGATGCAGAATCTTCTTCTGCATCTTTTTGGCACGTACGAGCGTTGTGCCCAGTCTTTCCACAGTTGCCACAGTGCCGTTGACCTGGCTGGGCTCTTTCTTGACCACTACCACTGCGCGCTCTCTTTGACACCGTACGAGCTGCAGCTGCGCTCTCAGCTACAAACAACGCTGCAGCACCATACTCTATTGTCCCACCATACTGAATCTGCTTTCTTTTACGCCCTTTGCGCTTAGTAACCTCTGCTAATTGCTCCTCAAGCTCTCGTACACGAGCCTTAATAAGAACATTTTCATGCAGCATCTCCTCAGCTCCTTTTACTAGCTTTGAGAACCCTTCCTGAGCAGATGTTGGTGACCGTACGAAGCGCTCGCTTACAAGCTTTGACTGCGACCCAAATTCGTACGTATTGCTTGGTGTTTGGGATTGCCATGGTGTTTCTAGTAGAGGTACTGGTGGAGGGGTATGAAATCGCACTTCAAGCCGATCAATGACTACCTGCGCGTCAGTAGGCACTAGTCCTGATGCCTGAAAGGCCTTCTTGCAGTTATTGTACGTAAACACGTCGAAAAACGCGTCTCTAAAGGCTGGGAGGAAGCCTTCCTTGTTAATGTGGAAGACGCGTTTGGATGCCAAGGCTCGTACGCGTTGGGAGTACTTCAGTTTCAACGGTGAGAAACACACCACATCAAGTGGCTGAAGTATGTGTGATGAGTGAGGAGGCATACAGAGGGTTAAGATTCTGTTCTCCAGGCAGTAGTCCTTAAAATTCTGGTTGAGATGGCTCTCATGGCCGTCCAAGATAAGCAGCCTGTACAACCCCTTCTGACGCGCTCTTGTATGCACGTCAAAATGCTTCAACCACTCAAGACCAAGCGCGTTGTTTGTCCATCCGTTCTCAGAGACAGAGAGCTTCCAGTCGTACGGTATATTAGTCTCCTCATACCAGGCAGAGATGTGGACACGCCCCTTGTAGATAATGAAGGGTGGGATAGCATACCCAGCAGCGCAGATGCTCTGGATAACTGTAACCCACTCCCGATCGCCTGGCTGAATAAGGTTTGGTCTTGTACGCCTCTCTGAGCCTGTAACAACCTTCATTGAGCCAATAACTCCCATCTGGAAGCCGGTCTCATCAAAGTTGTGGATGTCCTCATCTAGGACCCCATACTTGTCTTTTGTCTCCTGTACGAGCTTGAACCACGCGCTGATAACCTCTGGATCTTCCTGGAGTATTCTCTGACGGTCCTTTGCGCGATTGAAAGCCATCTTGAGTTCTTCCGTACGCGACACAAATCGCTCAGCCCAGTTCTTGCCAATAGGTGTCCCACCACGTACAGCCACGCCTCTGAATACACACAAGGGAACCACCCTGATGTACACACACTGCTCAGTCTCCCCAATTGGAAGGGGAGCTGTAGTTCTGAAATGGTAGCAATACCCGCGCAGGCAAGAAATGCTTTCTAAGGTAGTGTGGCAGCACTGTAATTCCATAGCTTAGCACGTCCTATATGCCCTTCGGGAGGCGGTGATGGTGGACTTAATCCCCATCCTATGGACGAAAATCGAATACCAACCAACCAACCAACCACGTACAGCCACCCCGAACATCAACTTTTCCAGGTCAGCGAAAGGTCGATTTCCATCGATTTTTCGTTCAAACACGACTCAAATGCCTTCTTAAATCTGTTTCCCAACGTCCTCTCCCCGCTGCAGGCGTTGTGGCAGGCGCGCTGCCCTCTTTTGTCTTTCAGCTCTTCGCTGAGCTGAAATGTCTTCAAAATGGCTCGTGCGCTACTCAGATTTTCACGTTCGGTCGAAGGCCACAACCACCACCAAGACAAGGAGACAGTTTTGCCACTCCTTGTTCTTGCAGTATAAGGGCATCGCCAGGCCTACCGCAAGGCTCTCCACGCGAAGAGCTACGGCGCAATTCGACAGAGCACCGGCTCTCCACACCCACAACGATGAGAGCTGCTTTCAGCTCTCTGAAGACCGACTGTCAGCGTCCCAGACCTGACACAACACGCAAACAAGGCAGCCAGCATGGCCTTAGATTTCACGACCCTTGGGGATAAAGAAGAAGGACAGGCCTGGCTCTGCCTACCTACTACACCTATCTCCTCAGACACAGGCATGGCCAAGCCTAGTACAAAGGCTCTCCTCGCGCAGAGCCACGGCTTCGATTCGGCAGGGCACCGGCTCTCCACACCTACCTACTCTTTCCTTTTCTTTCTCTCACGGCACTAAAATGCCTCTGAACACACACAAGGGTCCCACCCTAATGTACACACACTGCTCAGTCTCCGCAATTGGAAGGGGAGCTGTAGCTCTGAAATGGTAGCAATACCCGCGCAGGCAAGAAATGCTTTCTAAGGTAGTGTGTCAGCACTGTAATTCCATAGCTTAGCACGTCCTATATGCCCTTCGGGAGGCGGTGATGGTGGACTTAATCCCCATCCTATGGACGAAAATCGAATACCAACCAACCAACCAACCACGTACAGCCAACAGTTTATCTGCAATATCTGCCACCTCACACAGCCGGGGGCAAATCCACGCGAATCAAGGTCAAGGATGTATCGTACGATCGTTTGCTCTTCTGTCGCAGAGAGCTTTCGGCCGTTGGGCGTAGCAGACAGCCGGAAGGTGATTTTGTTCTGCCGATCAGAGAGCCGTTGATGTGGGACGTTGTATGCTAGAGCAGCAAGATGCACGCTCTCAAATTGACCTGATTCGTACGCCTGGAGTGCGAGGTCTATCCTGCCTTCTTGCTGGAGTAGCTTAGCTTTGCGTTGTTGAGCCATTGTTGTTTGTACGTGGTGTTCGCAATGCCAAGAAAAAGTTGCCGGCTCGGTGGTGTTGCCGGCTCGGTGGTGCTTTACGTTATAATAATTGATATTCGTGCTTACAATCGGGTGCCAAAAGTCTGTTCGCGTTGACGCATGGACCACCACAACCACATTTGATTACCAACTTCAAAGCAGTATAACTCTCTACTACATAGACCAAATAAGACAATTAGGGTTGCAAATTAATCGCATTACGCTTAGTATCTAGTCTGGTAGCCCTTTGCACGTCGCACAGCGTCTAGGCGTCGTGGCATAGACCTAATAAGGCGTTTGATCAGTGCGTCAGGTATAGCAGCCCATGCCTCAATCAACCCCAATTCGAACGCCTCCCACTCAGCTAGAGAGTCTCCCATATAGTCAAATTCAGGATGCAGCTCATGGAGCTTCTTTTTAAGTGCCCACCACATGTGTTCAATAGGGTTAAGGTCAGGTGAGTATGGTGGCCATTTGATCGTAGCAACACCATGAACCTCTAGCCACTCCTTCGAGACCTGGGAAGTGTGGATAGGTGCGTAATCCTGCATAAACCACTCGCCTGGCCTGTAGCTGTCCTGGAGACCTTCCTCAAGTGCTCGTATGTAGCTCTGAGCTGTGTATCCATTGCGTTTGGCTGATGTGTCGCGATTCATAATTACTAGACGACTACGCCTTGCTCGGCCACCTGGAGTCATCCATATTGAGCCCCATACCATACGAGCAGGTTGGCGAGCAGTGGTGACCTCCTCAACCATCTCGTGCGACCATTTATCCTCAGGTAGTCGCCATACCCAGGGCGTGTTGTGGCCAGATCCACGAGCAACGCTGCACTCGTCACTGAACCTGATAGTACGCCTCCCAAAATCAAACCCCAGCCATTCATTAGTAAGATTGAGGCGTTCCGCAGCTGTGTTCTTGTTGATTTTTGGCCTACGTCTCGCTCTGAACTTGCGGTATCCCTCGTCAGCCATTGCGCGCTGCACAGTACGCTTAGAAACGCTGGGGTAGGTAGTATTGGCGTCCCACAGTCCAGCCTCCTCCATAAGCTTGTGGTACTCAATACCTGGGTTTTTCCGAGCAATCCGTAGCAGCCGGCGATGGTCTCTACTAGTCAATGTAGGTGGCCGGCCTGTCCGAGGCTGCGTTGTGGTGCTGCAGCTGGTTATCCATCGGAGTACTGTTTTCTGTACGCACCGCTGCGAGCAGTCCAGCGCGTCAGCAACTTCGCTTGTCGACACACCAGCCTCAACCTGGGCTAAGCAGTATATCCGTTGGGCTTCTGATAATTCACCTCCGCGCACTCGATTTGATGAAATTTTAGTGCTAAAAGCTCTCATATTGATGTAGTCGTGTGTAGTTGAAGAAGATACCCCTCTTTAGAGTTCGCGTTGTTGAAATGGTCTGTGCACACGCGCGAACAGACTAAAGTCCTAGTACAGTATATGCCAGACCTAAGCTCTCATCAGAATCTCACTCTGCCACAACACTACAACACCACAATATTACCCTATTTAGTATATTGTATATATATCTGTAGGCTTAAGGATCTTCTATCTAAAAGAGGGGGAAGAGAAGGGATTTAGTCCAGGCCAGCAGACCGCAATTAAGTCTACGAACACCACCACTTAAGTAGGCGTCTGTTAGTCTAGACTAAATCCACATGCTTTTTAAGCTTGTAGGTTTAATTCAATCTGACTACAGCTATCTTTTTGCTCTACTAGCGACTATACAATTGCTGTGGTGTTAATTTAGGAGGGTTGGGGGGGGGTACTACCCCAGGAAATCGATCGTCGGCTGCTATCACGGGTATCTCAACAACCTCACACGTGACGATTTTTCAAACAAATTCAAACGGATTCAATAATTGGAAGCAGGTATATTGATTTTGTTTGATTATTGGGAGCAGTGGGGATTTGTTTGATTGTTTTGAAGTAATCAAACAAAATCAAAACAATATTATTGAATCCATTTGATTGTTGACATCTCTGCTGACCAGATCCAAAACGAGGTGTGGAAGGTCCTTAAAGAAGACATAGCAGACAGCGCCGCTGCCGCGATTACTCAAATGCTCAGGGACGGAGACGTCCCCATGTGCCTAAAGGAGTCAACCACAGTGGTACTTAGGAAGGAGAAGAAAAAGGACTACTCTCTCCCAGGCAGCTACCGGCCTATCGCCCTCGAAAACACGATGGCAAAAATCGTCGAAAAAATTGTCGCAAACAAGATCACAGCCGCGATGGAAGACAGGGAGCTCACACCCTGGAACCAAATGGGAGGCCGCAAGAACAGGTCCACACTCACGGCGATGGAACTACTCACAGGCACACTAACCACGGCGTGGGGTGCGGGGCAACCAGTGGTCTCGGTACTGGCGCTAGACCTAGCAGGAGCCTTCGACAACGTAGCCCACGACAGACTCACGTGGGTCCTCCGACGGAAGGGATTCCCAGAGTGAATAGTAGTATATGTGGAGGCGTTCCTCAAGAACAGACGGACGAAGATAAGCTTTAACGACTTCGACAGCCCATGGATAGAGACCAATACTGGCATTCCCCAGGGATCGACTCTCTCACCAATACTCTTCCTCCTCTTCATATCCGACCTCCTCCAGGAGCTGGGTACAGTCCAAGACAAATGTCTGGGATTCGGGTTTGTAGACGACACCAACATCATGGCGTGGGGACCGTCCGCCGCGGACAACTGCCGGAGGCTCGCCACTGCCCACACGCGGTGCGAGCAGTGGGCATCGCGCTTCGGAGCTAGGTTTGCGCCGGAGAAATACCAACTAATGCACCTCACGAGGAGACGGAACAGGGGGGGAGACCTCCTCTCCACGGTCACGGTAGGAGACCAGCCAGCGGAGTTGGTCACATCTATGAGAGTGTTAGGAGTGTGGGTGGACCCTAAACTCTCATGGAAGACCCACATCCAGAAGGCAGCGGCGAAGGGGGAGGCAGCATTCCAAGCCATGTCCAGAATCACGGCGTCGTCATAGGGACCGTCAGTACGCAAATCGAGACTGATCTACACAGCGGTCACGAGGCCAATCATGGTGTACGGCTCCCAGACATGGTCCGCTGGCAAGGGAGGTACCGGAATCCGTGAGACAGCGCTTCGAAAACTCCTCATGGTCCAGAACAAATGCCTACGGAAGACACTTGGGGCCTATAAGAGGACGCCAATAGCAGCAATCGAGAAGGAAAGTGGCACACCACCACTGGCACTGTACATCAGGACAGTGGCACTACAGTGGGCAGTCACAACAGCGAACCACTCAGTCACTAGGCAAATCAAGACAGCACTAGAGGAGGTGTGGCAGTCCGCCAGGACAGGAGGACGAGCAGCGAGAAGGGGCAGACCAGCCAGACACATCGCCTAGCCAGCGACGGACATAGAAGGTGTGCGCCGGGCCGGCGCCACGATCGTGAAGGAAAGAGAGACCCAACGCCAGGCCTCGCTGGCCAGCACGGGAAAAGAGGGCAGGACCCGCGGCCGGCAGATCCAATCCAGGAGCAAAGTCAAGGAGATAGCCCGTGACCTCACAGAGAAATGGAAGGAGAGGTGGGAATGCGTGGCAGCGAAGCCACGCAGATCGGCACCTACATGGAAAGAGGGCTGGGAGTTCCAACCCCTCCACCTGTACGACGACGTCCCTAAACACGTGGCTACAGCGATCGTGCTACTCCGCACGGAAGTACTGGGACTTAAGGCATGGTTAGCGGGCATAGGGGTGCCAGGTGCCGACCCAGCCTGCACATGCGGTCACTCGAGGCAGACCCTCACACACATCCTCTCGTTTTGCCCGGACCAGAAGGATGCGAGGCTCAAACTGATGGAGAGGGCAGGCACGACGGACCTTCCCCGACTACTCCGTGACTGGGAGAAAGTCGCGGCGGCAGGGAGATGGCTACTGGACACGGGGCTACTAGAGCAGTTCAGAGTAGCCCTTGAGGTAGAACAGACTAATACCGGGGGGTGGTCCCCGTTTGCAGCTATAGGCTAAGAACCACACAAGCCCTTCTGCTCCCCTACAACAGGGCAGCACCGACAAGGAAGGAGCGGAACTTGCACGGAGAAACGCAGCGAGGGAAGAGGCAGGGGTGTTTAGCTCGACTAGAGCATGTTGGCCCTGTACACGGAGACGAGTACATAGTGTTTATAGACCCGAAAGGGAACCAGGTAGCACTCTAAATTAAATTATATATTATGTCTGAATAACACCTTTTTATAGAGCTTGGTGAGGTAACCAAGACAGGCAGTTAGGCACTTACCGTGAATGCAGACCGTATCCGACGCGACCCCGCCACAATTGCACAGCAGACTCGTGCCCAAGTCGCAATCTCAGCCTGTCTCGTTTGGCCGCACTACAGCCAGACTGTTAATGTCTGACTGCCGATCATCAACCGTAGAGTTCAATAATAACACGAAAGACAATCGGGCCTGAGCGGTTACACGAAAATATCCGAAGGTTGCTAAAAGCTTTTGCCCGAGATTTGCAGACTGAAGCCAATAAGGATCTCGAAAGACTGGCAGCACGGCTAGTCTGGTTGAAGGCTTCGTACGTTGCCCAGTCCATTATTGAGAAGTTTGAGGTCAAACCAACTGTTGGTTCGGCTTCACACCGTCACCGTGACGAGATTTCCGACGAGGAAGACGCAGAAGAAGAAATTCAAGATGAGCCAGTTGACGAAGACCTTATCCAGGACCTCTTCAAATTTCACAAGTTCCTCGTCGGAGGAGACGCTTTTGTGAAGTTTACGAAACAGCTGGCAGCCTTCGTCCTTCCGAGGTCTGAGGTGCATGCTGGCAACACCGCAGGGGAAATCAGAACAAACCAGCGTACCTTGCGAGACACTGAGGATGGTTCTTCAAAACGAGACGAAGAAAAAGATCAAAGAACACGACAAGATCGAAGCATATCATGGAGAAGTCAAAGGAGACTTGCAAGTGTGTTCACTGCGGCAGGATTTCTTGAGCAGCCTCTTGACTCCGGATGGGTCCGATTGAGATGGCAATGTGTGAGTTCACACGGATGCCCAATAGTCAAAAGACTCGGAGCATACACTGACAATCGGACAGAGATGCGGCGAAACCTTCTTTGGTGATGTGAAGGAGTATCGTGCCGGTGGAGTTGAAGAACTCAGAGAAAATGAGCCGCTCTACAGGTGCCAGAGTGACGGTCACGCCCTATGACAAGTCCACCACAAACCAGAATTGGACGTTCAAAGCACCGACGTGGGCACGAAGGCTTACAGGCAGCTCATCATCTAGCCGAACAAGGGCGTTGAGTACTACGGGGTGCTTACCACAACACAATGGCTCGCATGACTTGACGAACCAGTCGAACTCCATTACAGCATCAGCGCCGGCAACACCCATCAATCCATCATCCGCACCAAAACTGTATTTGCTGGCCTGCGCACATCGAACTCAGCGCCGCAAGTGCCTTCTTCAAAACCCCGTGGATATGGTGTCGACGGATCGAGCACTGTTTTGTTTCATGAAGCAACAGCTCAAACGAAATTGCAGCGTTCTTCACAGCATTTTCTCAATGAGAAGTGTCCAAGGGATGTTCTTCGTCAAGGTCAGTCCATCGGTTACCACTGCACAGCTCTCAGCTTTAACTTTGTTTAGTTCCGTCTACGCATGGGCAATACAGTCGAAGTCCGAGACCACAATCCATGCTGTATGTCCTCCCAATCAGCCTCATGCGAATGCATACCGCCCAGTCCGAAAGTCGAACCCTCACCAGATGCTGAATACCGCTATACGCCGGCTGGGCCCCTCGCAACATGGCCGCCGGTATTGTCTCAGGATCTGATGCACATGCTCTGCTCTCCGCAGTGTATCGATGAACGAGAGACCTGGGTCCTGGACCAGCTACCTAAGCGGACCCGAGGGGAACTAGAAGAGAGGGCTGGACAACCTGTAGAGGGCTGGGGCATATACTACCAAGAGGGCGTAAATTTCGACATGATTATGGGCGTGGTTTTCTGTATCTTCGTTCTGGCCAGTTTGCTCTTTGGCATTCTTTGGACGGTGTTCGAGCACGATGTTCAGGGTGCTTTTGGTATCAGTTCGTACATGGTGACAGCAAGTGGCATCTTCTTGGCGTGGATGGCGAGTCGCGCAAAGAACTAGTGGTGAAAGGTCTACTTGTGGCGCTGGAGCTAGCCATCAAGCAGAAGATGTACATGTTCATCAAATAGATGTCACCAATTTATGGAAATAATGTCACAAATTTAAACTGATGATGCTTCGTCCTTTATCCGCTCGTAAGGCTGATGGCCGGTGAAATCGGCGCCCAAGCTCCGAATGCCAAGCGCAACCGCCGCCGTGCACATCATCGAGCCGCAACTCTACAGCCCCAAACATTGTCGCCGCGCCGTCACCATCGTACCTTCCTCTGCATACCGCCTCACCTCCCACTCGTCTTTGAGCCCATATCACTGGACGAAACCTACGACACCCTACGCAACGACCACAACGCCACCCCGCCACCATGTCTAGCGGAGAGGTGCTCAAGGCGGACAAGGACTTCTCTAAAGAGGCCGACGTCCAAATTCCGAAGGCCGAGAAGCTCGGATCTGTAAGCTTCGGCTGAAGAGGAGCTCGGATGAAGCTAACAAGACGTCAAGAGCAATGCACAAGCTGCCATCGACCAGCTACTCCCACTCGAGAAGAAGACACGCCAGGTACAAGCTACGACACGCTCCGCGCACGCACCCATGAGCTCACACATACTAGGCTTCAGATCTCGCATCCACCTCCCGCGTCATCATCGCCATCGTCACAATAGCCAAGAAGGCAAATGACTGGAACCTCATGAACGAACAAGTGCTTCTGCTCTCGAAGAAGCATGGACAGCTCAAACAGGCCACCACCAAAATGGTGCAGACCGTCATGACCTTCCTTGACGACACTCCCAACCTCGACACAAAGCTCTCTGTCATCGAGACGCTGAGGACAGTGACTGAGGGCAAGGTAAGCAATACACGAACAGTATAATTGGGTTGAGGATTAACAGAGGTTGCAGATCTTCGTTGAGGTCGAACGCGCCCGTGTTACCCGGATATTGTCAGACATCAAGAAAGAGCAAGGCGACATCGCCGCGGCCACAGACATCCTCTGCGAGCTTCAGGTGGAGACGTTCGGCTCCATGACGCGACGAGAGAAGACCGAGTTCATCCTGCAGCAAGTTTCGCTTTGCATAGAGAAGGGCGAGTGGACACAAGCTGGTATATTGAGCAGGAAGATCAGCACACGGTACTTCCAGCGCAGGCCAAAGAAGACACCCGAGCAGCTGGAGAAGGACCAGAAGGAGCGCGAGGAGAAGGAGAAGACTCGAAGCGCAGACGACCCGCCAATCGAGCCTGAGGATGATGTGACAGACCTGAAGTTGAGGTACTACGAGCAGCAGATTACCCTGGCGAAGCACGACGACAAGTACCTTGAGGTCTGCAAGCACTATCGACAAGTACTGGACACCGAGGCTGTTGAGGAGGACCCCAAGAAGCTTCGGGCGGTATGTTACGCCATGAAATACAACATAGCAAGAAACTAACAATAGCTGCAGATCCTTCAGCGCGTCATCTACTTCATCATCCTTGCACCTTACGACAACGAGCAGTCTGACCTCATCCACCGCATCCAGCGCGACACACGCAACTCGCAGATTCCGCAAGATGCGCAGCTAGTGAAGCTCTTCACCATTCCCGAGTTGATGAGGTGGCCCATGGTCTCGAAGCAGTTCGGACCCCACCTGACGGACACTGACGTTTTCGATGCGGAGAAGGACGATTCGGATGACGAGAAGGCACACAAGAGGTGGCAGGATCTGCGAAAGCGTGTTATTGAGCACAACGTGCGCGTGGTTGCCAAGTACTACACGCGCATTCAGATCCCTCGCCTGACTGAACTTCTGGACCTGACGGAAGACGAGACGGAGAAGTACATTAGCGAGCTGGTGACGGCAAAGACGATCTATGCCAAGATCGACCGACCGGCGCGCATCGTCACTTTCTCCAAGCCACGCGACTCGGACGACATCCTGAATGAGTGGAGCGGGAATATGAAGAGCCTGCTTGGTCTTCTGGAGCGTGTCGACCATCTCATCACCAAGGAAGAGATGATGGCGCGCATCCAGCCCACGAATGTCGACAAGAAGGCGACTAAGGGCAAGGCAAAATGAGTGATGAAGATGATATGACGAAGAATCATGATTAGTCTAGATTTGGAAGGCCGTCTATGGTCGCCTTCGTGCATGCATTGCGCATGTAATATAGACATGTATACAGATGCAAGTCTATGCCTTGTCCATCTATGCGTGAACGCCGCGCTTTGAGATGCTGGGATGACCGGACTGGAAACGGTTCAGAATGGCACATGCATGTCTTCAACACTTTCCTCGTCCTTCTTGGGCCCCTCAGCCTTGTGGAGAACCTCGTTGATGAAACCGATCAACGCGTTCACACTCGCTTTCTGCGTGCTCGGCAAGAAATGACCACCAGGATGATATACCACTCTTCCTTCACTTTCCTCGCAAGCCTCGACCAATGCAAGACTCCTGCTCTCTTCCACCACGGTATCTAGTGAGCCCAAGAAATGCAAGACCGGTGTCTTGATCTTCGGCTCGTAGAAAGCATGATACGGGTTCTGCCCCCTCGCCGCGAATCCCGAATAACTGACGGCAAATTTCAGCGGTGGGTGTATGTACCCCTCCATGTAACCCGTATCCTCCTGAAAGCTCTCCGGGTACCGCATACCTCCCTCGTTCTGCATCTTCTCAAACGCCTCGCGCCGCCCAGGCTCAAGCAAGCTCGCGACCATAGCCGCCGCCGCACCACCCTGCGAAAACCCAATCACGCCATCAAACGGGCCCTCGCTCTTCAACACGTCCGCGATCCTCCCCAACCCTTCTTCCAACCCCGAATACATGTACGGCTCGCCATCGCCCTTCCGGCGCCACCACGCCCACGCATCGACTTCCTCGTCCTCGCTGCCGTCTTTCTTCTCCTCGCCGTGCAGGACCGAGACGTCGGTGGGCGAGAGGCGGAGCGGTGCGGTGGGGAATGAGAGCATTATGCCCGCGGGAAAGGCTTTTGTGAGCGTTTTTCGCAGCGCCCCGGTTTTGGCTTGGAAGAGCGGCCCGGATTGCGTGAAGCCGTGCAGCCAGAGGATCTTTATTGGGCGCGAGGGCGGTGGCGCGGCGGACATGTTGCGGTAGTGCCAGATGGCGCCGAAGTTGGTGAGGGTGATGTTGCGTGGGACGAAGGGTTTTGAGGGGTGCGCGGGCATGGGGTGGGAGGGGTTGAGGTGGGGGGAGGGGGAGTCAGGAAAGATGGATAAGCGTTCTTACTAACACTCGTATGTACTGAAGATAATTACCTACAAGGAATTGAGCGTTGGATTAGGTCAAGCAAGTCACAAGTATGTCTTTAGATTCAATTTTGTTTGCAACAGAGCACTGTGGGCAATTGCAGTCGTACCCAGCCACGCATCCGCGGCGCGTCAAGACAGAAGCATGATTCTACTCTTTGAACATTCCTTTCGTGCATACAAGGATCCAAGCGAGTTTTGCCTTCTTTGTCGTTAGCATGGTTTTGACGCGTACATGTTTGCATGACTAAGTTAGTCGCTCCACTGCACCTTCCTGCCTCCCTCCGACTAAGACATCCATCCATCCTCCACGGTCAGAACCATTTCTCCAACAGTTCTAGCAACACCACGTATCAGGTGAGTAATTGAGAACGATTATCCAGATACTAGCCAGTGACAGCCCTGATGGAACAACACTCAACCCTGGCATGTGCACGAATCGACTCTGTTTCGACACCGAGCCTGTACAGGCTCTATTACATCAACTCTCATTTACCCCCCTGCGAGGAACGACACAGCGGTCACCATGTTGAACGAACGTTGTCTCAGCACCAGTCCTATTACATGTGTCCTGACCGTCGAGCATAGTCTCATCAAGTAAGCTCATCCATGCATGTAAATGTGGAGACTGACCAACACCTGACCTGAGCGATGACACCTGCCTTAGACATGGTCAGTGAATGTTTTAATGTATAATGATTTAATTGTAGTCGTTCATATCTTGGTAATTAGCCA
The DNA here is from genome assembly GCA_009982855.1 of Lizonia empirigonia. Classification (NCBI taxonomy): domain Eukaryota; kingdom Fungi; phylum Ascomycota; class Dothideomycetes; family Pseudoperisporiaceae; genus Lizonia; species Lizonia empirigonia. The sequence goes on along the minus strand of JAADKA010000001.1, from coordinate 334,359 downwards.
TTTTTGACCACGTCTCTAACATTCACTACCAAACCTTCATATTTCCCAAGTCACTGCAAGACGTCACAGCCGCTGCACTTTTCCATACTTTACACTTCTTTTCTTCCGACTTCTCCAGAAGAGATCCTGCGAAACTATGAACAGGCTTAAAAGTAGGCCTTCGAGCGTCCCTCTGCCGCCCTCGCCCACAAAGCCACGCGAGTATTCAGACAATGACAAGGATTCCGTCTCCTCACGAGAGTCACTAATCTTGCCCGAGTCGAAATTCACCAAGGTGCTAAAATCTTTGCAAAAGAAATCGAGTACCTTTCCACTGCAACAAAAGGCCCGCTCTCCCTCTCTCCCAACCCCCCCGGTCGTCACACCACAGCGTGAAGCTCCGAAATGGCCGTTTCGACACTCAGGACCCTCACCAGTCCTCACATCAGCATCCGCTATCTCTGTGAGTGAGCTTGGAGACCACTTTGTCCGTATAGTGCCGAACTATGCAGAGCTGCAAGCGCGACTAAAACGACGACGCAAGGCGACTGAGGAACGGGTCAAGAAGATGCGGGCATATCTTGGGGTCGAGACGCCCAAGCCAACCGTTCAAGAAGTCAACCACCCATTCGTCGCCAACAAAAGGACTGGCAAGCAGACTATATCGCACCAGAGGATCGACAGCGGAAGTCACGACCACGCCGACAGCGACGCCTTTCACGGACAGCAGAAACGGGATGCAACGAGCACATCCGCAACCTCATAAAACAAAGCGTCCACACTCGTTCCCCTAACAGAGGACTTTCTATACTACTCCCTGATGCGCAAGCGTGACCGTAGTATACTTGAGTTTGACTGCGTGGCGTGCCAGGGCACCCACCGGACTTCACTGCAGGACGCTGGAGCAGTGGTGTGGATACTACACGGGTGCAGACACTTCCTTCATGAGGCATGTTTCGACAAGATGCGCGACATTGAGTCTCCTTTGTGTTGCTTTAACTGCGAGGTGCTGGCGCGGAAGATGCAACGCTACAGCCGCGATGAAATGGCCTTGCGGCACAAGCGTCTGTTGAAAGAGACTCGCACTAACGACTGAGACGTTCCCAGTATGTGAATATGCTGATAGCAGAGGAGGCGAATGATGACCTTTCTATGTCCTTGGCCTATGATGCATCATTAGTGCTCATTCGTTTTAGCGAAATTACTCACTTTAGCTTCGATATAGACACACCAATGTACCAACATACCCGAGGGCCCGACCTATGAGAGCGATAGATGGAACGAGAGGATAAGACGATATGGTATTAAGGTAGGCAGTCAACAACATGCCTATACGAACTTTCAACGGTCTTTCAGTAGTCCTTCTCTCCCTTCATACATGACCTCTCAATGAACCATGTCGACCAGACAAGAACTATCTACCGCGAAGAAAATTGACATGAGCTCGCAACTACGAGCAGTCGGTGATGTATCCCTATTCTTCGAGGTACGACAACTTGCGCATCTCGCCGAGCCTAACCCGCGCTTGCGAGAGTGAGTTCTCCAGCTGGAGAATTTCAACCTGTGCATCTTATTAGCAAACTGGCACATCACATTGATCGGGAAGAGACATACCTGTTGCTCCATCTGTCTAACCTTGAACTCATGATCACTGAGCTTAGTGTAGTCGACGACCTCGCCATCATCCCTATTCTTCTGCGCAATGATGTCTTGCACCTGTCTGACAAGACCACGGCAAGCAGCAGTGACAGCCTTGGATGCAGTCTCAAGCCTGTCCTGTGTCTTGCTCATAAAGCTGGCCTTGACACGACTAGCAGCGACGAGTTGTGCAGTCGAGGCAGCGACGTCATTGGATGCAACGATAAGCTGCTCAGGAGAGTTGCGGCCCGAAATTACACCGTCAGCAGTCTCAATGAGCATGTTTGTCGAGGTAGCGACAGCTTTGGCAGCGCTGATGAGACCTTCGGTCCAGCGGTTGTGCTTCTTGTAGAACTGCGTCTTGGACATGCTACCACGTCCCTCACGAACAATTTCTTGTTGTGAGGCTGTGGCGGCTTTGATGAGTTGTGCGATGGCATTTGTGACTGCGATGGCGGCATCGAGTATCGAGTCGTGGATCTTGAGCTCGTAGGTGGAGTACTGGTCGCGAGGCTTGTTCTTCAGCTTCGCAAGGCGGTCGGCTGCAGCCTGAATGGCATTCGCAGCTTTTGTCAGCTCGTCATCAACAGCTTCACCGAGATCTCCGTTGGTGTTGATCTTGCTCTTGGGCGCAAATGCATCTGCGAGCTTCGATAAACTTTGCAAGTTGCGAACAACTTCGGAGCTGTTGTTGATGACGACGTCAATCTTCTGCTCGGCGTCGAGGTCGTACATGCGCACTGACTGAACGTTGCGGAAGAATCTGATGGTCGAAGTAGCGGACGCTCGCGCTGCGTTGATGAGCTGATCAGCCTTGTTCTCATCTGAAGCGAATCTTGTTAGACCCTTCGTGTTGATGAGAACATCGACGATAGAACCAGAGAAGTTATTGACTGCGCTGATTACTTCAGCATGTTTGGCGTTGTGCCCATCTGCGATGAAGTTGTTGAAGGCTGTCGAGAACTCCATGGCACTTGTCGATGCGTTTTCGATTTGCGAAAGCACGTAAGGACCGGTGGCGTTCTGATTGCCGGCCTGCATCGAAGAGTCGAGCTCGTAAAGAGCATCGTCTACGCGCTGTACACCACTCTGCAGGACAGAGTCGATAATGTCGTTAATCTTCTGGAGGCTGTCCTGCATGATGGTGTCGAGGTGCCCGTCGAGAACGTCGTCGTTGGCGTTCCCGTTCAGCTTGAGCTCGTTCAGCTCCAGCAAGGTCTGGTCCATGCCAGCGCGGAAAATTTCTAGCTCCTCTTCCTTGTCGCGCAGCAGACGCTCCAGATCTGAATCTCCCTCGCGATGCTTCATCTGCAGCTCGTCAAGCTGGCGTGTTTTGTTGCGAAGAGCCTCTTCCAAATCAGCAATTTCTCGGTTGTGTCTCGACAGCATAGAAGAAAGTTCTGAGCCCTTGCCTCGCTCAGCGTTGTCAACGCGGTCGAGGGCTGCACGGAGCTCACGCTTGAGCTTCTCTACTTCTTCGCGATGTCCACCGGAGCTGCGATCCTTCTCCATCATTGCGCGGTCACGCTCACGAATCATGTCGGCCAACTCCAGGTTCTTGGTTTTCAGCTCGCGCTGCAGCTTGTCGCGGGCATCGATAGCTTCTTGTGCGGAGTTCGCTTTGAGTTGGACCGCCTTGAACTTCTGCAGAAGCTGCAAGTGCTCGTGACGCAACTGGGAGTAGAGCTTCGCTAGCGACTCGTACTTTGATCGCCATGTGTTTAGCTGCTCTTGCAGTGCCCGGAGCTGCTCATCGCGGGAGCCCATCTGCGAAGAAAAGTTCTGGTTCATCTGCGCAATCTCCCCCTCGAGCGCTTTCATCCTCTGGTCGTATTGCTGCAACATCAGCTGGTCACGCTCGTATTGTGCGCGCGCATTGAGGTTCTCTCGTTCAAGCTCTGCAAGGCGACCTTGTGTCTGCTGCTGGTACTGGTCGCGCATCAGCTGCTCTTGTGCAAGACGTGCTTGTTCAGCCTGCAACCTCTGCTGCTCCTCGAAGTCTCTCTGCGCTTGCATTTGCTGTTGCTGCTGTTGGCGCTGTGCCTCCTCCCACTGCTGTTGTAGCCTCAACTGCTCCTGCTCGTATTGCTCCTGCTGCCTCTTCTGATCGTTCTTCCAGAACTCGTTGATCGGCTCAGGGTCCACAGACGGTGCTCGCGGGGCGGGAGCTGGCTCTGGAATCTTCTCCGCCCTCGGTCTCGCAGGAAGCGCTGGCGCTGACTCGTCTTCGGAAAGGAGGTTCGGTGGGTCTTGAGGAAGCTTGGGCACCGTGATCAAGCTAGTCAGATATCGCAGGTTCGAACATTCGTAGTAGAACTTGACCAGACGGTAGTGCTGGGCATCGTATCTGCCGCGGAGAGGGGAGAGTGCTTCGTCATCGCCCAGTGCTGTGCGTGTCAGTTTAATTCTGCTTGGAGCAAATGTACCAAACTTACTGGTATGCATTGCACGCAGCATGCTGGTGATGAACTTGTAGATACCATAGCTCTCCTGGACCAATGGAACCAACGCAGCTATCCTGGACTCGTTGTTGGCACCACTTCGGAAGTGTGAGAAGATGAGTTTCTGGAAAGCATCGATCTGATCCTGCAACGTCATGAGGTCGGAGATGGTCTCGTATCCCTCGTTGGGGTCGTTGATGGACTTCAAGCTGATGTATTCTTCGTACTCGAATGTGCCTGCTCGTGGTCAGTGGACGATTCGAACCATTTATGCGTCTTCGTCATACCATTGAACTCCGGGTGCTGTCGATGGAAGGCGAGCTTGGCCAATAAGTAGTAAATGTACTCTGAAATAAGCGGTTGGTATCCTCGCGCGCCGGCGCCGTCTGTGGAACCCCGAGACAAGCTCTCCAGCCAGTTGACGTTGGATTGCGCCTCCTTCAGAACGATGGGGTGGCCTTCTTGTAGGACCTTGTGTACGGTAATGAGCGCCTTGAATGTCTGGATCTCGTCGGCGAGGATTGGCTGCCTGCGGACATTGTCAGTAGTGTTCCGACTGTCCCACACGCTGATGGACTGTCTGGCGCGACCTACACTTTCATGCCCTGCCAAAATGAGGCAGAGCTCTTGTGGTCCCATGTATATACGATGCATGCTCGAACATGCTTGCCTGCGTAATACAATGAGCTTCAATCGAATGTCTCGGAGGTTGCGGACGTACGTTTCGGCGAGACCTCCTCGATGCTGGTAGCTTTTCGGATGTTGATGGCGAGCTCAGACTCTTGCCTAGGGAATCAGCATTCAACGTCCAAATGCGCGGTGGTGCACGTTAGACCTACTTCCCCATATCAACATTCCTGCTGGATCCGTAGAGCGCCATCTTGGCTGTGGGTGCTGCCTGTCCAGAGCCTTCTGATGGCAGTCGCGGTTATTACGACGGTAGGAGTCGAAATGTGGCAATCAAATGGGCAGGCACGATGCAAAAGGCCTGCGCATATGTATAGGCAGATTAGGTGGGAGGGGTGGGTTCGGACGCCCGAGCATGAGCATCGAATCCCTGGATGCGCGCACCGGTGGTTGGTGCCCATACTCTTGGCAATGTCCAGAGCATTCGTCATCGCCGAGCCGCTCCACACTCACCACCCAGCATTTAGTAAGTTCCCAAACTGCTGCCTTAGCGTTATACAACGCATACGCGCGGCTGCATGCGCAATCGGGTTTCTTTGTGAGTTGGCATCTGTCGTGGTGGTACAGAACTGCATATGGGGAAGACGGAAGCCTGGATCCCTAGCTGCATTACACCAATCACCACTGCACTCTGCAGGACAACGCATTCATCAGGAACTATATGTCATTCTACAGGCCGTTGCTGATGTGCAGCCCTGGGTATAAATGCCTTGCCAGCGCCACGCGATGCTAAGATAAAAAGTGAAGCTAATCGATGATGGAGTGAACGATGCATATGCTCATACTGCATGACCCATGTCTCCTTTCAGATAGGCGACCATGGGGTCTGCTGCCATTGTGCGCTTTCGCCTGTACTCTTCCATTTCCTCCTCGTTGATGCCGTCGGTCATCTCAGCTATGGTCCGCTTACGACTGGCCGAGTCTTGCTTTGCCTTCTGATCTCTCTCCGGTGCGTTTGGCACATGTTCTTCGAGAGCTTCTTCCTCCTTCCATGCAATCGCTCTGGGAACTTCCTCGAGGTCAGCACCAGTGCGCATTTGCTCTGCCTTCTCGAAAGCTGCCTTGCCAGCCTCGCCCGTACAGTAAGAGTTCTTGACCGTAGAGTGACAGCAAGCAAAACCCCATTGAAAGTTTGCCCACCAACTGCCCCATACCGATGTGTGGTTTCCAGGGAAGACGTCCTCGGCATACTTTGACTTGGCCTCGACTTTTGGTGCACCCTTGATGCCACCTCGCTCATCATACTCGACGTATTTTTCGTTCTCAGTGACTGCGATCTTACGTATCGTCTCGTCGTTGAACTTCGCTTGTGTGCCATATTTCTCGGCGAGAGCCTTCGCCTTCGCCTTCGCCTTCTCCTCCGCTTCCCTGAGCTCCTTCTTGCGCATAATTTCGCCAGATGTAGGATTTGCCTGAAGATGCAACTTGTTCTTGTCTCCGCGTTCTTGTGTCTCCCAGGCGTAGCGCTGTGCCCTTTCAAACTCGGCTGCATCACCAGACGCACGCATGAACCCGTCTTCCGCAACCAATTGCGCCGCTTTGTCAGAAGTTGCACCACTGTCCACCATCGATCGTGTCTTGGGGTCGTATTTCGCCGAATCTAGGTCGAGGTTCAGGAGGTACTTTGCGGTGTCCTCTCGTAATCGCAAGTTCCTTGTGGATGTTGCCTGCTTCCTCCCCATATCCGTCTCAGCATCGTATTTGTCACCGTCGTCCTCCTCGTCCCCAGACTTTTCGTCACCATCTGCAGCTTTTTTTGTCTTCTTGCGTAGCTCTTCCAGCTCGTTGTACTCTTCAATGACCTGGGTGAAGTCCGATGCATCGTACCCGTTCCATCGATCGCGCTTCGCATCCCAGCTTTGTTGTACATCTTGGATGACTTCGTCCGCTTCGATACGCTTGCCAGTGAACTTTGCGCCTGCCTTGCGCGGCCTACTCAGACAATCTTTCTTCTTGTGGGTCATCGCTCCACAGTTCTCACAGGCGCCTTTGCGATATTTCGTCGCGGCAGGACCAAGCTTCCGTCCTCGATCATACCATGCCGAGTCCTTCTCCTGCTTCTGCAGACGTTGATGCTCGAGGTAATCGTCGCCATTGTCGTTGCCGTTCTCGTCGATTGCATAGAATGGTTTCTTCGAGATGAAAGACGGAATGTATTCGTTGCGCTCCTTCGCTGCAGCGGAGATGTCCGGCTTTCTCGGTTCGCCAGGTGGTGCCATAGTCAGTGTAGAGAGGTTTGTTGTTGGGAGGAGGTAGAGGCTCGCGCGGTGGTTCAGCAAAGATGCGGCAAAGAGTGGAGAACCATTCGTTAGCTTCGTAGGGCTGCACCAGCAAGAATCACATGACAGCGCGTGGCAAACGACGCGTCTTGTGTTGTTCGGTATCGCGCTTGCATCAACCCCTGCTCCATTCCTACATTCGACAAGAACGTGCAATGAACCATGCAGGTCACATCTAAAGCCCTCTCGCGACCATGATCAAACAGTCCCCTGACGAGAGCGCCTCCTACAACTCCATGTCGTCATGGACACCTTTCGCTTCCGCCTGAATTGTATCGACAATTACCAGGCGACGCCGACGGACCTCGATCCAGCCTTGAGACGCGGTGTTGGTCCTTCACAGAAATCGCGTGAGGCTTCTCCCAAAGTTCCAGTCATTTGCGCATTTGGCGCCACCGAGACTGGTCAGAAAGTGTGCGCGCATATACACGGCGCCCTGCCATATCTCTATATTGAGTACACAGGTAGTTTGGAGCAGGATGCTGGTGGGTTTACTATCGTTTGATGGCATATCCCAATGCTGATTCGTTGCAGTCCATACCTACATCCAATCCCTCCGAGCCTCGATCGACCACGCCCTCGCTCTGACCTATCGCCGAAATGCATACGACGGAAAATCGGTTTACGTTGGCCATGTTTCACTAGTCAAGGGAGTGCCATTCTTTGGATACAATGTTGGATACAAGGTCTTTCTGAAGGTGTACTTGCTCAATCCAATGCATATGACTCGCTTTGCGGACTTACTACACCAAGGAGCTATCTTGAACCGCATATTCCAGCCCTATGAGAGCCACTTACAGTACCTTTTGCAATGGATGTGCGACTATAATCTATTTGGATGCGATTACATCAACTGTGCGAAGGTTCAGTTCCGTGGCCCTGTTCCGGACAGCAACGAGATCGACATCCAGAAGCACAAATGGCACGATGCATCCATCCCAGAAGATTTCGTCTCCGAAGACGACCAATACCCTCGCCAGAGCCATTGTACACTCGAGATTGACATCTGTGTACAAGATATTCTGAATCGGCACGAGCTCCAGTATCGGCCCATCCACCATGACTTCTTGGAGCGATCGAGTCAGATGCCCCGGAACCCGGACGACAAGTATGTGCCATCGATGGCAGGCCTATGGAGGGGTGAGACGCGTCGCAGAAAGCGCCAGATGGGCCTCAGTGATACGGCTAGTAGCCCATTCCCTGCCGAGGTCATGGTTTCCATGTCTGCAGATCCGAGGAACACGGATAAGGGCGGTTGGATACATGAAGAAGAATATCGTGAGCTTATAAAGAACCTAATAGAGGAAGAGAAGAAGCATACGGACGACCCAAGCTTTGGTAGCTTCTTGAAGGAAGTACCTGGTTTGAAGAGCATTAGCACGACTGTGGAAAGCGTCGAAGACCTGTACCCCGAGAATCTCTCGAGCCAACAGATTGACGACGACGAGCAGGATCCAGCACAAGCGCAGAAAGCGATGAGCGAAGAGGTGCAGAGCACGATGATTTTGGTTAATGCCCTCCCTGGCGAGAATGAACTCCCTCACGATATGGAACAACTTCCCGAAGTACTAGTAGGACATGTTGAGGCGGACCCGGATGCTGAAGAGCAGCAATCGCTGGACCCATTGGCTATGTCTCTTCTGCGACAGTCTGGCGAGGAAGAAACTTCGGACGATCATTTTGATGAGAGTATCGATCTTGTCGACCCCAGCGACGCAGGCAGTATTGGCGACCCGTACAGTCCTTCTACTGTACGCAAGAGAAACCTAGAGTCAGAGCCGGAGTCGCCACACAAGCGCCAGCGCATCCTGAATGCCACGCCACTAACTACAAGGAGTGTTTTGTTCCGCGAAAGACTTGAAGGGGCCAAGCCAATGGATACACTGCACCAGAACACTAACCATGATCCTCCGCCGCCCCGTGAGTCATCCCAAGCTAGCATCAAAGCCCAAGGGTATGGAGCACCTACGACCATGTCCTTCCCAGTTGTGAAGAACTCGAATGCACCAGGGACAAGGCTACGACTCAGCCAGTCAGGATACTCGAACTCTCAGGAGATACCTAAGACACCTGGATCTAAGCACTTCATGGTTGGAGGGACACTGATGACGCCCGTAACGCCGTGGACGCATCAGAAATCATCGCCAGTCAGACCGAGCAGCAGCGGGCCCAAAGCCCTTGCCGAGGCGTTGTCCTTGACTGACCGTCTAGCAAGCTCCTTCCCGCATCGAAGCACCACAGTATACTTCAGAACTCTTGCTCCCTCCCTAGATGTGGTTAACGATACCATGATGCACGTTGGTCTACCTCCCGTTCTTTTTCAGGATGCCTATTACAGCAATGAGAAAGATGTTCCAGATCGAGCTCGTGAGTATGCTGGGCGAAAGTTCAAACTACAGAGCAAAACGCTACCCTATCTACCTGCGTTCGATCCTACTGGTAAAAGTCCTGCGAACTTTGGTGAACAGAGACCGATTTTGGTTGACAAGATCAAAGAAGGCTTGAAGAGTAGGGTTAGGTCCCAACAGTGCAGCTTGCGAAACTGGGAGATCGCAAAGCCGCCTCCATCATTCCAGGAAGTAGATGATTGGTTGCGACAAGTGTCGACGAAGAATACGTTTGACAAAACACTCTCAAGGCGTAAGAAGGCATCAACACCCAAGTCGCGGAAATCTAAGTTTCTGGGTCACTTCTCCCAGATTAAAGGCCCTACGCAGAGGAACAAGCATGGTTTCAAGTTCTCGCAAAAGCAGAAGTCGACCAGTGTCAAGCATGAGACGCAGTACATGAGCGTTATGAGCTTAGAAGTCCACGTCAACTCACGTGGCGACCTTGTGCCAGATCCTGCCGAAGATGAGATTCAATGCGTCTTCTGGACAATCGATGGTGAAGAGAACGCAACGACTGATCGACCTCGGATAGGCGTACTTTGCCTCTCGGAAGAGACTGGTATCGCTCAACGCATATCCAAGCAGGTTTCAGTGGAAGTCGAGTACGAAGAAGATGAACTCGACCTCATCAACCGCATCGTAGACATCGTTCGGCAATTCGATCCCGATATTCTTACCGGCTACGAGGTGCACAACAGCTCCTGGGGTTATCTGATAGAACGGGCCAGGATGAAATTTGAGTACAATCTTTGCGATGAGATCAGCAGGATGAAATCGCAGTCTCATGGTCGATTTGGCAAAGACGCAGACCGTTGGGGATTCGCTCATACCTCGACCATCCGAGTTACTGGACGCCATATGATCAACATCTGGAGAGCCATGCGAGGAGAGCTGAACCTGCTTCAGTACACGATGGAGAACGTAGTTTTCCATCTTCTTCATAAGCGCATACCTCATTATCAGCATACAGACCTCACCAGATGGTACCTCAGTACCAAGCCGCGAGATTTGTCCAAAGTGCTGAACCATTTTCTGTCTCGAGTTCAGCTCAACCTGGAAATCTTACAGGCGAACGAAATCGTGCCGCGTACCAGTGAACAGGCACGGTTACTGGGCGTGGACTTTTTCTCTGTCATCTCTCGTGGATCGCAGTTTAAGGTTGAGTCTACCATGTTCCGCATCGCAAAGCCGGAGAACTTTGTCCTCATCTCCCCAAGCCGTAAGCAAGTTGGTCAGCAGAACACTCTTGAATGCTTGCCTCTTGTAATGGAGCCTCAGAGTGCTTTCTACTCCAGTCCGCTCCTGGTCTTGGACTTCCAGTCATTGTACCCAAGTGTTATGATTGCGTACAACTTCTGTTACTCAACCTGCCTGGGACGCATTACGAGCTGGCGAGGTCGCAACAAGATGGGATTCATGGATTTCAAGCGCGAACCTCGGCTACTGGAGCTTGTGAAGGACCATATCAACATTGCCCCTGACGGAATGATGTATGTCAAGCCAGAGATGCGGAAGTCCTTATTAGCAAAGATGCTAGGCGAAATCTTGGAGACAAGAGTGATGGTCAAGAGTGGGATGAAGCAAGACAAGGATGACAAGACGTTGCAGCAACTTCTCAACAACAGACAATTGGCCTTGAAGCTTTTAGCAAACGTCACTTACGGTTACACATCCGCTTCCTTCTCAGGTCGCATGCCCTGCTCTGAGATTGCAGACAGCATTGTTCAGACCGGACGAGAGACCCTTGAGAAGGCAATCGCTCTCATTCACGCCACCGATAAATGGGGAGCTGAAGTAGTGTATGGAGATACTGACTCGCTCTTCATCTACCTCAAAGGCCGCACCCGTGACCAAGCCTTCACTATCGGCGAAGAAATATCCAAAGCTATCACAGATGCCAACCCTCGCCCCATCAAGCTCAAGTTCGAGAAAGTTTACCACCCGTGCGTCCTGCTTGCCAAGAAGCGTTATGTCGGGTTCAAGTATGAGCATCGTGACCAGGCCGAACCCGATTTTGACGCCAAAGGTATCGAAACAGTACGTCGCGATGGCACGCCTGCAGAGCAGAAGATCGAGGAACGAGCATTGAAGCTCCTATTCCGCACCGCTGACCTGAGTCAAGTGAAAGCCTACTTCCAAGAACAATGCAAAAAGATCATGCAAGGCCGCATCTCTATTCAAGATTTTCTCTTCGCCAAAGAAGTCAAATTAGGCACGTACTCCGACCGCGGCCCTCCACCACCCGGGGCGCTCATAGCCACAAAACGCATGCTTGTCGATCCACGCACAGAGCCCCAATACGGTGAGCGCGTACCCTACGTCGTCATCACGGGCGCCCCAGGTGCACGCCTCATTGACCGCTGTGTGAGTCCCGAGATGTTGCTTTCGAACGACCATCTCGAGCTTGACGCCGAGTACTACATCTCTAAGAACCTAATTCCGCCACTCGAACGCATTTTCAACCTTGTAGGTGCAAACGTACGACAATGGTACGACGAGATGCCCAAGGTGCAACGCATGCGCAACATCACGGTCCCCCTGCCCTCGAGACCGAATCCGAACGTCGCTGGTGGGCAGACGGCGCTCAAGAAGACGCTTGAGAGCTACATGAAGACGTCCTCTTGCCTGATATGTCGCGAGAAACTGCCTCCGCCGCCGACATATCTGCCTGGTGTAGAGGCGGATGCGTTTGCCATGCTGCCGCTTTGTGAGAAGTGTCTACGCAGACCGGCGCGCGCGCTTCTCAATTTAAAAGAGAGGATCTGGAAGAGCGAAGTCAGGGTAAAGGAGGTCGATATGGTTTGTCGGAGTTGCTCGGGGCTGGCGTGGGGCGAGGAGATCAAATGCGACAGTCGAGACTGTCCGGTCTTCTATACCCGGGTAAGAGAGAGGAGTAAACTGGCGGGATTGAAGGCGGGGGTCGGTAGCATGGTCGGGGTGCTGGAGGAGAGCATTGATGATGGGCTCCCTGATGTCGGAGTAGTTGAAACGAAGGGGAGCAGTAGGGAAACCAGTGTTGGAGGTATAAGTGAGGGTCTTGCGTGGTGATACGCCTTAGATACTTAGTTCTTCGGCTCCTGGGGATCCGGATAGGCTTAAGTAGCACCTGCATCACCAAGCCAGCTCTAGCTGCTTTGAAAAGGAGGAGCACTTTGCTCTGCATGAAATTCCCGCAAGTCATTCTCAGGCACGTGAACAGTGAAATTAGAGCTCGTTGATAGCAAGAATAATGTGTAGATTTCGAAGGCGCAAGCATGTTTCGAAGTAGTTACAACATCTATGTCTAGAGGCCGCAAGGGCTGGGGTATCACAAAATGTCTCAAAGACGGTATACACAAAGGCTCGAGTCCACACAAGTAGAGCTCCTGTAGCATCAAAGGTAGCCATCCTCAGAAGCAGCAGCGGCCTCTGAAATAGAACGCTTATGGCTGTCAAACAGGCCTTACTGCTCGGACTTCTTCCTGGCAACGATATTTTCCATGAACTCCTTGACCTGCGGATTTGCGCCGCCCAGGTCGAAGCGGGGAAGGGCCGTGACAGTCAAGCCTTTTAGAGAACGTGCTCTGCTTACTGTTGCGACGATTAGTTCTTGTCTACCGGATGGCCGAAGAAGACTTACGAGCGACGTAGATTTGACTTGGCTCGAAAGCTCGTGCAAGATCGACGGTAACGCGGTCAAGTGTCATACCCTGAATTATTGTCAGCGCTTGTACACCTGAAGTATTGTTGGAAACAAACCTGAGACTTATGCACTGTAATAGCATAGCCTGCAGCGAGAGGAATTTGCGTCCTTGAAAGCCTACAGTACGGCTCCTCATTCCCAAGCACGTTCACCGTGCAATCTGCAAAGATGGTTCTCGTGCAGCCATTAGTAAACTGTACGACAGGCCAAGGCTGATGCCCATTTGCGGCTGCGAAGGCCTTGATTTGAGCTTCGCGATAGCTGGCGTGATCGCCGCGCAAGTCTCCACCTGGCGCCTTCGGAAGGTGATTTTCGTCGTGCTCCTTAAACTCGATAATTGTACCCTGAGCACCGTTTACAAGGCCAGAGGCAGGGTCAATGTTCGCTTGTAAGACGACTCGCTGCTGCAGCTTTAGTTGCGTCTGCACTTCAAAGCGATGTTCTTTCTATGCTTTGTTAGACCAGCACAAACTTCCATCTGATATCTACTTACAAAGGCTGACAAGCTGCCATCAGGCAGTCTATAAGTGTTCCTCTCAAGAGTCCGGTCACTCCTATGATTCTCCGGCCAATGAAAATCGTCAAGACAGTTGTAAACGCGGGCTACTGACTGTATCTTGGCAATGCTCTCGTTGTTGACTCGGTCGACATCGAAGCGTCGAGCGAACAGCATAATGGCGCCTTCGGTCTCGGATGTATGGTTCAGAAGAACATTGGCATGTGGCTTCAGGATCTTTCCATCTGTCCGTATGCGATTAAGGATACTCTTGAACATCATGTCTGATTGTCTGTGAATCTGAGTGAGGTTTACTTGCTTGAAATCGCATTCCTGTGCTGATTAGCACATGTGCATACGAGCAATTAGCGGGCCACGTACCTCCCAAGCGTGGCTTCGGAAGGCCCACTTGTCGATATCGTAGAAAGCGTGTTCTCGACAATTCCTGTTCGTGCACTTGTACTCCTTGGGGTTGTTCTTGTTGTCTTTCTCTAGTTCCCATCCGCACATGCAGCGAGCGAATGGCTTTACGGGGGCAAGTTGATAGAACTGTGTCGGTCAGTAAGAGTCGAAATGCTGATATTTTGAGCACTTACATCTCCAGTGGCAATCACTTGTACACCACCGAATGCACCTCCGCCATACTTTTCGCCTCTTGAAGCTTTCATAATCATGTTCAAGCGCTCGAACATGAGGTTCTCGATCATGCTGATCTCATCAATAACCAATACGTCCGTTTCGTCAAATTTCTGCCAACTTTCTTTGCCCCGAGAGTTCTGCATGAGTTTATCAATGTTCATTTTCATACTGTCGGGCGTCCACCCAGCGAAGCTCCAGGTCGTCTGGCCACCCACATTGAGCGCGGCCAAATTGGTTGGAGCAACAATCTTGACTCGCTTCCCCCTTTGTTGTAGCTGAGTGACAAACGCCTTGAGAATCGTGCTTTTACCGCATCCTGCGGATCCGGTATAAAAGACGTTGTGGCCTTGTAGAATCAGGTCCACAACATTTTGTTGCTCAGGAACCAGCTTGGGGCCAACATCCAGTGGGGTAAAATCCTGACCTAGATCAACCGGTCTCAAGTCTGCCGACACATAGGGTGGCCCCATATGGAATGAAGACATTAGATGAGAGTGGACCGCTGCAGTCCTTTCAGAGCTGGGGTTATTGGAAAAGGGGCCCGGCTCATGTGGAATGGTCCCCACAGAACGCGCGCATTGCTCGTAGCCAGGCAAGCTGGGCCCAAGCCCATGCCCATCAAAGTCGGACGGCATGAATGGCGGCTCTTCGATCTGCACTCGGTACTGGTCAAAATAGGCCAGAGCCTCCTCTTCAGTCTTGAACTTCTTGTAATTTGCCCTAGAGTGCCCCTGGACCAGTCCTCTCACAGTCTCCCGATCAGTGTACACTTCAACTTCGCGTCCAACAGTTACTACATAATACCTCGTCTTCTTTGGTTTCACAATTGTAGACTCGGTGAGCATGCGCGAAAGTTCCTGTCTCGAAAAGCCATCGTAGTTCATAGGTCCCGTCAATTCCGGCTCGCGATGCTTTGTACGGGCATCTTGTGGAACATTCGCTGTTTTACGGCGCTTGCTTTTAGGCTCAGGACTTGATAGGATCTCGAGCGGAGCATGTTGTGTGCCGCGCGGAGTTCTGGAAGCTCGCGCAGGACGTTTCGGGGATGCTTGGCTGGACCTAAATGGTTGGTTGTTCATGCTCTCAGCAGCCAAGATCGAATCCGCAACTAACTGCTTTGGAGGTTGTGCTGCGGTAGATCGTTCACGAACAGCGCTTGTCGAGAGCGCCCGCTCCTTAGGGTGGACCTGCGCCGTGGAACCACTGCGGCCAATAGCGGGGTTATGGGCATTATTTAATGCTGGATCATTCTGACAATCGCGACGTTGAAGATACTGCACAGCGCCCGGAAGGTGTGGAGGGCTTTGAGAATTGTACGCAGGTGGTGCCGTATGGTGTACCGGTGGATAGGCAATTCTGGCATTTTGATTTTGCCCATAGTAATCCTCCTGTGGCCGCCCGTAGTTTTCGCCATGAACTGTTGCATCCTGCTTCCGCTTTAAGGGCTCGTATTGTATCCAAGGTGCCGAGTCTGACGAACGTGGAGGTGCGCTGCCTATGTAGTGAATTGGGTCTGTTGGAAGCGCATAATGATCTACTCGTGGCAGATAGGGGTCGCCACTAGGTCGCCAGACGTCTTGAGCGCCAGGTAAAGGGATGGATTGCGGGTCTAGGTAGTAGGGCACGGTATTCGGTATTTGCGAGTGGTGGGGAGAAGGAGAGCTGTACGGAAGCGCCGGGCTCGGATGCTGGAGAGCTACAGGAGCATCTATTACAGTGAGTGAGCCTTACAAATATCGAGGGCTTGAGCTACACGAAGCTTACAGCCATGCCAATGGGCATACATCTGAAGATAGGCCTCTTCATGTGAGGCCATTGCACCTGCCAGTCCAATGTAATTGCAGGCATAAAAAATCTATACAAGGAAGAGCAGCAAGCATAAAGAATACAGAAAATTTGATTGGCTTATGGCTATAGCATGTTGTGTAGGTAGTATCACGCGTGCGCAAAACGAAAGAGGTCGAGCCGCGTCGCGTGGACGCGTGGGATGCGCGCTATGGGTTGTTTGCAAAACACCTGTTGCATCTGATTAGCGCGCGGGGAAAGGCTTGGGATGACGACGATATCTTCTGCTCACCAAAATCTCATACAAATGAGATATTAAGCTCGTTCTGAGCCCTATGAATGGTTCTGATTGATATTAAGGCTTCAATTTAGGCCTATCGCGACTTTTCTTGGTGTTGTGATGCCTTTGACGCGCTCACAGAAGCCCTCCGCCGACGCGGCAGCCACGCAGGACTCGGCAGCTTCACTACCCACACAATCTACTAGTAAATGTCAGCGGAAGCGTCCTACACCGTTTGAACAGGGGGAGAATCCTTCACTGTCTACAGCTCGCAATAAGCGACCGAAGAAGCGCGCGCGCGCCGAAAGCAAGCCTCCCAAGGCAGCAGAAGCCAGCCAGTTTGCCGCCAAGGCGCAGGCGGGCGATATAGTGTACGGGGAAGAAGCGATCACCAGCCAAGGCGTGGAGGATGAGGATATTGAGCCTGGAGAAACGGATGATCCGTGCCCGGAGGATGAGGAAGCTGTCGCTGCTGGTGCTGGTGCTGTCAGCGATGAAGGAGTCTCTTGGGAAGATTTTGAAGGTGTTGCAAGTGTGAGGTACCGCGCTTGCCTAGGTGATCTTACCAGGCATCCGCTGGTAGCTTCTGACAGCTTTATGGGTATCAAAGTAGACAAAATGGTGCTGCTAGACGTGTGGGGATGGGTGGATGATGTGGTGACAGATCTGGCTCCAAGAAAGGTCAGCGTTACGAGCCTGACTGTAGTGGTGTACCCGAATAAACAGCCAAAAAGTGAGCGACGGCAGAAGACAATAAAGCGTGATGGGTACCTGGCTTGGGGAGCATTCAAGCAGCTTGCCAAGCAGTTAGACTTCGAATCGAGCGACGCTCTCAACGTCGACTTTGACCTAGTGTTGAGTGAGCAGAAAGAGCAGGTACAGCAGGTACAGCCGCCGCGCGTTCGAGCTGCTACTGCGACGATGCTGCAGGAGAGAGCTCTGCCTGGTGTTGTGGCGACAGAGCAAGCCGCCAGTCCAATGGTACTCGCTATCATTGATCGATGGCGCTGTGAGAACAGGCACTGTAAGAACTGGTTAAAGACGTGTTGGGTACCGCAGCTAAGTACTCCGCCGCGCTTTAATAACCACCATCCTGTGTTGAGCCGGCAGCTGTCAAACTGGGCAGAAGATGTTGCAGAAGGTCGCTGTACTGTCAATGAGCCGAGCGATCGCGTAAGACTTGCTCTGATGACATACAAAAGAGAGCGAGATAGTAAAGAAGAGAAGGCTAGTAAGCCTCTATCGGTGGCGGAGCAGCTCCAACAGATGCAGTAGATGGTGTTGATGCAACAACTGCAACAGATGCAAGCCTCTTCGCAGCAGTCGCCTGCTCAATCGTCACCAACTACAGCTCGATCGGTAGAGTCAACACATTCTAAACCGTCTCAACGAGCCGTCAACGTTGCAGCTGGAGTACCTGAGATAGTTGCAAAGGAGCCGCTGGTGTGGCACCCAATCGAGTGCGAGCATTGGCTTGAGTTACACTACCATACTCGCAACTTCCTCCGCCACTTTAAGCTAGTTTGGCGCCATGATATAGTTGATGAGATCAAAGAGAAGGTAGTAAAAGAAGCTCGGATGGATGTCAACATGTTGATGGAGAGCAAGGGAGAGAATGGGCTCGGCATGGGAGTATGGGTCAATCACTTTAAGCTCCAACCTGGTGACCTTCTGCGATTACGACAAGAAGTGTTAGTGTAGCAGCGACAGTACAAAGGCCTTCATCAGAAGCAGCAGGAGCAAGTTGATCGGCTTGTAGCTGCAGCGAGAATTCGGAGAGAGCATGGGGATGTTGACGATGCATCTGATGATGGTGTTTTGACGGAGCTGTGACCAGGTTCGTCTATCTCCCCAAGATCCCTATCCCTATAAAGCACAACTAATATTCAACGCAACGTCTAACAAAGCTAAGGAGCAAGGTTTTTACTAATATATATGTAGATTCTTGCCTCCAAGTCTCAGAATCAAATAATCGCGATTCGTTGTTGCGAAACCAGTCTCCACGATGGAGGAGCCCCATCGGCCGTCCGGGCTCACCCCCAGTTCAACCCATACCCAGCGATTGCAAACCAGCCACGGGCATCTACACTAAAGCAGCTCTGTTATACAGCGAACTGTAGGAAGTAGCTGAAGTCATTAAACATCTCCGCGATCATCCAGTATCGTTTAATCCAGCTCTTTAACACCTTGAAGCTCTTCTCGATCGGGTTGTAGTCGGGTGAGTATGGAGGCAGATACTCCAGCTCAACACCCGATTCCCGACAGATCTCTGCAACGCGAGGTGATCGATGGATAGAGGCGTTATCTATGACGATTACTGACCATCCAGGCGTGCAGTACGGGAGTACTTTGTACTGCAAGAAGTGCTCAAATATTTCAGCAGTAACTGCGCCTTGAAACATCAGGTAGTCGAGGTAGCCGTTGACAGTCATTGCGGGTAGGATACTCCATCGCTCACTGCGCTTCATGCTGTAAACTAGCTCACATGGCTCTCCAATAGGTGACCAGCCGTACTTGCGATCGCCAGTACGCTCGTTGCAAGCAGTCTCATCAATCGCGACTACCTGCTCAGCCTTGTATAAGTAGCTAACTCGCGCGCAGAATACTCGTCGGAGTGGCTCGCTCTGCTCTCGGGCTCGCTTTGTTGCAACTTTCCGGCTCCAGTTTGCACGTTGGAGAGTGCGGCAAATGGTGGATAGCGACACTACAACACAGTGCTCATCGAGTAAATATTCCTTCATTTCCTCTAGGTGCGCCTGTAGGTAACCATCGAGCCATGCGATAAGGTCGTCAATGTGAGACTGCCGCAATTTGACGGGTCTTCCAAGCTTGACAGAGCCGGGCGAGTATGGCGACCCCCACCACTTCAGGCTCTGCCTCATCTTTGCAATACAGTTGCGATTGACAGTAGTTGCTTTGGCGATGGCTTTATTCGATTCTCCGGCATTAATATGATCAGCTATATACTGCGTGACTGTGGGCTCGAGTCGGTGGCCGGTACCCCCCATTGCGATGGGAGGCGTGGCTGCAACAACAACACCAGAAAAGCGATCGCGATAGCTCAATTAGAGCTTGGAGTCCCAATCCGTACAGGCTACAAGGTCGTCAGAATCGCGATTGCACAGCTCTATATAGTAAATTTGTATGAGAATTGATGACGGCTGAGGTGCAGCTTACCCCTCGCACTAACCGACTTCGGCGTGCCACAGGTATTTTGCAAACAATCATAGACCACTGGGTCAATGCACGCGTCGGGTCAATGCACGCGAGCACCAAAACACACTTTTCTCCTCAACACCATAACTCCACGAAATGTCAACTGTTTTTGATGCGCTTGAAAATGAACGTGCAGCGAGCTTAGACAGACAAATTTGCTACCAAGAAGTTGCTGATCAGACGGGGTTCTCGAGGTCGACGTTGTCGCGCAATGACCGACGCGTTACTTGTCCCGCGTGCGGAGGTAGACCTTCAACGACGCAAACTGTCACCACAACAAGAGCGTGACCTCTGCGATTACATAGAGGAGCTTACTGAGCGTCACTTACCACCTACAAGGCAGATGATCAAGAATTTCGCAGCGGAAATCGCCAAAGATCACGTTGGCGAGACCTGGGTTACTGACTTCCTCAACCGTCACACCGAGACGCTCCTCTACAAATGGATCACCGCAATGGACAAAGTACGCCACGCCGCCGATAATAGCGACAAGTACAAGGCCTATTTTAGCCTCCTGCACAGCAAAATCAAAGAATACAACGTCAGGGCGGCCGACACGTACAACATGGATGAGAAAGGCTTCGCTATCGGTCTTGTTGCTAGGAGCAAGAGGATCTTCAGCAAGCGCTTGTACGAGAAGCAGAAGAACAGGCAGTCGCTACAGGACGGCAACAGAGAGTGGGTGACGCTGTTGGCGAGCGTCTGCGCCGATGGCAGCGCTCTGCCTCCGGGTCTCATTTTCACAGGCAAGGACAACACCATACAAAGCTCCTGGGTGGAGGATATGGAGCCAGGAAAACATTCAGTATTTGTTACTGCAACGCCTTCAGGTTGGACGAATGACGAGGTGGGGCTTGCCTGGCTGGAGCAGTTGTTCAACCGCTACACCAAGAAGAAAGCGCGCAGAAGCTGGCGATTGCTTATCGTCGATGGCCACGGCTCTCATATAACGATGGCCTTTATCGATTTCTGCAATCGGCACAAGATTCTGCTAGCGATCTTCCCTCCACAGTACTCAGTCGCTGCAGCCGCTCGACGTTGTGTGCTTCGCTCCGTTGGCTCAAAACTACAGCGGTGCCGTCACCCAGCACCTTCACGATAGCCAAGGCATCTCAGGCGTGCCTAAGAGCGACTTCTTTATGCTCTTCTGGCGATCCTGGCAGCAAACGTTCACCAAAGAGCTCATACTCAGCGCCTTCGAGAACACGGGTATATGGCCGCTCAACCCTAACGTAGTACTCAGCCGATGGGACGATGTTAGCGACAGTGAGTATGAGACCCCTCCGCCCATTAAGGCCCACGATTGGCGCTCAATTGATCGATTATACAAAGCTGTTGTGGGTGAAAACACCTCAGATGACGCAAGGCAGCTCCGCCGTACTATCCACCACCTCTCTGCTTCTTGTGGGATACTTACAGCTGAAAACAAAGGACTCTCTGCAGCAGTTGCCGCACAAAACCCCTTAAAGAAGAAGCGGGAGACTCTTGCCTTACGCCAACGGAAGAAGGGACGCAGCGAAGCCCTCCTCTACTCCCCCAGCAAAGTACGCGACGCACGTTATCGCAACAGGCTCAATGAGGCGAAGAGACTCGAAGAAGAAGTGGCAAAACACCATCGGCGCGAGGAGCGAGCTGCTGCAAGGCTACGCAACAACTTAGAGAGAGAGACGCTCTGCTGCGTACGCTGCGCGCCTTGAGGCCTCGAGGCAGAGGAGAGCAGAAGAAGCTGCCGATCGCGAGCGCAAAAAGCAAGAGCGCGACGCTGCTAAATCTATACAATTATCCCAATCGGGCAAGCGCAAGGCATCACAGAAAGCACCTGCAAAAGTCTGTACAAAAAAGAGCCGTTCTGCGCGTGCGCGGCGTGGTGTTGTTGTGGAGGAACCTCCTCCACCGTCCCGCACAGTCACCACCCGCAGCGGCCGCACCGCAACTCGCAATTATTAGTCCTTCACAGAGGACTTTTGCATACATCAATACATTACCCCACGAACTTTTCTCGCGATGATCGCTTTTGTGCGTGGCTGTACAGCTTCATTTTGTGGTGTTGAGAAAGTGGGGAAATCGTGCATTGACCCGGTGGTCTCGGTAACGACCGACCACCAACATCACCACCCTACCAAATTTGAAGCTGTAGAGCCACACCACAACGTTGTATACAGCTAACATTCTAGTATCTTACTAAATATATCCTCGCAAATAATTTGTACTATCTGAATTTTGCTGGGAGCTTGGTGTTGCGGCCTAAACGAGTCACGTGTGAAGGTGGTGGTGGTGCAGCACTTGGGGCTACACTTGAAGCTGCACGTCCACCCACTTGCTTCTGACGCTTCTGCTGCTTAGGCAGTGGTCTTGAAGCTTTGCGCTTGCCTGCTTGTGAAGTCTGGAGAGCTTTCTGGCGATCTCTCTCTGCTTTCTCGTCTGCCTTACGCCGCGCTTCTGCTACCTGCTCCTTCTCCTTTGCCACCTTATCTTTCTCTCGTTTCTCACGCTTCTCTTGGGCAATCCTCTTGTTGTATAGTGTATTAGCAGCCCTAAGCTTCTTCATCTCAGCCTTTTTGAGCTGTTCTGCAGCTTCTGCTTCATCCTTTGCTGCTTGTTCAGCCCGGCCTTTCTTGAGTGAACGAGGAGAGTGAAATGTAGCCTCCCCATCAAGCTCACGCTTCCCTTTGAGTGGGAGGCTTCGCCCATTCTTCTTACGCTTATTTTTGGTGTCAAGCGATGCAAGTAGCCCCTCGTTTTGATGCTGTAGAAGCTTGGTTTGTGTAGAGGCGCGGTGGAACGACGCTTCGAGCTTCTTGACTGCTTTATCAGTACCCTCCTTTACCGTATCCTTTAGCAATCGTTCCATACGTTGCTAATTACTTAGAGAGAGATGAGATGAGGCTGTATCTGTCACGGCGCTGCGCCGTGCAGCCAATCAGGAGTCGCTGGGTGGCTAAGCGAGACCCAGCGACCGCTTATTGGACGCTGTAAGCACGGGCCTTGTCCCTTTAAAATCTACTCGTCCGAGAATCCGCAGCGTAGCTCCTTGAGCTACGTCCTGTCAATAGCCTGCCCCTGTACTGTCAGCGATACGTAGCGAATATACTGTACTAGGACTTTAGTCTGTTCGCGCGTGTGCACAGACCATTTCAACAACGCGAACTCTAAAGAGGGGTATCTTCTTCAACTACACACGACTACATCAATATGAGAGCTTTTAGCACTAAAATTTCATCAAATCGAGTGCGCGGAGGTGAATTATCAGAAGCCCAACGGATATACTGCTTAGCCCAGGTTGAGGCTGGTGTGTCGACAAGCGAAGTTGCTGACGCGCTGGACTGCTCGCAGCGGTGCGTACAGAAAACAGTACTCCGATGGACAACCAGCTGCAGCACCACAACGCAGCCTCGGACAGGCCGGCCACCTACATTGACTAGTAGAGACCATCGCCGGCTGCTACGGATTGCTCGGAAAAACCCAGGTATTGAGTACCACAAGCTTATGGAGGAGGCTGGACTGTGGGACGCCAATACTACCTACCCCAGCGTTTCTAAGCGTACTGTGCAGCGCGCAATGGCTGACGAGGGATACCGCAAGTTCAGAGCGAGACGTAGGCCAAAAATCAACAAGAACACAGCTGCGGAACGCCTCAATCTTACTAATGAATGGCTGGGGTTTGATTTTGGGAGGCGTACTATCAGGTTCAGTGACGAGTGCAGCGTTGCTCGTGGATCTGGCCACAACACGCCCTGGGTATGGCGACTACCTGAGGATAAATGGTCGCACGAGATGGTTGAGGAGGTCACCACTGCTCGCCAACCTGCTCGTATGGTATGGGGCTCAATATGGATGACTCCAGGTGGCCGAGCAAGGCGTAGTCGTCTAGTAATTATGAATCGCGACACATCAGCCAAACGCAATGGATACACAGCTCAGAGCTACATACGAGCACTTGAGGAAGGTCTCCAGGACAGCTACAGGCCAGGCGAGTGGTTTATGCAGGATTACGCACCTATCCACACTTCCCAAGTCTCGAAGGAGTGGCTAGAGGTTCATGGTGTTGCTACGATCAAATGGCCACCATACTCACCTGACCTTAACCCTATTGAACACATGTGGTGGGCACTTAAAAAGAAGCTCCATGAGCTGCATCCTGAATTTGACTATATGGGAGACTCTCTAGCTGAGTGGGAGGCGTTCGAATTGGGGTTGATTGAGGCATGGGCTGCTATACCTGACGCACTGATCAAACGCCTTATTAGGTCTATGCCACGACGCCTAGACGCTGTGCGACGTGCAAAGGGCTACCAGACTAGATACTAAGCGTAATGCGATTAATTTGCAACCCTAATTGTCTTATTTGGTCTATGTAGTAGAGAGTTATACTGCTTTGAAGTTGGTAATCAAATGTGGTTGTGGTGGTCCATGCGTCAACGCGAACAGACTTTTGGCACCCGATTGTACCGATTACGTGCACCTATCTCTCCCTGTCTGCCCGCCCCGTGACAGTATCCCTACTCTCTTGAGGTGGGATAGAAGGCTGAAACTTCTTTGTAACAACGCTTTGGTCTATAGGCTAGATGCTAGTAGCTTCAAATAAGGAGAGTATATTCTTCTTAGTAAAGGAGGAGATGTAGGCTAACGAGAATAGTGGAAAGAAGTCGGCTTTCTTTACTAGAAGAAGCCCTAGTGATCGATACTGTTGCTGTCGAAGTTTAGACGAATAGGCAGCCAAGAGCAGAGTTGGCAACAAAAAAATCAAATCAAATCAAGTCCCGCGAACGGCCCTACTGTTGGGATGTGCCCGCTAACACGGACCAGATGGTGCTGCGTGGAGAGACTTGATTTGGACTTGATTTGTTTGTTGCCAACTCTGGCTAAGAGAGGCCTGAACATGACTACATCAAGTAGCTAAACTTGGTGGGTAGAACAGGCGGGTAGTATGGCCAGAAATATGCGATTTTTGATGCAGTAGTCGATGAATTCGCGCGTAATGTGACTACCATGGCCGTTACCGTGTCTGTGCACTGATCGGGCCGGTTCACTGTTCGTGCCACCCCACCAACTTTCTCACCTCCACAAAAGTGAGGCTATACAAATACGTAGAGTAGCTATTGATATACAAGAAGCTAGTGGTTTATAATATTGACTCTTGCGCATCTTTTGGCTATCTCAATTTATTTGTAGGCCTTGTCATGCGACCAGCGCGGGTTGTGACGCCTTGGGGCGCCAAGCCAGGCTCATGAACCACCTGTGGACGACGCCTCGTTGCACCACTACCACCTTTTGATATTCTTGACTGCGGCTTCTTTGAGGTCTTCTTCCTTGCCTGTTTAGGCGATTTGGATACTTTTTGAGCGTCCTTGAGTGCCTTGACGCGTACTTTTTCAGCCGCGCGATCGTCCTTTTCACGCTGCTCTTGGGCCTTCTTTTGAGCAGTCTCCTCACGCTTCCTTGCCGCCTTCTCCGCGTTATCTGCCTTAGTCTTCTCTCTAAGAAGCCTGTTATTGTACTGAATTTGCTTCTTATCGACTTTTACAGCAGCTGCTGCTAACTCTGCCTTCTATGCATCCTTCATACGTCGATCGGCACGTGCCTTGGATGCAGGATCCCAGAATATGGCCCCCCCTTGTACATTAGGGTCCCGCGGTGACAGTGGTAACACCTTCTTCTTCTTACTCCGCTTCTTCTTACTCTCCATAGCCATTTTGAGGCCCTGAAGTTCATGATCTTTGAGCTCAAGGAGCACGTGCATCTGATGCATCTGCTGCCTTGCCTCACTTGCAGCCCCGGGGTCCCCATCCTTAATTGCACGGTCAAAGTTTGACTTGAACCTTAGCCAATTGGGCCCAGAGGAAGCCGGTTGAGGCCCAGTCTGCGGTGTGGGCGTCACAGGTGGTGGTGAAGTTGACTTTTTGAACTTATCGAGTATAACGTCGGGTTCAAGGGGGTGGATTCCTGTGGATTCAAAGCCACTCAATACCAACTTTTCTGTGAATGTATCAACCCAGGCAGGCCAGAATAGGCTTATAAAGTCTGCCTTGCCCACTGGCATGTCTCCCTCAGTTATATAGTTGTGCTCAACAAGCTGGGTTGAGTAATTTTGACTCAAGGGCTTGAAGCACGCCACATCCAAGGGCTGCAGCGTATGGGTAGCGTGCGGTGGGTATACCAGTACCAGAATCCGGTGGTCATCACAGTAATCCAAGAATCTCCGCGTCACGTGGCTGCCGTGGCCGTCAAGGATAAGTAATCTGAACTTTCTCCGAGCTTTCCCTTTGGCGGCGGGCTCAAACACCTGCTCAAGCCAGGCAAGGCCTAGATCGTCGTTCGTCCAGCCTGTTCGTGATACCGAGAAGTATATAGAGTGCTTCTCTGGGTCAATATCGTGTACCCAGTTGGCTTGCACACTGTCTCCGGCTGCGGCAAAGATCACTGCAGGGGGGAGGGTAGTGCCGTCAGCTCCTATACAACCAATAACGGTAATCCACTCCCGATTGGCATCGTGAGAAGGTTGCTTATACCTTCTCTGCTTATAGAGCTCCTTATCAAAGACTCTCTTTGTTGTACTAATTACCCCAATCATAAAGCCCTTCTCATCCATATTGTACGTGTTCTCGGGTTCCACATCAAACTCCTCCACTTTCTTGCTCAGAAGACCAAAGTATAGATGGTATCTTTCAGAGTTATCAGCCTTATGACGATTGCTTTCCATGGGGGTAGTCCAGGCAGTGAGAAGTGTGTCGTCATTGCGATGCAAGAGCCTTGTAACCCAGGTATTAGAAGGCTCCCATTGGCACAAGGGCGTCGTTGTAGGTGAGCAGTGCCTCTTTGTAAGATCTCTGATATATTGTATAAGCTCTGCCTCATCGTGGGGGTTAAGAAGTTTGCGACGTTCAGATGCCTCCTTACGGCTCACTGCTTCCCCACGGTGGTGTTTCCGCAGCGTCTCGCGGGAACAACAGTGTTTTGTGACAAGACTCCGGTATGAAAAAGTATCTCCAGGACCCAAGGAATCTATCTCTAGAAGCGCGTCTTCTAAGGTCATCGTGGTAGTGTGGTGGTGGGGGGGGTCAAAGTAGGTGACCGAGTTTGTGGGGGTGGCACGATCACTGAACCGGCCCGATCAGTGCACAGACACGTTAGTGATAAGAAGGCGCTATTTCCTCCAAGCTTTAGCCTTGGTATTGGCATTAAATACGTCCTTCACCCATGAAGACAGAGGAGGATGTAATTATCCAGCATATCCTTGACCTCGACGCGCGAGGATTTCCGCCCCGGCTTGCTGCTGTTAAGGATATAAGCGTTCTCGAAATACCGTTTACACCCCGTGACACAAGCGTCCAGAGCCAATCAATTTCAGCTTTAGTAAACATAAGTAGATCTTGTTGGAAAGTGGAATTGCACTGTCCTAATCAGGCTAGCACCACGTGACCGATAATCCTGTATTTAGCCCCTGAGTAGAGCAGACTCCAATCTACACACTTACATGCCATGACTGAGAGAGTCATTCTTTCTCAATAGGTTATGAGCCCGGGTTTACGCGCTTGCGTGTGCATTGTGAGTGTCCGGAGTGTCGTTTCTTCGATATGGGCAGCAAGCTGGTATATGCGTGTCTGCGCCAGAACAACCCAGGAGGTCGTCGCCTTCTATATTCTAAGACACTGGGCCGTCGCCCTGGCTGCCGCGAAGGGTATTAAGTCCTGAAGACACTGGGTCGTCGCCCTGGCTGCCGCGAAGGGTATAAGTCCTGAAGACACTGGGTCGTCGCCCTGGCTGCCGCGAAGGGTATTAAGTCCTGAAGACACTGGGTCGTCGCCCTGGCTGCCGCGAAGGGTATTAAGTCCGAAAAAAAAT
The DNA here is from genome assembly GCA_009982855.1 of Lizonia empirigonia. Classification (NCBI taxonomy): domain Eukaryota; kingdom Fungi; phylum Ascomycota; class Dothideomycetes; family Pseudoperisporiaceae; genus Lizonia; species Lizonia empirigonia. The sequence goes on along the minus strand of JAADKA010000001.1, from coordinate 307,005 downwards.
GGACTATCGTCCGGAGAAGCTGGGAGCGTCTCGAAGATACCTTGGGCGAGTTATACCCAATTCCGACGCGCGAGTCGAAGAGAGCAATGGTTGCTCTATCCCTTTTCAACCAACCTTTTGACAACGATTCGAATACCTACCTACCGACGGTAACCATCGATTCTTCCGAAAACGACTCGAATTGCCTGCCTATCGATGGTAACCTTTCGAGCCCTTCTTTTATACCGGTAGCTACAGTTCGACAGCTACTTTCGATTCCTCAAACTCGAAAACCTACCGTTTGACGGTGCTCGAGGTTTTTTACTCTCTCGAACTCTACCCACCTACCCCCACCCGATTTCTCGATCGATTTTTTATCTTCTTTCCAAAGGATTTCGTCAAATAAACGCAAAGAAGCAAAGGCTTATATAACGATGGGGGAGAGTAAGGGTGTTAGGGTCTGGAGCCCCGAATAGGACACAGACAAGGAGGCAGGAGCGGAGGAACGGAGCGGGGACAACAAGAGAGGAGAGCGTACACAGCTAGAGTACTAGGAGTACCAAGCTGGGGGAGCGCTGAGACAGGAGAGCGTACACAGCTGGAGTACTGGGAGTACCAAGCTGGGGGAGCGCTGACTCTCACGTAGGAGTCGAGGGAGAGTCGGTATGTTGGTGATATCGATTCTACCTTGATTTTCAAACGCGAAAATTCTCTCGACCTTCTTTCTCGACCTTCTTTCTCGACTCTTCACTCGGCCGACACCTCACTTTACTTGAGGGACTCGCAACGTGACGGCCGCTACAGGGTGACAGGGAGGTTTCATTCTTGTTGACAAGGCACATAGAAGTCCGATTGGCTACGAGAGTAGCCAGATCAAGTCCTGGAGTTTTACTATTCTAGAGGGTGTTCTAGCAGTGGCTTGCCTTCTTAAGACAATTGCACTTCTGGGGGAGTGTTGGAAAGTGGAATTGCACTGTCCTAATCAGGCTAGCACCACGTGACCGATAATCCTGTATTTAGCCCCTGAGTAGAGCAGACTCCAATCTACACACTTACATGCCATGACTGAGAGAGTCATTCTTTCTCAATAGATCTTAATAAAAAATTAGTTGCAAGTAGATATTAGTAAGAAGAGTAACGTACCTCACAAGCGAGCTGGCCACACAAGCGAGCTGGCCACCTGCGCCAAGACCCCACCAAACATACTATTGCGCATAGTATAATCGCGATGAGCCAACAACCAGACAATCTACTACCTTCAAAAGATGCTCGACTACAGCTTGCTCTTGAGGCTATCAAACGCGACGCGACGCTATCCCAGAGACGTGCTGCAGCTATCTACAACGTCTCTCGAGCAACACTCAGTAATCGCCTTGCTGGAACACCTTATCGACGCGATTGCACGCCCAACTCAATAAATCTCCTTAAGACAGAGGAGGATGTAGTTACTCAGCATACCCTTGACCTCGACGCGCGAGGATTTCCGCCCCGGCTTGCTGCTGTGAAGGATATGGCTGATTCTTTGCTGGCTGAGCGTCACCGTGATCCTGTTGGCCAGAACTGGGCTGCAAACTTTGTCAAACGTCGCCCTGAGCTCAAGGTCAAATTCAATCGCAAATATGACTATAAGAGAGCTCTCTGCGAGGATCCTGAGATTATACAAGGCTGGTTTCGGCTTGTAGAGAACATGAAGGCTAAGTATGGTATCCTTGATGACGACACCTACAACTTTGACGAGGCTGGCTTCATGATGGGCATGATATCAACTGGAGCAGTAGTCACTAGTTCTGAGCGTCGAGGACGGCCAAAGAGCGTTCAGCAGGGCAATTGAGAGTGGACTACAGTGATCCAAGGGATCAATGCGATGGGCTGGTCGATCCCACCCTTCATCATCTTCTAGGGCAAGCACCACCTCTCAAGCGTAGATCGCATAAAAGGAAGCGTATACAGCAGCAGGGTATCTTAACGATTGAGGAGGGCGTACGACTGACGACTCTTAAGGAGTTTGAGGCGCGTAGTGATGGGAAGAAGGCAAAGAAGAGGGTGCGCGTTGAGGCAGGTGAGCCTAGCCAACGACGCTGTGGACGCTGCGGCGAGGCAGGGCATAACGCACGTACGTGTAAGCAAGAAGTATTAGTAGATTCTGAGTAGAATAGCCTATTACGATTCTTAATTACTATCCTTGACGGTGCTCTACGGTCGTGTACAGTACTGATTTTGGTAGGGTCTTGGCGCAGGTGGCCAGCTCGCTTGTTTGTTTGTTTGTTTGTTTGTTTGATTCCTACTCGGTTTCAGCCGCGTTCTGCGCAGCTATGCCCGGATGCAAAGGGTTGGCGGATAGCCGACGCTTTGCCGAAAAGATATCGACATCGCCCCACTTCACCATACCAGTAGTATGGCCAGCTGTCCCCTCGCCTTTGCGTGGTCTGGCTTCTATCTACGACTATGTACAATTTGTCTCCAGAAGTGACGTGTTTGTCTGTGTTTGTGTTCCTCAAGTTGTTGTTCCTGTGTGTATGCCGTACTCGAAATCTTATGTGTGGCGTTGTTTCAAGGCTCGTAGAGGCGCGTTGCCTCGTGTGTCGCGTCCGCAGTACCTTCAGTCTCCCCCTAATGCTCAGCTTCGTCTATGTGTACCTGCCCTCATGCCCTCAGGGCTTGAATAAGGTCCCATCGTTCTTGTTCCTTTGTGTTTTGTTGCAGCTCACTAGGTTCCTATGTGGCCATGGTGTGTGGTGTGACCTGCCACCAGGCGCAGCGGCAGCAGCATTTCGTCGCGACGCAGCTCCACAAGAGCGATGCTCCGCTCGTGCGCGCCGTCGAGCCTACTGAGCATGAGAGCTCTCGTACGAATCTCCTCAGACCTTGTCGGGTGTGTCGAAGGGGCACCACTCCCTCAACACGTGGGGCGACAGTGGACGAGGCTGTCTGGTGATCAGTAAGTATGTTGTGGCACCGATGGTAGCATGCCGGGGTGTCTGTGAAGAGATTCGCGTGGGAGGTGATGCTGTTCAGCCCGAGGGCTCGTCGATGCGGGACGTCGCAGACATTGTCGATTGGTGATGGGCTGACGAGGAAGCCCATCGGTGACTGTTGTGTGTGTATTGCGACCATGATGCTCAAGGGGTGTCTGGGCTCCGTCGTCGCGTCTCGCGTTGCTGTGTTGCGGCTAGATGGCTGCCGCTGCATTTGGTGGACGTGTCATTCTAAGTAGCTTGCTCGCAGAGTTTGTTGATCCGTCCCTGCCAGGGCCGCAGCGGCGGCTCTACAGGTACCAGACCTACGCGGAGGGACGCGTGATGGCCTGTAGAGACCGTTGCGGCCTCTGGCAGATGTGTTTGCACGCTTTTGTGATGGTAATTCCAAAAATTGAGTTCTCGCTGTGTGTGGTGTTTTCGGCCAGCTCGCTTGTGTGGCCAGCTCGCTTGTGAGGTACGTTATAGCAACAATAGCAACAATATTGATGTATCTAACGCGTTGAGATGGCTGGGAGGCCTTAAACTAGTGGGTTGAGCCAATCAAAACAACAGAAAATTCTAACTATAGGCTATCTCTAGCAACTCTGTCAGCCTTACCTGCCCCTTCTCTATCCAAGTACCCACAATAATCGAATCCTTCAAATCTCCAAATCAAATCGACCTCTTTGACTTGATTTCCAAGCAATCTTGTATGAGCGGATTTGATTTGTTTGATTTGGAGATTTGGCGGCTGAAAGGTCGAGATTTGCAAGTATACTTGATTGTTGGCAAGTGTGTCAAGCACTCGAACACGTGATGCGCATCGTTCCAGATTTGGCAATTATCGCAGAACTCAGGGTTCCGAGGTAGGCTTTTGCAGCATGTCTGGCAGTTCGAGGCCGGGTTAGAGCCGTCGTCTGGATATATTGTGGCTGGCTTGGTGGCTTTCAACACCAGGCCAGGTGGCGGTCGAAGTCTTCTCTTCCCGACTCGTATAGTTGTATTTGGTGCAGATGCAAGTCCTTTGGGTTGCAGGACACTTTCCTCGTCCGTAGCGCTAGTGAAGTCATGTCGAGGTCGTGTGCAGATGTGGAAGGCATCGTTAAGAAGGTGTCCCTGCCCCGCCATTGCTGCCATGGTAGGTTGATGCACGTCGCTTAATTGCATAGCAACGTAAGTATCGGCCTGTGAAGCGGCCGCTGATTGAATGATAACATCAAGTAGGAAAGGCATAGGTTATTGAGAGTAGCATTAGTGTAGATCTGTATGTTCGAGCTCACATTGTTAGACAATGCCTTAGTAGCAAAGCCACCGTACGCAGTGCTATGCGTCGTGATAAACGATTTTCGTTTCGTTCTGAACGTGTATACCCTTTCGTTCTCGTTGTTCGTCATCAAAGTCCTTGGGTGTCATGTCGTGCATTACGAAGGCCTTGCTTGAGCCCGCGATATCGTTACCAGCCATCAAACCGCCTTCGTCAGCGAAACCCACTTCCGAGTCTGAATCGGGTTCGCTTTTCCGCCTTGAGGGAGCGCTCCCATATGTTGGGGCCGAACCAGTGCCTTTAAACGTCTGAGACGGTGTGGTTGTGGCCTTCAAGGTAGTGAAGAAACCACCGAACGAGCGAAAGACAGGGCGAAGGAGTGGTAGGGACGCTGAACGTTTGTCAATACTGTCTAAATGCTAGGCTTGATTGACTTACTTGCAAGAGATGCTAGGTTGACATCGCAGACTGCCCAAATCTGATCCTCGATGCCATCCCATGTGAGATCCTTGTCGGCTTTCTTGTCAAGTAAAAGGGTGTGGACGATCGTCATCAAGGCCGAAAAACACACAGCAACCCCCGATATAAACATAACAGCAACTGCAAGCTTACGCTTGAGCGGCAGATGTAATCTCCAGATTTCGAGCAGGGGGCAGAGCAAAATTGCTAGCTCAATGATGAAATGCGGTATTCCTGCACCAAATAGCGACATCATAGGCGTTAGCGGACATTTTCCAGGTACCTCCGCGTCCCAGAACTTGCGTATCGGTGAGCATTGCATGCAGATGAGTGTGACCTATTATCGTCAGCATCTGCTCTTCACACAGCTGAAGCATAGCAACAATAACGTACCCTTACGATAATCCAGCCTACTGAACATACGAACAGTATTCGAATAGGCTGTCGTATCATGGACATTGAGAACATGCGCCAATAGAAACCGAGGAGAACGAACTTGCTCAGCCCAACAGAGAAGGTGTACAGCCCTGCTTATCGTTAGAGACTTTCACTTGCAGCTAGGTATTCCTTACACATATCTGCCCAGAGGTCTACAAAGTAGTGCCGTACTATCTGTTCCTCAGGAAGGTCGATGTCTTTTATTGGTAGCCCAAAACCCCATCGAGTCTCTGATGGAGTCAGCATCAATTCACCGGGCGGTGGTCGATATCATACTGAAGAGGCTGATGAACGTGAATCCAGTCCCTATTGTCTGTGTGCATGTAAGTGTCTGCCATACGACAGCAATATGCAGCACTTACGAAGGCCACGATAGCTAAGTAGTCTTCCCACACCATGGTCATCCTCGTCTTTCGTCGAGCAACATTTCGCAACACTAACGCAACTGCTGCGGCAGTGTAGGGTATCAGAGCAGCTGCATAGAGCTCCGGCCGTCTGTCAGAGCGTGTCATAATGCCTCAAGCTGAAGTTCGTGAGACCATAACATGAGAAAGTGATACCAGTCGCGGGTTATACGTGTAGCTGCATTCACAGGTGTCGAAGGGCGCGCCTATTTACGGCGCTGGTGTTTGCTCTATGGCCGTGCCGAACGCGGACGATTGTGGAGGGGTCAATTCGGTCAGGGGATACCTGTATTGGAAAAAGACAACGATTGATCTCCAGTAGATAAGAACACAGGCTCGTAGGACATGGTGCTGCACGCAAGGCCGTGTAACGAGTGTCAGCTCTCCATGCGCCCGTGAGCCGGCGCTAGGATGTACCTGCAGCAAGGGACCCCCTACGCGGACCGTGTGTATCGGTTCAAACCAATCACTGAATTCGACATGTATCGATTGGTCGCTGGCGTCGACACATGCAGCTGCTTGTGACATGTTGCCAGCGAAACAAAAAGTGGGCACTGCTGTTTCTGTCTATAGCCGCATGTGGAAGTCCCTAACGGCCAGCTCAATGTTCATTTTTGCATTCCCAAGCAGGAGGGCAACTGAAGCAGGAGGGTTCAAAAGAAGGCGACGGATACGCTGCAGCCGATCACTCTCGAGCTCGGCGACTCTTGTGTGACCGTTGATCCTACACGTGTTACCCAAACTCTCGCACGGGTCGGACCGTGGCGTGCTACTGTGCTCTCCCTGCGCAACATTCATGTACGGCCACCATTTGTATATATTTGATTACCAAGTGGCCATTCGGTATAGCAAGGTTGAAGATTTAGTCTGACCTCGAAATTAGCATACGGGTATTGGAAAACATTGTTTGCTGCATGAGAGGTCTGGAAGGCATGCCATGTCGCACGGATGGGGCCACCGAGCGAAACCCCTTGCATACCAACGGTAAAGCTTAAATATCGATAGTCTGCGCGTCAGGAGGATGATAATTCTCCCATTCGACGATTGCAGTTCAGTGGACGTCTAGAGATCGGCAAATGGCCACTCCTTGGCTTTACTTTAGGAATAGCTCTGGGCAGTCCATGAACTGAGCGACGATTGTCCTTCAGCGTTGGAATCCGTATTTGATGTCCTCACTTTCGCTGAAACCTCCTCGTCGTCGGTCCGTTTTTCGTATCTACCGACTGTTTCCAATGCTTCGGGAAGGATTTCGTTGAAGGCACGAGTCGTTTAAAAAACGGGCCTTCGACTTACGGCAATTTGAACTGGTATTGTTCATTTCTTCGGCTCATTGCTTGGCGTTGGCACCTCGAAGATAAGTCTGGCGTCGGATTCTTCCGAATGCTTAGATTGTACATAGTTAGTAATTACACAGCAGCTCTTGCCATGGCCTCTGTGGCCTCCTTCTCTCTCTTCCTGGCTTCGCGCGCTTCCTTGCGCATCGCGCGGAGATCTGGCGGCTTCTCAATACCAAGCCTCGTCCTTAATTCATTGATGTCTGTCCCCAACTCCTCTTCCCAGTAAACGTTGATAACATCATCGGCACGTGCTCCATTTCTTGTTGCCCAGGGTCCATAGATGTCCAGGAACCTCCTCCATTCGCCCTTTTTCAAAGTCAGTGCGCTGAAGACAGCAAGGCCGGTCATTGGAAGTCCAGTGTTTGCAAACTCGAAAGCCTTCAACGCGACTTCTCCCTCCCGAAAGACTGGCAATCCAACGAGAGCGTGATAGAAGTCATGGCATTCACGGTATCGTTGCATAACGTATGCACACTCTTCATCGTCTATGTACCGTACTTGTGCTCGCGTATCTGGGGTAACGCCTTCAGCATCGAGCCATGCAGCGTAGTTGTAACCAACGGAGTTGGAGGGGAGCGAGCGCAGATGAGGAATATCGAGGGACTTGGAGGTCAGTCTCGGTCGATCGCGCAGGATTCGTCGCCCGGTAGCGTTCATGAGCATGCGATCTCGAAGCTTGTATATAAAATATGGCTGCGCAGTAGCCTCACCAAAATCCGCGATCAGTTCTGAAGGCGCGTTAGCATGTATCGCGCGATTGCATCGTATAAGGTCGTCTCTACCTCCTTTCCTTGGGTCTAGGAAGCTTCCGATCCCAGAGCTGATTGCAAGGCCCAGCCTCCCTACAGGTGTCAACGGTATGTGCTCTTCGTAGCTCCGCGTCGGACGGTTGAAGAGGGAAAAGGAGCGCACTCCAGCTCGAACTATGCGCGTAAGTTGCATATTTCTTGATAGTGTAGAGGCCTGTGGCCGTATTAGTCGCACACCACTTGCCATCTCGGTTGCGACGAGGAAGAGTGGAGGATGGACTAAGATGGACTGACATCAATGATGGGGACTCTTTCCTAATCGATAGGTAAGAGCGCCACACTTCAGCCACAGCACGCCTTTCACAACTTTTGTGACTCTGAATCATCGATACTGTACACCTCAAACTCGCTTCTGAGGCCCATAACATACAGATTGATGCTGTATCATCCACCCAGTCATTGCGTCGTTTTTGTGAAACGGGTGTGAGAAAGACACTGGCGAAAATAACTTTTTAGTCAGACAACTATTCAAGGATGAGTACCAACATGACAGCAGCACTAGATCCTGGAGAAGAACACACAAAGTTCGTTGAGTGGGCTGAGACCCACGGTGTTACGATCAATGGCATTGCGCCGGCCAAGTTCGTTGATCGTGGCATGGGTATCGTAGCCGCCCGAGACTTGAAAGTCAGTGCACATTCCCTTCTATCTACAAGCACTTACTGATTTATCAAGAAAGGAGATAGAATAGTACACGTGAAAAACACTGCACTTGTACATGTAGCTATTCCATCTGTCAAGGCCCTCAAACTACCAGACAACGTCACTGTGCACGGCAAGCTCGCTGCGTCTCTAGCACTTTGGTATTCGGATCCATCTCACGACGAGTACGCACTCTGGCAAGCCGTCTGGCCTACAGAAGAAGACTTCAAAAGCACCATGCCAATCTATTATGACAAGTCACTCCAGGACCTGCTCCCGCGCGCCGCAGAACTCCTCACGAACCAACGCACAAAACTCGACAAAGACTGGACCGATCTACATCCCCACCTGCCCTCAATATCGAAACATCTCTTCACATACACCTGGCTCATCGTCAACACCCGAACGTTCTACTGGAACTACCCAGACCTGCCCAACTCGCACCCGCGGCTGCCCAAACGGAAAACCAAGCTGACCGGCGACGACTGCTACGCCATGTGTCCATTCATGGACTACTTCAACCATAGCGACGTCGGGTGCGACCCAGAAGCTGACAGCAAGGGGTACAGCGTGACAGCAGACCGAGCGTACAAAGCCGGCGAAGAGGTGTTTGTCAGCTACGGCGCGCACACGAATGATTTCCTGCTTGCAGAGTATGGCTTCATTCTCGAGAGCAACATGCGCGATGCTATTCCACTGGACCACTTGATACTGCCCTTGCTGGATAAGGAGCAGATGCAGGCGTTGAAGGAGGATGGGTTCTACGGGAATTACACGCTTTTTGCCAAAGGAGGAAGCGAGACAATATGCCATCGTACGCAAGCGGTGCTCAGGCTGCTTGTACTGGACTCAAAGAGGTATTCTGCATTTGTTGGAGGTGATGATGATGGCGATAGGGAGCAGGGGAGATTGTATGGGTATTTGGTGGGCTTGTTGACGAAGTACTCGAGGCAGGTCATGGACATTTTAGAAGAGGTGGAAGCGCTGAAGATTGATCAGAAAGAGGGAAAGGACAGGCGGCATTCGAGGAGTAGTGAAGCCAAGTCTCATATCAGAGCAAGCCAGAAGGATACTTTGGTGAGGAGATGGAAGCAGATCAGGGACATTGTGAACGCAGCGGTAGAAGAGCTACAGAAGTAGGCTGAGCCGCACCCATAGACGTTCACTTGAATGATTATACAAGCAATATGTGAAGCAGTCCAATCTTTCATTTATCGCAACAGTCACCTCGTTGCACCACGGGCTTCAAGTTGAGTGAATTCTCCAGGCAAAACCAATAACATGGTTATATGCTGCACGGCGATGCTGTTTAGCTGAAAATAGCTAGCCACCTAATTTTGATGCATTCATGTTGTCTTACAGGATACTATGTGGCTCGCGGCCAAATGCTATTAAACTGCAGAGTCTGTTTGGTCCAATTCGGTAGAGGTCCGTTGATGCGAGTGCGTATTGTGCCGAGGCACGTGAGGTGAAGTTCTTCAATTTCACTTTATCTTAGTAAATAATTAGACGGCAAGTCTGCATTAGGAAGTTGGGGGTTCCTATTTAGGTAACCCGGGCTCTTGCTAGAAAAGGTACCTATTTGAAAAGCCTAGGGCCAACTTCGCCCTTGACTTTGCTTGTTGGCTGCACTTATGCTAGCTGACACCTCCTACAATTGCTCTATTTATAGTATCGGGCTCGTTAAACGCCTTGCCTATATCTAACTCTAATCAAACCTACGCTCACGTTAGCAGCTGTCTGCATCTGGCAGAAGCTGGTGTACAGCGTGCTAATGCTTTAGCTTAACCGTTATCCTCTTGAGACTATCTACGTTCAATTGCCATTGCGCCTGCCTCTGTTGTCTCTTCCTGCCGTTGCTTCACCTCTAGCGATGAGTACCTAGAAGCGAAGTTTGGGTGGAGGGCTTCCTGCAGTGGGAGCGGCGGTTCTATTGGCGAGCGTGTATGCTCGCTTGAGCCTGGCAAAATTATGCTTAGTGATGGATGGGTTGATAGCCTGTCTGCTTGATGGTCCAAATTTTGGCGCATCTGTTGCTTCCTCTTTGAGGCAATGCTTTTGTACTGCCTGATGAGGAAGAAGCCCTGACTAGTCACCTGTTAGTTGTGGTGTCTACTTCCCTGTTTTGTCACATCCATCACTTTCTATTTGAAGCAATTTCATCCTGTTACCTGATTAGGGGGGAATCTTTACGAGTTGTCTGGCCCCCTGTGATGTCTACTTCCCTGTTCCATTGGGCATCTGCAGACATCACACGACGTGCGCAGCTTAATTGGTTATGCGTCTAAATGCCTCATTGATCGTCCGGCACTAATCGGTGATTCCTTATGGCAGAGACTAAGGGCTAGATGGAAGTATGCTATGCTGCAGAAGAAAGGGGTAGCTATTGGCATGGATGACAGTCTGGTGCCTATTTTGATGATGACGGACAACAACCTAACTGACCATGCGCTAGGGAAGACATAGGCTCCTTCCTTCGTGTTGTCAAACTCTAACGTGTTTCACCACCTTCCCGGCCACACCACCATCCCGTCCACCCCACCAAAATCCTACGCGTCGCGCCCACGTCAACCCCAATGACTCAACAACCACAGCCTCAATTGCCTCAAAAAGAAGGCAGACTTCTACTTGCTGCACAGGCCTATCAAGATAGACGCGTCAAGTCTCAACGCAGGGCTTCAAACCTCTACAATGTTCCACGAACAACGCTCCGCGACCGCCTCTCCGGCTCACAGCCAAAAGCTGTTGCCCACCTCCACCAGCGAAAGCTACAGACAAATGAGGAGCAGTCTCTTGTAGACTGGATCCTAGACCTTGACCGACGTGGCTTTCCCCCCCAGATTATTGACGTGCGACGTATGGCGGACACTCTACTCGCTAGCCGCGGCCAAAATCCACCTCCACCACCTGTCGGCAAGAACTGGGTGTCACGATTTGTCAACACCCAGCCTACACTCAAGACCAAGTGGAATAGGAAATTCCATTCACAGCGTGCTCGCTGTGAGGATCCTATTAGGATTGGCGCATGGTTTAGGCTAGTAGAGGAGACACGCGTCATGTATGGGATACCTGATGAGGACATCTACAACTTTGATGAGACTGGGTTTATGATGGGTGTCGCCTCAACGTCTAAGGTCGTCACTAGCTCTGACACAGTTGGTCGTGCTACTGTTATTCAGCCAGGCAATCGCGAGTGGGTGACGACGATTGAGTGTATCAACGCGTCAGGTTGGTCTATCCCACCGTTTATTATACTATCAGGGAAGCTCCACCAAGCTAGCTGGTAAGGACCTACCACTTACCTGGACTCTTGCAGTCAGCGACAACGGCTGGACAACAGATGAGCTAGGTCTTGACTGGATAAAGCACTTCAACAGACATACACAGACTCGCTCGTCAGGGGCTCGTCGGCTCCTTATCCTTGATGGTCACAGCAGCCATGCTACACCTGAGTTTGATCAGTACTGTGCAGACAACCTGATTATTACTCTCTGTATGCCTCCTCACACCTCACACCTTCTTCAGCCACTTGACGTTGGCTGCTTCTCTCCTCTTAAGACAGCGTATGGACACCAGGTAGCAGAGCTTGCCCGCCAAAGAGTCTTCCACGTTGACAAGCCTGAATTCCTAAGGATATACCCACAGGTCAGGCTGACAACACTGTCAGAGCAGAATATCAAGGCTGGTTTCCAGGCGACAGGACTTATCCCACATAGTCCAGAGCGTGTCCTATCTAATCTGACTGTAGTAGTCAGGACACCATCACCACCAAAGACACCTACAGATAACGAATGGACAGCAGAGACACCACATACAGTTAATCAATTACAGAAGCAGGCTCGTCTTGTGCAAGACCTCCTTCAGCGACAGTCACAGAGTCCAACTAGTCAAGCTATATCTCAGCTTGTTAAGGGTTGTCAGCTTGCAATGCAGTCAGCAACAATCCTAACTCAAGAGAATGCTAAGCTACGTGCCTCAAATCAACGTCAACAACATAAACGTCAAAGGCGTAGACAGTATATAGCACGTGGGGGAGCTCTACAGGTTGAGGAAGCTCAATTGTTGATATTACAGGCTAATAATGTGGTTGAAGAGGAGGCCCAGGTTAACGCTGCCCCACGACGTCAGCGAGCACCACCAACGTGTAGCAAATGCCACGTGCAAGGCCACAACAGGACTCAATGTAGAGCTATCTAATCTATCTTGCTTGCAATCCTCACTAAATTTGACTGCGTGGTTGTGGAGTAATTGCACGCCAAATGGAGCCGGTTTTGGTGGGGTGGACGGGATGGTGGTGTGGCCGGGAAGGTGGTGAAACACGTTAAGCTCGTGCATGCAGCAACTGTTACGATCCCCAGAAGGACCAACGAACAGCAACCAGTGGGACCCCACCACTGCGCCTTGGCCCAAGCGGGAACAGATAATCAGGTCACGTGACGTGATCAGTCTTGGCACGATCAGTGTGATCAGCGTGTGATCGCCACTGAGCACCATGCATATTCCTTATGTATATAAGCAGTAGGAACACAACTCTTATAGTTCGTGTTCAACCTCGTCAATCAAGTTTGTCTTTGGAATCTCAACTTGCCCTCGAGCCAGATAGTACCCTCTATACTACTCAGTGCAACCCCGATCATCACGAGCTTTGCTTAGGTGATAAACCTACCGATCCAGATACCTTACTCATCCCCGAGAACCAATAGAATCAGTGCTTACGGTCTTTGACTAAAGTACGACTTCAACACATATATTCTTGCCCTCTTTGCACCTATTTCCTCTGTCTAAGTTAATAATCTTTTTAATAACGTGGTTCACCAGCGAGCGGGCCACCCCACCGAGTGGGCCAGCAAACCACACCAAAGCGCCTACGCAGCGACGTAGCGCAACACCACAACAAATTACTGTACTGTACATAATAGCGTAATATTATTCAGAAGCGTCGCTATCATCTACGTCCTCTATTTCTACCTTGCAGGTGCGGGAGTTATGCCCAACCTCGCTGCAACGGCCGCAGCGTCTCTCTGCGCGCACCCTCTTCGCAGGCGTCTCGCCCTCCTCACGACTACCACCCTCCTTTTCAGCAATCAGGTCAGATACCTCACCAACTGTAAGAGTCTCCTCTGCGCGTATATACCGCCTTTTACGGGTTTTGCGCTTTGTAAGCGTATCAACAGCGTCTCGAAGGCGGCCTATTTCCTCCTGCACCAACACCATATTATAAGCTATCTGCTGAGCGCCTTTACTTAGCTGCTTGACCTGCTCATCTAATGAACAACAACCCAGTTGCGAGGTAGACCAGTGAACCAGGAGGAGATAAGGACCTTGCCTGCAAAGATGAGGAAGGGTGGGATAATGCGCCCCGTCGCAGCGACGCCTTGGACCAGGGTAACCCACTCGCGATCGCCAGGCTGTAGTTTCTTCTGTTTCCCAGGTTTCTCTGAGCCTGTAACAACAAGCTGGGAGGATATCTTGCCCATCATGAAGCCAGACTCATCAAAGTTCCAGGTGTCCTCATCTACGATACCATACTTCGCCTTCATCGATTGAACCAGGCTGAACCAGGGCCGGATAACCGCTGGGTCTTCGCAGGCAGCTCGCTGGCGATGGTACGGACGACTCCATGGCGTGCGCAGCTCAGGTGTACGCGCGATAAACCTATCAACCCAGTTCTTGCCTGTAGGCTTCCCGCCACGCTCTCGCAGCAGTCTATCAGCCATAGCTCGTACGTGTAGCTTCGAGGGCGGTACGCCACGTAGACTCTCGTCAAGTATCCGCTGTATAATCACCTCCTCTTCTAGCTTTGTAAGGCGCTTTGAATTCGGCTCGCAATCGCGTCGATAGCGTTTCCCGTCGCGTCGGTGTTGCACAGTTGTTCGAGGGACGTTGTAGATAGCTGCAGCGCGTCTTTCACTTTGGAACTGGTTTGATTGGATATCAGAGATAGCAAGCTGTATATCAGCTTCAGTATAGGTTCTGGGAGCTTTGCGTTGTTGCGACATTACGTGTTGTTGTCGCGAAGGCGCTTTGGTGGGGTTTGCTGGCCCACTCGGTGGGGTGGCCCGCTCGCTGGTGAACCACGTTACAACTCTAGAATTTTAAGCAATTTCACTGTGTGTGGCTATCTTAATTGCCTCACGAAGTGGGGTGGCTGGCGTGGTAATAATGCGCGGATTTGCTTAATGGAACTAACTTTTGACGTAGTAACGTGTTCCACCACCGAGTGCACGACCCCACCGAATGCACGCAACACCGTTTTTCCCATGGTTTTCAATCAAATATATCTCAACCACTATGGCAGGTATCGAGGCTGCGCTTGCAGAATTGGAATCGCTGAGCCTTAACGATGATTTTAAATATTCAGAAATAGCTGCAAAGTATAATTGCGACCGATCTACTTTATCGCGACGCCACCGAGGGGTCACACGAGCGCGTGCAACCCAGCTCCCAAATGGCTGATTGCTCAACACCACGCAAGAATTGGAGCTTGTACGATATATACACACCCTTGTAAGCCGCGCGCTGCCTCCATCCAAGCAAATGATACGTAATTTCGCGAGCCAGATTGCTTAGAAAGATGTGGGGAAAAACTGGGCCGACCGCTTTGTGCGCCGACACGAGATCGATCTCATCTCTCACTGGGCATCCGGCCTTGATCGCAACCGCTTCAAAGCTGACTCAGCTTTGAAGTATTCGCTATATTTCGAGCTTCTCAAACGAAAAATCGAGCAATACGGCGTTGAAAACCGGCATATATACAATATGGATGAGAAGGTTTCCTTATCGGCATGCTCTCAAAGATGAAGCGGGTGTTCTCCAAGAGCGCTTTTGAGGAAGGGAAGCTGCAGCACATCGTACAGGATGGCAATCGTGAGTGGATTACCACTATAGCTTGCATCTGTGCTGATGGCACGTCGCTCACGCCTGCGCTCATCTACCAGGCTCAATCTGGAGCCATCCAGGATACCTGGTTGCAGGACTTCAACCCAGAACAACACCGCGCTTTCTTTACAAGCTCACCTTCAGGATGGACAAGTCACGATATTGGGCTTGCCTGGCTCGAGCAGGTGTTTGATCGCGAGACAAAGAAGAAGGCGCGCACGTCATGGCGGCTGCTCATCTTAGATGGCCATGGCTCACACGTTACTATGGATTTTATTAAGTATTGCCATGCCAATAAGATCTTGCTAATGATCTATCCGCCTCATAGTACTCACACGCTTCAGCCGCTCGACGTCGTCATGTTTGCCCCGCTCGCAGCTGCGTACAAAGCTGAGCTCGCTCACTTTCTCGATCAAGCCCAGGGCCTCACGAGCATCACCAAACGCGACTTTTTCCAGTTATTTAATGCCGCGTGGCACTCCTCGTTCACAGAAAAGCTTATCCTGAAGTCTTTCGAAGCAACAGGCATCTCCCCATGCAATCCGAGCGTCATCTTAGAGCGATTCAAAACAACGCAAATAGACAACTCTAGGCCAAACTCGAGCGGCTCTACAAGCTCAGTATTGAGCGCTAGCGATTGGCGAAAAATTGAGCGATTGCTGCGGCAGGCAGTGGATGATATTTACGATCACAACTCCAAGAAGCTCAGCCGAACGATCCACACGATCTCAGCCAAAAACCAGCTGCTACAACACGAGAACAACAACCTCAGAGACGCCCTGGCCAATGAGAAGAAGCTTAGGCAGCGGGGCAAAGCGCTATTACTCGAGCCGCCCACTCAATATGATGGAGGAGCAATATTGTGGTCGCCGAATAAGGTAGCAGAAGCGCGTCACCGCCAGGAGCAAAAGGACCTTAAAGAGCAGGAGCTACAACACCAAAAAAGTGAGGCAAACAAGCTTCGTGAGCAGCAGAAGCTTGCCAAGGCTCAGCTTCTTGAAGAACGTCGTCTGAAACGAGTTGCAGCGAAGGAGGAGAGAGAGCGCTTGGCTGCTGAGAAAGCCCTTCAGCGCGAGGAAGATAAGATGGCTAAGCAGCTTCACAAACAACTCCAAAGCGATATCAAATTATCCCAAAAGGGCAAGAGGCAAAGTCTCAAGCCTGCTAAAGCTACGGAGATCGTTGTAGTAGATGAGATTGCTCATGTTGTTAATGAGGCTGCTCCCCAGCTCACCCGACGCGGCCGGCCAATCAGGCCACCCACAAAGCTCCTTATGTAATATAAAGCTCCTAATATACTCCTCTATATTACAGAAACTCAACACTACAAAATCCTGTGATAATAGCTATTGTGGGTGGCTGTACAGCCTCATATTTGTGGTGGGCGTGGGTGCCAAGTTCGTGCATTCGGTGGGGCCGTGCACTCGGTGGTGGAACACGTTACTGTATTCGTCAGCCTGGGTTCTCGACAACCATACATGACTTGTGGCAGAGTGAGACGATCGGCAGCCTTCCAAATCATCAAGTCCAGATCGTCGTGTGCGGGACGAGGACGTGGCGCGCGGAGAAGTGGAGCTGTCAACATCGAAAATGCTATCCATCTCATTGGTTGGATCTATGAGCTTCAAGTGAACGAAGTGGTGGTGAACAACATCGACCCCGCCGGGTTAGCTTCCGAACTTACGTCGACGGCGGCCAGCTTCAGAAGATCTGGAATAATGCGACACGCTACCCCGCATAACTTCGTGACTTTTACGCATTCAGTCTGGACTGGAAAGCTGCAGCATTGAATCTCCATGTGTATCAGGCGCGGAGAGATGGAAGCTAACATAGTGTAGGGATATAAAATGGAGGTGTGAGATGGAGAGGTCAAGATGACCCTGTGCAGTCTCTAAAAGGTAGCCCGAACCCCGAAAAACTCCATAGAACTACATACTTCATCATGGGCGACGCCAAAACTGCAACCTGCCCGATCTCACACCACAGGATTGGGAACATTCACAATGGAAAGGTGCCTAGTGGCACTGTCAAGGCTGGTGGTCAGGACAAACCCGCACCAGGCAAGTACATCCATTGGGATGCTGAGGGTGTAGAGGTCATCCAGCCCGGCGAGCAAGAGAAGATCAAGGAGGTTTCGGACCAGTTCAATCGCTTCCAGATGATGAACTTCAACGAGCATATGCACTGTTTGCGAGGCACTCATCTGAAGACACAGGGCGTAAGTGTATGCAGCTTTATCGTACGACCGGTCCTAACAAGGTCATCTAGTGCGTTATGGGCAAATTCATCGTCCACGACAACCTCCCAGAGTATCTTGCTCAAGGCATGTTCAAGAAGCCTGGTGTATACGATGTCATCATGCGCTACTCCTCTCTCACACCGAAGATCCTCCCTGATAATCTACCAGCGCCTCGTGGTATCGGCGTGAAGATTTTCGGTATCGAGGGCGAGAAGCTCTGGGGAGAGGACAAGAGGACGCAAGACTGGACATTCAATAACTATCCGCAATTAGAGTTGCGTGACCCACAGACTACCTACGATATCGCCGACTCCCTTGAGCGAAACTGGAACGACCTCCCAACGTTTGCAGAAGAGCAGTCGAAGCGTGTAGACGCGGACGTGGCCACACTCGGAGGCGGACTGCCCAAGCAGCACAGTGAGTTCTCCGACATCACACACCATGTACACAGACACAAATCCTAACACCCACAGTGTACGCCATGCCGGAATACTCTCAATCCGCCTACCGTCATGGCACCTACGTCGCCAAGTACGGCGTCTTCCCGCTCTCACAAGAACAACTGGCCCGCGCCGACGACATCAAAGACGACGACCCCATCAACATCATCTCGCAGGAAACGCGCAGATTCCACATGGCCCACAAAGTAACCTACTCGTTCTGCGCGCAGATGCTGCAGGACCTCACCGAGCAGCCCGTCGACGACATCGGCATCGAGTGGGACCCCAAGAAGTACCCCTTCGAGCAAATCGCGACGCTGGAGTTTGAGCCGCAGGATAGTTGGCTGCCGGAGTTTAGGACCTGGTGGGATGATAGGATCACGGTGAATAGTTGGCATGGGCTTAAGGAGCATCAGCCCCTTGGCAGCACGAACAGAATGCGGAAAGTCGTGTACGCTGAGTCGAGGAAGTTGAGGTTGAGAGTCAATGGGTACAGGGACTATGTTGAGCCGGCAGGTATCAATGAGGTCCCTGCGCCACTGCCGGCGCCGCAGTTGCCGTTGAGGCATCAGCCTGCTGTTACGACCGTGGAGGCGTAAGTCTTCGTGTTGCGTCGTTTTGAGTGGTTCTCCGCTGTGGCTGTAAAATAGGACGACGTGATTTCTCGAGTGCATATTGTTCTTCCCATGATACGTCTGCAAATCCTGTCACTGTTGATCCTAGCGTTTCCAGTCCTTGATACATGTATCTTCAGAAAGAAATCTTCCCTCGCCACAAGCTCTGCGCATTCCGCCAGTAGACGCCTTCCTTCTCCCTCCCGTCAATGAAATCCGCATCCGCCAGTCCAGCAATATTCGCATCAACATCCCAAAAGCCGATCCCATATGGGTAGTCCTAGGTCTGATTTAGTAATTTGATACCACACGACCAAAATGTCAACTCACAGTCCCAAACACCATCTGTTCAGTCCCTACACCCAGCCCTTCCGTCAATCCTTTGATTTGCCTCGGCCACACCGGCCCTGCGCTGTCGTACCACAAGCGAGTCTTATACGCTTCTCTTGCTGCCACCGATTCTTTGGGGAACCCAAGCAGAAAGCGCTCACTGATGTCCGGGAATGCGCCTGCGCCGTGGGAAATGCGCCAGTGTAGATGGGGATACTTAAGTAGAGTGCTATTGTAAGGTGGTGAGGAAGCTGTGATTGACGATATTGCGCGTGCAGTTTCGAAATAGAATTCTCCTAGACCTGAGCGCAGAGGTGCTGAAAATCGTCAGCTGCAGAGTCCATCGTGTAGCCTTGACAGAATGGATGTGTTTTGAACAGGACCATCAAAAAGGGCCCCGGAAGGAGAAGCAATTTCGGGGCACATCGAGAGGCAGGGGTACTTACACGGTCGACTCGAGACAAGTCTCCCATCCTCAAGCTTGATCACTGGATCCGTCGGGTGGATGAACAAAACCTCCCTCCCATCACCCTTCTGCGCTCTTTCGTCAAGATACTTCCACAGCCCCTCAAACTGAACATCCCCAGGATAAACTCCCTCAGAATTCGTCAAGACACTTACTCCCACTGCCCCAAGCTCTTCCAGCGCATATCGCACCTCTCTCACACTCTCCTCAACATGTGGCAGTGCGGTGACAGCCAACCAACTGAAACGATCCGGATACACTCTGCACGCCTCCGCGACATACTCGTTCAGCAGCCGGGCGAGCGCAATAGTCTTCTTCTTCCGCAGATCAGGGTCAGATTCGAACTTGGTGGATGAAGCAAAGGCGTTAGCCTGTGGTGTTGAGACGCTGAGAATACTCCTGCTAATGCTGTGATCTGCCATGAACTGGAGATGAGATGAGGCGTTCCAATATGGTGTTTCACGTCCTGCTGCTGACAGCTCGAGGGCTCTGAACCAGTCTGGGATGGGGTGCGTGTGCGTGTCTATTCTGGTTGCGTTGCTGAAGTCTGGGAGATTAGTGCTGGCGGCATGTTGGGCGAGTACAGCGATTGAGTCGACGGCTTCTTGGAAGAAGGGGAGGACGCTGAAATCTATGTTATCTCGAACGGCATTCGTGTTCATGCGTTCGATGACGTTGAGTGGGGTTATTGCCATGTTGGTTAAAACAGAAAGAGCAGTGACACGCAGCGCAACTGCGTGTTGTCAAAAAGGAACTCATTTTCTGCTCATTAAAATGTACTGACCTAAGGCAACTTTAATGTCAAGAACTGTCTCGATTCTCAGCCAAGAGTGTTGCGAATAGTTGTTGTGTTGATCAGATGCAAGTTAGGCTGGTGGTGGGATGCAGGTGCATATTAGTCGCATGTGGCTATGTGTACTCCGGGTCCCCGCATCACCACCCACTAAGACATAGGAGCACAGGAGCAGATATTCTGAAGAGGTGAAAAGATTATAATTGAACCATCTACAATTCCCGTAGAAATGCTGCTGGGTATCTCTAAAAGCAATTGAGTGGATGAACTCCTGTTGCCGGTCGAGACGCGCCGCTCAACCAACTATGAACAATGAAACCATGTCGCTAATCGCAGTCAAAATTAAAGGGAAGTGTGTACAGTTGAGTGTGAGTATTTACGAATTTGGTCCTTCAGATGAGCAGGCCAACACCAAGAGTAACGGCGCTGATGTCGTTGTCGCGGCCGTCGATGCTGGTCCTCATCTTGCCCATGAGGCTGAGCTGGCGCGTTGCATCCATTTTCGCTTGGGACATGGCAGTCGGCGAAGGTGGACCAGAAGATGAGGCAAGGTCGATGCGGCCAGCGTCCTGCTCTGAGCTTGTGGGTGCCAGATCATAACCAAACGTGATGGAAGCAATGGAGTCGTCGCTGGTTGCACGCATAGGCGACGCTGGTCGTTCTGAACCATTGATCTTTTCGACAACAACTGGGGCGGATGCCTCGGTGGTTGTGGATTTGGAAGAGCGCTTCTTCTTGAAGCCATGTGCATCGTAGCGTGGTGGGTGGGAGGTGTAGTCGGCAAGCGTGTGCTCTTTGACCAATATGCGCATACGCTTGCCGTCGCAGATCACAACATCGCTGACTCGAGGAGAAGAAGAAAGCAAGACTGGTGCGCAGCGGCGACGGTAGCGGAGCGCCTGTGAGGGTGTAGGCCGAATGACAGAGGCATTTTTGGGATCAGAATTGGTGGTTGATGGTCGCTCGTCCTCATCGTCCTGCGTTGAAACACGTGTGAGGCCGTTTCGTGTGGGAAATCGAACATCTTCAGGGTCGAAATCCTCGAATTCAGCATCTGCTGTAGCTGCAACGGTAGTGGTGTTGCCCGTTCCTCTAGTACCGGCCAGGTGTGGATAGAGCTGGCGAATGATGCGCTCCTGCTCGGCGATGATTCGTTGTCCAGCTTCGAGGCTCGACAGATTGTCCAGGTCCTCGCTGAGCTGTGCTCCATCCAGTAAGCGCTGCCGCCTGTTTCTCCTAGGCAAACTTCGGTAGCGTGGCTCGCTGCGGTCCTCGATGGGTGGACTGATGTCGATTGCGGCGCACAGTGCTTCGACCCAGTCGAGCATGACATTTTGCGTAGGCGCACACAACAGGATCTGCTCGGTTTCCACGCGCAGGCGGATAGCGTGTTCGCGAACAGGTTCGAAGAGGTGTGGGTCGGTCTCGTGCAGCTTGGGGCGAGCTGAGGCGGGCACAAGGTGTGCGAACGGAGACTTGGGGATCAAGGGTGTCTTCTTGAAGTCTGAGGCAATGCCTACCTCGGCGTGCTGCAGTGTGTATGAGGAGATCAGACGGCCAGCCGTGGGCTCTTTGCTCTTGCTCCACAGACTCGGCTGTTTCGCTCGGTGGATGCTCAGCTGTGTGCCACGAAGGATGACATAAGCGTCTGACCAGTCACGCTGTCCAGAGATCTGGAACGGGGAGAGCAGCTCATGGCGCACCCCCAGCACTCGGTTGATTTCGACTGTGCAGGTGTACGGCGGTGGCAGAACATCAGAACGCTCTGCTTTGGCCTCAGTGCGTACCTTCTCATTCAGATATCGCAGATTATCATCGATTCGAGCGTATACGGGTGGTTTGCCGAGCGGGAGCTGTGCGTGGGTATGGAATGTGTTATGGTAGCCGTACGTCTGGTGCGCCGCTTGCTGATTGGACGAGCGGGTGCGCCTCGTTGAGGATGCCGTGGTTGCGGGCATAGTGTAGACGTGAAGAAAATGGATTGAGGAGAGTCGCGACTTCTCTGCAAAGGCCTTGTTTTCTATGCGCGTCCGGTCTGTTTGCAGAAGCTACCTCTCGCAGGGTGACGCGGTGAGAGTGACGGAAACGGACATGGACGGATTTCGTGGCGTGCGTTCGTTTCTTGTTCGAATGCGGCCACACAATGCACCGCGCGCCGCCTCTTTGTTTTCGGCCAAGATAACGACGTCGTCAACGGAGCCGTGTGAGATCAGAATGCGAGGGATGTTGCCAGGGCAGGAGCGACGGTTGAATAAGCGGCGCAGTTTGGGATCCTTGCGTGAGACCGAAAGCGTGGACGGGGCCGTGATGCGGAGGGAGCGCTGAGCCACGGGGGCAGTCGGTGCAGGTGAGCAATTACCTTCGCAATTTCGCAAGGAACGGCTGCAGGGTAAAAGAGGTCAAATAAGAACTCTAATAATGCTCTACGGGACCCCGCGGTGGCATGACGGCGAGCTATCAGCTGGACTCGCTGGCTCTACGAGCTGTTCATCGAGAACCGCAGCAGGTTGATCCGTACTCCACTCGAACGTGGTCGAGATCCCCTGTCGCGAGTCGCTAACCTGCGAAGGGCATTGGGCGAACTGACTCAAATACGAATTCGCGCAGCCCAGCTGCGGTCGATATCACGGCGGTGGATCCTCAACCTCCTTGATGAGGGGTCACCGTCCGCGAGACTGCAGCTTGTGATGCTTTGTTTTCTCTTCTGGACACCGCCTTCGATACCAGGAAGCCTCCCAACCCTTGCACAAAGCAATTCAGTCTGTCGCAAAACAAACGTCCTTGTTGGAGGCAAGTTACCTATACGAGTTTGGCAGATGCCGCCGGCCCATGTCCGCCTGCTTGGACTCCTCAAACTCCACACGAGCCATCCTGCAGGACGGCCGCCCTCATTAAATATTATTTGAGAAACAGTCCGATAGTCAGCTTCCAGAGGGATTGCCTATTCCATGCCAATGTGACACCAAAGATCGCTAAGCTCGGCAGGCACAGCCCTTCACGCGCGACTCACTTGTCACACAACTTCAGTCAAACGTCCAGCATTGCAGCGCTCGCACCACCTAGTAACTCACCTTGCGTACGTCAGCAGCTTGGATCGCAAATAACCCTCAGGGCAATGGTCCTTGGACGATCAACTTGGACATGATGATCGTTTCTTGATACACTAGCTCAAAGGTTGCACCGTATTGACCAAATTTTGTGGGTCCGAGTTGCATGCAACTGGTTTCCAAGACCATGCTCTGGGAGTCAATTCGTACTCATTTTGTCACTGCCTGTTACGGCATCATACCAGAATCTCAGTATGAAGGAAATCGAGCGTGAGGTGTGTTTATATCAAGCAACCCGAGGCCTCGTTAATCGTGCAAATGGCATGCCCGTCAGTTTCTATCTTTGAACATCTCCAAAATAGAGTCCTTCGGCCAGTAAGCATATGATGTGTCGTGAGGCCATCGAGCAGCAACGCACCGCGGGCACCGCAGCGACACACACACCCAACAATCACCGCCCACATACACACTCCACACCCTGCACTGTACATCTGTCATGTCCACCGCCGTGTGGCCGCCCATGGCCGCGGACCAGCTGGCGCGCGCCCAGGCCGAGTCGCAGCAGCGCGAGCTTGGGTGGTTGCTAGAGCAGCTCACCGAGACACTGCAGGCGCTCAAGGCTGGGCTTAAGGAGTGCGCGGCCCTGCTGGCGCCCTCAGAGAAGGGCTTGACGCTGGTGCTGTCGTCAGTGCGCTCTGAGAGCCTTAAGGGCCTCGTCACCCGCGTTGGCACCCGCATCGTCAAGGGCGTGCGTGCCTCTCCCCTTGCTGTCTGTCCGCTGCTGACCCGCGCCCGCAGAACGTCAAGCTGCGCATTGCCAGTCTGCCACCCCCGCGCGGCGCCCAGTCGTTCGACGTCGCCATCTCAGCTGCCCCCACCGCGCCCACGCTCGTCGTCCCCCAGCTCACCGCCATGCGCACTGCCATTAACAGCTGCCTTAATGCCATTGACGTCGTCTCCTGGGGCGACGTGACCAACGCCAGCTTTGTCGCTGGCCAGCTGCAGCTGCTGCACAACCACATGCTTAAGGCCCGCCACGCCCTTACGGGCTACTTGGACGTCCACCTGCCCTGGTGGACGCATCCCCTCAACGACCAAACCTTCGACCCGCCGCTGCCCCCAAACCTCTCCTTCCACATGTTTATCTTTGACGCCGCCCTCTGCCTTGAGGTCCGCACCCTTGAGCCCAAGCCCAACGACGACACTGCCTCCTTCACTAGCTTTAACTTCCGCGACCGCCTGTCCTCAGCCCTGGGCGGCACCCGCACGCCTCTGCATGATGAGGCTGACAAGGTCTACAAGTACAAGGGCCAGGACGTGCGCGTCAAGGAGAAGATCCGCGTTGAGGCCCAGGACCCCGCCCTCATATCCGCCTTGGCCAAGCTCAACGCCCTTGAGCACAGCCTGACCCTCAGCCGCAACGCCCTCGACATTGTCATGGGACGCGACGACCCGGACACGTGACCGCGACCTGCCGTGACAACATCCTTTGAATCGACTGGGTTAACAGGGACTGGATATGATCAAGACCCAACAATGGGATGCGCTAAAGTAAATTTTAAAAACCTAGGACACGGTGGTAGGTAAGTTCGTGATTCTGCTTGACACCCAATGGTCTGTTTACTTTACGGCCCTCTTCACTTTGGAATCGGAGAGCAGAAATCGGGACAACTAGCGCAGTACATAGTAAGGGCCTTAGGGGACGCTGTCTACCGTCTCAGCAGTCATTCTCGAAATCGGATAGGGGTGTTTACTTTCAGCGCTCAACTTTCCCTCGCAGATCTACTTCAGTAGTAGTAGCAGGCTAAAAGTCATCATGTGAAGAGAATCGGAAATAATCATCGTTTTCTTGTCGCATCGTGTTCGCACTGAAGCTATGCTAAGATTCCCCATGCATAACGTGTTTCATAAGCGAGTCGGCCGCCCAAGCGAGTCGGCCGGCTGAAAACACACCAAAAATCCACTTTTTTGCACCTTAATAACTCTAACGTACTCCACAAGCGAGCCGGTCACCCAAGCGAGCCGGTCACTTTTGCCAAGACTACACCAACACCACAACTACTTTGCAGTATTACAGCACACAACAACAATATATCACACTGCACAGTATATTGCACTAATCTACAGTACTCTGCGCATCTTTACTGCATGTTCGCGCGTTGTGCCCTGTCTCGCCACATGTGCCACAGCGCCTTGAAGACTGAGTGCTCCTATCAACACGCGACCTCTTCTTTGCCTTCTTCCCATCACTACGAGCCTCAAACTCCTTTAGAGTAGTCAGCCGCACTCCCTCACCAAACGTTAGTGTCCCATTACGCTGGATTTGCTTTCTTTTGTGCGATTTACGACGTGTGGCAGCCTCGTTGGCTACCTGTAGGTCAGCGACCTGGTTGCGCACCAAAACCAGTGAATGCGCCATCAGCTCTGCGCCTTTGGTGAGCTGATTAAGGGCGTCAACCATTGACGTTGGTGAGCTATCAGCGTGTCTCTCAATCTTCTCTCGAATCAGCTTCGATTGAGACCCAAATTCCAGAGTGTTGCTTGGTGTTTTAGACTCCCACGTACTGTTGTCCACAGTAGGTGGCGTTGGCGTGCGCAGCCGTACTTCAAGCTTCGATATCACAGCCTCTGGGTCAAGTGGGACCAGGCCGGCACCTCTGAATCCTCCCTGGATGTTGCTCTCTGTGATTGAGGCGTCAAAAGCCGCTTTGAAGCACGGCAAGAACTCAAGTTTGGTGATGCGAGTGATCTTGCTCCGCATCAGCCGCTCGGCTTGGCGGCCATAGGCCTTCTTCAACGGGGCAAAACACCCTACATCAAGTGGCTGCAGCAGGTGCGACGAGTGTGGAGGCATGCACAGAGTGATAATCTTGTGCTCCTCAGAGTACTGGTGGAATTCAACTGAGTTGTGGCTCTCGTGGCCGTCCAGAATGAGCAGCCGATGGCTGCCAACAGTGCGCGCCTTTGTGTGCTCATCAAAGTGCTTCAACCACTTGACTCCAAGCTCGTTGTTGGTCCAGCCGTTGTCAGAGACATTGAGAACCCAGTCGTCAGGTATACTAGGCTCCTTGTACCAGGCAGAGAGGTGGTACTTGCCAGAGAAGATGATGAAGGGTGGGATAGACCAGCCCTTCGCGTTGACACCCTGGATGACGCTGGTCCACTCTCGGTCGCCCTGCTGTACTGTCTTTGGTCTCCCTCGACGCTCAGAGCCTGTGACAACAGCTCCTGTTGATATAACGCCCATCATAAAGCCAGACTCGTCAAAGTTGTGGGTGTCTTCATCTAGGATACCATACTTGGCTTTGGTATTCTCTACCAACTGGAACCAGTCCCCAATAACCTTAGGATCCTCACACAGGGCTCTCTTGTAGTCATACTTGCGATTGAACTTGATTTTGAGCTCTGGCCGACGTTTGACAAAGTTGGCAGCCCAGTTCTTGCCAACAGGGGTCTGGTGGCGCTCCGCAAGCAGAGAATTGGCCATATCCTCCACATCAGCAAGCCGGGGCGAGTGTCCTCGGTCATCTAGCTTCAATACATGCTGGACTATCACCTCCTCCTCAGTACTAGCTAGTTTAGTCATGTTGGGCTTGCAATCGCGTCGTGAAGTAGTTCCAGCAAGTCGGTCACTAAGGGTGCTTTGAGACACGTTGTAGATTGCTGCAGCGCGTTGCTGGGAGAGTGTCGCGTCTTGTTGAATAGCCTGTAAGGCAAGCTGTATATCTGCCTCGTTTAAAGGCTTTTTTGTGTTATTGCGTTGAGACATTGTAGGTAGAGTAAAGTTTGACGTGGTCTTGGCAAAAGTGACCGGCTCGTTTGGGTGACCGGCTCGCTTGTGGAGTACGTTACACCTACTTGTTAGAATTCCTTAAAAATTTAAATACAATACTGCATCTATATGAATATTTGTATTTTAAGGTTATAAATTTCTAGCTATAATAACGTACTCCACGGGTGAGCGGATCATACAAGTGAGCGGATCACTCTGCCAAGACCACACCAAACCTCCACCTTACCACGCGATGCCTCAACAACAACACAGATCTAAGCCCTTTAAAGAAGCTGCTATACAGCTCGCGTTCCAGGCAATCAAACAAGACGCGACGCTCACACTGCGACGCGCTGCAGCTATATATAACGCGCCTTACACCACACTACATGCTCGATACACAGGACGAACTGCACAAGCCGATTGTACGCCAAAATCAAGGAACCTGGACCAGACTGAGGAGGACGTGGTCACTCAGCACATACTTGAGCTAGATGCCAGAGGATTCGGCCCTCGGCTGGCTGCTGTGGCTAACATGGCTAATTCTTTGCGCAAAGAGCGCAATATGGGCCATGTTGGCGTAAACTGGGCCAGTAAGTTCGTTAAGCGCCGCCCTGAGCTCAAAGTTAAGTTTAATCGCAAGTACGACTACAAGCGAGCCCTCTGTGAGGATCCAGAGATTATACAAGGCTGGTTTGGGCTTGTAGCGAATGTCAAAGCCAAGTATGGCATCCAGGACGATGACACATACAACTTTGATGAGACAGGCTTTATGATGGGCCAGATATCTACAGGAGCAGTTGTCACAGGTTCAGAGCGTCGAGGACGGCCAAAGGCAGTGCAGCAGGGCAATTGGGAGTGGACAACAGTCATACAGGGCATTAATGGCACTAGATGGGCCATTCCGCCCTTTATCATCTTCAAAGGCCAATACCACCTCTCTGCCTGGTACAAAGAGGACAATCTGCCTCAGGACTGGGTTATTGGAGTCTCTGAGAACGGATGGACTACTAACAAGCTTAGACTCCAGTGGTTAGAGCACTTTAATGCCCATACAAAGAGGCGCACCCGAGGAGGGTACCGGGTGCTCCTTATTAACGGCCATGAGAGCCACAACTCCCTTAACTTCCAACAATACTGCAAGGAAGCAAAGATTATCACACTGTGTATGCCTCCACACTCATCATACCTCTTGCAGCCACTTGATGTGGGTTGTTTTGCCCCTCTAAAGAAGGCGTATGGGCGCCAAGCTGAGGATCTCATGCGCAACAGAATCACGCATATCACTAAAACCAAGTTCCTGCCATGCTTTATAGGCGCCTACAAGGGGTCATTTACTCCTAGTAATATCCAAGGAGGGTTCCGAGGCGCTGGATTGGTTCCCTTTGACCCAGAACGGGTCATAATGGGCCTTGATGTCCGCCTACGTACTCCACCGCTACCTACTGTGGAAGATGAGCCCTGGCAGTCCCAAACCCCAAACAATACCCTGCAAATAGGGTCGCAATCAACGCTGGTTCGACAGAGGATTCAAAGGCATGTGGGCAGCTCACCAACTTCAATGGTTGAGGCCTTTGAAAAGCTTGCCAAAGGCGCAGCTGTAGTAGCGCATAAGCTAGTGTTGGCCCAGAAGGAGAATGCTGAGCTTCGAGCGGCAAATGAGGCTGCATCACAACGTAAATCACACAAAAGAAAGCGGTTACAGCAGGAGGGAGTTCTAACAGCAGAGGAAGGCCTTCGGTTAACAACTCTGACAGAGTTTGGGGCGCGTGGTGATGGTAAGAAGGCAAGGAAGCGAGCAGGTGTTAAAGGGGGTGAGGCAACCCAAAGACGCTGTACACGGTGCCATGAGGTAGGGCATAACTCGCGCACGTGTAAAAAGCCTGTAGAAAGTGTTATTAAATAATATTATGTGCTGTACTACTGTATACAAGGCCAACGTGGGCCAATACAGGCTATGATAGGGTAGAGATTTGGTGTGGTCTTGGCAGAGTGATTCGCTCACTCGTATGATCCGCTCACCCGTGGAGTACGTTATAGAAGTTATTAAAAGAATACAGAATTACAAGGATTATATTAGCGTAGTGCTCTATTGCTCCTAACCTATTAAAGTTATAGCTCTAATATTTCAAACAATGACTATTTGCATAGATGCAGTACTGTACTAAAATTTTTAAAGAATTCTATTAAGTAGGTGTAGAGTTATTAAGGCGCAAAAAAGTGGATTTTTGGTGTGTTTTCAGCCGGCCGACTCGCTTGGGTGGCCGACTCGCTTATGAAACACGTTAATAACTATTTTAGCTTGTCCCTCCGGGCTCAACATGGCCTACTGACAGCATTTCATGCGTGTTGGAACTCGCAATGCATGTTTCGCCACATCGTATTGTTGACCGTATCAGAGCTCTCTTCAGACACAGAACACAGAATCTCAAAGATCGACCGGCTATACCCACGGTACTTCTTGACGAGCGGGCTTTGTGGAAGCTACGGACAAAAACCTACTGTCACCTGAACATTGTCATGGGGTTTCTGTCCATTTGAAACGCTCAAAAAGTGCCTGGCTCTCGGCGAGCAACCAGCCAAATAACTTTCGAGGACATATCTAGCCCCCCGACGATGTGTTCCTAGACAGTCCCAAAAGGCGCGGAGCCAGCATAGTGGGGCACACACGCGAACCGGGCAAAAAAGGTTTCCACCTCCAACCACCCACGCCCATGCACTCCTTGCACAAAAAGACATTCAAAAGATGATCAAAAAGATATTCCGTCACGGGGAATCGAACCCCGGCCACATCGGCACTCGCCAATGAGAGCGATGTATCCTAGCCACTAGACCATAACGGATGCTGTTGATGGAAAAATTGTGAGCAAGAAGAAATATAAACTAATTTTAGCAGAGCAGATCGCGGCACCCACTCCTGCTCGCGGCGCACGCGCTTTGATGTCCCAAGCGTTACGTTCTCGGCGTGATGCGCATCTTGGCGACCAACGAACTTGATGCGGAACATGTGATGAAAATTGTCTTTTCTTGTATCATGCAACACCCTTTGTGTCGCTGTACACCTCTCTGCTTTTGTAATGAGCTATCCTCATTTTATGCCAACAGCCTTCAGAAACCGATCTTTTTGCTTCTCTCCCTCCTCTCCAGCTGTCTCATCTCTTCTGCTTCCCTTCTGCACATTCTTACTGCTAACAGCTTTCTTGTCATACTCCAGCAACTTCACCACATCTGCCATACTCTCCACCTCCCTTACCCCTTGCCCATGCGCAAAACGCCACTCGACCTCCTCCTCAAACCTCACCTGGAAAGCCGCCCAGTTCTGGGCTTTCAGCTCATTCACATGCGCATCGATTGCTGCTGCTGGTCCTGAATAGACCAATACTCCTGGATAGCCTGGCTTGGTGACACCAGAGAAGGTTGGGGAGAGACAGAGTTTGCGTTTGTTGGTGTTGAGAAGATGGTGCAGCCAGATAATGACAGTCTTGTTCGTGTCGGTATCGGTGATTTTGGTGGTCTTGGCTGACTTGACGGATCTTGCAGAAGCGATGCTTGACGTCTCCAGTCTTTCTGAAACTACGTGTAGGAATGCTAATATGATCGCATCGAGTGCTTCCTCACCCTCTAGCAGGTCGAGAGCTTTGATGGCTGTTTTCATGTGGGATCGAATGTCTTGTTTGGATTCGTCTGTGGCAGCTATAACATCTGGCATACCTATTTCTGGGTATGTGTCTGGTATGCGAAGTTGTAATGTTGCATGATTCTCGGTAAACTTCAGTTCACGACCCTTGGGTGCGTACGAGGCTTGGTCAGGGTAGATTGCCGAGAGGAGTTCGATCTCATTATCCAGGCGTGAGGGTTCTGGTTCGGTCATTTTGTATTATTGCGATCGAATCGACGTGGACTTGTAGGTTTCGCCGATGTTTCCGCTCGAAATTGGTTGATGAGCTCATTGGAGGACCGCCATCGTCATCGTGAAGGGTACAACGCGTCCGTGCGCTAGCTGCTACCTCACTAAATCAACAGGTGCAAGGTCATTTGGGAAAAGACGCTGTACTCAGGGACTTTCATCACTAGATCGACGCTTGTCACCTGCAACAATTCTGTGATTATAAGGAAAGTTACGTTGGCGAAGGCGCGCCCAGCTTAGATGGTTCCGAAGTAACCGAACCTTCACGGTACAGCATGTCAGATGGAGCTCCCTGAGGATGGTCTGACTGCATGAAAACGATAAAAACGGGTCGACATGGACTGAAACGCGTAGCAGTCTCGGCGAACAATCAATTACTGTTTGGCGGTGCCGTGCCCGATGCATCTTACGAGGGCTGCACGCGGTGAAACTTAATCAAGCGCCTTCTTTGGGTTAGACACGCGGTTCGTCGCGCTTCTTCATGTGTGTGCAAGCCAGCCAACCACTTGAGAATTCCTCAATTGCCTCGTAGGACATCCTGTTGTCTTTGGGCTTAATCCACAACGTCCCTGCTGCTCAGAGTCACTGTGCGTTGGCTGTGACACTTCTGAACCATAGCAAACCGCTCTTCCGTCCCTGCAGATAGCTTCCGCACGCACCCCCAAGCACCGCACCTCTTGGCCAAAGGCGCCCCATAACCTCACAAAGGCGCCCCATAACCTCACCGGACGGCTCCCGAGCTGTAGACACCTCCAAAATTCCGAACACCCTCCCTACGTCCTCACATCGAACGGCCCCGAGCCGTATAATCGCCCGCGATGAAGGCTGCACCGCTGCTAGTGTCCTGGCACAACGAGAACGCACCCATCTACTCGGCACACTTCGAGCCCCACGGCAAGGGACGATTGGCGACAGCTGGAGGTGATAACAATGTGCGGGTACGTGCTTCAGTAGCCCTTTGATATCAGACGGCTGCTGACGGGCAAACAGCTCTGGAAGGTTGACAACAACGGGGAGGACCGCAAGGTCACCTATCTCTCCACATTAGTCAAGCACACACAAGCCGTAAACGTTGTTCGATGGAGCCCACGAGGTGTGTTGTCATAGCAGCAAACTATAGCCTGTACTAATCCAGAGAAGGTGAGGTGCTTGCCAGCGCCGGCGACGATGGCAACATACTGCTCTGGGTGCCAGCCGAGAACCAGACCAACACCCACAACTTCGAGGAAGGCCTGGAAGATAAAGAATCGTGGAGAGTCCGGACAATGTGTAGATCTATAGGATCCGAGATATACGACCTTGCCTGGTCTCCAGACGGTGTGTACTTCATCACAGGTAGTATGGACAATGTTGCCCGCATCTACAACGCCCAAACAGGTACGACCCACCTTCCACAACACCCATGGACAATCACTTAAACAAACCAGGGGCAATTGTACGGCAAATTGCCGAGCACAACCACTACGTGCAAGGTGTAGCGTGGGACCCTCTGAACGAGTTCATTGCGACACAATCATCAGATCGTTCTGTGCATATCTACACGTTGAAGACCAAAGACGGCAAATTTGCGCTTGATCCACACAACAAGGTCACGAAAATGGACCTTCCTGCTCGACGTATATCCTCAAACAGCCCTGTGCCTCCCGATTTTGGTGCTCGAGCTTCGTTCGCCGCCGACTCTGCTCTCAGTATTGGCTCGCCTGTGCCTTCAATGCCAGGAACTCCACAATCTCTGGCCTTGCCTGCTATGCACCCACCACCTACATCGAACAGTCGTCGTTCATCATTCGGTGCTATGTCATCACCTTCCATGCGACGCTCGGCATCGCCAGCACCATCAATGCCGTTGCCCGCAGTAATGCCCAATTCTCCCAGCTTGAGCAGTATTGGGACGCTCGGAGTTCGCAATGCACCCATCTACTTCAACGAGACATTGACCTCGTTCTTTCGACGTCTAACATTTGCTCCCGACGGAAGCTTGCTGTTTACTCCAGCTGGTCAGTACAAAGCTCTCAACCCGTCGCTCGCAGATGTAGGCAAGCCAACGGAAGACATCACCAACACTGTGTACATCTACACCAGAGCTGGGTTGAACAAGCCTCCAGTTGCCTTTCTGCCTGGACATAAGAAGCCTTCTGTTGCCGTTCGCTGTTCGCCTGTCTACTACACCTTGCGCCAGGCTGGCCCACCGACCAAGCATGTCACTATCGACACATCTATGGATGACGATATGCCGTCTCTTCCAGAACCCGTTCTGCCGTCCATGCCTCCAACATCACACTCTTCAATGGATCCTCCACCTGTCACAAGCGCGCCATCGCCCGCACCAGCGGCATCGCCGGCGCCGATTGAAGGGGAAGGATCACCGCCAGGTCCGCCCTCAGCATTTAGTCTGGGTTACCGTATGATCTATGCAGTTGCGACTCAGGATGCGATTCATATATATGACACACAACAACAAAAACCACTGTGCATTGTTAGCAACCTGCACTTCGCTACATTCACGGACATTACATGGTATGTTTCCAAAAATACGGTTACGTTCCCAGCATGTTAATTGTATCTAGGTCGAGTGACGGGTCAACTCTGTTGATGACATCTTCCGACGGATTCTGCTCCGCCATCACCTTCAACCCTGGCGAGCTTGGAGAGAAGTACACCGGACCCCTCGCGTTGCAAAGCAAACGGCAGGCGACTCCAGCTGCGATCAACATCAACGCTGCACAATCTTCGAACCACTCTACTCCCACGCCCACTCCAACCGGCGCAAGCATCCCCATTCAGACTATTGAGAAGCTCCCAGCGATGCAACGGCAACCTTCGGCAGGATTCCCCGCATCGCCTAGTTCTTTCGTCCCAGCCAGGCCTGGCAGTCCAACCAGAAGCAATTCTGTCTCCAGTATTGCCACAGCATCGTCTTTTGCGCCCGGTGTCGGTGACTCAAGCATCATGAATGCCCCGACACCAGCCATGTCCTCAGTACCCAGTCTGGCAGCGGCAAGTTCAGGTGCTGTTCCCATGTGGACGCCACCACTCACTCCAGCGCATGGGCAAGGTAACACTCATAGTGCGAGCAGCTCTGTCAGTGGCATTCCAGTCCTGCCATCCGGACGAAGAGGAAGCGAGCAGAGCGAAACAGGTCGTGAAGACGTCTCAGTGTCTGGTCCGAAGAAGCGCGAATTGCATCCTGTGCCAGAAGAAGACAGGCGAGAAAGCAAGAAGAGGCGCATTGCTCCCATACCTGTTACGATGCCGAATGAGGGCGACAATGCGATCGCAAGTGATGGAAACAAACTGACGGCAGCGGTACCCGGCCAGCGATGATGACTCGCAACCTTAAGTGTTTCGGTTGTAGACACATATTTTCTGTCTTCTAGCGGGCGTTCAGGTCAAAGTTTCAGCCACATCATGTTGAGCAGGTTACTGTTCTTACACGTCTATTCTTGATGTTTACCAGGAGTCCATCCTGTCTTCTCGAAATAGTCGATACACTTTCGACAGCTTCAACCGAGTATACTATGCTTGGAAGACCTCCAATCTATTACATCATTCACAATGCAGCTCGTCCAGGCAACACCCACTGAAACTTGCTTTTACACATAAACTAGGTCAAAAGTGTCTTGTCTCGCGAATCCTGCACAGCCATTATGAGCCTTACTCGCGGTCCAACAAGCTGGTCTAACGTGCATCGGTACAATCTTGTATTGTTTGAGTCCTAGCTTGACTGGTAGCACCGAACCCGTCCTCTTCAGCCTCAGAGTCTCTTCAGAATTGCATTGCTACATTGCCTCTCATATGTACAGTTCAACGAGGTCGAAGTGCAGGAATCCAAAGCGTTGCACACTGTTAGCAGCCAAGTTTTGTTAATTGGTGGTTAGTGGACAGTGATTAAGCTTAAAAAGGCAGGTGCTCAGGTGTTTTAGGACTTGAAGGACACGAGCGTCTTTGTACGTTCCAAGCTCTCGGGTGACAGAAAAAGCCGTACTTAATAGTGCCGACGCTCAGGCCTCAACGCGCATCTCAGCAACAAGATTGAAAATATCTATCAAGACTGGGTAAGCATGTACTCATGAAGCGCTTTTAAATGATCTAAAAATGATCTAAAAATACTGTATGGTTGTTGAGATAAACCTTGGAAGCGTTGTGAAGTTTGACTCTTAAGTACGGCTTTCGTTGTCCTCCGAGAGCGTCTTTGTACGTTCCAAGGAATTCAATGATGATCTCTTGGACTAGGAAACCAATCACAGCAGCCCCACGTGCCGGACTACCCAACGCTTCCTGCTCCTTTGGTCGGCTATACTCTTAACAGCGGATAGTGCGCGTAGGACAAGCATCAGCATCCGAGGATGAGATTTGTCGGTTGCTCGTCGCCTGTACATAAGGCGCATGTTCCTGCAATGTTTTCGCTACCGTCACACCGGCGCCTGTCGCGGCTACACGACTTTCTACCACGCTGCACTCAGAATCTCAACCTCTGCGATTGGCAATAACTACATTACAGAAGGAATACATTCGGAAGCTCTTCATAAGGCAGCAACGGATTTGTTCTTTCAGTCAATCAAGAGAGTTGTCGCATGACCCTGAACATCATGGCCATGGACGAGTCAAAGACAGATACCAAGAAGAGGGTGACGGAAGAGCATGACGTCGAACACGGCAGTCATGGAATCACCGGAAATGAGGATGGAAGCAGCATAGGCAAAGGCGATATTCTGAGTCGAGAGCACACGGATCCTGTGCTTAATGCGAAGATGCATCTTGTGAATAATGTAAGTGGCGCCCATGTCCCATTGAGGAAGGCAGAAGGACGACAGTAGGGGACAAGGATCTTGATCGGGAACAAAGCTAACCTGAGGACTCAGGCCATCGACGAGATTGGTTTCACAGTCTACCAATGGTAATGAACCGCGACCATCTCGATTCCTTCGCTGACACAACAGCACAGGAAACTCTTCGTGCTGAACGGTTTCGGCTATGCCGTCGACTCGCTCATCCTCCTCATCCAGTCCATTATCGCAGGTCAAGCAGGTCTTGAGTTCAACCCGAGCTATCCAAATGGACTCACTATTGCAGCCTACGTAGGTATGCTCGTTGGCGCATTGTTCTGGGGCATTGGTGCGGACGTTATCGGACGGAAGATTGCCTTCAATGTGTCACTCATCATCTGCTCGATATTTGCCACTGTGGCAGGCGCAAGTCCAAATTGGGAGGTTTTGGGGTTGTTCGTATGCTTGAGCTCCTTTGGTGCTGGAGGCAACCTAGTTCTTGATACTGCGGTGTTCCTCGAGTATTTGCCCTCGTATCGCCAGTGGATGCTCACGCTCATGGCAGCTTGGTGGGGTATGTGCTGATGAAAACGCCCACTGTCACAATCCAGCGACGACGTGAAGAGCCAGCTAATCTCATCCTAGGTATCGGCCAACTTATTGCTGGTTTTTTTGCGTGGGGATTCCTGCCCAATTACTCCTGCCAGGATCCCGCCAACTTCCCAGATGCAGCCCCCTGTACCAGATCGAATAATCAAGGCTGGCGATACGTTTGGTACGCCTCTGGAGCTCTTGTATTCGCCATGTCCATGGCCCGGATCTTTGTGATCCGCCTCAAGGAAACACCAAAGTTCCTCGTCAGCGAAGGCAAAGATGCCGAATGCGTCGACGTCCTCCAGGGCATCGCAACCAAGTACAACCGGCCCTGTAGCCTGACTCTCGAGGCGCTGCAGGCTTGCGGTACCCTTGCTTCTCAATCGACCCACGGCAAGAGCAAATGGAGTTTCGGCGAGATCGGCACGCATCTCAAGGGACTGTATGCCACGAAACGCATCGGCATCTCCACAACACTCATCTGGCTGTCATGGACCCTCATCGGCCTCGCCTACCCTCTGTACGTCCCCCCATATCACCGCCCCCACCCACTAACCCGTATAGATACAACGTCTTCCTCCCCGCCTACCTCTCCAGCCGCGGCGCTGTCTTTGGCGAGACCTCACCCTACATCACCTGGCGCAACTACGCGCTCGTCAACTTCAGCGGCATCTGGGGCCCCGTGCTGGCCGGGTACATGTGCCACACACGGCTGGGGCGCAAGTACACCATGGTGATCGGCGCGCTAGTCACCATGGCGTTTTTCTTCGCCTACACCCAGGTTCGCACCAGCGTGCAAAACGTCGTCTTCACGTGCGTCATCAACTTCTGCCTCAACGTCTACTACGGCACGCTGTACGCGTACACACCCGAGGTGCTGCCGAGCGCGCACCGCGGCACGGGGAATGGTATTGCGATTGGCTGGAATCGCATCATGGGGATTTTGAGCGCGGTGATTGCGACGGTCGCGGACGTGAGTCTCTCCCGTTTGCTGATTATGGTGGATGTGCGACTGACGGTGTGTAGACAAGTACGCCGGTGCCGATTTATATTTGTGCGGCGCTGTATATTGTTATGGCGGCTATTGCGGCACTGTTCCCGTTCGAACCGTATGGCCAGCGGAGTTCGTAGTGTGTTGGGCGTGGGCAAAAGGAGGGGGCGTGAGGAAGGGGAAGAGGAAAGGAAAAGAAAAGGTAGAGAAAAGGTAGAGAAAAGGTAGAGAAAAGGTAGAGAAAGGGAAGAGAAAGGGAAGACGAAAAGGAATAGAAAAGGAAAAGAGAGGGAAGAAATAGAGGAAGAAGAACAGGATGAACGAGAGCTGTGCCCGTGCATATCTAGAAAGCACCACCCACCCACCCCATCCATCCTTCACCCCCTCCAACCCCTCCACCAAAACACTATGCCGCACACATTAAGCGCACACACACCATATTCCCCAGCACCCCAGCACCCCAACCGCACCAAGACACACCCATCGTGTCCCAGACCCCGAGCTAGAAAAACCGTGTAAAAACCACACAACATAAAAAACACAGCATAGAAAACACGACATAGAAAATACGACATAGAAAACCCAACATACAAAATCCAAACCCAAACCCAAACCCAAACGCCTACACAAACACAAACACCTACACAAACACCTCCACCTACACAATCCCCTACACAATCCCTTACACAATCCCCTACACAATCCCCTACACAAACGCCTACACAAACGCCTACACAAACGCCTACCCAACCAACCAACCCCTCACACCCAACAAACCCCAAGACCCAGTCCAGCTAATACAGTACTAAGACTTTAGTCTGTTCGCGTTAGGTCCGTGCGCGACTCAACAACGCGATCGCGTCAGGTAACGTGCCCGTGCGCAGTGTGCCCGGATTCACAGTGTGCCCCGCAGAACACCACATGCCCAATCTCAAAATGAGGCTGTACAGTGCCACGCAATAGCTTAATATTGATAGAAATATAATTTTGTAGTAATTAGATGCTTGCGATCAACTTGTACTATCTATATTTTTGTGGGAGATTGACGTTGCGGCCACGTGATGTGACTTTGGCTGGAGTAGCAGATAGCTCATCTCCAGCTTGAACACCAGCGTGAGCAGCGCCAGCGCGTTTTTGACGCTTGTTACTTGGTAAGACTACTCGTGAGGCTTTACGCTTGCGTTGTTGAGCTTGTTGGATAGATTTTTTTTGGTGTTGAGCTTCAACTTTGCGCGCGCGTTCAGCTGCTTTCTCAGCTCTCTCCTGCTCCCTGACGTCCTTGAGCCTCTGCCTTTCCACACGCTTCTCCTCGAGCTCAACTTGACGCTGCAGTTGACCCTCCTCGCGCTGCTTTTTGGCCCGTGCTTTTTGGAGTTTCTCCTCCATCTCATCTCGCTCCCGTACTACTTCTCTAGCTCGAGCTTCACGCAGCTTGCGAGGAGACCAGTGGACGGCGCCACCGTGATACTCCTGGCGCTGTTGAAGGTCAAGAGCTTTGCCCTTCTTCTTGTGCTTCTTTTTGTGTTGAAGAGCCTCCTTTAAGCCCTCATTCTCATGCTTTAAAAGCTCATTCTGCACAGAGAGATGGTGAACGCTTGAACGCAGCTTTTTTGACTCAGTCTGTTCGGTATCCTTCACAATAGCTCGAACCAATCGGTCCATCTTTCTCCAATCATTGTCAGAGAGCCCTGATGATGAGCTTCTCTCAGCTTCTGGCGTGCTGGCAAATCTACGAAGGATAACGTTGGCATCCATCGGCCAGATCCCAGTAGCTTCGAAGGCCTTCAATACGAGGCTCTCCGTGAAGGAGGATATCCAGGCGCTCCAGAAGAGTGGGAAAAAGGCCCCTTTCTTGATTGGAATAAGGCCTTGAGCCTTGTGGAGATGGTTGGTGAGCTCGTTGGAGTAGGCTTGAGAGAGTGGCTTGAACAGCACTACATCGAGCGGCTCGAGCGTGTGAGTTGAATGGGGTGGAAGGACCATGAGAAGGACCCTGTGGCGATCACAGTAGTCGATAAACTCCATCGTGACATGAGATCCATGGCCATCAAGGATAAGTAATCTCCATCTACCTGATCGTTGCTTTGTACAGCGATCAAACACCTGCTCAAGCCAAGCTAGGCCTATGTTATCGTTTGACCAGCCTGTTGGAGATGATGAGACAAAGACCTCATGTTCTCCTGCCTTGATCTCCTCTACCCAACTTGATTGTATAGCTCCTTTTGCAGCTGCGTATATGAGGCTTGGAGGCAGCGAGCTCCCATCGGCGCAACAGCAGGCTAGGAGTGTCAGAAACTCGCATGATCCATCCTGGAGAGATGCTCGAACCTCTTTCTTCTCCCATTGACGCCTGCTGAATATTCTCTTGCTTCTGCCTATCAAGCCAATCAAGAAGCCCTTCTCATCCATATTGTATATATCTCGAGCCTCAAGGTGATATTCAGTGATCTTTTGATGCAGTAGCTCAAGTAGAGACGGTATTTTGACTCAGAATCAGCCAGGTGGCGCGTACGATCCATGGCGGTGGTCCACTTTGAGATGAGATGGATCTCGTGCCGGTTGATGAAGCGAGTAACCCAGCTCTCGCTGAGCTGCTGACGGGCTACTTCTGATGAGAAATTCCTGATCATCTCCCTCGTAGGAGGTAGGCCTTGCTTAGTAAGCTTAGTGATATATCGTACAAGCTCTAACTCCTGTTCTGGGTTGAAAGCTTGCCTGCTGGCATGCCCAGCATCCCTAGGCCCTGTCACGCCTCTCCATCGCCGCCCCAGAGTTGACCGGTCAACGCCATGCTTTTCAGCAATTTCCTTCAATGTAAATTGTTCTTCTGAACCTCGCAATTTTAGATCCTCGATCGCCTCATCAATCGGAGCCATGGTCGTGGAGTTATCGCGCGTTGGAGTTGTGGTGTTGAGACGCGCGTTGGTGTTCTGCGGGGCACACTGTGAATCCGGGCACACTGCGCACGGGCACGTTAGTCAACAACTTCAAACCAACCCTACACAACCCAAATGAGAGCTTTCAGCACAGAAATTTCAGACAATCGCAGGCCAGGTGGTGAGTTGTCAATCCAGCAGCGCAATTATGTGATTGCAGCAATAGAGGCTGGTTGCCGGACGTTGGAAGTCGCACAGGCCCTTGGCTGTTCGCAACGCTGTGTCCAGAAAACCATCGCGAGATGGGACACCCACGACAGCAACGCCACCAGACCTCGCACCGGCAGGCCACCTGTATTGACGCGTCGTCAACGTCGTCTACTCCTTCGTATCGCCAGAAAGTACCCCAAAATTGAGTACCGAACGCTCATGGAGGAAGCTGACCTCTGGCCATCCACAATGGCACACCCTCTTGTCGCGAAGAAGACTGTGTATCGATCTCTTATGACACAAGGATTAAGAAACTTCAGATCAAAGCGCCGTCCGAAGATCAACAGATCTACAGCTTTGCAGCGTCTTAAATACTCTCGAGAGTGGCGTTATTTCAACTACAAAAGGACACCTATGAGGTTCTCTGACGAGTGCAGCGTCGCCAGAGGTTCTGGACGAAATCAGGAGTGGAGTTTCCAATACCCGGGTGAGAAATTTGACCATGATAAAGTTCATGAGAGCAGCTCATCACGCCCCAAACAGCAGATGGTTTGGGCTCAGATTTGGTGTACTGCTGGTGGTCGTGTTGGGAGGAGTGAGCTGGTCATCATGGATCGTGACTACACTGCCAAATGTCACGGATACACCTCCTGGAGCTATTGTGAAGCCCTTGAAGCTGGACTGTTACCTAAGTACAAGCCTAGAGAGAGGTTTATGCAAGACAACGCACGCGTCCACACGTCAAAGTACACTCAAAAGTGGTTGGAGAGTCACGGGATTTGGACCATTGAAGTACCCCCATACTCACCCGACCTCAACCCTATTGAACACATGCGGTGGGCACTCAAAAGGAAGCTCCATGAGCTCTATCCTGAATTTGACACTCTCGGAGACTCACAAGAGGAGTGGGATCGCTTTTGTGAGGGTCTCAAAGAGGCGTGGTTGGCCATACCAGACTCACTCATCAAGAAGCTCATCCACTCCATGCCAAGGCGACACCAGGCATGCCTTCAGGCCCAGAGCTACCAGACTAAATACTGAGGATACGCGCATCAATTCTATCAAATCAGATCCACTTTTGACCGCGTGATTGTTGAGATATAACGTTGTGAACATTCACTTATAAGTGGTTGTGGTGGCCTGTGCGCGACAGCGCGAACAGACTAAAGTCTTCTCATTGTACTACGTGCAGGTATGCGCATCCCACCTCGCAGCGCGGGTCTGTAATGCAGGATGGTGATGTGGGGAGTGTTAGTGATGTGTTGGTGTATACACAGGAAATGCGCTGGTTACAGCACGCACGCTGCCTGGCACGCATACATACAAGCATGTATAAGCATGCATACGCATGTATACGCACGCACGCATACGCACGACGCAACGACCTAGCAAAGCACGTCAGGACCAATAGATCGCAGCTCAACGAGTGAAGCTGAGCTGACGTTTGCTTTCCTTGCCTTGTCTTGCCTTGTCGTATCGATGCGGTGCGGTGCGGTGCACGTAGTGGGATGAAGTATGCAGGATGCGACAAGCAAATATCTTGATGCCTGGATTTCCTCCTTGTGCTGCAGAGATGCGTGGGCATGTGGCTGGACGTAGCTTGAGCCGGCGCTGGGCGTGTGCCTGGCTGCTGGTTGAGAAGCTTGAAGTAAATTTCCTGATGCATCTGGTCCTTTCAAGTCTCGTCGACCGCGGCAGGCGTGGAAACCGGCTCCTTCTTCAGATCCGCCGCGTTCTCGGTCGACGAATCTGAGCTCATGCCCACCGAGCTGCTCCTCCGTAGTGCTGCCAATTGCTTCCGTAGTGCCTCCATCTCGGCGTCTTTCTGCTGCAGTAACTGGTCTTTGGCTGATACCTCGCTCTTCAAGTGTTTGATGTAGTCAATCGCGCTCTCCACCTTGGCGGCCTTGGAATTGTTCGACTGCGCGGCTGTCTCCGGGCTTTTCGCGTCCGGTGTGCCGGTCTGCGAGCCGGGGGGAAGCAGATCTTGCATCTCTTGCAGAGCCGTGTTGATGCGGTTTCGACGGCCTTGCTCTGCGATTTTGTGGGACGTCCGCTTTGACGTGAGGTTTGTGGAGAGGGATGCTGGATACGAGACACCTGGTACTGTGGTACCGTCCAGAATGTTCTGGTAGTTGGACTTGGAGGCCAGAAGAAGGGCGTGAGTGTTATCCGCAACACCTGGCGGTCGTTAGTATCTGATGACTCTTGCATGATCATTGACTTACCATTCTCTCCAGCTGCGAGCAGAGGCTTGATACTAGGTGAGATCTTCGGCCTCAAAGCTGGACTGACAAGACTTGAGCTGACGCTGCCTCTCTTCTTCGCGTTGCGACCCTGTTTGGGATCCAGCTTCTTTCCGGACGTCATCGAAAAAGCGGGACTTGTAGGTGTAGGCATGGCATCGAGCATGGGGCTGGGTCTGTTCGACATGGCCGCGCCCGGGGTGCTGAGAGGCCCTATCTTGGGCGTCTTGCGCGCAGACATGCGAGGCTTGTCAATCTCATCGTCGCGGTATGCCGTGTCGAGCCTTGACAGGGAAGGTCGTGACTCCAAGGAAGCTTCAGGTAGGGCGAGGTCCTCTATCATCGAGGGTGGGTTCATGCAAGCATCGAACTGGGGCGAAGGATGGATACGCATCAAGGAAGCAGGCGTGGCAGGTGTGGCACCT
The DNA here is from genome assembly GCA_009982855.1 of Lizonia empirigonia. Taxonomy (NCBI): domain Eukaryota; kingdom Fungi; phylum Ascomycota; class Dothideomycetes; family Pseudoperisporiaceae; genus Lizonia; species Lizonia empirigonia. Next base: position 264,121 of record JAADKA010000001.1, on the reverse strand, counting down.
TGGCCGTTCTGCGCCATCATAGCCGGCGAATGTGTCACAGATGCAGGAATCGGGGGTGGCCGCATTTCGGACAACATAGGTTCAGGGGAGATGGAGTCTGTTTCCGAGTGATCGCGGCTTCGCGGGACGTCCAGGCCGTTGCGCGCCTCTTGCATAAGCTCGCTGACCTCCTTGGGCGGGAGTTGCATCGAAAGTGTAGGTTTCCGCCTGCCGGGTTTCACAATGGGTGACTGTCGTACACGGCTGGCGGGATTGCTAGCTCTGGGTGGGTTCCTCTTCGTCCTCAGACTTCTCCTCTGCTCTGCGGGCTGGACCAGGGCAGGCTCGCCCAGCATGTCCATGTCCATGTCGATGGGCGAGTGCCCTGTCGAGCTCGCCGATGTCGATGCCTGGGAGTGCCATTGAGAGTGCGCATGCTGGTGGGGCTGTGCATTGAGTGCGGGCGAGGTGAGGGGGCTGAAGTAGGCGCCCGGCATGGTAAAGTCTGGTATCTGGAACCGTGCGTCATGGGGGGTGACTGCTGGAGAGACGAGCGGGGTAAAAGACTATGGTTTGGTCAGTGGGCATGTTGTGAGGGCAAGAGCAGGTCAACCTACGGCGTCATCCTTGTGCATGTGGTACCTCTGGTCGTAGAGGGCCTTCTGGTCCATCTGCTGCAGGTACCGGTGGGGGTCGCCGTGCATCTCCACACTGTTCGGCGTAGGAGGGACGCCATGGTGCGGGCGGAAGACGTGGTCGGGCGCCTGGGAGAACTGCGACATGCCATTCATGCCATAGTCGAAGAAGCTTGCGTTCGGCTGGGACACGCCGTGCGCCCCCAGATTGCCGTGCGCCTGTTGCGCCCCGGATGCGCCATGTCCATGATTTTGGGGAGCCTGCGGGGGGAACTGGTGGTCCTGGTGGTGGAGGACGTCGAGCGCGTCGGCCAGGCCGCTGTTCGGTGGGCCGCCATGGCTGAAGCCAAGGTTGTTGAAGTCTGGCAGGTCGAGGTCGTTGAATTGGTCAAAGTCGATCAGATTGCCGAAGTCTTGGTCCGCTGCAGCGTCCATGCCCGCCCACGACTGCGCATTTGCACTGTCCATTGCGTTCGCCGAGCCTCTGCCGGTGGAGGAGCAGGTGGGAAGAGTCTCGATTTACGAAGCGCAAGCAATTTTCTTCGGCTTCAATGGTGGGGCTATCGCAAGCGAATGAAGACGCTAGACGCGCGCGCCTTCCAGAAGTCACAGTGGTTTCGATTTCTGGGTCGCCTTTCTCATGTGGGAACGAGGAGGCAGTCAAGCAGACCAAACCGACCATGTACAGCCCAAGAGGGCTATGCGAACGCGGGCTGACCTGCTGTGGTGGGCTAGAGGAGACCCCACGCTTTACTAAATAACATGGACACCCGCGTCTGGCAGTAGGAGTCGAGGCAGCTCCGGCCAACCGCAGGCCGCAGAAGGCTAGGAATTCGTGCCTAGAACCCTCAGCTGCCTGCCGGACCAGCTCCAACCACACTGCGGCTGATGCTCATGTTAAAAGCAAGTGCTGTGTATTGTGTCTGATGACAGACGTTTAGAGGTCGGCCTGATGTGCACCGACGTGGGATGCATGGACCTCAGACTGCGAAAGAAGTGCGCGAAACACGACACTCACGCCTTCGTCTCGCGGACCCGTGCGTTGCGCCGCGGCTCCAGGACAAAAGCAGGTCCAGAGAGATCCCATTCTGCCGGCCAATAGCTCTGCTTGAATAATCGGCCCGGCCATGTGAGGAACTGGAGACGAAGCTCGGCTGGTCGCTGGGGCAGTTCACGTCTGCTCATTCATGTTTCCGGCCATCTGGTGATGCACGGGCAGTCGCAACGCAGCCTCGTGTTGCGCGTTGCAAGCAAACAACGTGTGCCTTGACTTGGTGCGCCATGTCGTGCAGACGTCAGGCTCTGCACTGCGCATGTCCCCTCTGGCGTGCCTGAAGGTTCAAGGATTTGTGGAGTGCAATATTGCGGGCACTGCTCGTTCGCGCCTTGTTAATCTCGTTTGGCTAGTACCTGCCCCTTTGAGCGTCGACGTGCGAGAAACCAGCAAATTCATAACAAAGAGGCTCGTCATGTCAATTGGCAAAGTGAGCAAGTGGACAGGCAGTTTTTCAATCAGTGGATGCCACACTCAAAGACACTGTCCATTTCTTGGGAGGAAGCGATGCAAGTGAAGTGAGACAATCGTCGTCTCGTGATTTGGGCGGCACAGCAGCCATGGAAGGCGGCTGGCCCAGTAAAGAAGGCTAGAAAATTCCTACTGCGCTGCCAGCAATGAACAGCAGCGAGCAGCCAGCATCTGCTTGTCCGCTTTTCCGTAATTTACACATTGCTGAAAGTACATGATCCATTCCCATGTCAGCTCCCAGGACTGCTGCACACGGTGGGTATTATCACCACAACCAACCAAACTAAGGGTAAAATGAAACTCTGCCGTGAAAGGGCCCCGCATGAACGCCGTAACTCAGACATGACCGGCTGCATCTTCGCCTCGCCCATCACATTACGATGCAGCAGCCTTTACTTTGCTGCGGGGCGTAGGGGTCTTCGCGCTTGTCGATCTGGAATTGTGTGAGCATCGTACACGCAATGGCCGGCAGCGGCGCAACCTACCGTGCCCCATCGTGAGGGGACCATCCAGTCTTTGGGCTCCTTGTCTGTGAATGCGATGAGACTGCGGGCGGGTGTCAGCGACCGTGGTTTGTGAGCAGCAGCAAAGGCGCGGAGGTGGACAGGCCTACTCCAGGGCCGCCTCGGAGACGGGGATCCGGCGGCGCTCGAGGTCCTCTCGCAGGCGCTGGTTGAGCTCTGTCAGGCGTCGTAGCTTCAGCTCGGCCATGCTCTGCTTCTTAGACTTGCCATCGCCGCCAGTCCGGATCTCGTAGGGCGCAGCAGCCATCATGGCGGGCATTGTGGGCGTAAGTAGGGGGTATCGTAAGGAAGAAGAGTCGGGGTGCGGGGGGTATTAGGTGCACGGCGACGGGGTGCAGCGAGGTGCGGCGAGGAGCGGTGCGAGCCGGAGCGACGGGCCTCGGCGAGAGGGGAGGAGCGTGGGCGGCGGCAGCGGCAGAGAGCGGATGCAGAGGAAAGGAGCGAAGTTGGCCAGCCAGGAGAGCCTTCCGCGCGAAGGCCGGGCTGCTGCGAGCTGCGGCGATGGGAGCGTCGGCGGGCGATGTGGGAGCGGTGGTGGAGTGGGCGGACGGACGCGTAAGGAGAGGTTGGAGGAGAGGCGGTGGCATTGGCTCGTTAGCCCCTTGCGGGCCTGGGTCACAAGCGGCCTAGCCGCAGCAGCAGCCAGGGCAGCAGCCAGGGCAGCCACTGGGCAGACAGCCAGGACAGCCCTCACCACGGGGACGAGCGCGCAGGGCCATCGGCGCGCTGCACCGCGAGAACAGCGACGAGCTGCCGTGTATTGAAACGGCCAGCAGCCTCCAGCGCGCCCTCTCGTCCTCGCAACAGCCCCGGCCAGCCTGGCAGCCGGTGGGGAGGCAGCGCTAACCTTGATTCGCTTAGCCCGCCCTCGCTCCCACATCATTTTGCCGTGCACGCCCAACACCACGGCCGCCGTGAAAGTTTGCAACGCGCTCCCACCCCCAAAGGCCATCGCCCGCCGTGAAAGTTTGTAACGCGCTCCCACCCCCAAAGGCCATCGCCCGCCTGCTCAACCTCGCCCAGCGACCCGGCTTCACGGTCCCCCGCTGCCCAGCATGGCGCCTCCTCCGCACAGCAAGCCCGAGAACACTCTGTACGCCGCCCGCCCACCTACACCCACCCACCCACCACCACACCCACCACCACACCCACCACCACACCCACACCCACACCCACACCCACACCCACACCCACACCCACACCCACACCCACACCCACACCCACACCCACACCCACACCCACACCCACACCCACCCCCACCTCCGGCCGCACCATGCTAACGCCGCTGCAGCAAACGCGCCCAGGAGCTCATCGGAGTCCAGCAGCAACAGGCTGCCCTGCAGCTCCTCCACGAACATGTCACCTCCAAGCGCACCCGCAGCAGCCCCATCGCCTCGCTCGAGCCCGTCATGATCCTCTTCGTCGAGCTCTGCGTCGACCTGCGCAAGGGCAAGCTCGCCAAGGACGGCCTCTACCAGTACAAGAACACGGCCCAGAACACAAACGTCGGTACCATCGAGCTCGTCTTCAAGAAGTTCATCGAGCTCGCAGAGGGCAAGGTCACTGAGGCCCAGGCCAAGGCCGACGAGGTCCAGTCCTCGCTCGAGGGCACCGCTGGCGACGCAAAGAACATTGAGGATCTCGAAGCCTCCGAGACCCCCGAGTCCATCCTGCTCTCCACCGTCTCCGGCGAGCAGTCGCGCGACCGCACCGACCGCGCCATCGTCACCCCCTGGCTCAAGTTCCTGTGGGAGACGTACCGCACCGTGCTCGACATCTTCAAGAACAACGCCCGTCTGGAGCTCATGTACCAGTCGACCGCCCACCAGGCCTTCCAGTTCTGCTCCAAGTACGCCCGCAAGACCGAGTTCCGCCGTCTCTGCGAGCTGCTCCGCAACCACTTGCAGAATGCCGCAAAGTTCTCCTCCCAAATGCACGCCATCAACCTCTCCGACCCCGACACCCTGCAGCGCCACCTCGACACCCGCTTCCAGCAGCTGAACGTCGCCGTCGAGCTGGAGCTGTGGCAGGAGGCTTTCAGGAGCGTCGAGGACATCCACACGCTGCTCAGCTTGAGCAAGCGCCCTGCCAAGAACGTCATGATGGCCAACTACTTTGAGAAGCTCACCCGCATTTTCTTGGTCAGCGAGAACTACCTCTTCCACGCCGCCGCATGGAGCCGCTACTACAACCTCCTCCGCCAGTCCGCTGCCGCCGTCGCCTCCGGACAGGGCCTGAAGAAGGACAACCCCGCCGTCACCGAGGCCGACATGACCAAGGCCGCCTCTTTCGTCCTCCTTTCCGCCCTCTCCATCCCCGTCATCAGCACATCCCGATCGCGCGGTGCGCTTGTCGATGTGGATGCGGCCAAGAACAACAAGAACTCTCGCCTCACCAACTTGCTCGGCATGAACCAGGCACCTACCCGTGCTATCCTTTTCAAGGACGCTCTCAGCAAGGGCCTGCTCAAGCGCGCTCGCCCCGAGATCCGCGACCTCTACAACATCCTCGAGGTCGACTTCCACCCTCTTTCCATCTGCAAGAAGATCTCGCCCATTCTTGCCCAGATTGGTGCCGATGAGGACATGAAAAAGTACGTTGGCCCGCTTCAGCAGGTCATTCTTACCCGTCTGTTCCAGCAGCTGTCTCAGGTCTACGACTCGGTACAGATCAAGTTTGTACTTGACCTTGCCCAGTTCCCTGAGCCGTTCGGTGTCAGCAAGGCCACGATTGAGAAGTTCATCATGAACGGTTGCAAGAAGGGTGACCTCGCCATCCGCATCGACCACGCTGCTGGTGTCCTCACCTTCGACTCTGATGTCTTCTCGTCCGCAAAGGCCATGCACCCCGGATCGGGTGCCGGCTCAGCTGAGACCGAGACTCGCTCCGTCCAGCGTCTCCAGAGCACACCCGCGGAGATTGTCCGATCTCAGCTCACACGTCTCGCCAAGTCCCTGTTCGTCACATGTCAGTATGTTGACCCTCGTTCAACGCAGAGCGCATCGGGCTCAAGGAGGCTGCGCTCGCCCGCGCTCAAGAGGGTGCCGAGAAGGAGCACCAGGAGACCCTCGCTCGCCGCGACATCATCTCCCAGAAGAAGGAGGCTGCCGCGAAGGCGCTGCAGGCCAAGGAGACTGAGGAGCAGACAAAGAGGGCGCTGCGCCAGCAGCAACTCAAGGAAGAGGAGGCCCGTCGTCTTGCTGAGGAGCAGCGCCTGCGCACAGAACAGCGCATCAAGGCCGAGCAACAGCGCATCCAGCGTGAGGAGATTGAGAAGCAGCTCAAGGAACTGAAGCAGACGACCAAGGTGGACATTGACCTGCCCGAGAACATTGATGACCTCGACTCGACTCGCATCCGTATCCTCAAGCTCCAGGCTCTCGAGAAGGAGAAGAGCCTGCTCGGCGAGACTCTCCGCATCACTGGCAAGAGGATCGACCATCTGGAGCGTGCTTACCGCAAGGAGGAGATCAAGCACCTCAAGGAGGATTACGAGAAGCAGATGCAGGCCGACCAGGAGGCTTACGAGAAGGCCAAGGCCGAGGAGCTGAGGGAAGCCAAGGAGAAGCACAAGGAGGACGTTGCCCTCAAGCACCGACTGTCAAGACTCGTACCGATCTACTCTGACTTTGTCACCACCGTCAAGCAGAACCGCAAGGCCGAGTTTGAGAAGCGCTCCAAGGCTGCACAGAAGGAACTCGAGGCCAAGAAGGCTGCTCGCGTCAAGGAAGTCAAGGAGAGGATCGCCAGGGAGAAGCGTGAGCGCGAAGAGGCTGAGCGACGACAGAGGGAAGAGGAAGAGCGTGAGGCTGCTGAGGCTGAGGCCAGGGCTGCTGCTGAGGAGGAGAAGCGCGCCAGGATGGCCGAGGAGAAGGCCAAGAGGGACGAGGAGCGCAAGTCGGTATTGCCCAGTCTCTGTCTGAAACCATTACTAACATGCACTAGGATTCTCGACGAGAAGGCACGCATCCAGCGCGAGCGCGAGGAGGCAGCAGAGGCCAAGCTCCAGGCAAGGAAGGCTGGTGGTTTCCGCTCCGAAGTCCCCGACCGCACAGTGTCCCGCGCCGCACCCGCTGCCGCAGAGCCCGAGGGCCGTGGACCACCCCGTCTCGCCCTTGCTGGCGGCAAGCCCTCATGGCGCGACCGCATGGCCGCCAAGGATGCCGGCGAAGGCGCCCCTGCTGCTCCCGCTGCCCAGCCCACTCCTGTCGCTGCTCCTACCACCGCTTCTCCCCCTCCCGCCGAGGCGCCCCCCTCCCAGCGCTCCGGCTACGTTCCTCCCCACCTGCGAGGAGCAAGCGGTGCCGCCCCCGGCGGAGGCTGGCGTACGACCGGCGACGCCCCTGCCCGCGCTGAGCGTCCCGAGCGCACCGATTCCAGCTCTCCAGCTGCCGGTGGCCGCTACGAGACTCCTCGCCGCGGTTTCGGCGGTGACGCTGAGCGCAAGGCCTCCCCCGCCACAGGCAGCCGATGGGAGCCTCCCAGCCGCGGTGCCCCGCGCGAGCGTGAGCCCGAGGCGCGCCTCCCTCCTCCAGCGGGCGGTGCCAGCGATGGCAAGTACAGGCTCGGTGCCTTTAAACGCACGTAGGGATAGAGTATGTATGGGATTTCATTTGACATGATTGATGCCTCTGGGTCATGAGAAAAGGGTTGGCGGTATATACGGAGTTGCTCTGCTTTTCTCAGCCTGGCGGTCACGATTATGCGCCATGGTATGTAGGGATCAAAATGCATTTCCAGCGGTTCGTTCGAACACTCAATAGCGCGTTCATTGTGTATCGCGCCAGTGCAATAATCGTCAAGTGCCCAGCGCCAGAATACATCACACCTCACCCCCCCTCCTGAGCAAACACAAAACAGCAACCACCACCCCCCACCCCCATCCAGCAGCATCACTCCACTCCATTCTCACCCCTCCACTCCACTCCATTCTCACCCCTCCACCCCCCAAATCCTTCCGCCCAATCTGCACGCCCCGCCCCGCCCCGCCCAAAAAAACCTTCCACTCCCCCTTCACCCCCCCCTTACCACACCCCATCCACACCCCTTATTCACCACCCTTATTCACCACCCCATCCCCCCCCTCCCTTCTCCAACCCTCCCCCCCCCCACCAGCACAAAAACAATATTCCGTCACGGGTCTCGAACCCCATCCTCCCCCCCACCCATAGCAAGTGAGAGCGCTGTATCCCAGCCACTGGGAAAGAAGGATGTTAGTCGCATTCGGAGGATGTTGTTAGTTGCATTTGGAGGATGTTGTTAGTCGTGTTCGGATGTTGTTGAGGGTGTTGTTGAGGATGTGGTAGAGGGTGAAAGGGGGGGTTGTGCTTACCTAGACCATAACGGATTGGGTTGGGTGATTATGGAAAGTGGAAAGTCCGAGGGATGGTGGAAGGCTTATTCCAAGTCAATCTTGAATGGCACAGGTTGCTCAACAAAGACTGTGCGGCCGCCATGTTGCGCTCTGGAGAATGTGGGTCGGCTTGAGTCAGGCTCTGCTTGAGTCGGCTTCTGCCAGGAACCGGCCACGGACACTGCTTTGAAGCGAAACACCAAATGAAATCACTAGACAGCCATCCTCGCTGAAGAGTCTTAGGACTTGGTATAGGTTGAGTGCATTCGTTGGAATATAAACATGTAGCTTCTTCACCTCCCACAACATCACAGCTCAGTCACTCATCATCATCCCCATCCCCATCCCATCTCCCCCTCAACCCCAAACTTCCCTGTACAGCCTTGGCCCCGACTTTCCCCGGCTGTTGTTCGTGTTGCTGTCCCTTTGGCTGCTCTCCCGCACCTGCTCCTGGCCCCTTATCCTTCGCCGGACTTGGGTCTCGTCCTGCTCCACCCTCGGCTGCCTGGGCTGACGGTCGTTGAGCTGCTTGCTCCTTTCCCTTGCCTCTGAACCAACCTCTGGTTGGGGAGTGCGAGGCAGGAATTGAATCCGTTCGGCTTGGCTCTGGGTTTGGCTTTGCGGGTGCTGCACGCTGGGGTACTGCGTATGGGTCTGACGAGCTCGTGTCGTAGAGTGGCATTGATGAGCGGCGGCGCGGTAGGCCTGTTGTCGTCCTTGCTGGCTTTGGTCCGGAGTCCGCTGTCTGCGAAGCCTGGGTTGAGTTTCCAACTCCGAATTCTGCTGTTGATGGCTCCCGGGCGCCCGCTGGCGGTACTGCCTCTCCCGGTCCAGTGGCTCCTGTATCTGTCGCTCGCGAGACTGGCGCACCTGCCGTCGTTGATGCTCGTCGAATGGTGTCTCCCGGATCGGTTGGGATCGTTGGTCGCGCTGTACTCGTTGCGGTTCGCGTGGGAATGCCAGTTCCCGCGTCCTGTCCTGTAACTGACGATCTGCGCTGCGTCCGCGATCTTCCAAGTGCTGTTGAAGGTCTCCTCGATCCAATCGTTGATGCCGTTCGCGCTGTCTGGGGAGTTGCTGCTGCCTCTGACGCTCGTCTTCCAGCACCTGGACGGACTGGGGCTCGGGTGATGGGCGCTGCCTCTCTCGGACCAAGCGCTGATGGTCGACTTCCATTTGCAGCCTGGGCTGACGTTCTTCGGTTTGGATCTGAGGTAACACCTGCATTATTGCGCGGGACTCCGGGTTTGGCATTGGGGGAACTGACACCATCGATACTGTGACGGCCGGGGGTGTCTCTCTGGTCTTGCGAAGAAGGCTCGGAATTGGAATCCCCATCGTCTTCCTCATGGCTCGCTTCTGCTTCCGATACTGGACTACTTTGCCCGCCGTTACCCTTTGTTGGCTCGTTCCTTGGCTCTGGCGGTTGCTCCTGCGGAAGCGCAGGATTCCTTGCTTCGGAGTTACTGCGGGCGTCTCTGCGGACAGGCCTTGAGACAGCCTCCTCTTGCGGTACTGGGCGCGCGCGAACGGGTTCTTCGTGAGTCTGCGGCCTACGTTGAGGTGCAGGCGCTTGAGACCGAAGAGGGGCCTTCTCTTGGTCACGAAGGTCTTGTTTCGCCGAAGGTTGACGGCGAGCGGGCTCCGGCGCTTGGCCACGAAGGGGTTGCTGGCGAGCTTCGTCGCGATAGGGGGTGTTCGGCCGGGCTCTGGGCTGGTCTTGATAGTTCGAGGGATAATCCCTACGGGCTGGGGCTGGAGGATAGTAGGGCTGTGCGCGGACATCTCTTCTAATGGGCGCAGCTTGCGGCGGTGGGAAGATGTCACGCCGGACAGGTGTATCTTGGGCTGGCGGATAGTCGTTTCGGCGGTCCTGAACGACTGGTGCGAGTCTGGGGTAGTAATCGTCCTTGCGAGCGTAGACGGGAGCAGTTCGTGGATAATGATCATCCCTTCGGACGGAGATCGGAGCTGGAGCTCGATGGATGGGCTCGTGTCCAGGTACGGTTGGATAACCTCTTGGCCTTTGTAGCGTTCCCCCAGGGAGTCCTGATACCGGTCCTGGTGCCGCGTAGCGAAAGGGCTCGACTGATCGATCGCGATGGGGCTCTGGCTGGCGATATCTGGGCTCGGGCGCCGATTGTTGAACGGGCTTAGGTTCTTCCTTTGATTTCGAACCGAGTCCAAAGATACCGCGTTTCTTTGGAACAGGCTCAACTTTCGGCTGAGGAGGCGAGGTGTGAGTATCTGGTTTAGTCCATGCTGGGGTTTCACGTACAGGATAGGCAGGAGCAGGAGGGTACTGTCTCTCTGGAGGGTAATTTGGCGCCTTTCTTCGAGGTTTCTTTTCAACCTCCGTAGGCTTACGATCTCTTTGGACCATTTGTGGAGGAGGCGCCGCAATGCCAGGTGCTGCGGTGCTGGGTTTCCTCTCTCGTTCGATGGGAATGGAAGGCACTGTCAGTACTTGTGGCATGCGGTCATTCACCTCGGTGGAAACACGTGTCTTCTGACGCTCAATAGTCTCCACTATCGCAGAAGCGTCGGGCCTTGCTTCTTTCGCTAACGTAGGCTGTCGTGTGGGCCCGCGGGTGGTTGCTATTCTCGATAGTTGAGCAGGAGAAGTTGGAGGTGGAGACGGTGAATATGCAGCTGTAGGCTCTTCTTGCACCCTCATCACAGATTCTTTTCTCGTTGATGTCCTGGACACCGTTGGAGGGGGCTCTTCGGATACCAGATCTGGCACAACTTCTGGTGAAGCGTGGTAGACGTCGTATGCAGCGAGTGGTTCGTCGAGCACAGAAGAATGCGCGGATTGACGAGTGGCCGGCCGAGTTGCAACACACTCAGCCAAAGGAAGATCCCCAATCTCTTCCTCCCCTTCCTAGAGCTCGGAAGAGGAGGTCGAAGATGAAGTCTGGTCGTCGGCACGTTGTGACGTAATGGCTGGACTTTGAGATTGTGATCGAATGGTGAGTCGAGTCGCGGTGCGCTCAAAAGTTTCCGGCTCAAACGTCAGCTCATCCTCCGGTTCCTGTTCAGCGATTCTCTCAACTGGAGGCCCGAAGTCCAGTGTCCTGGAAGTAACTGCGCGCTCCAGTGGCATCGGAGAGTAGTCTCCTTCATAGTCGAAAGAAGCGGATTCGATCGGCTGTGTCGAGAGAAGACGCTCCAGATCTGCAACGCGATCTTGCAGCTCAATGAGGGGCTCCGTATACGAACGCTGAGGCGGAGTGTAATCCTCATATAACGCTTCGGGCTCTTGCATGTTCTCAGACTCTGGCTCATATTCTTGCCCGGACTCTGGCTGCTCCTCAAAGTCCAAAGCAGGAGGGGTTTCGAGCACGGTGGTGATCGAATCAATCGCCGCGGGTAGCTCAGACTGTGCAACCTCCAGCCACTCCTGTATCTCTTCTGGTGGTATCTCTCCAACACCAGATAAGCCTTGAGTGAGAGTATACATGCGTCGAGATTGCGTCGAGATCCGCGTGAGCACACGACTGAGACGTCTCTCGTTTATTTGCTGATCGATCATCCGCGGCATTTCCTCGACTACCGAATCAACGGATTTGTTCCTGAGCCGCGTTGACTGTCTCGACAGACCTGTAGATGCTTTGCTTAATACTCGCTGGACCGGATCAAATGCTGGCTCAGACTCGCGACGGCCCTCCGACGGAATACCTAAGTCCTCCGCGATCTCATCAAGCTCATCCATGAGCTGCGCACGAGTCTCAGAAAGCTCAGTCAAGTGTCTGCGAGTTTGCTCAAGCCAAGAGTCCTCGCCGGGCTCAGTCTCTTCTGGAATGACTTCTTCAAACGCCTTGGGAACGCTTTGTCGAGAAGTTACTGATGTTGTGGAGGAACCTTGCACAGGCGCGCTTTGAAACAGCTCTTCGTCCTTCGTGCTAGGCCGCCTGTCAAGATCGACACCAAGGTCATCTGCGGCAGAATTGACCAGATCCACTAAATCAGGAACTGTCTTGATGCTCTCGCGCAAACTTGATTTGCGGTCGTTCATGTTGGGAGCAAGCTGCCCGGTCGCGCCAACATTCAGCTTTTCAGCTGCTTTGGGAGGGACGTATGGGCACGGCGGTTGCTAATGGCACACTTGCTGCATCGGCTTACACACCGGCTGACATACAGGCTGGCAGACTGTATGGTGCGTACATGAAGGTCGGCATGGCGTGTGGCAGGGGTTAGTACAAACACCTCCAATCTGGCACCGTTGAACAAGGTCTTCAGACACCCTTCCAAGCTGAGCGAGACTGGGTTGGCTATGTCTGATGTTGTTGATCACGCCTTGCAGCGTAGTGGTGTGCTCTTCCAGAATGGAATCGATGATATATCCCAGATCCTTTGCGAAGGTGTCTCCACACTTATTTGAAGGTAAACATTCGGAGTGATGTTTGCGACGCTTTGAGCGGCGACTACATGTCTCATCCAGCTTCTTGGATGAGTGCGAACTTGATGAGGAGGAGTCCGTCGCTGCATGTTGTCGAGTGCGCTGTTGCTTTGCAAACTGAAGTTTGGGTGGAGGCTTAGTTCTGCATTGTTGACATAGCCCCCTGGACGTATCCTCATGGAACTCGTTCGTAAGCTCGTAAGAGAAGTGACCACAAGCGCGCTTCGCCCAGTTGCCGGGATCTTGGAGAGGCCTGTATGTTCGATACGTGCCGCGCGGCTTGATGCGTGCGCCAGGGTACCCAAAATCCTTTGTCTTACGTCTTCCATATGCACCACGCCAGTCAACATGATCTGGAACCGTAACGTAGGGGTCATCCAAACGTGTATGGACATCTGTCTTTGGGACAGGACTAGCAGCAATACCTTGGCGAGACAAAGAGGGCGGGGAGCCGGAGCCGTCGTGACTAAAGCTGTTGGAAGCACTATCTGCCATTCTCTTGAAATTTTTGCCAGACCGGATAATGATATCATCTGCTGAAGATTGATCAAGGTCTGTTACTGAGGGTTTGCGAGACCTTGACCTTGCTTCTCGTCCAGTCAATGCTCCCTCCTCGGTCAAAGGAGCACTGCGAGACTTGCGCCTGCGAGTTCTCTTGGCGGTGGATCCGTAGTCTTCCTCGACAGATCTTCGAACAGTGTAACCAGGTTGCAAACGCCGGGTCTGAGTGCGAGAGGACGTTGGGTCCCTGTCAGCTGTGTCTTGGTCGTTCTCAGCTGCTGACGACAGATAGGTAGAGCGATATCTCACGGTTTCATCGGATGGATGACGATTGTCGGCTCTGTTCGCGTGCTCAATAGCAATCGATGGAGCATTGGAGGCTTCATCCAACTCTGAACTATCGTTAACGGCTCGTCGCTCGAAGCCCAAAGGCCTGGCATCTTGAGGTGCAGTCTCGAATATATTGGTGGGCCTTCTTCTTCCAGACCTTGCTTCAGGAGGGTCTGATGAGGAGAGGTCATCATAAACAGGCGATTCTCGCCGTGCTGTTGCTTTCCGTACCCTAATGTTGGGCGCCAATAAGCCACTTTTGGGGGGCGCCTCTGGTAGACGTGGCATTGAAGGCTCCACATCTGACTCAGGCCCTGTCGCACTATGCAAGATGTGGCTTGGGTTGCGTATTGGATAAGTGGCTTCGTCCCTGGAAAGACGGCGGGGGAACGTGGGCGGGTACTTGTCGGCCAGAGGGGTCTTCACGTCTGCAATCTTGGCTGCAGCAGCTGCCGAAGGCGGAAGAGGAGCTGATTGGTTTTGAGACGCTTTGCTCTCAAAGAATTCCTTCGCAGCCCGCACCGAGACCGGGTTCGCTGGTGTCCTTGGAGGCAATGGTGGTGGCGAAGGATCCGGCGCAGTGACCTCTCGCTCAGGCTCAGCGTTGGGTTCAGGTCGAGTCTTGAATTCAAAGAAGCCGGTGGTTCGGGGTCGACCTTCAGAGGTGGCACCAACTTGGGAAGGCGCACCTCCAGTCGCTTTTGATCTACGGTAAGGATGGTCGACATCGTCAAGAATCTGGCCGTAAGGGTTCTTGCCTTCGAGATATGCGGGCGACTTGCGTCCTGATGAAGCTGGCTGGAAGTCGTCTGGCTGCTGCGGCAGGTTCAAGCTCGGCTGGTTTGACGATTTGCGTCGTGCCGAGATGGAGTCTGCGTGCGCAAGAGCGTCGTTCCGACCCTGTCTTGTGCGCTGCGTTTGATCGCGGGTACCCGTACCGCTGGAACGGGATGCAGAGCTTGACGTGGGCTGATCAAAGCCTCGGCGCATCTGGTATGCTAGCAAGGAAACGATAGTTCAGGATGCGTAAGTCGTGCCGCTAAGTGGTGTGGGAGATGCTGCTAATAAGCTTGTAGGAGCGGACGTAGATTAAGAATTAGAGGAAGACAAGAAGATGAGTAAGGTAGAAATGAGGTTAAGACAGGGCGGTGAACAGGGCGTGGATTTGCGCAAATCCGTGGCGGAGGAGAGAGGAGGGAAAGGGACCAACAGAGTACTGTTTAGAGCTTGCTCGAAATGCACCTTCTATCAATTCTTGACGGAAAGCACGTTGAATGCCTCCTGCCTGTACTATACATACCACTGGTTCGTTCATTTCCGCGACAATCTGCCGGCCAACGCTGTCACGTCAGGAGATAGACACGGTCAAACCCCCATAAACCACATTTATTTACACGCCTACTTAAGGGCGGCCTGGAGGGACTCCAAAACTTCTAGCTCGATCTTGGCCTCGGCGATGTCCTGTTCGCTGCCGCTGCCGCTGGCAATCTTCTGGGCCTCGGCGATCTGGTTCCTGACAGCCTGGTCTTTGTCAGTCTGCGCTCCTGCCAGCATGTTCATGATACTCGTACATCGGCGCTGAAGTCCTCCAGCGGGTATCCCTCGACGGCGTTGATGCTGAGCTTGGAGTCGGGCTGGACAACGGCAAATCCGCCAGACAGGAAGAACTGCTTGTTGCCGCCGGACTCCTCGATGATCTCGACCAGACCAGGCTTCAGCTGCTCGATGGATGCAACGTGGTTGGCGAGGACACCCATATCACCGGTCTCGGCGGCAAGGTTGACCTGGACGCTGTACAATCCCTCATGTCAGTAATCGCTCGTTCGCAGTGCGGGTTCGGTCGGGCTGGCGGTGGACGTACACATCCTGGGACTTGAAGATGGTCTGTACAGCGATTTGTCAGCATTACTCCGGCGTTGCAGTGGCATGCCAATGGCGGTGTCGAGATGGCGATGCGCGGGCGGTGCGTACCTGGTGAGGCAGAGCTAGGGAGAGCTTGATCTTGTCCGAGGCGACCTCAGCGTATCCACGGCGCTGGATGGGGCGGGCGATGGCGGCAGGGCGCGCGCGGAGGGCGGAGCGGGTAATGCGGAAGGCGCTCATGATGATGGAGGGGTGGTGAGGATGCAATTGCTGGTGCGGCCGAGGGCTTGCGTTGTCGTTGAATCTGCGAGGCCCGAGTTCTGCACTTGCTTGCTAGCCGAAGTTGTCCCTAGCGCCAAAGTTCACGACTGGAGATCCATGGATGGATTGGCGATGAGCAACGAAGTGTACGCAGCAACTCTGAAATTCCGATTGATGTGTAGATATGAGAAGGAAGGCTAGCTGTGCGTGCAACTTTGTGGAGTTGTGGTCTGGATCGGTAGATTGAGGGTTGTCCTCGAGCACCAAGCAATCATTCACCAATACTCCGGTCTCGCAGCTACCGGCCAATTGACATTGCACATGAGCTGCAATAAGCGGATTGATACAGGTACATTTGTTCATCTCAAGGGTATCTCAAAAGCAAAACGCCCGCCGCCTAACCTTCCATCTGATCTACACTCTTCCCAACAGCCCTTAATAACCTGATGCTATTGTATAGGCGCAATCATGAAGAAGACAACAACACCTAGTAATCGTCGAGTTGCTGAGGAGCAGCCATGCTCATCCTCAACTGCCTCTCCCTCTGTTTTGCCTGCAGCTCCAGCGTCTCCACAGCGTAGCTCAGCCTGTCTTTCCGCGCCTTCAGCTGCTTGTACTTCAACTCTTGCTGCGCGTTTACCGCCCTTGCGTTGCTTCGACCTGCCGCTGCTCGACTGGCTGGTCTCGAGCCAGGTCCACCTGTGCTGTCGCATCCCAACCGGCCATCGTTCAAGTCGCATTTTGCGATGAGCGACTGCTCGCGACGCTCGAGTTTGTCCAGATAGTTTTCGACGCGTTTCAGCAGATTGTCCACTTCAGGACGGATCTCTGAGAGGAGCGCGGATTGTGCGGTCTGCAGGTCGGTTTCGGAGATGAGCTCGAAATGCTGGTCGTAATGAGCGAACTTGTACATGCAAAGGGTGATCACGTTAATGTGTCCATACTCTTGTCGTTTGTAGCACCTTGGCCAGCCGGGGCATATCGCTCACACCGTCGTCGAGGATGTTTATGGTAGAGTCGAGATTCTGCATGCTACCACGCAGCGAGGCGACGCAGCCTTCCAAAGCTGACGCCATTTTGTCGTACTAATTCTGTTCCCTTATATTACCCGCACAGAAGCCCTTTGTATGTGATGTGTAGTAGTTGTGGGGTATGCGGAGGGGTCTGTAAACACGCCGGCCATACCTTCCGCCGACTTCGCGCCAAGCATCGAGAACTTCCGCTTGAGCTCGACGACCCATCAACTCCCATCTCCCACGGAACCCGCATACCCACCCATTGCCTCTCCATCACACGTCAATATGCCTCTCCTTGGTCGCAAGTTCCCTGCGCAAGTCGGTACGTCAGATCGCGCAGCTCACGGGAATGCAATGGGAGTCAAGGAGCACAGCTAACGAAAGTCCGAGTGTAGCTAAGCCCATGTGGCCCTTCTACGTCTCTGGTACGTCGCTAACACCGAAACTGGATTGCGGAAGAGGAGGAACAAGATAGAAGGATGATATGGAGCAATTGAGAGACAGCGGAGCATCAAGCGAGTCTCCACAACAGCGTTAACGAATATGCATAGGCCTTGTCATCCTCTACGGTGTCAACGCTGCCGCCAACGCCATGGGCCAAGGTCAGTCCCATTTTTCCTAAGATCCTGGATCTCACAAGAAGTTCCTAAGCTGACAGGTTCCAGCCGACGAGTACAAGAACGACCCCCGCAACCCGGCCGTCAAGAACGCTTCGCCCGCCCACTAGATTCGATAACGCACGAAGACTGGGGTCATGATACCATGAGAGGCAATGTACAATAGCCGTATACGCGGAGGCTGCCAGGAACGCCTCGCTTCGAGGTGTCTGTATAGACTTTGGCAATGCAAGCTTGATACGAACACTTTCTTCCAACGTCCTGGTCATGCTCTCAGGAATTTCCCTCGACCATACAGATTCTAATACTATTGATAATAGTTGCAATACCGAGCAACAACCCACGGGCGCTTGACAATGAAGAAACTGAGAAAGAAAAGAAGACTGACGGCCATTATTGCTGCTACTGCACACCTTCACCGACTACCAAATCGCTAAACAAGTATTCATTTTTCGGACAGTAAAAGAGAACTGCTATAAAGCCACCGTCTACGTGAACTATGTACATACGGGCGACGAATCACTTCAAGTCCGTTCGATGATTCCTGGCTGTACTCGGATATCGTACCGGTAATTTATATAGTTAGGTCTGCGATCTTTTTAGAACATATGATGTGAACAGTCTCGTGATTACATGGATTATGCCAATCAAGTTTCTTGTGTGGATTTAAGAAGATGATGCGTTGAAACGTCCCAGCGTACGAGCTTCAACAAAACTGTCAATACTTTGCGTGCACTGTCTCGTAACTCAGAAAGGAGCGAGACGCATGCATCGCTGTACAAAGGTACCTAGAGCATGCGAAACGGAATGTCGCTCGAGTAGAAAGCGTGACAGCTGTCAACCACTTTGCATGACAAGACCCTTGCGTCGAAGCGTCCAGTAGCGGAAGGTTTGGCAGAACGAACGAACAGCGCTGCTAATATCTGTGGAGTCGGCGCTGGTCGTCGTGGTCGACGCAACCGCCGATGTTACATTCGAGACACTCAAGCTTTGAGGCCAAAAGAGCTGTGGCAGGCCGATCTTGGCCTGTGAGATCGACCTTGGCCGGAGGATTGCTGCCAGATCGAATTTGAACCCGTGTCGTTCTTCAACAGAACACTGGGCAAAACATGCATCTAAATTCGGGAGTGCACATGTAGGTGTAGGAAAGTGGAGAATGCATAAAGGGGCAACGTCTGGTGGAACTACAACGCCTCGGTATGAGGCGGCCGGCCGTGTGCGACACTTGAAACGCTTGAAGCAGTCGGCGAGCGCAAAACCTGGCCGCGGACGAAGTGAAGGGAGGAGCGCAGGCCGCGAATGGGTAGCAATTCTTCCGAATCGCGTGTGCAGGGTGCAGTGCACCGCCCACCGTGCAGGAGGTGACTGCCACGCTAGTATGCCAAGAAGATGAAGGTCGAGGTTGGAGGGCTACGCCTTCTATCTAGGTCGCCCATCTCCTCACCCTGCCTACTCTCTGCACAACCACCACTGTGCTTTCTGTCTGGGGCTTTTGCTGTGCAGCCGCCTCTTTGCACTCTCTGTCCAGCAGCAAACGCATTCCTGCTCGCAGCCCTTCCACAGTTTCTGGTGCTGCCGTTCTCCGTTGGTGCCGTTCTCCGTTGGTGCCCATTCACGCCCTGTAAGTCCAGCCCAGCGAGGTCCCGCCCTACCTGTTACCTTACCTGCCTCCACGCTCGTGCCTATTTATCCCCCACGACCGCAGATTTGCACCTTTACCCTTCCCTCTTCCCTACCGTCTTTCACTGCCTGCTCGCTCCACCCCCCCTGTCGGCGGTTTCGCTTGTCTGCACCGCTTACTCACCGCCTTATTGGCAAAAGCCTCATACTGACCGGTCCACCCGCCACAGGCTGAACCTCACCTCCACCACCACAACACTACCTCCGCCTCTGCGTTTCGACCGACGCCCCACCACGACAACCACATCACCAGTAGGCCAGCCTCCTCAAGGTTGTTCCTACAGCAATCATGACGACAATGGTACGAAAGACCCCGCAGCCTGCTTCGACATGCAGAGTCCGCACCAACTGCACTGCAAGGCCAGCAGCTGACTGCCACAGGATCTCCGAGTTGGCAACAAGTACAGAATTGGCCGCAAGATCGGTAGCGGTTCCTTCGGTGACATCTACTTGGGTTCGTGCAAAGCCATACTTTGTCCTCTCACGTGAGCTAACCTGCCGTAGGCACTAACATCATCTCGGGCGAGGAGATTGCTATCAAGCTCGAGAGCGTCAAGGCCAAACACCCCCAGCTTGAGTATGAGGCCCGTGTCTACAAGTCCCTGGCCGGCGGCGTTGGTATTCCGTTCGTGCGCTGGTTTGGTACTGAGTGCGACTACAACGCCATGGTGCTCGATCTGCTTGGCCCCTCTCTTGAAGATCTCTTCAACTTTTGCAACCGCAAGTTCTCGCTGAAGACCGTCCTCCTACTCGCCGATCAGCTCATCTCCCGCATCGAATACATCCACGCCAAGTCCTTTATCCACCGCGATATCAAGCCTGACAACTTCCTCATGGGCATTGGAAAGCGTGGTAACCAGGTCAACGTGATTGATTTCGGTCTGGCCAAGAAGTACCGCGATCCCAAGACACACTTCCACATTCCGTACAGAGAGAACAAGAACCTGACTGGTACTGCCCGTTACGCTTCCATTAACACCCACTTGGGTGTCGGTATGTATTCCACCGTTCTACCTGATTACATGAACTGACTGTGAGCAGAGCAGTCCCGTCGTGACGACATGGAGTCCCTTGGATACGTTATGCTCTACTTCTGTCGCGGCTCCCTTCCATGGCAGGGTCTCAAGGCGGCTACTAAGAAGCAGAAGTACGACCGCATCATGGAGAAGAAGATGACCACCCCCACCGAGGTCCTCTGCCGTGGTTTCCCCAATGAGTTCGCCATCTATTTAAACTACACCCGCTCTCTCCGCTTCGACGACAAGCCCGACTACTCCTACCTCCGCAAGATCTTCCGCGACCTGTTCGTCCGTGAGGGCTTCCAATACGACTATGTCTTCGACTGGACCGTCTACAAGTACCAGAAGAACGCCCAGGCCATCGCCCAAGCTGCCGGCCAGGGTCAGGGCGAGGAAGACGACAAAGGCCGCGGACGTCACGTCACCACCACTGCCGCTGCCAACGCTGGCACTGCGGCCGGCACCAAGCGCGGACCGGTCAATGCACGCCAGGAGGGCACCGGAATGTGAGTTCGATATATCTGATCCTTGTAAGGACCCCTTCCTCTGCGTTTGGTGTTCGACAACGCTTTTGCGCGGAGGACGCCACAGTCAGAATTTACTAACCTCTGATTCTCTGTTCAGGCAGCTTCGTTCGGCCAATAAGCGTGGCGGGGACCAGTACGCATCTGGTGGCTACTGATTATTGATGCGGCTTTCGATTCGTCATCTCAACTCTCTTGTGTAAACCGGTTCATTCGACTGGAACTTACACCCAACGAATGGGAAATGCGGCAGTGCTGTCCTCGCAACATAACGGACGGCATTCGCACCTATTCGATCAGTTCACGGGATCTATTCGTCAGAGACCTAATCAGGACCTGGCAGGACTTTTCGGTGTCTTGCAACTATTACGGCCTCGGGTCTCTGGCGACTGTCTTGGTATCTGGAAGCTTATCCCATGCGGTATCTCAACTTCACATAACAGTACGGCGGGCGATCATCACTATTCAGCATTGATTTTCGTCAGCACGACACCTAATACCTTGGACGCTGAGCACAGCTCTACTGGACATTTCCCGGATGATCACTGGTTCTCCGGCGCTACTCTGCATTAATTCTGCCCTTTCCTTGTCTGTATTTCACATGGTTTCCTACAGCATTTCCTTCGCGCGTTCTCCCCCCTTCGGATATGGTCTGCCAGCTTGTGGGGAGGTCAAGATTACAAGGGGACGAACACATCTAAATTGCAAACATGGCTGGAGTAGTGGTCCAGCAAGGGGACGAGTGGTAGATCGGAAAGCGTGATGGTGGGCGGCTAGACCGGTGGAAGGACTTCTTGAGGGTCCGCTTCCGGGGATGTGTAGATGGGTCTAGCTTGCTACCATTGCGTCCGGAGTTGGGTGGTCGACGATGAGTGGTTTACTTTACAAATACAGTCTCCTTTGTCTCAGCTGATACTCCTACAATCTCATGCGTGATGTCTGTTGTAC
The DNA here is from genome assembly GCA_009982855.1 of Lizonia empirigonia. NCBI lineage: Eukaryota > Fungi > Ascomycota > Dothideomycetes > Pseudoperisporiaceae > Lizonia > Lizonia empirigonia. The sequence continues at coordinate 242,944 of JAADKA010000001.1, read as the reverse complement.
AGTAACTAATGCCGCCCAATGCTGTTTTACATGGCAAGATACAAGATCGTGAGAACTAATCGTCGAAAATGTCACGGGTCTTCTTCCTCCCCTTCCTTCCGCCACTCCCCCTGATCTTCCTATCCTTGTTGTATCGCCCATCTCGATCTCCGAACCTCTTTCCACCACCCGTGATTTTGTCCTCTCCCAGATCCACAGCCCTGCCATCCTGCTCGCCCACGGCAAGCTCAATTGTGAGCTTCTTTGGCGCCCTGATCCTGCGTCCCTTGCGGTCGAATTCGTCATTCGGTCGTCCCAGACGCACTGACTTTGGAATCCGAGTCTTGGCACCCAGCGCCCAAAGATCGCCCCAGCGCGACTTCTTGGCGTCGCGGAAAGCCTGTCGGGAGAAGGAGCGCGGCACGGTCCAGCGCTCGAGCGTGCCGGCGGGCGTGCACACGTCGAGGATGATGTGGCCCCGTCGCTTGAGCGCGGGCAGGATCAAGCGCGGCAGCGACAGCGGGTTGATGTGCTCTGGCGTGACCAGATGGCGGTTCGAGGGGTCCTGGCTCGAGGCCCACTCGTGGCCTGCGAATGCGGCGTCTGTCGTCTGTGGGTCCTGCGTGACGCCTTTGCCTACGAGATCGTGCTCGGGGAGGCGCTGGTCGCGCCCGCGCTGCACTGCGAGGTAGCTGAATTGCACGTCCTCGTGGTTCTTGTCCTTTGCGTTTAGGATCCGTTGGAGGTACGGCGGGCGGATGTAGCGCTGCGTGAAGAAGCAGAAATCTTTCCTGCCTGCACTCTTCCCGGGACTTGAATACATGGGGCATGGCGCGTGGTTTGTGCAGGGCGCGATGATCATGCCCGTTTCCTTGGCCGTGAAGCGGGTTTCCTCGTCCGGTTTGCCGACTTGTTCGTCGAGCGGTGTCTCAATGGTTGTGTCGTTGGGTGAAGCAATGTATCGGTTCAACAGCATTTCGCGCGCCGCTGCGACGACTTCGAAGCCTCGTGGGAGTCCCTTTTCGATGAGGATTAACACGCCGCCTTTCGGGTTGAGCAGGGACCAATATTTGGAGACTTGGTCTTTGCGCAGATACTCTTGCCTGAGGGGCCAGAGAGTGTGTGGAGCTATGATGATATCGTAAACTTTGCGCGGTTGAGATGTGTTGGCTTCGTCTTTGGGGGCGACTTGCTCGGGGAGGCGGGGGATGAATGTCGTGTTCTCAAGGAGGCGGCTTGCGCGGTGGCGGAGGGTGTCTGAACTGGTGAGGACCGTGGCCTTGCCTTTTGGAGCAGTCTCTGCGATAGTCTCTTCTGGCGACGCCTCTTCTGCAATTGGTTCGTCCATTGTAGTTTCTTCTGAACTTTCCTGCCTGCTCTCCCACTCAGCTTTGAGGATCTCTTGCCATGCGAGCACACCAACACCGCCGGAGCCAGCATCCAGGATTGTTCCGCCCTTCTTCGCTAACATATGCTCCATCCACGGCGTGCCTAGACGGCGTCGCACCTCGACAAGGGTACTCATGACGCTCGCATATGTTCCTGGCTGGACGGCAGCCATGTATGCGTCTGCCTCGATGTGGCCCATCTCTGCCTGCGAAGGATCCAGTGCAATGGGCTTTTGCTCCTTGCCTAGTCTTGCCGGCGGTGTACTCGCAGAATTGGGCAGGCCTGGTCCACCGAATATTCGGTTTGCTGACTCGGTCAGATGCTTGTGGTTCGCGCGTGTGAGCAGGAGGGCGGTTGGATCGACCATGGCATCCTTTGGTAGAAAGACGGTGGAGGGCGATGGCTTGAAGCGGCCGGCGATGGTCATGGGATGCGCGCGCATGAAGCTCTCTTCTTCGAGATCTTCCTCGTCTTCCCACTCCTCTGCTTCTTCATGCTGCCTACGACTATGCTCATAGACGTTGTCGTGGAAATTCGCAGTCTTCTGCTCTTTGTACTCTTCCCACTCCTCTGGTGTCATAGAGTCTTCATCCTCCTCTGCCAGATCAACCTCCTCCTCTTCGTAAAGATCAATCTCCTCGAGTTCGCCATCTTCACCTCTGCGTAGTAGCACCGTGGAGCCGTCTGGCTGCTGCTCTGAGATGATCTCCTCTGGCCCCTTTTCAGTCGCCAGTATTTCCTCTGCCGTCTCCACAAAGATGGGAGGGCCGTACAGTCTCTCGTATAATGCGTACTCCTCAGCGTTCAAGTGGTCTCGTGGCAAAACATCGCGAAACTGTTGTCGTGCTTTCCGTACGTTGACTTCGATGTTCAGTTTGTGTATCGCCGGGTCCAAGGTAGAGCCTTCCTCGTTTGTTGCGCCTTCTTGGGGTTGTTGCCGCCGGGGGAGTGTTGTCGAGAGCGCTCGTTGCTGCGCGTAGAAGTTCGTTGGCGCTGGCCGCAGTGCGAGCGAGGCCTCTGGTAATCGTGAATTACGGGCTCGTGTGATCGCAATATTGAGGCGGCACGACGCGCAGACCGATGTAAGACTCCTCGCTTTGAGCATGGTCGTACTTTGAGAGGTCTGACAGTGGCTGAACTTGCAGCGACGCGGAAGAGAGAAAGTTCGCAGCATATTCACTGACAGGGTCCACGCTAGAGTATACGCGCTCAACCAATCAGGACTAAGGCGTTGATAGCAGCTTCAAGGTCTTGACGGTACGTGTACAAGAACACAACAATGTCGATTACCAGGAATACGACACAAACAAATTCACTGGGAAATGTTGATTCCAGACCAATAAGTGGAATTGTGACTTCCATGCCTACTTGCTGAATCCGATGGCTCTCATCAGGAAATGAAAACAACCGACCAATGTATACAGTACAGACGAACATGCCAAAAACTACCCAGCATTTTCAATTTAAGCATCACAACTCACGAACGTTCTGGATGGACTGTGAGCGTCAACAAACGGCCGCCGATCGTTGCTGACTGCCACTTGTCGGTATCGGTAGCTGACACCGGCGACGTGAGCTCCACCCCGCCATGTTAACGTGGACTTCAGGGAGTGCTTCTTACATGTCCTCAACACAACAAATCCAGTCGAAACACAGAAAAATCTTCCAACAGGCCTCTTTTCAAATCAAAGTTTCTTAATCTTCCAAAATGGGTTCAATTACTCGGAGTTTTGACTACACGTCGTTGAAAGAGTTGTTGAAGGACACGAAGGCTGAGGTTTTGACACCTGAAGATGGGCAGAAGTACGAAGATATCATCCAAAGATGGAGTGAGAATTGCATCAGGAGAGCTGTAAGTTCTGGATGACTTCAGTCACAAACTTAAGGCAGACCGAGTCAAATCTCTTTCTTCGAACGATTAGCTTGTCAATTAAACATCCCCAGGCTAACTCCAGGTCAGTCTGCCGTTGTAGCCGTTAAAACTACATCAGACGTATCAGCAACCCTCGAGCAGATACGCAAACACAAGTTGCCCTTCACCGTCCGCGGTGGCGGACACTCCACATCTGGCGCAGCATCCATCGAAGATGGACTTGTGATCGACCTGTCCAAGATGCGCGCCGTCACTGTCAACCCAGAAGCCCGCACCATCACAGCCGAAGGCGGCACAATTTGGGAAGACGTTGACATCGCTGCTGCAAAATATGGCCTCGCTACCGTCGGTGGCACCGTAAACCACACGGGCGTTGGTGGCCTCACCCTCGGCGGTGGCTACGGCTATCTCACGGGAAAATACGGTCTCACAATCGACAATCTGCTCTCCGCCGAGATCGTCCTCGCGTCAGGCGAGGTCCTAACTGCCTCCAAAACCGATCATGCCGACTTATTCTGGGCAATCCGCGGCGCAGGAGCAAATTTCGGCGTAGTGACAAAGTTCACGTTCCAAGGCTACCAGCAGACCAACCCAGTCTTTGCAGGCCCGCTCGTCTTCCTGCCACACAGTCTTCCCCCGATCGTCGAGTTCATGAACAAGTTCCACGAAACCAACGATGGAAGACAGGCACTCTTAGTCGCCTTCTCCAGCCCGCCGCCCCAAAACACTGCCGTCATCCTCACGCAGCTCTTCCACAACGGCACAGAAGAAGAAGGCAAGACCATCTTCGCGGACCTCTTCGCACTCAACCCCATCGCAAACATGACCAGCATGATCCCCTACCCGGTGCTTAACAGCCTGCTCAACGTCTCCGCAGGCTTCGATGGGCGAAAGCAGTTCGGCGGCGGCGCATTCAAGCTGCCGCTCAAGCCGTCGTTTGTCGAAAGCGTGTACAACGAGTTCCAGACCTTTGTGGAGATGAAGCCCGATTTCCAGATCGCGCAGAGCATGATGCTGTGGGAGGTTGTGCCGTACCGGAAGGTCATGGAGGTGCGCAATGAAGAGACGAGTTTTGCTAACCGCGGAGACTACTACAACGTCGCGACCATGTTTAAATGGTGTGTGCAACCACGTATCCGAGTGACTGTTACTGAGTATATGCCTAGGTTCGATCCGTCCCTTGATAACGAGATGCGCACCTTCTCGCGCTGGCTGCTGAAGATGGCTTCCGCGACGGCTGCGGACAGGTCGGAGGATGGAGGTGTGGGCCAGTACGGCAATTATGCCAGCGAAGATGTTGCGGCGAACGACATCTTTGGCGCCAATGTTAGGCGGCTGGAGGACTTGAAGCAGAAGTACGATCCGCAGAATCTGTTTAGTCATGGCACTAAGCTTACGCCGCGACCGCTGGTGGTTGTCAATTGAGCAGGGAGGGAGCTTACTTGTTAGGTTGGATGTTGAGTGAATTGGGACATGTACTGCACAGCGCTGTATGATGACTCGATATACTTGCTTTTTACTCAGTTCTAGTCCTGGAATTGTATCAGGTTGTTCTCGGTTCGGCGTTTTCCACACTGCTTCCAGTTCTCTCACGAAAAGCAATCATGACCCATATTGATCAGAACATGCCAACTCCAACATGACCGTCCGACCGCACCATCGCACCAGAACCATTCTCTCCAGCACCACCCATGACAGCCATCCACACCAACACCACCAAGCCCACCCCTCTCTCAAACATCCTTCATAAGCTCCTCCAACTCCTCATCACTATCCCAGCCACCCCCACCCCGCCTATTCACCACAATCTTCTGCTCCTCCTTCTCATTCTGCTCCGCCACCGCGCCCAGAATATCCTTGAGCTGGTCCTCGCTAACCTTCTGCCTGATCTGGCCCGTCCGCGCGAGCATAATCAGCCTGTTCTCAATGTCCGTCGCGCGGCTCTCTTTCACGAGGCGGATGCGCCCGAGGCGGTCCGCGGCGGAGGGCGTCAGGATCTGCGAGAGCATGTGTGCGCGCTGGTCCGCTGGGGGGTGTTAGTTGGGGCGACGGAGCTGGGGGGGGGGGAGTACACTCTTGTTGTCTGGGATTGGGTTAGCAGGGCGCGCGGTCGGGGCGGGGAGGCGTGGTATTCACCGGCGTTGGTCTTGCTCTGAGGCTTCACCGCCGGAGCTGCCGCGGCCTCCGCCGCCCTGCTGTTGGAGCTGTTGCAGGCGCGCTTGTCGGATTTGCTCGAGGTCGGCGTCGGACATGGTGGGTGTGTTTGTTGTGGTGTTTGGGCGTGCTGGGAAAAGTGTGGATGACGTGCGGGGAAGATGAGGTTCGGAGGTCCGAAGATGGTGGGGCCCAACCTTCAGTGTATTTCACTTGAATCCACGCAACGCTGAATGATCAGTATTGGAGACTGAAAGAGAAAATCACATCGCATGCAGTGGCACTACAAAATGAACCAAGTGGATATGGTTCGAGACGCTGAGGTGAGGCTCTGTGGTAACTCTCACACTGACTCCAGTTACGCCTTCAATAATATCTCTCAAGAATTAAGGCAAAGCTTGTTCAGCTATCACTTCTACCCTCGGTCATCAGGTCTTGGTTCAACGTTCGACTGAATTGCAGTTAGTATGTGCTTTCAATCAATGGGCCATTAAGACAGCTTACCTGATTCCCATTGTAGAACTGTTGGCTCCGTGGTTCCCTCGCCCTCTGATCAGCAAGCGTCCTTACCCTAATACCTGTAGCATCTTCCCCCTCGGTTCGGGAGCTTTCCGCCTGCTCGCCTCCACTACTCCCACCTACAGTTTGCCCCTGCGCGGGTTGTGGCGCAGCAGTGCCTGTCCCAAGAAAGGACCCCAGGATGCCTCCAGCGTACCCAACGGTAGATGAAAGCAAACTAAGCGCGCCGCCGACTAGTCCTGTAGCTGTTCTTACCACGCCATCTCCTCCTGCCGAATAGGCATCTGTATAACCCTTGACAGGTACCAATACCAATGTCGCACTCGGCGCCAGATCAATGTCACCAAGTGTTTGGTTCTCATCGCCGGCTGAGAGTTCGCGACTTGGCTGCGGAGCGAGGATGTGTCTGAAGAAGTATGGAGGCAGAGCGCGGTTTTTGATGTTCGCATCGTCCGAGTCCAGCTTCGCGAATTCTTCATCCACCCATTTGCGCACTTCCTTCTCAAGTGTCGCCGTACGCGGGAATATAGAACGAATTGTTCGGCCGTCAAAGAGGCGCATGTTGAGATACACGTCTCTTGCTTGCGACCCCCTTGAGGAAGTTCGAGGCTGAGTTCTTGTCTGGCTCTCCGCACTCTGCTCCTGTTCGCGCTCAGCCTTCCGTGCTTCTGCTTGAGCCCTGCGCTCCGCTTTGTCCTGCTCTATTCGTGCCTTTACACGGGCTAGCTCCTCTGCATCTTTTCGCTTTTTGGTCTGTAGCGCAGCACGAGCGGCAAGTTGCGCGGAGTTTGTAGAAGCAAAAGAAGCTGCTATGCCAGCTTGTGAAGGGGTCCCAGCACGTTGTTTCCCTTTCGCGTTCGAGTTGGTGGAGGAAGTCGCTGGTACACGCGCAGGGACGGGTGCTGGTGCTTGTGTTGGTGCCGTTGATACAGGTGTCGGGGCGGGCGCTGTGTTCAACGTGGGCTCTTCATCTTCATACAGATCATCTTCCGCGTGCTCGGTATTTGTCTGCGCCCTCGACGCGGTCGCCGAACCTGGGATAGCTGCTGCGCCCAGGACCTTCCGTACAGAGTTCACGAATTCTTCCTGACTGACATCATTCCCAAGTTGTAACTGTAGCTTTCCGTTATGTATGACGACCAAGGTAGGCGAGCTTTCGATCTTGCAGAATGCGGCAAGGAATCCAGCTTCGGTCGATCCGTTCTCCAGGCGCAAAAGGACAGCCTTCTGGGAAAGGAGGCTCGATAACTGTCATGATTAGATATTTGGGAACAAGAAAAAAACTATCCCGGGCGACAGAGGAAGTCACATACCCAACCGCTCTTCAGCCACTCATCCTCCCACTGCTTGCTCGTAGCGCCGTCGTCTGTTCGACCGTTTAGTTGGTGCCTCGAGTGCCACGAACGCGTACGTACCTCGTATAAAGCATACCACTAGCTTCTGCTGCTGGATGGCTTGTCCAATGCCGCTCTGTAATGTGCCTTCGTAAAACATAGTGATGCGTCGCTTTGTAAGGTGGTCGGCACGCTGCGTGCGGGGAGGAGATAACGGAGCTATGCCGCAAGGGTCCACTTCATTAGCTTCCGCGGGGGTTCTAGCGACATGTGACGATCAGTGGATGTCTGTTCCGAACTCTTGGACGTGTGCAACGAAAGCAAGACATTTCCAGGGTGAGTGGTTACCATGTAATGTTATGCAATGAGATCGAAGCATTGAGAAGGCGGACGTAGCAGTCACCAAGTAAGACACGACAAGACCAGATGACATGAAACGGATATGCTTAGCTTCGAGAATGATTCTTTCATGCTAACAGTCATGTCATCTTTCCGAACACTCCAGGTCTAACATATCTACGCTACACTGCCAATGACCAGCGCTGCAACACCCTCCTCTTCACTCCTGACATCGATCTTCATGGTGACACCTGTCCTCGCGCTGAAAGCCATCCTAATGGTAGCTGCTACCTTTCCTCCGGTTATTGTCTTTCCGTAAAGCTTGAGCGTATGTGTTGTGTTCGAGAGCGCGACATCTGTGCCCTCAAGTGGTTGCAGACTCAAAGTCTTTGTGAGCTGTTCTGTTGCATCTAATCTGTAGTCAGTACTGGAAGCTGGAACACCGGTGGAGGGGTGTTGCATACCTGATATGCTCTTCATCTCACTCAATTGCAGTGTTTCTGTCGCTGAGTCGCCGTTTGCCTGATCCCACACGTTGTCGAAGCTGCCAGCGTACGCTGGAACAACGTAATCCGCACCGTTGAGATCCAAGTCCTCAACCTGGTACTCGTCAGGATACCCATCGCCTTCTTCGGGCTCGTTGGTGCTTGGGTCGATCTCCTTGCTTATGAACTTGAGTACGTTGGTGAAAGTTGTTGCGATGAATGGCGACTCGGTCTCGAGGCGCTTGAAGGAAACGTAGACAGTGCCGGGCTCGTTTGTGGAAAGCTTCGGTGCGGGGATGAGGAATTCCTCCTCCAGTTGCACATCGCCGTCGTCTTCTGGGGTGACAACCATCTCGACATCGAGGAGTACTGTGTCGGGCAGTGTGTTCTTGATGTCGTACTGGAGGACCACGTGATCCTTGAAGATGTGCTTGACAGCAGTGACAACGTACTCGGTTTCCGTCTCTGTGAGCTCGATGACATCGCTCGACTTGAGTACGCCGCCATGTGCCGCAAGCTCTGGGATCTTCTGCAGCTCTTCCTGGTACTTCTGAGCGTTGTTGGCGGCTGATGCAGCTGCTTCGGCACTAGCCTTCGATGGAGCCTTCGCAGCACTAGGTGCCTTGATGGTGGGTGTAGCACCTTCAGTCTTCTTTGAGAGGTCCGCAGCATCTGCTTGTTCGCGAGAGACGGTAGGAATCTTGGTGATGTCGAAGGCACTCTCAAATGTGTCGCGAGAGTCAGAGCTGACATACATCGCGAGTTGGTGCTCAAGGACAGGCAGGGAGAACATAGAGTCGTTACGGATAAAGCTGACAGCCATGTCGTCATCCTGATCCATCAGTCGGAGATTCAATGCAGCACGGTCTCGAACTTCATCATCGACGTCGTCGAGACAACGAGTGAGGAGAACATGAACCGACTTCTTAATCTCAGGATCCTTCTGACCAACACCGAACTTGGCAAGCGCGGAAGTGGCAGCAGCTCGGACGATGGCGTTCTCCAGGACTACACGGTTGTAGATGTATCGAATGTACTTTGTTGGGTGGGGTGTCGACGGGCCCTCACGTCCAAGGACGAACAGAATGCGTACGGCAAGCTTGGTGAATTCGCAGTCCTCGATGAATTCGCACAGGGTTGCTAGGGCATCCTCCTTGGCCTCAGGAACAAAGCGGATGAGGTCCATGATGGCTTCGACAACCGATCGCTTGAAGTCGTAACCTCCCTCGTCACGCAGAATGCCGCTGAGGAAAGCCAAGAAGCCAGACTGCTTAGCCTTGAACTTCAGTGCCAATGTGCGCACAGCTTCGACGATGGTAACCTTGAACTCATCTGTGATCTCGGCCATGAATCCGGTGATTTGCTTCATAAGCCTGTCTACCGATGACTCGTTGCCGGTCTTGAGTAGTGTGGTAATGGCGAACGTAGCGATGCTGCGATTGGAGTTGGTGATGAGCGATTCAATATCCTGGTTGCATGTTCGAACAGCGTCAGGCTTGAATGACGCCATTTGCGACAAGATCCTGAGGGCGGCAAACTTGGTGACGGCGCGAGGTGATGTGAGGAACAGCTGGAGGACGTGGACGGCCTGGACGAGCTCGGCATCGGTAACGTCGCGCATGTCGGCGATGGCCTTTGCAGCCTCGAAGTTGACCATCTCGGACTTGTGGCGCAACCAGCCGTCGAGGAGCTGCATCATTGGCTACGAACAAGGTCAGTATCTTGACAACTGGAGCTCTATTATAGCGTACCTTTCGCAGGTTAGGGTCCTCCTCGGCCAGCTTAGCAGCCAATCTGACGAGCAGGACTGTGGCAGCGGGGCTCTTGACCACACCAGCCGCCGAATACTGCTGCACCATTTTTACCAAGCTCATTCGGTCGCCAGAGCGCATCTGGTACAACAGACCAATGGCGTGGTACTGTGTCATGTAGTTTGTGCTGGCCTGCAGAGCGGTCTGGGAGCTGCCGCCAAATCCACCGAAGAATCCCCCAGATTTGGCTCCAGAAGCAGCTTCAGCTGCCTCAGACTGCCACCTGCGGACGACATCCTTTGCGACTGGCAGGAGGTGATATGACGAGACAAGGGCAGCGGAGGCCACAGAGGGGTTCTTGTCGACAATGCACGTCTTGACGAGACGCTCGATCGCTTGTACGGTGGAGGCATCAATAACGCGGCACAGCGCACGGATAGCGTTGGCGCGGTATACGACGTCGCTGCCCACAGAGGTATCCTTCATAATGGAAGATGTGACCATAATGACATCGTCGGCGGAGCCAGCGAGCTCCTTGACAACCAAATACATCATCTGGCGGAGGGACGCATCCTTGTTCTGGAACAGCTTCGAGATGCCAAAGAACAGTGTTGTGGCTTCCTGGCGTCCCCAGGTCTCGCCTGTGAACAGGAGCAGGGCGAGCTTGGTGAGGATCACTCTGCACTTTCGCGGTGACACCGGGCTCTGGTTGAAGACGCGGGCATCTTGGAACACGGTAGTCTTGTCAATCTGGGCGACGCCGCCAACGTCCTCCTGTTTCTTGTCCATGTTGTGGCTCGTGGTGCAGCTCTCACTGCGAGCTCTCCCTTAGTTCGAATAAAGTGTCCCGCTCTTGCTCCGCCAAACGTGGCCTTTGCCTGTCGATGCGACTGTGGTGTCCAGACCTGGCGCTGCAATTGGGAGTGGGCGATTGGAGGGTCGGAGAGGGATGCGCCAGCGAGGACTCGGGATTGCGTGGTGGTGGGAATTGGTGTACGTTGAAGTTGCACCCTCGACTGGCGCCGGTGTGCACTGTGCAGGGGTGCGGTGGGCTGCGTGTCTGCGTCGAGTGTTTGGCCTGTTTGACACTCTAGCGTGCTTTCCGTTCTGCGGCGGATTCGACGGCCAGAAGCGGGAAAGCAAGGCGCCATGTTGGGAGCATTTCTACGCCTCAACCTCGACGCTCCTCCCCCGTCTCTCTTTGTTCACGCCTCACATTCACAATGACGGCCTCGATACCCCGATCGCGCTGCCTCTTCGCCGTGCTTGCACGACAGGCTCTCCCGCGGCCACGGACAGCATCGCAGTGTGCCCGAACTTTTGCCACAACCTCGGACAACCCGCCCGCAGCACCAACAGCAAGGCCAGCGAGAGAGAGGACAGCGTTCAGCGACACGCTCAATGCTGGCCCTTCGTTTGGCGACTTCGTCAACCCCAACGCGCCACTCCCTCCCACCGAAGCCTACGAAATCAAGACCGCTACCGTGGGCCCAGAGGGCCGCAAGAAGACCATCACTCGACTGCCGGAGTGGCTCAAGACACCCATCCCCGTAAACCAGAACTACAAGAAGATCAAGAAAGACCTACGCGGTCTGAATCTACACACTGTCTGCGAGGAAGCAAAATGTCCCAACATCTCAGATTGCTGGGGAGGCAGTGACAAGAGTGCCGCGACAGCAACCATCATGCTGATGGGCGATACCTGCACACGTGGCTGTCGTTTTTGCTCGGTGAAGACGTCAAAGGCGCCTGCCCCATTGGATCCCCACGAGCCCGAGAATACAGCTGAAGCGCTGAAAAGATGGGGTTTGGGCTATGTTGTTCTGACATCTGTGGATCGTGACGATCTCGCAGATGGCGGAGCGCGACACTTTGCCGAAACGATCATGAAGATCAAGCAAAAGGCACCAACAATGCTAGTGGAAGCTCTGACGGGAGATTACGCTGGAGACCTGGAGATGGTCAAGAAGGTGGCTTTGAGCGGACTCGACGTCTACGCACACAACGTCGAGACAACAGAAGCTCTGACACCCTTCGTTCGCGACAGGCGAGCCAAGTTCAGGCAATCACTTGATGTTTTGCGCACCGCAAAGGAGGCACAACCAGACCTCATCACCAAGACAAGTATTATGTTGGGCTTAGGCGAAACCGAAGAAGACCTCTGGGATGCACTTAGAGGTATGCGATCACTTTGAAGTTCGACTGTGACATCCGCTAACGCTACTCAGAACTTCGTAAGAACAACGTCGACGTTGTAACGTTTGGTCAATATATGCGACCAACAAAACGCCATATGGCCGTTCACGAATACGTCACCCCTGACAAGTTTGAGTTGTGGCGCCAGCGAGCCCTTGACATGGGCTTCTTGTACTGTGCTTCTGGCCCGCTAGTACGTTCCAGCTACAAGGCTGGAGAGGCCTTCATCGAGAATGTGCTGAAGAAGAGGAGACTCGGAGGTACAGGCAACAGCGAGACCGCCAGCTCTCAGATTACAGAGAGCCAGACATTATAGAGGATGCATCAGCATTGCACGGACTGTACAGATATTGCGAGCTTGAGTCGATTCAACGAGCTATTGCTCCGTGCACTTCAACGTGCGCGTAATGGAAAATCAGAACCACAAACCAGGTCTTGGTCTAAGTCATTATGTCTGGTTCACTTTGTTGACTTTGAAGACACTCAGGGAAAGAGCAAGTGCAATGACGAAAGCAAGGGTCCACTAACGCACTGACCGACTTTCTTGCAGCACTGAAGCTTCGAGTCCGCATTGCTGCCTTCCATCCTCACAATAAATTCACCAGAACTACTTCATCGTTCAACTGCTGATCCCAAGTCTGGTTTCCGCTCTCAGCAAACAACAGCGGGAAGCAAGCCATCTGCCTCGAGCATCGCGATGCCAAAACTCAACGAAACGATTCGGCTTCTGATGGAATCCTACACTCCCTGTTCTTGGGCTTGTTTCCTGGAGACAGAAGTCAAAGGCCCCGCATTCTGTGCTCTTTGATGGTGATCGCTTAGCTCTGTGGGGCTAGAAGTGCAACTGGTGGCGTGTATCACAAGGCGGTACATTTCATTTCAGTCTATCAACCTCAACCAAGAGCAGATAACGGTCGGCTCGTGCCCACGGCTTCCTACATCCTTCTCTTTTGTTGTATATCATCCCGGAGCATGGTTTTGACTACCCGTCTCCGTCCAAACCTGACTCTTAGCAGAGTTCATAAAATCCCTAATCTGTCTGATCGAGAGGATATTCGCCCTATAGGGTCTCACAGTCTACCTTCACAGTCGCACTCAACGTTGTACTGCTCTTCGATCGAGCATGCATCATCCGCTGTAGTAACCGGAGGACGATCCGTAGGAACGGCATACCACAAACGGGCGAGGGACTTCTTATTCATGGCTGGTAGCAATTCAGGTGCTTTTCCCTCGATCCTGTGAGCTTTCTGGAAGATCGTGTGCGTCTTCGCAAGCGCACAACGCCCTTGATCAGCTTGAGAATCTCTCTGATTGTAAGGCAAATGTGTCAAGGAGAGGATCAGGAGTACTGAGGGCCATGTTTCTTCGATCTGGGTCTCTGCCATCCATGATACCTTACTCAAGTCCTACAAAATCGTTCGCTAGGCCAGGTGCCTTCGCCTTCCGCTCGGATGGCACCCGTTCAGATCCCTGCAGAGAGACCGGCTTCGAAGCTTGCAGCGGCAACGACAAAAGCTTCCATGTCGCATTGGACTCTGAGCCGGCGGAGATTGACTTATAGTTTCTGGCGGTGTCCAGCGAATTGGAACCTGCGTCCTGTGAACTTCAGTGAATCTTCACATATTCTCAATCACATCCGGTTCAGTATATACTTCTCCCGAGGATTTGATGTGTACTGCATCTCTCACCAGCCATTTTCACTAGTCATCAAAAATAATTGCAAGTGTCTTCAATCAAGAAAGGAGTATTCGCTTTTGCCACTTCGTTCACACAACTACATCGAATACTCGCGTTCCAGCATACTAGCGGCGCCACGTGGCACGTGCATAGCCACTGTGTAACCTGTTTAAAGATGCAGCTCTCCATCACTCTACAGGCACTCCTGCTTTCGTACATTACCCTCTCACAAGCCATTGCAATTCCACAGTCCGCACACGCAATGTCCACAGCAACCGGGTATAAGAATGTTGCCTACTTTGTGAATTGGGTGAGTTATCACACCGGAGCCTACCTGGGCACCAACGTCATACCGAGCTAAGCCTATATAGGGAATCTATGGTCGGAACTATCATGCCCAAGATCTTCCGGCTGACGAACTGACCCATGTTCTTTATGCGTTCGCAAATGTTCGTCCAGAATCTGGTGAGGTTTACTTGACAGATGCATGGTCAGATACAGACAAGCACTACGAGCACGACTCGTGGAACGATGTCGGTACGAATGTGTATGGTTGTGTTAAGCAGCTCTTCCTGCAAAAGAAGAAGCATCGTCAGATGAAAGTGCTTCTCTCGATAGGTGGATGGACATACTCTTCTAACTTCGCACAACCTGCATCAACGCCACAAGGGAGAGCACGATTTGCAAATAGTGCAGTCGATATCATGATAAACCTTGGCTTTGATGGTATTCAAACCCCCTTGCGCATACACCTTTGCGCCGAAATTAACAAACCACAGGCCTCGACATCGACTGGGAATACCCCCAAAACGCCGCCCAGGCATCCGACATGGTCCTCCTGCTCGCAGAAACCCGCAAAGCGCTCGACGCCTACGCGGCCGAGCACTCACCTGGCATGCACTTCCTACTAACCGTCGCATCTCCCGCCGGCCCACAGAACTACAACCGCATGTGCCTCGCCGACATGGACAAGTACCTGGACTTCTGGAACCTAATGGCATACGACTACGCCGGGTCCTGGGACGCCACGGCCGGCCACCAGGCAAACTGGAACGCCTCCTCGCACGACCCGCGCTGCACGCCGTTCAGCACCGCGCAGGCCCTGCGCGACTACATAGCCGCCGGGGTGCCCGCGCACAAGATCGTCGTCGGAATGCCCCTGTACGGACGCAGCTTCGCCAACACGGCGGGCCCGGGGACCGCGTACCAAGGCGCCGGCCAGGGCTCGTGGGAGGCGGGCGTGTACGATTACAAGGCGCTTCCTATCGAGGGCGCGAGCGTGCTGAACGATCTCAGCGTCGGTGCGAGCTGGAGTTACGACGAGCGGAGCAAGTTGATGGTCAGCTATGACACGCCGCAGATGGTGGCGATGAAGGCGAATATGGTCAAGGAGATGGGGCTTGGTGGCGCCATGTATTGGGAGAGCAGCGGAGACCAGAAGGGCGAGGGGAGTTTGATATCCACGGTGAGTGATGTATCGCGTTCGTTGAGCTTTTGCTAATTCATCGCAGTTTGTGAAGAGCATCGGTGGTCTGGGTGCACTGGACCAGACTCCCAATGTGTTGGAGTATCCAGCGAGCAAGTATGATAACCTGCGCGCCGGCTTTCCGAACGAATGACTCTCCGGGGGCTTTGAACCGTATGGCGGCGCATTTGGACAGGCTGCTCTTCTGGATTTTGTTGGGAATGTAACGGCCTCGATTTCACAGGCGTTGCTGCGGTAGTGAGTGTATGGGTCCTTGCATACACGACTGTGGGGCTCGAAGGACATGTAGAGACGTTTTGGAATGGTGGTTGTGAAGCGATTTCGGGGTTGTTGATAGCGTCCGATACTGTGTGGATATCATGTGGTTATTCTTAATCTCTGCTTTCATGAACTTCATATGACTCGTATCTTCGTGTGCTGAGGTCTCCAGGTACAACGGCGGCCACTTTTGTCGATGTGATGAATGGTTTGTTGCATCTCCGCTCTGCAGCACCCGCAATGTATCATTACGGTCAGATTTGAATCAGTCGTCTGTTGGCGTGGAGCTGTTCAAGGCCAGAAACTGGCATACAACCTGACGTTTGCCCTCGTCCTAGAACATATCGTCGATAATTCAGTCTCCAAAAGGGGGCATGGCCACATTGAAATCTCGCGTCGCGCTCAGCTAGGTCAAATCAATGACCTCGCCCTGGTTCCGTGTCACACCGACAGCCGAATCGTGACGATCAGTGTAAGGGTAGATATCCGCATCGACCAAGCGGAGCAGAAAATGATTGACTTCTTTCTTCTCACGCTCCTGCAGCGCAAGCCGATTATGCCAATGCTGCACCAACTCGGCCCCGACGGTGCGAAAGCTCACGAGATCCTCGTGTTCGCGCGCGACGCGAGCGCGATGCAGATAGCAATGGCGGCCTCGCTGGACAATGACGGGCATGATCTCGGCGAGCTTGTTGTGGAACGCTCTGAACTCGGTGAACATCTTGGTCAGGGGCGATTTGCTGAGGATGTTCGAGGGTGCTTCTGTGGCGAGGCGGCGCGCCCAGGCTGCAGCGAAGTCGTCGAAGTCGGGCATTCCTGGGCCGATTAGAGGCCAGGGCTCTGACGGGGATGGTGTGACGAATCGGTTGCTGGTGTTGTTGCTTGGCCGGTGGCGTTGAGCGTAGAGCTCGGATGATCGGTCGCCGTAGAATATACCTACAAACCGGGGCTGTCGGACACATCGAAGCCGCTCGAATGGGCCAACGATGAGCTTGGCTTTGGAAAGGATGAGTGCCGAAGACCAGTTGAAGTCCTTCAGATAAAGGCGTACTTGCAGTTTGCAAAGTGGACGAGCCTTGGCAAGCACTCCAGAAACGACTACCGCAACGAAATCTGGGCGGCGTGAGTCATCAAGGCCTTCCTCATCACTGTGTTAGTACTTACCGCGGATGTCATAAAGCTCGACCTCTTCATCCCAGTCTCCCAGGGTCCTAGGGAACCGATATTCTATCAATATGCTGACGCTATAGTTTCTAACCGAAGCCCAGGGAAAGTTGCGAATGAACTGATCAGTCTCTTTTTGTTCGAGGTAATGGCGAGACCCATCTCGTCCCCTTGGTCCCAATATTCGTCGACCGCCTACAGTTTGACTCTGTCAGTGTACTCAGTGCACGCTGGGAGACAAAGCGGTCACTTACAAAGCATCACACCGATTCTACTAACGTCTATTGTGAACGTCGCCGTGGTGTAGAATACATCCTTGACTTCCTCGTACACTTCACGATTGAAGCCAAGGTAGAGGCATAGTAGTGGGGTTGGGAAGGCTGTTCGCAGCGAAGTTTTCAGGGTGCCTGCACCAGGATGAGCGTACGATTCGGCATCCTGATACACCATCAACGAATCAATCGCACGATCAGGCAGCAAATATTTGAATATTTCTTGACGCAGCTCCGTCGGTAGCTTCAGGAAGTAGCATGGTGCATGGGGGTCAATGTAGTTGCTATGAGCAGGGCATAGCTGGAGGTTTGGGGGAGTCCATCTGAAAAGCTCGCCGCATATAATTCCGTCGAATCTCCGGCCCTGACACCGTTGTTTGTAGGTGCTGACTGTTTTGAAGCCAGGTCTCATCTCTGCACCTTGGCTGAGGTCGCAACCGCGAGGCTGAAAATCCAGAGTGCCGTTCATGGTGCTGCAGGCGCGATCGACCGGGCTGTCGACGAGTATCAAGGCTGTGATAATGGTCCAGTAGGGGCACTGTAGTCGGACTGCGCTTGCGAGCTTTTAATGTACTTGGAGCAGGGCAGAGAAGCGTGCGGAGGCCGCCTGTCGATTTGCACACCGGTCTGCAGTTTGCAACATCCGCAAGGAACACGTGCTCGCTGCCTGAAATCAGAGTATCGAGGTTAGAGGTAAGGCAAGGTCGCGTAATGAGATGTCGAGAGGATTACGTCCAGATGTTTGTCAAGTTGCGTTTCCGACCGTCATGATGTGGCACGGGGTTGACAGGCATAAATCGGCTCAATTGAGCGCTTTGCATCAACGTCCTCCTCGGAATGAGCGAACTGTTTGTTATTCCGCACTACCCGGATACATGAGCTTGCTGTCGATTGAGATCGAAGAACATTGTACGCTTTATTGTATGAATGTGGAGTAAAGAAATCATCTATGGTCTCAAGATTGGATTACATGTGGGGAAGATGCACTTGACTGCATTGGTCTAGCTCGACCGTTCCTGTTTGGGGTTGCACTCTTAATGTGCAATTGTGCAATTTTCGGACGACGGCCGCGCCAAGTATTGCCCAATAGGTACTCAAGGCTAAAAAACCGTGACAATGGGTTGTATACAATATACATCATGACCAAAAATTGCCTATCCTCCAATTCCAAGGCCATAAGGAGCAATACTTCTCTCAACCAAGATGGTAATTGAAATTCCATCCAAATCACCATCATCCACCACTATAACATTGAAGCCACACTAGCTTCAGCAACTACCATGACCATCCAACGATTACCATCCGAACCAGCAATATGAACGTGCGGCACGCTGTATCGCTGTCACAGTACGTGAAGACTTGCCGTTGAATCCTGACTGAGAAGTACAAGCACGCTTGACACTTACTCAAACGACACAGTGCTAGGTCTATATAAGAATGAGAACCGGTGCTATTGTGGGATTGACGGTCTGGCATCTAAATAAATGAATTCTGACAGACAAAGTCACGGTTGGGGAAATGATGTAAGTATACTATACAGTATCCGCACAGCAAGACTCTGGAGTGACGGTCTGCGTTATGCAGGACTTGTTGGTGCGGGTTTACCGTTCAACGCTCCACCTTGATCAATGTCTGTAGCTTCACCAAATGTCGTAAGAAGTAAAGTAGCCTGCGAATTCATCCAGCAATTCCTTCCCACCCATACCAACACGCCCCCACAACAAACAACACGCCCACCCCATTCCCAGCCTCAGCAAAACCACCCCTCACAATCCCCCCTCCCAACCCCAGGTCCCAAACCCCCATGCTTCTTCCCCAGCAACACACAAACCCCGACCGCAACCAGCACCGCCCACGCAAACGATCCAACCACAATGAGCACGCCGGCCCAGTACGGCACAGTGCGAAACGCAACAATCAGGCGCCCGTGCCCGCTGATGCTCGGCGGGATGATCCGCCGCCCGTGCGGGTGCGAGTACGTGTACGGCAGCAGCGGCGCGGTGAAGGGCTGCGCGGCGGGCGAGATGGCGATTGCGGAGTCGTGTGGGCTGGGGTGCATGGACGGCGTGCTGCCGTATGTGGTGGGTTGGGCGGGGGATTTGGAGGGCGGAGCCCGCGGGGTGTGGTGCTGTGTTTGTGAGCTTTGGGGCAGGGTGAGGGAGGGGATGCGGGAGTGTGCGTACTTGTTCATCCATGGTTGTCCGAGACGAGTTCGACGCGGCGTGCGCGAAGGAAGGACGGCGCTGCAGCGCCTGCTGTTAGTGGAGGCATGCTGCGGTGTAGGTCTTGGTAAGCCTGCGCCCAGGGATTTGTTGCAGGAGCGCCGCGCGCGGAGCCTTGGGTGTGGTGCTGGGAACTCCTGGCGGCTGAGGTGTCACCCCCTGATCTGTGGGTTGGGAAACTTCATACCAAGGCGTGCTGAAATTCAGCAGGCACCTCACACGGAGTTTCACACCTTGCCAGCGCTAAGTTCGCTAATAGCGAGTAAAACGACTCTTTGCATTCTGTTGTGTCCAAGTATGCAACCGGCACAGTCCTTTGTGCATCGTCATTGCAATAGTAATAAATCAGACAAGGTATTTTCTTTGCGCTCAAACAGCCAGATTCCCGAAACCAAAAACGCCTATTGCGGCTCACCTGCCATCTAATTACGGTTTTCACCCAGCACCCCAACCTTAAATACGACCGCTCCCTCAAACGCCACCCACTACGCCCCAAGACTGTCGCCAAACCTCCTCTGATCCCCCTCAATATCGCCCCTCATCTCGGGAAACTTTTCATAAAACTCCTCTCTCACGCTCCAATGTTTCAGATCGCTGTGATACCGCTCAAACAGCGGACTGGGGTAGTAGCACGCAGTCGCGTCGTCGTAGAAGAAGGCGTCTTCAAAGGCGAACGGCCAGTCGAAGCGCAGGTAGTGGCTGTAGCTGTGTGAGAGATTCGAGGTCTGGAAGATGGTTGAGTGTTCGGAGACCAGGCGGTCGCGGAGCGTGGGCCAGGCGAAGAAGTCGACGGCAATGGGGTGCGTGTTGGAGGATTGGGTCAGGCTGGGGCGCAGCCACTTAGGGACTTTGAAAAGCTGTTCGGTGGTTCCGTTGAGGTAGTACTATTTCTCGTTAGCCGGGCTGCTCTCCAGTGCCTGCATTGGCGGGTTGTACCTTGAGTAGCTTGTAGCTTTTGTACGCAGTACTAAGTCTTTCCATCTTAGGCAGATGGCAGAACAGATACTCGTCGACCTGCTTCAAGATGACGAGCGCGGGGCTCTGCATCCATTCGTCAGATATGTTTGCCCATCCTTCTTTGATGCCGAGATACAGGAGCCCGGCTTCTGCGGGACCAGGAATCTTCTTCCTGGTGAGGGTGAGAGAGGTAGTACCTGTTGAGCAATTTGAGTACACTTTCTCGAAGAGCTCGTTGCTCTTTTTCCAAATTGGACAGACGACCATTGAGGTAGACGGATTTGCAGCGTCTGGAGCGCCAATGTGGAGAATCGTTGGGGAGGGACATTGCCAACCCTCGCCGAAGAACTTCATGTGTTAATTATGGATGCTGATACAAAGCGATAAAAGACGCATACCTCCTGCATCAAGGGCCCCCATGAAGCTGTCGCGGGAGAATCCTCCCAGTCATGTGAGGCAACTGGAGCTCTCCGAACCATCTCTGTGACGTGCTCTTCTGGAACCTCTTCCACTGACTCAAGATCAAGTCCTAGCTCAATAGCAGACGTTGATTGCATGTCGGGCATAATATTCATGCCGTCCAGGTCGACTAGCTTCATGTTCGCTCTACGATCGTTGAAGTCATAGGAACTTGGCAGCTCGGTTGGAGTAGGTAATGATGATTTGCTGTCGCAGGTGAAAGATACTGTCCCCGGTTTAGGCGATCGGTGTTCTACCGGTCTGTAAGCTTCTGTGAAGCCAGGTCATGGTACATAGTTAATAAGTTGATGCATACCATTGCTGGAAGAAGATGGCGAAGCTATAGCATCTCCTCCTTTCGCTACTGGGCGCTCTACTGAAGTCACCGTTCGAGGCGCAACATCGCTCCCAAGTAAGCTCTTGACGCTGTCTATGGTGTCTCGCAGCCGCTCATTTTCCGCTCGCAGGCTGTCGATTTCCGAAAGTAAGTTTGCTGTCACCCCATTTCGATCCTGGTCTCGCAGGATCTGGATCGTTCGTTCGAGTTCGGCAATATGCGTCTTCGTCTTTTCTCTAAGCGACCTTTGAGCCTCGCGGTCGATCGCACGTTTGCGCTCTCGTCTCTCCTGCTCCCCCAGACACGAAGCGCGTCTTTTACGCTTGACGACTGGTGCAACAGAAGGGGTGAGTTCAGCGGCATCATCACTAGGACGGCGGTTGACCATCGCGGCTTATGAGTAGAATGATAACAGTTCCTGAGCCGTGATTGTCTTGTCAAGTAGTAAAAGCTGTCGATGAAGTCGAGTAATCAAATTCAGGGGTCTGAATCCCTATATCTAGGACAGTAGCGACGCTGGCTGGGGGCCGCGTAGCGACGTGCCTTCACCGTGTATCGTCAAAGGACATCCGGGGGAAGCCACAATGCGGGGAGAAGGGGTGGGGCTAGCACCGGAACAGACGGGAACATGCTTCCGGCTGACTTCGCTGCCTTTTTTGGGCACAAGCCTGTCTGGCCCTGTCATGCCTGGCTCGACGATTGGAGAGAGAGCTCAGGGGCCTGAATCATGTTATGGAAAGCGAAATGACCGAGCATTGCCGAGACGGCTACTCTACTTTGGCGTTTCGCTAACTGCATTCGAGGACTGAGCATGTTTGAAAGTAGGCTGAAAAGATACATCTGAAAGTATTGGACGGAAAGTTCCTTGCAAGTTTAACGAGTTGATATCGTATTGCCTACAATTTGGATGGCTTCCAGTCCGGCATCCTCTTCTGCGCGAAGGCGGTCAAACCCTCGAGCGCATTCTCACCGGACTGCAGCGCATCATTGTAACGCTCAATTGTAAGCTGGGTAGCTCGCTCAACGCTTCCATGCTCGAGACTGTCCTTCAGCGCGGCTCTGGTGACAATCGCCGCATCCGGCGAAATTGCGGCTATTTCCTGCGCCAGCTTCAGAGCTTCGTCCACAACAGTGTCTTGAGATGGCGAGATGCGATTGATGATGCGCAGCTCCTTTGCCCGTTGTGCAGTGATCGGTTTCCCAGTCAACGCCATCTCAGACGCCACAGGCAAGCCAACAATACGGACAAGGCGCGCGGGCCCACCAGCAGCTGCGAAGATACCGCGCAAAGCTTCTGGGAGGCCAAATGTAGCATTCGGCGCAGCGACGACCATATCACTGACTGTCGTTAGCACACCAGAACTTGACAACAATACACTCGCTACTCACCAGCCTAGCACAATCTCAAACCCTCCACCAAGTGCAAACCCATTCACCGCAGCAATAACCGGCTTCTTCCCCGCCCTCCTGCTCAGCCCAGCAAACCCACTCAACGGATGCCTCATCAGCCCAGGATTCACATCGCTCTTCCCACTCCTAATCCTGCCCAGCTCAAGCAGATCCTGGCCAGCACAGAAGCTCTTCTTGCCCGCCCCGGTAACAATAGCACACCGCAGATTATCCTCCCTATCAAACCAGTCAAACACCTGGCCCATCTCCTGGTGCCCCGCGAACGGAATGCTGTTCATCTGCTTCTCGCGGTTGATGGTGACGAGCAGGACATAGTCAGCCGGGTACGAGAGGAGGACGTGGGAGGTGGGTGGAGGCGCGGTCTTGGGCTTGATAGTCGACATGGTGCTTGTGACGACAATTCGCACTGGTTTGACTGAAGGCGGTTGTGGAGGAGCTTTGCAGCCAGCTGTTTTGATGCACCGGTTCTACATAGCCGCCGATCGAGGGTAAGCAGTTGCGAGTCTGGGGTAGGTATGTGCCGAGGTTCCCCACACATTCCGTCTAGGCTAGCAGCGAGGTAACGTGTTCCACCACCGAGTGCACGGCCCCACCGAATGCACGCAACACCGTTTTTCCCATGGTTTTCAATCAAATATATCTCAACCACTATGGCAGGTATCGAGGCTGCGCTTGCAGAATTGGAATCGCTGAGCCTTAACGATGATTTTAAATATTCAGAAATAGCTGCAAAGTATAATTGCGACCGATCTACTTTATCGCGACGCCACCGAGGGGTCACACGAGCGCGTGCAACCCAGCTCCCAAATGGCTGATTGCTCAACACCACGCAAGAATTGGAGCTTGTACGATATATACACACCCTTGTAAGCCGCGCACTGCCTCCATCCAAGCAAATGATACGTAATTTCGCGAGCCAGATTGCTTAGAAAGATGTGGGGAAAAACTGGGCCGACCGCTTTGTGCGCCGACACGAGATCGATCTCATCTCTCACTGGGCATCCGGCCTTGATCGCAACCGCTTCAAAGCTGACTCAGCTTTGAAGTATTCGCTATATTTCGAGCTTCTCAAACGAAAAATCGAGCAATACGGCGTTGAAAACCGGCATATATACAATATGGATGAGAAGGGTTTCCTTATCGGCATGCTCTCAAAGATGAAGCGGGTGTTCTCCAAGAGCGCTTTTGAGGAAGGGAAGCTGCAGCACATCGTACAGGATGGCAATCGTGAGTGGATTACCACTATAGCTTGCATCTGTGCTGATGGCACGTCGCTCACGCCTGCGCTCATCTACCAGGCTCAATCTGGAGCCATCCAGGA
The DNA here is from genome assembly GCA_009982855.1 of Lizonia empirigonia. Classification (NCBI taxonomy): domain Eukaryota; kingdom Fungi; phylum Ascomycota; class Dothideomycetes; family Pseudoperisporiaceae; genus Lizonia; species Lizonia empirigonia. The sequence continues at coordinate 219,362 of JAADKA010000001.1, read as the reverse complement.
TACCTGGTTGCAGGACTTCAACCCAGAACAACACCGCGCTTTCTTTACAAGCTCACCTTCAGGATGGACAAGTCACGATATTGGGCTTGCCTGGCTCGAGCAGGTGTTTGATCGCGAGACAAAGAAGAAGGCGCGCACGTCATGGCGGCTGCTCATCTTAGATGGCCATGGCTCACACGTTACTATGGATTTTATTAAGTATTGCCATGCCAATAAGATCTTGCTAATGATCTATCCGCCTCATAGTACTCACACGCTTCAGCCGCTCGACGTCGTCATGTTTGCCCCGCTCGCAGCTGCGTACAAAGCTGAGCTCGCTCACTTTCTCGATCAAGCCCAGGGCCTCACGAGCATCACCAAACGCGACTTTTTCCGGTTATTTAATGCCGCGTGGCACTCCTCGTTCACAGAAAAGCTTATCCTGAAGTCTTTCGAAGCAACAGGCATCTCCCCATGCAATCCGAGCGTCATCTTAGAGCGATTCAAAACAACGCAAACAGACAACTCTAGGCCAAACTCGAGCGGCTCTACAAGCTCAGTATTGAGCGCTAGCGATTGGCGAAAAATTGAGCGATTGCTGCGGGAGGCAGTGGATGATATTTACGATCACAACTCCAAGAAGCTCAGCCGAACGATCCACACGATCTCAGCCAAAAACCAGCTGCTACAACACGAGAACAACAACCTCAGAGACGCCCTGGCCAATGAGAAGAAGCTTAGGCAGCGGGGCAAAGCGCTATTACTCGAGCCGCCCACTCAATATGATGGAGGAGCAATATTGTGGTCGCCGAATAAGGTAGCAGAAGCGCGTCACCGCCAGGAGCAAAAGGACCTTAAAGAGCAGGAGCTACAACACCAAAAAAGTGAGGCAAACAAGCTTCGTGAGCAGCAGAAGCTTGCCAAAGCTCAGCTTCTTGAAGAACGTCGTCTGAAACGAGTTGCAGCGAAGGAGGAGAGAGAGCGCTTGGCTGCTGAGAAAGCCCTTCAGCGCGAGGAAGATAAGATGGCTAAGCAGCTTCACAAACAACTCCAAAGCGATATCAAATTATCCCAAAAGGGCAAGAGGCAAAGTCTCAAGCCTGCTAAAGCTACGGAGATCGTTGTAGTAGATGAGATTGCTCATGTTGTTAATGAGGCTGCTCCCCAGCTCACCCGACGCGGCCGGCCAATCAGGCCACCCACAAAGCTCCTTATGTAATATAAAGCTCCTCATATACTCCTCTATATTACAGAAACTCAACACTACAAAATCCTGTGATAATAGCTATTGTGGGTGGCTGTACAGCCTCATTTGTGGTGGGCGTGGGTGCCAAGTTCGTGCATTCGGTGGGGCCGTGCACTCGGTGGTGGAACACGTTAGTGTCAGCTTCGTCCTATTGGACGTGTGATTTCATCGCCGTTGCATGTCTTGGCACTAGGCGTCTGACGTTGGACTACGAAGAAGCTCGTTTTTTGAGTTGTGTCATAAAGAGAACACCAAAACTTGCTAAATCTAGCTATACGCAATCTACGGAGGTGCAATTCAAAAGTCTTTTCCCACCCCCTGGTCAACGCACAGAGCAATACAAGGGTAAATCAGTGTTACGATCAAGGAAGATCAACAGGCCATAACGAGAAACAAAACGACGAAAGGGCAATCGCGGGGCAAGACGTGCCACAAGATCACGTGACTACCGTCCAGCCTTGGCAATCCCTCCATGGACGACAAACCCTCTATGGATGGTATATAGAATCTCTAGTATATATACAGTAGGAACACAACCCTTATGGTTCGTGTTCAACCTCGTCAATCAAGTTTGTCTTTGGAATCTCAACCTGCCCTCGAGCTAGATAGTACCCTCTATACTACTCAGTGCAACCCCTATCATCATGAGCTTTGCTTAGGTGATAACCCCTGTCCTCACGAGCTTTGCTTAGTCGACAACCCTACCGATCCAGATACCTTACTCATCCCCGAGAACCAATAGAATCAGTGCTTACGGTCTTTGACTAAAGTACTACTTCAACAATCAGTCCAAATATTCTTGTTTAAGAGAACAAAGCACCTGCTCTATCACGTACAATGCTATGTGTGTGACGGATCGAACCCACGACCTCTGGGTTGGTGTTCCCGCACGGGCCCACCAGCTACGCGCTAAGCCACAGGCTTAGTCATCCCTACTAAATATCGTCGTGAGGCTGCCCCTCCGGAGCTCCTCACGCAGTATCTCACTTTGTAGAGGCAATCAACCTACTAGCAGATCCACATCGTGTGCCCGTGTTACGTGCCCTTACACTATACTGCGTCATTTCAACATACCCAGGATACGACAATTCAGGCTCAGTTACCGAACGAGTCGCGCGCGCGCCAGTAGTGCGACACTACCCCGCGCCAGTGCAAACCTGCACTGCATCAGGAATCAACTCTGATCGACGAGGATCCAAAGCCCAGGCTCTGTTACACGACTGCGGAGTGGAACTGCGCTGAGGATTACGCTCAGTTGATCGCTGACCTCTGATTGGCGACAAGGTTCGGCAACGAGGAACTTGCGTATTGCGCTGGAAGCCCACGGGCGGGACATCTGGCTCTGTTGACGAAAGCTCTGGTGAAGCTGCTCTGTCAACGAGGACTGTCACCGACGCTGGTAGAAGGAAAGGCTCCCCTTAACAAATCTGAGCAAGTGGAGTGAAACAAGCGCGATCGTCAAGGGCTGCGCGCTTCGAGTAAGGCTCTGCCACCGACGCATACACCACCACCATCATCAACGACATGGCCGGCAGTTCAGCTCCCGGTGCGTTCCCTAGCGACACACAGGGATCGCGTGGTACCACCATCGGAAACGATACCCAAAACACACAACCCATGGCGCCGCCGCCCGCTCCTGACCGAGCCCGCCGATCAACCCGGCGCGAGAGCACCTTCCGGGCGGCGCACCCGTTTCAGCCTTCGGTTCCAGATAGCGAATCACAAGAGCCCACAATCCCAGAGGGAGAAGAAGAAGACACCCGCGTATTCAACGACATTAAAGTCACCAACGCTCGCATTGAAGTTCTCAAGGATGACCACAAGCATGTGCGCATCACATTCAATGATGACCATTGGTTTGATGTCGAAGAAGACCCCGGTTCAGAGGACGACGGAACTTCTTTCTTCACCCTCCGGGTAGGCCAGAATCGCACCGAAGGCAACATCATCCGAGCTATCACAAACTCAGAGATCACGAATGCCCCACAATGGGTAAAGCAAGCTCGTGACAAACCAGAGTATTGGTATCGACTGCTCATCGATATCATGGTCACTATCCGCGACTGTGGCTTCTCGATTGACTATGAGCTGCTAGCAAATCAGACTAAAGACCTGGAGATTCGAGCCCTCCACGAACAACTCACCGAGGCTTCACGTCCCCAATTTGCAGTTGGTCAAGTCGACAGCCATACACACCAGTCTGCACTCACCCAGATCCGACGACTCGAAACCACGATAGAGCGTCTGAAGGGCAAGGGCGCTGCAAGCAACGTAGTCACCACCGCCCAATTGCAATCGCATCCGCTGTATCAAGCTCTCACCACTGAACGCAACAGTATCGCCGAGGAGCGTGGCAACCTCAAGGTCGACGTTGAAGAGCTGAATCGAAAGCTCGCCAACTTGTCACAGAGCAACATCTCGCCAGAAGACCTCACCAAGCTCCGTGACGAACTAGTGCAAGAGCGCAACGACGCTGACCTTTGGCACGATGAGTGCAAGAAAGCTCGCGAACAAGCCGATCGGTACTACGGCACCATTACACAACGCGACGATGAACTCACGGCGATGACCAAAGACCTCAATGATGCAAATGGCAGAGTCAACCAGATCGGACGCCAGAACAAGGATCTACTCTCCCGACTGCTTAAGTATGAACCAGGTTATAAACCCTACACATTCCTTCGACGCGAACAAGATATCCCACGTCTCACGACTGAAGCTGCGGACCGACGACGCACGGGTTATACACCACTTCCCAGCGACGCCGAACGAGCTGCCGCACGATCGACATCTGTTGCCGCGCGAAACGCGCCCGCTGCGACCTTCCCACAGATGAACAACTTCGCGCCAGGACACGTTGGAACCCACACGCCCACGCCGACAAACGTGTCGACCATCGGAACCCAGATCAAGCTTCCTGAGGTTGAGATATTCAAGGGCAGTCAGTCGCAGGGTTATGAGCGATGGCGACGCCTTGTCATTGCAAAATGCAAGACGTACCATGAGGAAGACCAGCGCATCTCATACTTAGAAACCCGTATATCTAACGAGGCGTGGCGACTAGTTGAGGACCTTAACCCTAGTTACTTTATGGATTACATCGACGCGCTAGACGACCTATACATGAGCTATGACAAGGTAGCGGAGGCAGAAACCCAACTTCACGACGGTACCCTCCGTCAGAAGTCGGGCGAGACCTTTGTGGCATGGAAGGCTCGCTTTCTTGCCTGCATGCGTACCCTTGGGTTCAAAGACCACACGTCTATCCATCACGCTCGACAGACAATGCGAAAGAACCTTGCACTGGCTACAACCAACGGTTCCTTCCGAGACGAGACAATCACTGAATTCCTGAATCGGGCTCAGCATTTGGATATGGGACACCAACAGATCGCTAATGCCCACACCAACACTAGATCAATGTCTCGTGGCGCCACCGCAACACCAGCGACCCGACCCTCAGGCCAACGCACATCCTTTGCTGGAAACAACTCGAACAACCGTCACACGGAGCGTAAGGTTGTCATTGAACGCAGCGACAAGGACAAGAAGCGTCTCGCTGAGCTGGGTCTGTGCTTCAAATGCGGGGTAAGCATCAGATGCGTCATATCAACGCACCTTGTCGCGGCAAGCCCTTCACTAGATCCGCGGACATTCCTGAGTTACGGGTCATGAGCGTAGTCGACGACGACAACGATGCCTATGATAACGGCACCACTTCTGACGAGGATGGAGCACCCATGGCAGCCATGCGCATGCTGGACCCCGATGACAATGACAACGTGGATGACGAGGGCTACCTTGTCGGTCACGACCTGTCGGAAAACTAGACGCTCCTGCGCAAAACCGCGCACAGGAGCACGTTTGGCGTACAGCTCGAGAACACACACAGCGACTCCGCGATCATCATCGCCGCCTCGAGATCGCCGCTTCCGAGCTCGCCGCTCCCCAAGTTGACGATGCCGAGTCGTCCACACACTATGTCTCCACCATCTCCCTCCAACCGAACCCTACCATCGACGTCCGACGACAGTTGGAATTCCCGAGCCACATACATACACAGAGAGGATGGAGGAAGACTACGAGTCTTGTGGACACCGGCGCAAGCGCCAGCTTTGTCAGCCATCGCTGGGTGAAGCAGCATGGCTATACCATAATGAAGGTCACAAAACCGATCCGCTTATCGCTAGCAGACGGGGGAGAAGTTGACCAGCTCACACAAGCTGTGGACGTTAGAGTACGCCATGGTAGTCACACCGCGAACGTACTGTGCTACGTGACCCATATCGGCAAGTACGAACTTATCCTGGGCATGAACTGGTTAGAGGACCACAACCCTGCTATCGGCTTTAGCCCCCGGTCAATGCACTTCCACGTGGCCTCATGCAAACTGAATTGCCTTCACGAAGGTCTCCACGAAACCGTTTACGTCGACCGGCCGCCCAACAGCGATACACGACGATCTACAACTGCTGGAGTGGTCAATATGGTTTCGGCAAGAGCAGCGTGTCTCATGGCCGCGCGCGACCCTGCGCGAGTGACTTGGTTGGAACCACACCACTGGGAGAAGTTACAACAGGACCCGGTCCATGACGGCGTCCCAGATGCCAACAATGTCGCTCGTATCGCAGCTATCACGCAGGCTGACTTTGAGAAATACATGGATAAGATAGAGAGGCCGCCCATGACAGAAGCCGAGATCAGAGCTCTGGTCCCAGACTTTATCTGCAAAGACAAGAACCTTCTTGACCTGTTCAATCCGAAGCTTGCGGACCAACTCCCGCCGCGCCGCGCTGGAGTGGACCACGCTATCACGCAAGAACCTAACACTGGAGCACCCAAGCCGGTGATGTATGGGCTCACACGCACTGAGACTAAAGCGGTGAAGGCATATATCGACGACATGATATTAAAAGGGTTCATACGTCCCAGCACGTCGCCATACGCCTCTCCCGTCCTGGTTGTCAAGAAGCCAGGAGGAGGGTTACGTATCTGCGTGGACTATCGTCAATTGAACAGTGTCACACGGAAGAACCGCAACGCGCCGCCTGCCATTAAAGAGACCCTAGCCCGGATGGCGAAAGTACAGATGATGAGCATCGTCGATGTTATCGCGGCGTTCAACACGGTCCGCATGGCTGACGGCGATGAAGAGAAAACAGCATTCCTCACTCGGTACGGGCTATACGAATATCTCGTGATGCCATTTGGCCTATGCAACGCCCCGGGCACCTTTCAGACCTTTATCAATGAAACACTGCGCGACCACCTCGATCACATATGCACGGCATATCTTGACGACGTGCTGATCTATAGCGAAAACGAGGATGATCACGAGACACACGTACTCCAGGTACTGCGTAAGCTCAAAGCAGCTGGCCTGTATCTGGATGCCACGAAGTGCAAGTTCAAAGTCAAACGCGTTAAGTACCTCGGCCTCATCCTCACCACCGATGGTATTGAGATGGATCCGGAGAAGGTCTCCACAGTGCTGGCCTGGCAGACGCCGCGCAACGTCAAGGACGTGCAATCATTCCTTGGGTTTGCCAACTTCTACCGCCGCTTTATAAAAGGATTCTCCTACATCGCAAAACCGTTGACCGCGTTAACGGGCGACGGGGGACCTGCCATGTTCCCACTGGCGCCAGATGGACCGGAGGTACGGTCCTTTCAGCGACTCAAGGATGCGTTCCGGACAGCAGGTATACTCACCCACTTTGACCCCGACAGAGAAACGTGGCTTGAGACGGACGCATCGGATTTCGTCACCGCCGCCATACTGTCGCAGATGGTCGACGGCGTATTGCGACCGGTCGCGTTCTTGTCTCACAAGATGAGTCCGGCTGAGTGCAACTACGAAATCTATGACAAGGAACTGTTGGCTATCGTGAAGGCGTTTGAAGAATGGCGTTTTGAACTTGCTGGGACAGACGACCCTATCCAAGTGTTGTCTGATCATCAGGCCTTACAGACCTTTATGACCACGAAGCGCCTCAATCGCCGACAGGCGCGATGGGCTGAGTTTCTCTCTGAGTTCAACTTTCGCATCAAATACCGACCGGGCAAGCAAGGCACCAAGCCTGACGCGTTGACTAGGCGTCCTGGCGACTTACCGGAGGGGGATGACGCTCGCACTCGTCACCAGATGCAAGTGCTCATCAAACCTCACAAGGTTGATCCACAAGCCAGAGTTGCCACTCTGCGCTGCCATCAGGATGGTGGCGCCAGGCACGCCATCCACCTCGCCCAGGCAACACAAGGACAGCTGTCATACTCACCGGTAGAGCTCGCGCACATGATGTACTGTGACGCAGAAGCGGAGGATTTCAGCGAGCAAACTTTGTTCGGGTTGAACGCTACCTCAGTGACTCCGACAGACGACACCCCGCAGGCTGCTGATGGCACCATCATACAAGATATCAAGGATGCTTATGCAAGCGACCCTGTGGCCACAATAATCATCAAGGCTAAGGAAGCAGGCCACCGACGCATCCCTCACGAACTGATACACGGTCCCGCCCGACTGCGCCTCGAATTAGGCGACTGTAAGTGGGATGATGGACTTCTGTTCGTTCGGAATAAAGTCTACGTCCCTGAAGGCTCTCTGCGTACCCGCGTGCTAGAGACAGCTCACCGATCCTTGTGCGGAGGCCATAGCGGCAAACACGGCAGCTACGACAACGTTAGTCGATGGTACTACTGGCCCAAGATGATTAACGACGTATCGCGATACGTAAAAGCATGTATCATGTGCAGAAAGTCAAAACCTTACAGGGACGGCAAACATGGACTACTCCATCCGCTACCAATACCTGATCGGTACTGGAGTAGCATCTCTATGGACTATATTACTCACCTTCCCCCATGCACGGATAATGGACGCACTTACACTGACATCCTTGTCATTGTGGACCGACTGAGTAAGAAGAAGAAGTTCATTCCTGTCACAGACCTGAAAGTAGACACATTGGTACGCGCATTTGTTGAGTACGTGTGGCGCGAGGAAGGGTACCCAGAGGAGATCATCAGTGACCGCGGAGCACAATTCGTCTCCCACTTTTGGACCCGCCTGTGCCAACGCTTGGGAACCAAGCCCAAGCTCTCTACGGCGTTTCACCCGGAAACCGACGGTCAGACAGAGAACGCCAACGCATATCTGAAGCAGTACCTCCGCGCCTACGTGAATTACGAACAAGACAACTGGGCTCTCTTCTTACCAATGGCAGAGTTTGAAGCCAACAATACGGTCAGCGCCAGCACCGGTACTACTGCCTTCCGGCTCACCAAAGGATATGACCCGCGCTCGGGTTTAGAGCCGCCCATACCTCTGTCACCCTCACTCAGCACGCCGGCAAAGCGCGACCGCCAAGACGCTGATCGCTTCGCTGAAAAGCTTGATAAGCTGCGCGTTCAACTACGGTCAGAACTAAAATGGGCCCAAGCCAAGCAAGCACAATACGCCAACGACGGTCGACTACCTGCACCAGAGTTCCGCGTTGGAGATCTGGTCATGGTCGACGCGAGACACATACGCACAACTCGCCCCAGCCCGTCACTGGACTTCAAGAACCGCGGCCCGTTCAGAATTGTGCGCGCAATTGACAATATGGCGTATGAGGTGGAATTGCCACCTGGACTTGGCAAGATGCACAACGTGTTCCATCCGTGGCTCCTCCACTTGTACGAGGGCGATCCGCTGCCACATCAGACCCATGACGACGACGATGACGCCCAGCTCGCTGACCCCGACATCGACGACGACAACGAGTACTACGTTGAGGAGATATTGAAATCGCGCATCAACCAGCGCGAGAGTGACCCTGGTAACCGCGGTCGCAAGGGTCTCCTGCAGTACTACGTGAAGTGGTCTAACTACCCTGTTGGACCTGACAACCCGTCCTGGGAGCCATACATGAACCTGGTCGGCTCGGCTGCACTAGTGGAGACTTTCCATCAACTACACCCGAAGTCCCCAGGTCCACACAAGAGTTTCGCAACGCTGACAAGCAAACAGGACCTGGTGATGATGACCCTCGCAGAGCTGTCGCGACGACGGACCCCTTGACAGACAAACGGTTTTGGTAGGCAAGCGATCACGTCCCACCTCGACGCACACGTCTCCGCGCTCGAGAAGGTCGCCGCTACTGCCAACTTAGTCGACTATTCGAGGACGGAACCCGCTTCCGGCACCCACGAGGGTCACAAGCCAACCTGTGTCAAGGATGTCACGATCAAGTCTGTGGATAGAGGACCAGGTGCGCTCGTTAGCCGCGGCGGACGAGGCCTGGTTGTGCTCAGTTGACGGACTTGCTCGAGGCATCACGACGCGCTCTCTCAAACTTGCGATACTCAGCAACCCACCTCTCCACGACGACCCTCGCACCACCCAACACGCGCGACCACGACTGCAATGGTAATACAGGATAGACAATGGGGTTTTGGGCAGGGTATAGCTTTAGTGAACCCACTTGGTACATGTTTGGCCGACGTAGCTTTCGAGAAGTCTGGCACATGGAGGATTTTTGCAGATTTGAGCGATGGAACTGCTCTTTTTGAAGGGGGGGGTAGTGTGACGGATCGAACCCACGACCTCTGGGTTGGTGTTCCCGCACGGGCCCACCAGCTACGCGCTAAGCCACAGGCTTAGTCATCCCTACTAAATATCGTCGTGAGGCTGCCCCTCCGGAGCTCCTCACGCAGTATCTCACTTTGTAGAGGCAATCAACCTACTAGCAGATCCACATCGTGTGCCCGTGTTACGTGCCCTTACAATGTGTATAGTCAAGAGCACGTTATATAGTTACTATAGTGTGGCAATTTACCTAACTTAAACGCTATAAAGCCTTGCTAGTTCTAGATAAAGAGATAAACAACAAAGAAAGGAGCACTAAAGAGCAGAGTGTTGAAGTCGTACTTTAGTCAAAGACCGTAAGCACTAATTTTATTGGTTCTCGGGGATGAGTAAGGTATCTGGATCGGTAGGGTTGTCGACTAAGCAAAGCTCGTGAGGACAGGGGTTATCACCTAAGCAAAGCTCATGATGATAGGGGTTGCACTGAGTAGTATAGAGGGTACTATCTAGCTCGAGGGCAGGTTGAGATTCCAAAGACAAACTTGATTGACGAGGTTGAACACGAACCATAAGGGTTGTGTTCCTACTTGTTATATACTAAGGGGACCGTCCACTAATACTGTTACCATCCCTTCGACACTGTGGGTGGTAGTCCCGCCTGTGGAGGTCGTTGTCGTCCATAGGTGCCATGGATGGTGGCGCCGTCCATGGACGTGGTGGATGGTAGTGCCAAGACTGGACGGTAGTCACGTGATACTGTGACACGTCCTGCCCCGCAGTTGTCCTCGGTCCTGTAGATTCCTGTTGTAGGTTGTTGATCTACCTTGATCGTAACACAGAGCTTAGGCTATTCATGCATGGAAGCAGTGTTAGGATAAGCTGCCTTAAGATACAGGACTAGATTAAACGTATTCTAATCTATAACGTGGTTCACCAGCGAGCGGGCCACCCCACCGAGTGGGCCAGCAAACCCCACCAAAGCGCCTTCGCGACAACAACACGTAATGTCGCAACAACGCAAAGCTCCCAGAACCTATACTGAAGCTGATATACAGCTTGCTATCTCTGATATCCAATCAAACCAGTTCCAAAGTGAAAGACGCGCTGCAGCTATCTACAACGTCCCTCGAACAACTGTGCAACACCGACGCGACGGGAAACGCTATCGACGCGATTGCGAGCCGAATTCAAAGCGCCTTACAAAGCTAGAAGAGGAGGTGATTATACAGCGGATACTTGACGAGAGTCTACGTGGCGTACCGCCCTCGAAGCTACACGTACGAGCTATGGCTGATAGACTGCTGCGAGAGCGTGGCGGGAAGCCTACAGGCAAGAACTGGGTTGATAGGTTTATCGCGCGTACACCTGAGCTGCGCACGCCATGGAGTCGTCCGTACCATCGCCAGCGAGCTGCCCGCGAAGACCCAGCGGTTATCCGGCCCTGGTTCAGCCTGGTTCAATCGATGAAGGCGAAGTATGGTATCGTAGATGAGGACACCTGGAACTTTGATGAGTCTGGCTTCATGATGGGCAAGATATCCTCTCAGCTTGTTGTTACAGGCTCAGAGAAATCTGGGAAACAGAAGAAACTACAGCCTGGCGATCGCGAGTGGGTTACCCTGGTCCAAGGCGTCGCTGCGACGGGGCGCATTATCCCACCCTTCCTCATCTTTGCAGGCAAGGTCCTTATCTCCTCCTGGTTCACTGGTCTACCTCGCAACTGGGTTGTTGTTCATTAGATGAGCAGGTCAAGCAGCTAAGTAAAGGCGCTCAGCAGATAGCTTATAATATGGTGTTGGTGCAGGAGGAAATAGGCCGCCTTCGAGACGCTGTTGATACGCTTACAAAGCGCAAAACCCGTAAAAGGCGGTATATACGCGCAGAGGAGACTCTTACAGTTGGTGAGGTATCTGACCTGATTGCTGAAAAGGAGGGTGGTAGTCGTGAGGAGGGCGAGACGCCTGCGAAGAGGGTGCGCGCAGAGAGACGCTGCGGCCGTTGCAGCGAGGTTGGGCATAACTCCCGCACCTGCAAGGTAGAAATAGAGGACGTAGATGATAGCGACGCTTCTGAATAATATTACGCTATTATGTACAGTACAGTAATTTGTTGTGGTGTTGCGCTACGTCGCTGCGTAGGCGCTTTGGTGTGGTTTGCTGGCCCACTCGGTGGGGTGGCCCGCTCGCTGGTGAACCACGTTATTAAAAAGATTATTAACTTAGACAGAGGAAATAGGTACAAAGAGGGCAAGAATATATGTGTTGAAGTCGTACTTTAGTCAAAGACCGTAAGCACTGATTCTATTGGTTCTCAGGGATGAGCGCCTGTTCTGGATCGGTAGGGTTATCACCTAAGCAAAGCTCATGATGATAGGGGTTGCACTGAGTAGTATAGAGGGTACTATCTGGCTCGAGGGCAGGTTGAGATTCCAAAGACAAACTTGATTGACGAGGTTGAACACGAACTATAAGAGTTGTGTTCGGACTGCTTATATACATAAGAGATATGCGCACTATGTCCCAAGATCGTCGTGTTATCCTTTGTTGCTTGGATAGTTTACCTTCCCAGGATAACTGTGCTGTCCTGCTAGGTAAGGGATAACTTATCCTTGGCGGGATAATTAGTCTGACACGTGACCCGTGACACGTCGTTGGTTCGAGACGTTGCCCCGCTTTCTATCAGTACTCATCCACCCGGGGATCGTAACAATATGTAGGACTAATTAAAACAACTTGCACTGTTTAGTGTTGAGAATTAAGAGTTATCAGCCCTATGCACCCCTGTATTGCTCGTGCGTTGACCAGAGGAGGGGGAAAAGACTTTTGAAATGCACCTCCATATACTGTACTAGGACTTTAGTCTGTTCGCGCGTGTGCACAGACCATTTCAACAACGCGAACTCTAAAGAGGGGTATCTTCTTCAACTACACACGACTACATCAATATGAGAGCTTTTAGCACTAAAATTTCATCAAATCGAGTGCGCGGAGGTGAATTATCAGAAGCCCAACGGATATACTGCTTAGCCCAGGTTGAGGCTGGTGTGTCGACAAGCGAAGTTGCTGACGCGCTGGACTGCTCGCAGCGGTGCGTACAGAAAACAGTACTCCGATGGACAACCAGCTGCAGCACCACAACGCAGCCTCGGACAGGCCGGCCACCTACATTGACTAGTAGAGACCATCGCCGGCTGCTACGGATTGCTCGGAAAAACCCAGGTATTGAGTACCACAAGCTTATGGAGGAGGCTGGACTGTGGGACGCCAATACTACCTACCCCAGCGTTTCTAAGCGTACTGTGCAGCGCGCAATGGCTGACGAGGGATACCGCAAGTTCAGAGCGAGATGTAGGCCAAAAATCAACAAGAACACAGCTGCGGAACGCCTCAATCTTACTAATGAATGGCTGGGGTTTGATTTTGGGAGGCGTACTATCAGGTTCAGTGACGAGTGCAGCGTTGCTCGTGGATCTGGCCACAACACGCCCTGGGTATGGCGACTACCTGAGGATAAATGGTCGCACGAGATGGTTGAGGAGGTCACCACTGCTCGCCAACCTGCTCGTATGGTATGGGGCTCAATATGGATGACTCCAGGTGGCCGAGCAAGGCGTAGTCGTCTAGTAATTATGAATCGCGACACATCAGCCAAACGCAATGGATACACAGCTCAGAGCTACATACGAGCACTTGAGGAAGGTCTCCAGGACAGCTACAGGCCAGGCGAGTGGTTTATGCAGGATAACGCACCTATCCACACTTCCCAGGTCTCGAAGGAGTGGCTAGAGGTTCATGGTGTTGCTACGATCAAATGGCCACCATACTCACCTGACCTTAACCCTATTGAACACATGTGGTGGGCACTTAAAAAGAAGCTCCATGAGCTGCATCCTGAATTTGACTATATGGGAGACTCTCTAGCTGAGTGGGAGGCGTTTGAATTGGGGTTGATTGAGGCATGGGCTGCTATACCTGACGCACTGATCAAACGCCTTATTAGGTCTATGCCACGACGCCTAGACGCTGTGCGACGTGCAAAGGGCTACCAGACTAGATACTAAGCGTAATGCGATTAATTTGCAACCCTAATTGTCTTATTTGGTCTATGTAGTAGAGAGTTATACTGCTTTGAAGTTGATAATCAAATGTGGTTGTGGTGGTCCATGCGTCAACGCGAACAGACTTTTGGCACCCGATTGTATAATAATTTTAGCGTTTTGATCTCCCGCCGCAGGCGCCTGCACGCCCTGTAAGGGGTCCTGTTCTGCTTGGCTAGGTACCCCATACTTTATTTAAAAGGTTATACGCTGTTTGCACCTCTGTAGCGTGCGCAGTAGCCCTGCAAAGTGAACGTTTTCCGTCTGTGCTGCTGCTAGCGCGGGTTCTCTGCTATTCTGCCCTGCTCTACCGCCCTTACGTGCGGGTTCTTTGCCCTAAACAATCAGCAAATTCTTGCTGGCCCAAATTATTGGCATAGCATAACAACATAACGTACTCCACGGGTGAGCGGATCATACGAGTGAGCGGATCACTCTGCCAAGACCACACCAAACCTCCACCTTACCACGCGATGCCTCAACAACAACACAGATCTAAGCCCTTTAAAGAAGCTGCTATACAGCTCGCGCTCCAGGCAATCAAACAAGACGCGACGCTCACACTGCGACGCGCTGCAGCTATATATAACGCGCCTTACAGCACACTACATGCTCGATACACAGGACGAACTGCACAAGCCGATTGTACGCCAAAATCAAGGAACCTGGACCAGACTGAGGAGGACGTGGTCACTCAGCACATACTTGAGCTAGATGCCAGAGGGTTCGGCCCTCGGCTGGCTGCTGTGGCTAACATGGCTAATTCTTTGCGCAAAGAGCGCAATATGGGCCATGTTGGCGTAAACTGGGCCAGTAAGTTCGTTAAGCGCCGCCCTGAGCTCAAAGTTAAGTTTAATCGCAAGTACGACTACAAGCGAGCCCTCTGAGGATCCAGAGATTATACAAGGCTGGTTTGGGCTTGTAGCGAATGTCAAAGCCAAGTATGGCATCCAGGACGATGACACATACAACTTTGATGAGACAGGCTTTATGATGGGCCAGATATCTACAGGAGCAGTTGTCACAGGTTCAGAGCGTCGAGGACGGCCAAAGGCAGTGCAGCAGGGCAATTGGGAGTGGACAACAGTCATACAGGGCATTAATGGCACTAGATGGGCCATTCCGCCCTTCATCATCTTCAAAGGCCAATACCACCTCTCTGCCTGGTACAAAGAGGACAATCTGCCTCAGGACTGGGTTATTCGAGTCTCTGAGAACGGATGGACTACTAACAAGCTTAGACTCCAGTGGTTAGAGCACTTTAATGCCCATACAAAGAGGCGCACCCGAGGAGGGTACCGGCTGCTCCTTATTAACGGCCATGAGAGCCACAACTCCCTTAACTTCCAACAATACTGCAAGGAAGCAAAGATTATCACACTGTGTATGCCTCCACACTCATCATACCTCTTGCAGCCACTTGATGTGGGTTGTTTTGCCCCTCTGAAGAAGGCGTATGGGCGCCAAGCTGAGGATCTCATGCGCAACAGAATCACGCATATCACTAAAACCAAGTTCCTGCCATGCTTTATAGGCGCCTACAAGGGGTCATTTACTCCTAGTAATATCCAAGGAGGGTTCCGAGGCGCTGGATTGGTTCCCTTTGACCCAGAACGGGTCATAATGGGCCTTGATGTCCGCCTACGTACTCCACCGCTACCTACTGTGGAAGATGAGCCCTGGCAGTCCCAAACCCCAAACAATACCCTGCAAATAGGGTCGCAATCAACGCTGGTTCGACAGAGGATTCAAAGGCATGTGGGCAGCTCACCAACTTCAATGGTTGAGGCCTTTGAAAAGCTTGCCAAAGGCGCAGCTGTAGTAGCGCATAAGCTAGTGTTGGCCCAGAAGGAGAATGCTGAGCTTCGAGCGGCAAATGAGGCTGCATCACAACGTAAATCACACAAAAGAAAGCGGTTACAGCAGGAGGGAGTTCTGACAGCAGAGGAAGGCCTTCGGTTAACAACTCTGACAGAGTTCGGGGCGCGTGGTGATGGTAAGAAGGCAAGGAAGCGAGCAGGTGTTAAAGGGGGTGAGGCAACCCAAAGACGCTGTACACGGTGCCATGAGGTAGGGCATAACTCGCGCACGTGTAAAAAGCCTGTAGAAAGTGTTATTAAATAATATTATGTGCTGTACTACTGTATACAAGGCCAACGTGGGCCAATACAGGCTATGATAGGGTAGAGATGCCTGAAAGTACCCTTCGAAGGCAACGCGCCAAACCAGCTTCTCAACGCGTTATCTACCCCAACTGCTCTAAGCTCACAAAGCAAGAAGAGGAGGTGCTTGTCCAATATATAAGAAAGCTTGACGCGCGAGGGTTTGCCCCTACGCTTGCCTATGTGCGAGAGATGGCTGATCAACTGCTAGCTGCTCGCGGTGGGGGCAAGGTTGGAGAAAACTGGGTTTACAGGTTCATCCAGCGGAAACCTAGGATCAAGTCTCAGGTTTCAAGACCAAGGGATTACCGGAGAGTCCTGTGCAGCGATACAGCAATTATCAGTCCCTGGTTTGACCTTGTACGCAACGTCAAAGCTAAGTATGGTATCTTAGACCAAGATACCTACAACTTTGACGAGATTGGCTTCTAGATAGGCGTCGGAGGGTCAGTTAAGGTAGTGACTGCGTCTGAGAGACGTCTTGCACTACTTAGCGTCCAGCCTGGCGATCGTGAGTGGATAACTTTGATCGCTTGTATCAACGCGATGGGCTGGTCTATCCCACCCTTCTTCATCCTCAAAGCAAAGCACCACGACAAGGCCTGGTACGTCAACAACCCAAAAGACTGGAGGATTGGAGTTAGCAAGAACGGCTGGACTACAAATGAGCTTGGCCTTGCCTGGCTAAAGCACTTTATCCATCACACAGAGGCTGCTATTGTAGGTAGCTATCAGCTGCTGATTATTGACGGCCACGAGAGTCACCAGTCGCTGGAATTCCAAAATCTCTGCGAGGAAAGCAAGATTATTGCCCTCTGTATGCCGCCGCACGCCTCTCACATCCTCCAGCCACTTGACGTTGGGTGTTTTGCCCCGTTGAAGCAGGCGTACAAGAAGGAAATCAAAAGCTTGGCAGACAGTTACATCACCCACGTGGACAAAAAGGCCTTCTTAGCAACGTTTCAACCAGTGTACAACAAGGCAATCTCAAAGAACAACATCTTATCAAGCTTCAGAGCAACTGGCTTGGTTCCACTCAACCCGGAGGCGGTGCTGTCGAGGCTTGAAGTCAAGCCTCGTACGCCAACACCGCCTCTACCAGGGCCTACCAACTGGCAACCCAAAACACCACCCAACGCGATTGAAATTGACAGCCAAACAATGCTGATAATCAAGAGGATAAGGGAACATAAGAGTTCCTCTCCTGACTCAATTATTGAGATGGTTCTGCAGGTCAAAAGGGGGTTGGCAAAGAAGGACCATTCGCACACGCTGCTTGAGGCAAGGATAGCCAAGCTTGAGCAAGCAAATCAGGCTGCTTCTGAGCGTAGGAAGCGCAAAAAGAAGCGGATTCAGGAAGGTGGGACTCTCTCGCAGGCAGAGGCAGAGGAAATACTAAAGGAGAAAGACGCTAAGGCTAAGGCTGAGGGAGAAGGTGCGCAGGTAGGTAGCAGTCGTGGAGGCAAACGTCGCTGTAAGACGTGCGGCAAGACAGGGCACAATAAGCGCACCTGTCAGAAAGATGCAGCAGAGATAGAGGATTAATTTGAGCTATTGTACGTCTGAATTACTTGTTGTAGTGTTGAGATATTAACGTGCAAAGGTAAATTTGCGACAAGGTGCGCCATTCCGGTGGGGTGCGCCATCCGGTGGTGGGTGGCGTTAATATATTTTAATAATAAATACTGTTGAGAATACAGTCCGCAAGTGACTTGGTGGTATCAGGCGGAGGAGTAGTCACATGATTGGTGGCACGTGTAGGTGGGTCCTAGCGGGGAGCTTGGACGCAGCTGCACGTAACACGGATCTTCGAACTCGTGAATAGCTCTTAAGTCAATATAACACGAATCGTACCACCACTACCGTTGTGCCTTAGAAGAGCGCTCTATTAGGTAGTCATACTACTACTAATAGTGCCAGCTTCTCAATAAATACTAACGTACCTCACGGGCGAGTGGGCCACTCTGCCAAGACCCTACTAAAACATACTGCCACCTATAGTACTTTTACAATAAGCCAACAACAAAACAATCTACCAACTTTAAAAGAGGCTCGATTACAGCTTGCTCTCAAGGCTATCGAACGCGACGCGACGCTATCGCAGAGATGCGCTGCAGCTATCTACAACGTATCTCGAGTGACCCTTGGGCGCTGACGCGCTGGAATACCTCTTCGGGGCGATTGCACGCCCAACTCAATGAATCTCCTTAAGACAGAGGAGGATGTAATTGTCCAGCATATCCTTGACCTCGACGCGCGAGGATTTCCGCCCCGGCTTGCTGCTGTGAAGGATATGGCTGATTCTTTGCTGGCTGAGCGCCACCGCGACCCTGTTGGCCAGAACTGGGCTGCAACCTTCGTCAAACGTCGCCCTGAGCTTAAGGTCAAATTCAATCGCAAGTATGACTACAAGCGAGCCCTCTGTGAGGATCCTGAGGTTATACAAGGCTGGTTCCGACTTGTGGAGAACACAAAGGCCAAGTATGGTATCCTTGATGAGGACACCCACAACTTTGACGAGTCTGGCTTCATGATGGGCATGATATCAACTGGAGCAGTAGTCACAGGCTCTGAGCGCCGAGGACGGCCGAAGAGCGTTCAGCAGGGCAATCGCGAGTGGACTACAGTGATCCAAGGGATCAACGCGATGGGCTGGTCGATCCCACCCTTCATCATCTTCTAGGGCAAGCACCACCTCTCAAGCGTAGATCACATAAAAGGAAGCGTATACAGCAGCAGGGTATCTTGAAGATTGATGAGGGCGTGCGACTGACGACTCTTAAGGAGTTTGGGGCGCGTAGTGATGGGAAGAAGGCGAAGAAGAGGGTGCCCGTTGAGGCAGGTGAGCCTAGCCAACGACGCTGTGGACGCTGCGGCGAGGCAGGACATAATATCCGCACATGTAGGCAAGAAGCAGCGATAGATTCTGAGTAGAATAGCCTATTACGATTTCTATTTACTATCTTTGACGGTGCTATATAGTCGTGTACAGTCGTGGTTTTGATAGGGTCTTGGCGCAGGTGGCCCACTCGCCCGTGTGGCCCACTCGCCCGTGAGGTACGTTATAGAATTTAAAGCTTTATAAACTTAGAAACTTTTAAGCATTTAATTGCTGCGTTAGGTAAGGAAATATGCTGTCTAGGAAGGTAGGTGTTTGTTGTTCCTAAAACCCACAACACAAAAAAACGAGCTTCTTCGTACAGAATCACTACTGTAGGCCTCCCGGTAAGTCTTCCTTGTGGAGTTGATTGCGGTGTACTACGGAATGGACCGGCCGCGCGCCGTTCCCGAGGACACAGATTAGCTGGCCTCAGTCTCCTGTTCAACTAAGCGAATTTGCTTGGAAATCACCTTCGTAAACCTCGTCTTGAGAGCGTACGGCTGGCCTTATTCTGCTGCGAGCTCGTGCACCAGGGTATGCCGCGCGGCAGTCACTCGATGCACGAGCTGCGCTGGTGGTGCCGTTAGAAAGCAGGTAGGTGAGCATCCCTAGCGATGATGCTAGCTCCGGAGACGGGAGCTGGCGGTGAATGCGGCTCGGGGTGCTGAGGCATGCATCCTGGGTCGTGGATGTGGAGGCATGGATTCGAAGATTATATGTGTGTGGCTCAATGACGAGGGTTGTTAAGAAACTGGTCGCAGAGATTCGGTTAGTCAAACAATCACATTCGGATACGTCAAAATCGCACAGAAATTGTGTGTCTGACTGAGCCCAGTCAATCGATCATGCATTGCTCGTCTCGAGTTCGTAAATCATGTCTATCGCGATCCAAAAAACCAAATCCGCAAACTTTTCAGCCGTCTACAACTGCTCCAACAAACCGCTCGCCTCGAGCAAGAGAACGATCTGGTGCACCGCGGTGCGGACGTTGGACTTGCTGATGTCGACGGTCAGGTCGGCGTTGGTGGGTGTCTCGTATGGGTCATCGACGCCGGTGAAGCCCTTGACCTCGCCGGCGCGGGCCCTGGCGTAGATGCCGCGCTTATCTGTCTTCTCGCAGAACTCGAGCGGTGTGGCGACGTGGATGAGGTAGAAGGAGCCATACTTCTCGACAAGCTCCTTGGCGCTGTTGCGGGAGGCCTCGAAGGGCGCGATGGGGGCGGCGATGACGGCGGCACCGGACTTGGTCAGCTCGGAGGCGACGAAGGCAATGCGGGCAATGTTGGTGTTGCGGTCCTGGCGGCTGAAGCCCAGCTCTGAGGACAGCTCGGAGCGGACGGTGTCACCGAGCAGCAGCGAGACGGAGCGGCCGCCCTGCTGGTTCAGTGTGACGTTGAGGGCGCGGGCGATGGCGTCCTTGCCCGAGTTCTGGTAGCCGGTCAGGAAAACGGTGAAGCCCTGCTTGGAGCGCGGGGGGTGCGACTCGCGCAGGACGCGGACGACCTCGGGGTAGGAGAACCACTCGGGGATCTCCTGTCCAGTGCGGAGGCGCTTGCGCAGCTCAGTGCCGGAGATGTCGAGCGTCTTGATGCCCTGGGCGACCTCGTCTTTGGGCTTGTACTCGTCTGTGTCGGGCAGGTATGTCATCATCTGGAAGGGCACGACCTCGATGCCGAGCTCGTCCTTGTACTTCTCGACAGCGTCCTGCGCGTCGTAGGGGCCGTAGAACTCCTCGCCCTTAGAGTTTTTGCCAGGCCCAGCGTGGTCACGGCCGACAATGAAGTGCGTGGCGCCGAAGTTCTTGCGGATGACAGCGTGCCAGATGGCCTCGCGGGGGCCGCCCATGCGCATGGCGAGGGGTAGCAGGGCCAGGGCGGCCATGCCGTTGGGGTAGCGCGGCAGCAGCGCCTGGTAGACGCGCACGCGGGTGAAGTGGTCGATGTCGCCGGGCTTGGTCAGGCCGACGACGGGGTGGATCAGCACGTTGGCCTGGCGGGCGCGGGCGGCGCGCACTGTCAGCTCGCGGTGGGCGCGGTGCATGGGGTTACGTGTCTGGAAGGCGACGACCTTGGACCAGCCAAGCTTGTCAAAGTGCGAGCGCAGCTCTGCGGGGGTGAAGCGCAGGCCGACGTAGTCGTAGTGCTCCAGGCGGTCGATAGCCTCGACCTTGCCGCCGACGTAGAACTCCTGCACCGACTCGTTCAGGTACTTGACGGCTGGGTGCTCTGGGTCGCCGCCAAACACCTTCTTGGCCTCCTCCTCCTTGTTCGGCCGGTAGACGTCGTCGACGGTGATGATGGCCAAGTTGCGGTCATCGCGGAAGTCGCGCAGCGCCACGCGAGCACTGGGCTTGATGGCCAGCTCGTCGACGGTCTTCTGGGACACATCGAGCGTGATGGGCATGGCAAAGACATTGCCGTCGACCAGACGCTCCGTCTGCACTACGCTGTCGTAGTCCTTCTGGTTGAGAAAGCCTGCATGAAGCGTTAGTGCGCTGCCA
Source organism: Lizonia empirigonia (assembly GCA_009982855.1). Classification (NCBI taxonomy): domain Eukaryota; kingdom Fungi; phylum Ascomycota; class Dothideomycetes; family Pseudoperisporiaceae; genus Lizonia; species Lizonia empirigonia. The sequence continues at coordinate 197,926 of JAADKA010000001.1, read as the reverse complement.
TGCATGGACCATGAGTGAACACGAGGCTGCTGCCCCTCGCCCCCACTACGTTGCGGCGGTATGACGACGTACCCTCGAGCGGCGAAAAGCCTCCGTTCAGGATTAGTTCCAGGTCGCACAGTTGCCTCTCGGTCAGCACAATTGCCGGCAGCTTCTCTGCCTCGTCGAAGAGCTCCTTGCGGCGGGGGGCATCGCGCGCAATCAGGTCCTTGAGGACGCCGCCTGTCGACTGTCAGTTTGCTGTCGCTGTTTGCTGTTCGCTGAGCGTTCGTGGCTACCGCCGGGCGACCTACCGTGTGGTGGGTTTGCCATGTTTGCTGTGAAAAACGATCAGGGGTATATGGAGAAAACTTCAGCGGCAGCCACCTCTCCCTTTATAAACTGCAATTCGGACCTGCAATAATGCGGCCGGTCGTTCGGCTCGTCGCAACAAGTCTACTCAAACTGACACAAATGCTCGCAATTGGGTGTGTGAGGTTTTCATCGCGCGAATCCGCCCACTTGTTGACCACCATTCTGCGGCCCTAGGGTGCAGGCGGGACCTGTATGGGTCAGCAAATCCTTGGAACCGATTGCGCAATTGCACGCGTTTTCTAGAGCCTGCCTCGCCGCAGAAGCCTGTGCGTCTTTGTTTGGACGTCTCCGGATGGGGTAACAGTCTAGCAACCAACACATCACGAACAAAAATCCCGAAGGATTAGTAAAATTTATTTATATTCGTTGATCAAGTTGCAACACTCGCAACTGGTGGTGCTCAGCCCCAGTTTCTAATTGTTAATGTTTGGAGTAGCTATCCTGTGCGATGCCTCTATCCAAATTCCGTGCTCTTTCCTTCTCTATGCTTCATGACCGTAACCCAAACGCCGATGCTAAATGCTTGATATAGAACGCCAAAAGATGACCTGAGACACAGCAACCTACACAGCCAGCTTTTCCAGCGCCCCGCTGAGCGCGTCTTGCTGTGCCTTCAGCTCCTGCTCCATGAGGAACTGTGCATACTTGGACTTGGGGTTGTGGATACCGCATTCGGTCTTGTTGCGGCCCTTCCAGCGTCCTGCACGCTCGTCTTCGCCGGCAGCCACAGGCTGTGTCGAGTGCCAGTCACCAACGCTCTTGTAGCCCTTGTTCAAAAGCTCGTTATATGGGACGTTGTTGGCATCGATGTACTCTTTGACCTGGGCAAATGACCAGTTGGCGAGGGGGTTGATCTTAACGAGTCCGCCTTCGTTGACTTCGATGATGTCGAGGTCACCACGCTTGCCTCCTTGACTTCGGCGACGTCCAGTAAGAGCAGCCTTGACCTGGAGCTCAGTGTAGGCTCGCTCAGCAGGCTCGACCTTGGCAACGTAGTCATAGTGATCTTCGTTGGTCTCCCAGAGCTTCTCGCCGTAGCGTGCATTGAAGTCGGCTACGTTGTCGCAGCCAGCAGGCTTGTAGATGTGGATGGGGATGTTGTACCTCTTGCGGATGCGGTCAACCAGTGCGTAAGTCTCATCAAAGTGGAACAGCGTGTCCAGGAAGATCATGTCGGTGTTGTGCTTGTAAGGTCCGTCCATCTTGGAAAGCATGTCCAGGGTGACAAGACCAGTCAACCCAAAGGCTGTGGTCTGGGAAAGCCCAGGCAGAGAAGTAATGCACCATTTGAGGATGTCTAATTCATGTTAGATCTATGATATCACCTATTCAGGATAGTGAATCTCACCCTGCGGCTCCAACTTCTGCAACTGGGCGTTGAGGAATTTGAGGTGAGGCTTGCTGAAGAAGACTTCGGGCAGGCTGTCTTGGCTCGAGGCTGCTGATGCATATCCAGACTCCTCACGAATGGTAGGGGATTGAGCTCGAGGCTCCATCTCGAAGAATTGTGACGACATATTCAGGGATTCGAATGTAGCAGAGGGCACGTGCGAGCGAGCCAAAAGTAGAGTGATGGCGTAGAGTATTCTCCTGGGGGCTTCGCAGAAGAAACACTATTAGGAATCGATTACTCGAGGTGGTGTACAAGAGCAAGGTACACTCGCTCTGGAGAATATATCGGGACCCGCCATCGGATGCGCTTTGAAATCCTTCTCCGCAAAGGTGCGATAGCTGGGGGTGAAGACGTGCGATCACGCAATTCGCGCTAGTCCATGGGAGAACAAAATCTTCTTTCTAGCCTTAGGTAAGGCTGTCTGGCCAATACCATAGCGGCAGTAATGAGGCTTGTAGCATTCGGTACCTGTGCATCACTCTGATGGCGCTCATCCGCGGGTGATGCGGTGGTGATGGCGCGACTTGAATCGTCCGGCGTTGTGCGTTTTGTCATCAGCGTCATGCTTAAGCCTCACCGAAGTTGGCCGGCAATTGTGATGCTTGATGACAGAGCTCGTAGAGACACACCCTTCAGTTCCTTCGTAAAACAATCTGGAAGGCATCTTTGCACTGTCCGTCCTGTACCAAGTCTTCTTGACGTCCGCAATCGCTGCGTTGAAGTCGGCCGATCGCATTCGGGTCGTCGGTGTTAAGGAGCGACTAGCCGCGCCTCATAGCGGTGCCTCGCAGGGTGCATCGGGAGGCTGCCTGCGATCGTGCTTAGTGTGGAGTCCGTTTGATATTGTATAGAATGATCTTACCCACTCTTCTCTTTTCATTTGGAGACTTGCAAACGGCACTTAAAGTGCTGCCCAATGGCCAGCCTAGCGAGAGTCTCGATCGTACGACATCCGGCACTTCTCCCATAATTTCTTCGTCAGTTGTGTTGCTTGATACATGTCTGCACGCCACCGCGATATCTAGGTCTTTACATGCTGATGTGCGGCTGTGTTGTTGGTGATGGTGATGTGGCGGATGTTGTGCGGGGCGGCTCATGATGTTCTTTTACCATTCGGACGTTAAGCCTTGACTTGCCGAGCACACATGCGTGCTTTTGTCGAAGTCGATTGGATGGGTGCATTTCCCCACACCTGCTTCTTACGGATGTTAGTTTTGCACAACGAACACTTTGATGCGCTCAAGTCCACTGGAAGCGGGCCGGTTCCGTATTAAATGTGAAGAGTGATTCCTTGAGAACTGTCTGTTGCCCGTCCCAATCAAACTCACACCTGAGCTTCCACCATCTTTTTCATGTCGTCTCTGTCATGTGCAGTTAGCGTGCCTGCCTTCGCAGCTTCCTTCCATGCCTCCAATTGAGCATGCTGTTCTGGCTTCAGGACCCTCTTGAGCTGTTTCAGTAGCTTCGGGGCAAATTTGCCAGTCGCATAGACGACACCAGTATTATGCTTTGCGAAGAGAAAAACAATCAGTGTCAAGAACAGGAGCGGTCCATCAGACTTCTTCTGCTTCTGCATCCTTCGTACCATATCGCTAAGCATGGTTTCTTTGGATGCTTCAAGGGTAGCACCTGAGGGTGCCTCGATCGACTGCTTCTTGTTGAATTTGTCAAGAGACGCCGTGAGTGATGATACGTCTATGTTGTCAGTACCCAGAGCACTCTCTAGCTTCTGGATATTTTTGCGAGTCTTCCGGCTCAACACAAGCCCTTGCAATGTAGCCTTTGCTATTGCATCTGGCACAAAATCCTTCTGTACGTACTGCGCAAGCAATTCCGACAGCTGGCCCTGTAGCTTCTCGTCTTCTATTGCGGTCAGACCCTCTGTGTAAATTGCGGCGCGCGTAGTCACACGATCGGTCCAGAAGCCCGCGAACTCGACCTCGTTTTGCTTTTCGAGCTCCAGGAGCTGGGCTGCGAAACTGTCCTCAAGTGCGCGTTCTACCGTTCGATCCTTGATCAGATCTTGTAGGACTGGTCTGTCTTTTGGCACCTGTTCAATCATACGAGACAGCGAATACTTGACATCTGTCTTTGGATCTTCCTTCAGCTGCTGCCATTGAACCACGGCATCAGCTTTGGCAAGGTCGAGCAGAGTGCTACGGTCCTGAGAATAGCCGTGTTCACTCAGCATGCAATCGCCAACACGACGTACTCCTGGTGAAAGAGCACGTATAGCCTGTTCGACTTTGTCTAGGACGGTTGCGTGTACAGCGTCAGGGAATTCGATTTTGACGGGTTGCTAAAGCTGTCAGTACACAGTGATCACTTGAAAATTAGAAACACTTACCCCTAGCTCCACACTTCCATCCCGGGCCATGACTGCAGAACTTTCTGTACTGACTTTCGAAATCCATGCTTCTGAGATCGCAAAGGCTCCCACAAGCTCGACACCCTGTAAGCTTCCCACAGCTCTTTGCGCCTGTTGAAGTTTTGGGTATATGGCTTCATTGTCGCGCTGGAAGACGTGCAAGTCGATATACGCGGTCTTTCCTGACTGCAAATCACTGGTGACGGTATCATGTATCTGCTTGACCAACTGTACCGGGGTACAATGAATGCCTTCAGGTTGCACTCTAACATAAAATTTGCCGGTGAACTCCGGATCTTCCAAGAGGGTGTCAATAGTGCGATGTATAAACCATGTTGGCGGAGATCCCGGGACATTTGTCGGGCCCAGCTGGATAGCTCTAGGACAAAGGATCAGTATCGTCCTTGGTGATGTTAGAGGCCGTCACTTACTGAAGCAACTGGACATGATGTCTAAGCGAGGATGCAATAGCACTCGACGCAGCCATGGAGTACGACGTACTATATAGATGTCCGTCTACTTCCACTATGCGCTCGTCTGACTTGTTGATGAGGAGGTCCAGACTACTTTGTAACAAGTCATGCTTGCGTGCAAATGCGTCTTTCGAGATCACACCGTGCGTAACACTAGTCTCGAGCTCTTGTTTGATGGCATCCCGCTGTGATTTGGTGATGATCTCACGACCATTACTGCTTCGGAGAAGGATTGTACCTTCAAATTCTTCCGCAAGTGTACGTACAGTGTCCACATTCACATCCAGGTCGCGAGCCAGAGACGATAGCTTGACCCTCTGCGTTACATACACTGCTCTATCAGCCAAAGTAACCAACAAATCGCGTGAGCCTACCTTTTGTGACGAGGTCCTCGAATGCGCGGTAGGTATACTTGCGCGTCACGAAACCATCGCCGGACGCAGCAAAAATAAGAGGGCTCTTAGGGTCACTCTCTGATGACAGTAGCTGAAATAGCTCCTTTGCGTCTTCTGCGGAGAACATGCTTGCCGACGTCTGTATGGCCTCGCCAAAAAATATCGAGCGCCAGCCGATGACGGTAAGACAATTGCCGAAATACAGGAGAAAAGTTCACTAGATGTCTAAGGGTTCAGTGAAGCCCACAGAGGCCGAAGAGGTGCGGAAAGAATTGTCCGAGGGTTTGCTCAAGAAATTATTTGTTGATGGTGAAGGCGGAGGCAAAGTAGCTGATTGGTTGACATCATGAGGAAAGTCGCGAATGCTTGGCAGACTGAACTTCAGTGCGAACCTCGACATCGATCCCGAATTGCTCGCTCGCCGCCCATCACAAGCCTGCTCCAGCCATCATGTCCCAATTCCGCGCCGCAAAGCTCGACATTGGCTGTTTTGCCAAGATCCGCAACATTCGTGATCACACAAAGCGCAAGGTCTTCGCTGAGAACGAGCCTGAACGGTATGCGCTCGTACACCTCTTCAACGCGCACAACGACTGATGAAATCACAACAGACAAGCCCTTCGTTACATTATCCGCAACACCACATTACCTCAGCGAGTGCGCGCACAGGCTCAGCTCCAACTCTCCCAGATGCACTGCTACACACGGTTCACACAGGTCAAGAACAGGTGCATTATGGGAGGAAAGGGCAGAGGTGTCTTCAGTGACTTCAGGCTTGGACGTGTACGTGGCCTGATTAGAACCCACCTGGAAACAGCGCTGACGACCTCCATAGTACCAGTTCCGTGTGAATGCGCTGGCCGGAAACCTCCCAGGTGTGAAGAAGGCAAGCTGGTAGAGGGGCATAGATGTCAAGAGGCTGTGATATATGTGTATACTACTACAGGGCGACACAATTGCATTGGGCGGCGTTCTACTTCCAATTTGAAGACTACATCGCGTTTCGAGATATCGTGCTTCACCTGACGTCAAGATGAGATGCTCCTCCCTCCGTTTGCTCTCTTACCGCTTGTAGCAGCAGCAAACGGCAACTCGCAGGTCAACGGATTTGCCTGTCAAAACAAATTCTACGCAGCGCAACCTTCCTTTCAACGACCACCAGCGCTCAACTTTGACATCTTAGCTTTCTCCGGGAAACGCTAAAATGTTCCGCCGCAAGGAGGACACGATCACGCCCGATCCATCATATCCGGCAGACCTGAAGGAGCTCGGGTAAGATTGTAGCACGACAGTCGTTGAACAGGTGATTGATCCGGCACAGCTTCTTCATCAACAAACTCGGCCATATACGCATGATTGAAGCGCCCGAAAAGCCTTTCGTGTTCCACTCCACGAACGACGATCGACATAATGAGGTGCGCAATGAGGCGTTGCATGGTATGTGTGTTGCTCATGGCTCAAGCGGCTGCTGACAACCCACCAGCTTGCTCACGCGCGGAAGTCATTGAACGTATCTCTAAGCTCGGCATGAGGCAACTTTACCTTCCCCAATTCAGCATGACGAAGCCAAATGGACCTCATATCCCTATCCTCACTCCACCGCTTGAAATTCTCAAGGCTCGTAAGCGCATTATCGTCATCATTAACGATGCTGTTCAAGATCTTGGTATTCTTGCATATCGTCAGCTGCAGCGAGAATTGGGCGTGAACGGTGGATCAGTGGTCAACTTTGCGAAAGAGATGATCAAGCGGTCAGCTGTTACTAATGACACAGAGGAATCTGACATCAGCACGAGCATCTTTCATGATGGCGCCGGAATAAAGGACGACAGCGAGATCCCTGGCTTGATTGTAATGAACACAGGGCAGCTGCTGTACTCGCACAAGTACAACAGAGCTATGACCTTCAGAAGCTGGTATGCTCTGCCCAGAAAGTCGATCGCGCACGATCACATTAGGATACACGATCAGGAGAACTACGTCGAAGGTCATCGCACCTCTACCGAGCACATCAAGACTGTATTCGACAAGTTGTTGTGCAACCCAGACCGCATTGCAACAGATGCAGAGGTGTATGTTATCGCAATTGAGGGTGGTGTGGATAAGGTACTGGAAGTATTCAGAAATGACTGTAAGTGGGCTGATTTCAATTATGCTGGGCAAGACTGACAAGCTCAGTCGACAAGTACGGATCCCAAGTGACTGCAATGGCAGCCATCCACCCCTCTCTGATAGATAACTCCGCGATCACTCATCCGACTCTTAAGGCCTTCCTTCATCAGCGCACGAGACAATGGAAGTATACGGACCTGAGCTTCGTTCCAACACAGTGCATAGATTTACCAGACGACTACGCCAACAACACTCCTCACCGGAACGCTCCCCAAAAAGACAAAAGGCACATTTACTGGACCGAAGACATTTCCAAGCCCGAACCATTCTCTGAGATCACAAAGAAATTGAGTCGCCTCATGCTCAATGTCATTGCCTCTTCAAGGAACAAGCATGGGGCGACTCAATGTTCTGGTGATCTCAGTACCGACACAAGCTCTATGTGGAAAAAAGCATCGGTACCATGTCCAACGTTCGCAGGTGGCAAGGAAACTGCAGGAGAGTGTGTCTTCACCGACCCTGCCATTCAACACGCCATCCTCTCTTTCTTCGAGGAGGTCGCTCAGGACCCAGAGCACTACCGCAACCCCGCGTTCACAACCTTCCTCGACGTCCCTCGACCCACTGCTGATGACCCCTTCGCCCTATCTGCCGACCCTACCGCAGCGGAAGACCCCGGCATCCAGCCCGCACCCCCCATGATGACACCCGAGCAGGAAGAGCTCGAGGATGCGCGCGCAAAGCTCGCAGACATGCGCGTAGCGCTCGACGCTTGTCCCGAGGACGTCGACGAACTCACCAAGGGACGCAGCAACCTGAGCCAGAAGATTGCGAAGCAGGAAGCCGAGATCAAGGACCTGCAAGTGAAAGCGCTGGGTAGCGGAAGCTTGGGGGCCGGCGAGGCGGAAGAAGTGCGCCAGGATTGGGACCGCAAGGTCGATGGGCCGCAGGTGCCTTTTGCTGGTACCATGGTGGATAGTGAGTTGCTTAAGGCTGCTGGGTTGGGCGGGACGGCGAGCGAGGAGTTGGAAAAGCTTGGGGATGGTGGAGGTGATGCGGCGTCGGTTTAGTTTGAGGGTAGAGCGACGCACTCTTGTGGTTTGATTGTATGGGAGGCACGGCTACCATCACCATGGCGGTCTGAAGGTCTCTAGGGATTGTGCTCTGAGAGAAGACTTGGGCTTAGTATCCACGAATTGTGTGCACCTCGCGAAACGCAGAGCATCGAGTAAGTGGACGATGAATAGCATTATTCATAACAGTAATGAGTGGATTTACATCACACCTGGTATCACAAAAAACAAATCCAATTAACCCCGAAAACCCCACAACACACTTCTCAGTGCGCAAATCCCACCGACCCCTTCCCCTTGCCCGCAAACCCATACTGCGACTCATCCTGCTCCGCCACAGGACTCACCTGCTGCACCTGCACAAACCCCTGCTGCGGCGCACCCCCATACCAGCTATTCGCCACATGCGCGCCCGCGCCCGCCTGCTGGCCATGCGCATGCGCGACCCAGCTGGGATGGGGTTTGTACTCGTGCTGGAAAGCGCCTCCGCCGCCGCCGCCCTCGAGGTCGCCAAACGCGCGCGACCGCGGCGTCATCGGGCTCTTCAAATACATGGCGCCCGCGGTCCCGGGCGTGCGCGGCAGCTGCTGCAGCTCCCACATGTGCTGCCACTGCTGCTCGGGCGTCATAGCGTCGGAGCCGTCCGGGGTGGAGGCCCATTTTTCCTTTTCGGCGCGCTTTTCGGCCTGGCGGGCTGTGTGGGCGGCGCGCTGGTCGGGCGTGGGCCACAGCGAGTAGAAGGAGACGAGGAGGAAGAGCGCGTACATTGTGCTGTGGGGTGGTTAGATGCGGGTGGATCTGGGAGGGGGGAGGGCGGCGTACAGCATGATGCAGCTCACGGCGAAGGAGCTCTTGGCTTGCATGCAGTAGCTGCGGACTTGCTTGTCGGCGACGATGTTGCAGTTCTTGGTGATGTACCAGGGGGCGCCTGTGTTACGGCGTGTCGGGTCGATGGTGTCGGGGGAGGTCTGCATGTAGATTCCGTAGGCCCAGAGGGCGAGCAGGGGCATGTGGAGGAGGACGGAGAAGATGGGGAGGAAGACGTGGAGGAGCCACATTGTGACTTTGATCAGGTAGAAGAACATGCATACTACGCCGATGACGAGGTGGTATTGTGTGTTGCTGGGGGGTGTTAGTACTGGCATTGTGGATGATTTGATGCCTGTGGATTCATGAACTGGCGGTGCGTTCTGGTTCCGTCTCTTTTGAATGGTGCGGTTGACTTACAATCCACTCCATATCAGTGGTATCTTCACAGGCCGATAGTTCGCATAAGCGTAGATGATTGTCGAAGTATCCGAATTGAAGCCCATTCTTCCACCCTCATTCCATAGGATAGTTCGATATAGATTTGGCGAAGCGATGCCAAAGAGCGCAAGATTGGCGACGGTGAACGGAAACTCGAATATCATGAGGAACCAGACGTAGCGCGCAAGTCGCCATTGTCGCGGAATGAAGATACGGCCCATGGTGGATTATGATAAGCGGAGAGCGACGGCGAGTCACGATGAGCTTCAGCTGAGCTCTATCCGGATGGATACGGGGACGTCGAGGTCAACAAGGCCGCATAGATGAATTGGTCGTCAGAATTCGCAACGACAGCCGTCCTGCGTCGGCGCACGTCGAAGTCGAGGTCACACACTCCATTGCAGTCGGGGCGCCCCTCGCTCTTAACAGCCGTTCGCGCGGTCAGCCGGCCGCCGTGCAGGACGCCAAAGCGAAATCCACAAGCTTGTTCCAGCGACTGAGGGGCGAGAGTGCATCTGCAGGCGCTGAGTGGCACACGCATCCTGAACCATCACACAGTGTAGAGAGTGTGACTTCCAATCAAAGGTGCAGGAAGCGGGAACTAGGACCGGCTTATCCTTGCTGGCGTGTGGGCGAGGAATGCGGGCTAATATCTACATCAGGCAAGCCCAGTGTTGGCTCCCGCAACTATCACGAGTCTGTCGAATTTACCGTCTTTGCGGCGCGTAATATCGAGTTAATGGTGCGAGTATCGAATTGTGATGGCGCTTGCTGCAGCGAGGATGATTGAGTTGTGTTTTCAAAAGTGAGGTGACACTTGACTATCTACTGCAATGCCCGGTTGCCGGATCATGCCAAATATGTTGCATGACAAAGCGGCTGTGTATCGAAAAGATAGACGCTCGGTGCGAAGAACGAGACGACAGGATATACTAGCACGTTGGTACTTACCACCACTTCTCGCAAAAAACTCGCTCAGGCGCGACGTTGTCCTGCTGCTTCAGGTAGTGGACAATCTCGTCGGTCATGGTAGGCGACCCGCACACATAGAAGACGGTGTGTTTGGCATCCTCTTTGCTCCCAACTGCACTGGACAGCGCAATATCATTGATGCGGTGAGTCCAGGCAATTACCGGCACTTCTGTTGCGGAATCGAGATTTGGCAGAGTCAGGGACATGAGCGGTTGTATTGGCTGGTCGTTACTCTGATTGACCTCGGAGCCGTCCCATGTGCCTGTGAAGAACAACTCGATGCGATCTTTGGTAGATTCCGAGCGCGGTATGCGGAACAGGCTGATAATCTGTGGCAGAAACAAGACCTCTTCCTGGCTGGTCTCTTTCGAGGGCACCTTTGTTGAGTAGAGGAGGCGCACCTCGAGGTTAGGGTAGTTCTGGTTGATGTAGGACATCATGGACATCATAGGGCTGTGGTCGCGTTAGTGGCTGTGGCAGAGTGGCATGGTGACGTCCTACTTGATGCCTACGCCACCGGCGATGAAGATGGCGCGCTTGATCTTGGGCCTGTTCATATCCAGACCGGGCGGCGGGAAGACAAAATTGCCGCCTACGCGCACGCTGATCTCCTTGCCCTCTATCTCTCCAGCAGGCTGCCACAGCCATGCTGCCGGCGGGTTGTCCGGACTCTTCTGGATGGCGAGCTCGAAGAAGGGCGCGTGGTCGGGGTTGGCCTGGGGCAGCGCGTCTCGGGGCGAGGATGTGATGGTGAAGCCGCCGGCTTTCTCAATGTCAGGCACGAAGACGTCGAGCCATTGGCCTGGGAGGAACTTGCCTCAGCCATCAGCGCATGTCGAAAGCGGAGATGGGAAAGGAGCCGACAGTACGTTGAAGCCGTTCTTGTCGACAATGTCGAACCTGAACGTCTTGATGCGGTCGTTGACGGCTGTCACCTGACGGACCGTCGCCTTGTGGAGTTCATTGTTGCGCGGCTCGCTCGCGGTGCGTTCCTGGTGACTGATGCTCTTCGCCTTGGCAGAGCGCGTCGTGGGCATGCTGCCGCTGTGACGCCGTGTGCTGTGCAGGGGAACAATACGGGGGGAGAGGTGCGGGCGGAGGGAGTGACGGACGGAGATGCGCATGCACCGCTGCATCCGAGCTGAGGTCAAGCTGAAGAAAATGCTGAGTGGGTGCCGCAGTGGGGTGCGTCCACCAGGAGGGGCCTGTTGAGGGAGCGAAGCTTAACGGATATGCATTAATACTACGACGCAAGGGGACAAGCTGCGCTATCTCGACGTACCGAGGCAGTGTGGTGTCAGCTCTCGTCGCAAGTGCGGTTGGACGCTTCCTACAGACTACATATCTATTATTTGGCTGCATCATGGCTATCGTGGAAGGTTGGCACACATCTGACGACGGGCGGAAGCTCTACACAAAGACCTGGTCGACGGAAGGTCCGGCTAAGGCGCGGTTGGTCTTCATCCATGGCTTCTCAGACCACATCAACGCCTACGGCAGCTTCTTTCCGACGCTCGCGGCCAAGGGCATCGAAGTCTACAGCTTCGACCAGAGGTAGTTACCGGTCTTGCCGAATACAGACTTATTGGCTAATCTTGCGCAGAGGATGGGGCAGGTCAGTAACGAAGCCGTCTGAACGAGGCCACACAGGTCCAACAACAAGAGTGCTCGCGGACATCACATCATTCCTCAAGTCGGTGATACCGAGTCCTGTACCACTGTTCTTGATGGGCCATAGTATGGGTGGTGGTGAGGTCTTGTGCTACGCTGCTCAAGGCCCATGTGAGATTCGACAGCACATCCGTGGATACCTGCTCGAGTCGCCGTTCGTCGACTTTGATGCAAAGTCAAAGCCGTCGTCGCTCACGGTGTTCCTTGGAAGGCTAGCCGGGAAGCTGCTGCCCCACCGGCAGCTCGTGAACAAGCTGGACGTGAACCTCATCTCTCGTGATCCTGAGGCGTGCAAGCGCTTCGAAGAGGATGAGCTCTGCCACGATACAGGAACTCTCGAAGGCTTGTCTGGCATGCTGGACCGCACTGCCGAGTTAGCAGCCGGCAAGATTGTCATCCCTGACGATGCTGGAGAAGGCGGCGTCACCAGGATCTGGATCGCTCACGGCGACAAGGACGGCATCACTGCCTTTGCAGCTTCACAGCGTCTGGCCGATGCACTGCAGGTCAAGGATAAGGAGTTTAAGGCGTACCCCGGATACTACCATCGCTGTAAGTCGAACTGTGTAGAGCTGCGATGCCACTTCTAACGTTTGCAGTACATGACGAGCCCAGTCCTGACAAGGAGGTGTTCATGGATGATGTCGCCAATTGGATACTCGCTCGCTCGGTAGAAGCGCTGCAGGTGGACGGTGCAAAGCCCAAGCTGTAGTTTTTAATTGATTGAAGTCTTGGTACTTGCGCAAGCCTTGCTGGGCGTCGTAACGCAAGGCTTGATATGAAAGATTGTTTTGCCTGCAAAGTTGACTCGGACGCGCGTTGGGTGGTGACTTGTGGCTAGTGAAACGTGCAGGCGCGTTTGCAGCCACATGTCCGTGTAGGTGACGACGCTGCGTGCACACAATGACAGAATGGACTGCCGTATGGACGCAGGCACGAAGGAGATGACAGGTTTTGTGCCTGGAGCGGCCCGGATGCGCTCCACTTATGTGTGATGCGGCACGATGATGCGCTTGAGCAAAGGCTTAGCCAGCGGGAGCATGACGGTCCAGGTTATCGCAGGAAGGTCGCACACGCATAGAGCTGCCACCCAGGACCGCGCAGAGGCTGTCAGAGTGTCCCACCCATGCTGCTGCGCGTCCGTAACGATGGCTTTGCTGTCTGCAGACGCGCGTGCCCACTTTCACCACATCGCGCCGCCCTGCCTGCGAGCCAGACGGCCGCCTCAGCGCACTCGCACGGCCTGAATAGCACGTCGCCCTACCCGGGTATTCTCCGCCCACAGCTGCGCGTCCTTCGCACCTGGACGCATACAAAGGGGCAGCCCCGAAACGGCGCACAATACCCGCACATAACAGCTCGCGCCCTGAATTGGAGCTCGACCGCCCACCGCACACGACACATTGCCGCTGCCATGGCGACCCAGACACAGAGCCGCGGGCACGCTGGCCACTCGCACCACCACCACCACCACGACAACACCTTCCTGCTGTCCAAGAACAAGAACGATGCCGGCGTGCGCATCACCCGCATTGGCCTGTATGTCAACCTGGGCATGGCCGTGAGCAAGGGCGTGGGCGGCTACGTCTTCAACAGCCAGGGTACGCGCACCGCAGCCGCAAGCAGAGCTAGGACGTGATCTGACAGAGTACAGCGCTCACCGCCGACGCCATCCACAGCTTGACCGACCTCGTCAGCGATGTCATGACCCTCGCCACCGTCGGCTGGTCCCTGAAGTCGCCCTCGCAGCGCTTCCCCAGCGGCTACGGCAAGGTAGAGAGCCTGGGCTCGCTCGGCGTGAGCGGCATTCTGCTGGCGGGCGGCTTCATGATGGGCTGGTCGGCGTTGATCACCATCATGCAGCAGTTCTTCCCAGAGTTTGCTGAGACGGTGGCCAATCTGGGGCTGCTGGCACATAGCCACCACCACCACGGCGCCGGGGACTTGGGGCCGAACATCAATGCTGCATGGCTGGCCGCAGGCTCCATCCTGATCAAAGAATGGCTGTACCGAGCGAGTAAGCGCATCCGCTACGCAGTCTGAACGTCTTGCTAACCAACACAGCCCTCAAAGTCGCCAACGAGCGAAAATCGACTGTTCTCGCCTCAAACGCCTACCACCACCGTGTCGACTCTCTCACAGCCTTCGTTGCGCTTCTGCTGATTGCCGGCTCCAACGTCCTCAACAATGCTTCATGGCTAGACCCCGTCGGCGGCCTGGTCATCTCCCTCATGGTAGTCCAGGCCGGCTGGGGCAACACAAAGTCTGCGCTTCTTGAGCTGGCCGACGTCGGCGTCGAGGACGAGATGAAGGAAAACGTCACAAAAGCAGCCACCAAGGCACTGGAGAGCATCAACACAGCGACGGAAAAGGTCCAAGTTCGAGCGGTTCAAGGCGTCAAGGCCGGCCAGAACTACCTGATGGACGTTGAGGTCGGTGTGCCCGGTTCCTGGACCGTTGAGCAGACACGCGCTGTCGAGGACATGCTTCGCGAGCGCGTAGGTGCCAAGGTACGCGGCGTCAAGAAGGTCCGCGTGCGCTTCGTCACCAACAGCACCGGCGAGCCTGACTTCCTCGACGAGTTTATCATGGGCGACGTCTCAGGGACAGCCACGCCTGAGTCTGAGCACGACCACGACCATGCGCACGAGCACAAGCACAGCCAGAGCACCGATACAGCGCGGAGGAGGAAGTGATCTTGTACTACTACTCTTGTATAGACCAAGTAAGATGGGCGCGGCGCTTTGGAGTTAGACTACAGGTCATGGATTCACACCCATCTAGAGCTAGCGGTGGTTCAATGCAACTGTTTGCGCGAGTTGTCCACGCTAAGGCTTATTTCAGCTATTACCCGCGGCGAACGACTGGTCAGATACCGCGTCCAAAGTCACGATGTTGCTCAAGAATTTATCCGCGGTCCAATGGCACTCTATTTTCGCCGCAAACGCCGGCGGCAAAATGCGTGATGTAGGGCTGTCGTCAATTGTGGGCCCGAAATGCCTGCAGCTCAGTCGCAGCTCCGAGCATGACTGATACCATCTCTCAATGCCCCCGGCACACTCTTGAAACCCCTCCCCCACTACCACGATCATGGCTGATCAATTCCTGGGCTTCGATCTGAGCACCCAGCAGCTCAAGGGTGAACCCCACCACAGCTACCCCGCCACGCTGAGCTGACCGCGGGGGCAGGCATTATTGTTGGGTCCGACCTCAAGCTGCTGCAGGAAGCAAAAGTCGACTTTGACGCAGACTTTGGTGCAAAGTATGGCATCGAGAAAGGCGTGCTGACCAACCCTGCCGAGGGCGAGGTGTTTGCGCCGGTAGCTCTGTTTTTAGAGGCCATTGACCTGGTGTTGCAGCGCCTGAAGGAGCAGGGCGCAGACTTCTCAAAAGTGCAGGGTATTTCTGGCGCTGGCATGCAGCATGGGACGGTGTTTTGGAGCCAGGATGCGGAATACTTGCTTGCCAACTTGGATGCTGGAAAGACGCTGCTCGAGCAGCTTGAGGGTGGTGCGAAGGGCGAGAGAAAGGGAGCCTTCAGCCATCCTTTCAGCCCCAACTGGCAGGATGCAAGCACACAGAAAGAGGTTGAGGCGTTTGATGCCGCGCTCAACGATCCGGAGAGTCTTGCTCAAGCCACAGGCAGCAAGGCTCACCATGTATGTGACATCACACGATGAGAGGTATACACTGACTTGGAACAGCGTTTCAGCGGCCCCCAGATCCTCCGTTTCCACGCCAAATACCCCGAAGCCTACAAAGCCACTTCCCGTATCTCACTTGTATCCTCGTTCCTAGCATCCGTCTTCCTGGGCAAGATCGCTCCCATGGACATCTCCGACGTCACGGGAGCGAACCTGTGGGACATCAAGAACGGGTGCTGGCACGAGGAGCTCCTCGCCCTCGCAGGAGGCAGCGCAGGCGTCGAAGAGCTCCGCAAGAAACTCGGCGACGTCCCCGAAGACGGCGGCGCCTCGTTCGGCACCATCTCCCCCTACTTCAGCAAGCGCTATGGCTTCCCGGCGTCGGCCCAGATCATTGCCTTCACCGGCGACAACCCGTCGACCATCCTTGCCCTGCCGCTGCGCTCCTCCGACGCCATTGTCTCGCTCGGCACAAGCACCACGTTTCTCATGTCGACCAACCAATACAAACCAGACCCCGCATACCACTTCATGAACCACCCAACCACACCGGGTCTATACATGTTCATGCTCTGCTACAAAAACGGCGGCCTCGCACGCGAACACATCCGCGACGCCATCAACAACGACGCATCCCACACGTGGGACAACTTCAACGCCGCCGCGCTCTCCACTCCCGCCCTCGGCCAAACCCACGCCTCCGACCCCATGCGTCTGGGCCTCTTCTTCCCACGGCCCGAAATCGTGCCCGCCGTGAAAGCAGGCGTGTGGCGCTACGCCTACACCAGCGGAGCCCTGCACGCGGCGACGCCCGAAACCTGGCCCACGCCCACCGCCGACGCCCGCGCAATCCTCGAATCCCAACTCCTCAGCCTGCGCCTGCGCTCGCAGCGCCTCGTCGCCCCGCAAGGCGCGCTACCTGCCCAGCCGCGCCGGATCTACCTCGTCGGCGGCGGCGCGGCAAACGCGGCGATCGCGCGGCTCGCGGGCGAAGTGCTCGGCGGCGCGGAGGGCGTGTATAAGCTCGAGATCGGCGGGAATGCGTGTGCGCTTGGATCCAGCTACAAGGCTGCGTGGGGCGTGTTGAGGGGGCGCGGGGAGTCGTTTGAGGATTTTTTGGAGGGGCGGTGGGATGAGCGGGGGTTTGTGAGGAGGGTGGATCAGGGGTATCGAGAGGGTGTGTTTGAAAGGTATGGGGAGGCGGTGAGGGGGTTTGAGGATGTGGAGGACAGGGCTGTGGAGGAGAGGGGGGAGGGGGGTGGGGGGTGAAGGAGAGGGGGGGTGAAGGAGAAGGGTGTTGATGCGGGGGTTGTGAGGGGGAATTAGGGTCACTGTATGTACTGGCATTCCCTGGTCTGATCTAACATGTACTTCCTAACTCTTATTACCAGACTCTGTCTTACCCTATCCCTCCGTTGCAAGCAATGATCAGGAGAGTACATTCAAGAAGTATGCGCAGGCATTAGGGGATTTGATGGGGATTAAGCGTAGCTTGTATACATCACACTACAAATGATGTCATACGCTTCAGCAACTGTCCGCACACCCCCCAACACTGACTCGGCCTCGCACTCCCACACTTCCGCCCACAATGCCGCACATCATCTGCGTCGGCGCCGTCTACATGGACACGATCCTCACGTACCACGCCTTCCCTCACCCACGCCTCCAACTAACCCCCCCAGCGTCCCGCACTTCCTGCGCGAAGACACCAAGCTGCGCGCGACGCACCTCGCGCGCCGCCGTGGCGGAAATGCAGCGAACACGCTCGAAGTCCTGACGCAATTGGTGTCGCACACAGATGACCTCTCCACACAAGACGCCGCGCCAACACGCCTCTCCCTCCTCGCCCCCCTGCCCGCCGCCCACTCGCCCGATGCCCGCGCCGTGGCGGCCTCGCTGCCGGGTGTGCACATGGGGTTGTGTCTGCATAGAGACGCGCCGGAAGCGCCGAGTAGCTATATCATCCAGAGCGTGGCGAGCCGGTCGCGGACGGTGGTGAGTGCGAATACGCTCGAGGAGATGAGTGCGGGGGAGTTTGAGGGCGCGGTGCGCCGGGTTGTTCCAGGTGCGGGTTCGACGGGGCAGGTGGCGGAGCAGATTGCGGATGGGGATGGGGAGGTGTGGATTCATTTTGAGGGACGCAATCCCGATGTTGTTCTGCCGTGTGTGCGGTGGCTGAGACGCACGTATGGTTCTGGGCGCGTGCGTGTTAGTGTCGAGTGTGAGAAGCCGGAGCGTGAGGGGATGAGGGATGTTGCTGCGCTGGCTGATGTGATTTTTTATTCTAGATTGTGGGCTGAAGTATGTCGTCGTTTTATTCACCCTTCACTGCATACACCCTTCACTCCATCCTCCCTCCCTCCAACCACCCTCCCTCCATCCCCTTCCCTCCATCCCCTTCCCTACCCCACCCACTAACCACACCACCTTAGGCGCACCCACCCCCGCGCACCCCATCCACCGCCAACACCGCCAACACGCCTAACACCCCCCAACCCCGTCCGCCTTCCTCACCACGCAGATCCCGCACACGCTCCCCAGCGCCACACTGCTGTGCACATGGGGCTCCAGCGGCGCCGCGCTGCTGCAGAAAGCGCCGGGCGGGATGCACACGCGCGCGAGTGTGACGGGCTGGACGCCGGGAGGTGAGATGGCAATGCGGATATGTGCTGATTTACAAGGTCGGACACAAGGTCATTCACGAGCTCCTCCCCACAGTGTCTCACAAGCTCCTCCCCAAGCTCCCCCCAGCCTCCCACACGCCACTCCACCCCGACGGCCCTCTCCCCCCCCCCCATCGCCCCGCCCAACCGCGCAATCGACACCGTCGGCGCGGGCGACACCTTCATCGCCGGCATGCTGTACGCGCTCTCTCTCGGCTGGCGCACAGAGACAGCGCTCGCGTATGCGAACGAGGTTGCGGGGCGCAAGGTGGTGCGGCGCGGGTTTGGCGGGCTGGGGCAGAGATGTGGGGGTGGAGGGGGGGGGTGAGTTAGTTAGTTAGGTAGTTAGGATGTAGGATGGTGGATGGTGGATGTGGATAGTGGATGTTGAAATATGCGGGGACGACCAAGTGAATGTTTACTGTATATTCAGACCTTTCGCGCCAAGCTACTCAGTGCAGTAAGTATCGCCAAACGACCCGAGCCCACTACGCTCCCCTACGCACATTCGTGCTCATAAGCGTGATTTTCTTCTTCTTCTTCCCCTTCGCGCCCGCGTGCTTCTTCGCGGGCGACAACGCCTCGCCCTCGTCGCCCAACGACAAGGCCTGGGCCTGCGCAACCATGTCCTCTTCCTGCAGCAAGTCCTTCTCCCAGCCTTGCAGCCACCCGTCGTCGCAGTCGTGGTCCAGGGGCGCCAGCACCGGCGACGCACCGGCTATGGCTGTGGTGCCCCAGACGGTGCGGGGGGCGGAGGGACTTGTGGACGGGGAGGCTAGCGATGCGAAGCCCTCGCCTCGGCGAGCGGGCCAGGGCGGCGATGTCGATGTGTCCTCGCCGTCTGTGGTGGGTTGGCCATCGAGATTGCTGCTGGACGCCAGAGGCAGGAAGTCGTTGGCGGAAAAGCGCTCTGAGATGCTGGGCCGTTTCCTCCGGCCAGAGCTGAATTCGGCGTACTCTGCCTTTTCTGCTCGGATTCTTGCCTTTTCCTCTCGACCCTCCTTGTCCTGGTGCTTTTTCCTCCTGCGCTCGATGTCGGGCTTGAAGCGCTCCAATACCTCAGGCGCAACCGTGTCAGTCCAGTCGCATTCGAGAAAGTTGACCTCGCAGCCATACGGCAGGTGTGCAAGGTACTTTGTGCGTTTCCTCAAATCGTCGTCGACGACGTGGCCGGTTGAGACACGCTCGACGCGTGGGAGGATGGTAGCCGGGAACGCCGCATAGTTCTCAAATGCAGCCTTGAGGATGCGGACGTCCAAGGGAGACAGGTAGTAGTGCATGAGCGCCTGGTAGAAGTAGTACTCGGACGGGGTGCGGCTCTGGTCGTGGTGCTGTCGATTGCGCATCTCGGCGAGCGTCGCTGGCACGCTCGTGCGCGACGTCTGCGAAGACATTGACATCTTTCGTTGCTGGCTGTTCTCACTGGTGACTGGCATCGAATCTCCATTAAAGTCCTGGCCAGAGGGGAAGAACTCGGGCGCGTCCTCGCGGAAAACAATAGGCACTCGCTTTGGTTTGGGTTCTGCTGGCTTGAGGGCCGACTCTGGCGGGTTGCCAATCCCCTGGACCTTCTCTTTCGTTTCTTGGATATTCCGGATAGCCTTCTTCGCCCACTGCACGTTGTCCTCGCCAAACATAACCTCATCCTCCTGTGCTTGCTGACGCAATTCGACAATCTCCTTGTCAAACTGTTCCATCATGTAGTCCTCTCCGCCTCGGAGCACCCGCGCGTAGTCCATGACCTCTGCGGCAAAGTACCAGGGAATGTCTTCGTCCTTGCCCAACACCTCGGCGCCATCGCGGGGCATGGCCAATGTGCTCCCAGCTGCGCGCATCACCAAGCGGAGGACGACATCACCACCCTCTCGAGGCGGCTCCCCCTCCTGGCCGACGTACCAGCGCACAGGTCTCGTCTCGGTTGCGTAGATGGTATCGAAGCAGAGCGGGCACTTTTTCGAACGAGCCCTCTTCACAGGCTCCTTGCCCTCGTCTTCGGAGTGCATGTAGCGTATGAGACAGGGCAGACAGAAAATGTGCCCGCATCGAGCCATTCTCGGAGCTACCGGAGTTCCGAGGCAGATGGGACATGACGCGTCCTGCGAGACGGACGAGGCCAAGATCTGGAGGACCTTGTTCCAGTCCAGGTGGATGTCGGCGTCGACGCCCTGAGCGCGATAGTCACCCCGCGGATCGACAATGAAGCGGTAGTTGGCGTGCACATATCTGGGCGCTGTCAGTGGTGGAGTCTGGTTGCGTCGGGTCCCGCGCGTACCTCGCCTTGTCCGTGGCGTGATAGCCGGAGCCAACGCCCCAAGTCGGTGCGCGGCGGTAGGTCCTGGCGTGGGCGTGCGACTGGTGGTGGTTCTGTGGACGCGGGGGCAGGTTGAAGTTCATGAGGTGGGTGATGGATGTCTGTCCCTTGCGATTGCTGAACGGACGCATGGCGAGCTGGGCGGTCAGTACACGGGGTGTGTCACGGGGCGTGGGCACTCACCGACTCGGCGATGGAGTCCTCATCGGACTGGCGGAACTTTTTGGAGCCCTTGTTCTGCTTCTTGCTCGGCTGGTTGTTCCTCGGGGTAGGGGCGTTCTTGAAGGGGAGGCTGCTCCGCTGCTGGCCGAAGAAGTGGACGGTGGCCGAGACGGACTGGTTCTGGGCGGGGGATTGCGGGGCGGCGGGCGCAGAGGCTTTGGAGGACGAGGCGGCCGGGGGTGGGTTCGAGGACATGATGCTACCCGCGCGAGGGGTTCACGATGACGGCGGTCCGGAGCCGTGGGCGCTGCTCTTCGCCAACACGAAAATGAAAAGAAGGACAGGCGGACAGCGAGGGCGATAAGGATAGGGGAGTGTTTGCAGGCGCGCGGTGGTTTGTGGTGCACGTCTGGGTCCCCCAGAGGGATGGACTTGTCGAGTCAGAGCGGAGTGGCAAGCAGCCAGTGGATAACCATGACGAGGGCTGGACGCATCACGTGTATCAGGGTGTCTAAGCTGCTTCCGGGGCCTCTCCGTGCACATGCCGGCGACTGTTGTTGACAGTGCAGGGATGTGTTTAAGAGGAGAGCGCGCTGGATCCGAGTCGTGCAGCGGTTCTCGACGTGGTGCAGGCTTGGGGGTGAGCATGGGTGCTGACTGTTCTGATAGCCGGGGATGACTTCATCGGGGGTGCTGGGGGGAACACCACGCAGCTCTGGAGACGTGAGGTGTCAGTTCTGGGAATATGCAGGTGTGCAAGTCTAGGACATGAACATGTGTAGTCTGGGACATGAACATGTGCAGTCTGGAGACATCAGGTGTCAAGACGCGTTTCAATGCGTGTGCTGGCTGCTGGGCAGGAAATGCAGTGCAGTCGTGCCTTTGACTGCCGCACAGACGGAAAGTGCTTTGACATGGACGGAGCCGCACTGCCAGGCGTTACAGCGCTCCTCGCCCACGCTGCCCTCACCACCTCGCATCCCCGCGCCAGCCATCACCGGGCCGTCTCGACTGCGCTCATGTCGTGCTGATACAATGACAGCGTATCTGGCCCGCCTCCCCGCCGCCCGTCTCTGCCCGCCGCCCATCGCGCGACCCTCTGCCGCACCGCAGCACTGCCCATAGCGCTCATCAGCGCGCGCCGCCCTCGCCCGCCCGTTGCCTCGCCCGTTGGTCGCTGGGTCTCGCTGGCCAGCGCCCGGCCTCGAGGCAGCCCCGCTGCCCAAGCCCATGCCCATGATGCCTGGCCACCTCCCGCCCGGCGGGCCTTTCCACCAGGGCCGCAAGCAGGACCTGCCCCCGTACCCGGGCCCCTACCACTACACCCAGCCGTCCCAGGCCCCCGCGCCCCTCTACCACAACCCCTACGCCCCCTACCACCACCCCCAGCACTATGGCCCGCCGCACGCCTACCCGCCGCACATGCCGCACATGCAGCAGTGGAGCCCTTACCACCAGCCCCAGCCGCAGTACAACATGCCGCCGCGCCAGTTCCAGCCCCACGCCTCGCCCGTCGTCGTCTCCTCGCACCCGCACATGGCCGCCATCCCGCCCGTGAGCCGCGCCCTCGGCCAGACGCCGCCGCTGCACCCACACACGCCGCCGCTGCATGCACACACGCCGCCCGTCCACACACACACGCCGCCCGTCCACACACACACGCCGCCCGTCCACACACACACACCGCCCGTCCACGCACACACACCGCCTGTCCACACGCCTACCCCGCCTGTCCACGCACACACACCGCCCGTGGCCAGCCCGCCGCCGCCGCCCCCTCAGCCGTCGACCTTTAAGCCTTTCTACCCGCCCTTGCCGTGGCTGTCTGTGCCCGACGCAGCCTTCCCCCCACGTGCTGCAGGACGGCGGCGGAAGAAGAGGGGCCCCGTGCTGGCCGAAGAACAGGACCTGGCGCTGCCCTCGCGCGGCCAGCATGTGCACGACGACCCCAGCGCTGTCGAGGAGACGGGAACCCTCGAGCACGAATCCGCAGGAGAGCCAGAAGAGTCGCAGGCTTCCACCGTCGCTGTGCCCTCGGACGCCGAGGTCGACACGCCGTCCACTTCGCACCCGCCCTCGGAAGTCGACGTGCCCTCGGTCCAACACGCTGCGGCCCAGACAACAGCTGCCGCGCCCAAACACACCCGCAACACCACCAAGCCAGCCGTGCCGCTGCTTCCCCTCAAGCCCGTCAAGGCGGCGAGTGCGGCGTCGACAGCTCAAAAATCCGTCAAGTCGCCTCCGAAAACTGCCGACGAGCCCGCTGCGCCTACAGCAGCCGCCACAACCACCGATGAGGCGCCCAAGCGCGCGCCGCCTGCAGCGCCCAAGTCGTGGGCAGAGCTGGTCAGGGCACAGCAGGCCGCGGCCGCACCCCAGACGCAGGCGCAGGCACAACCCCCAGCCACCCAGAATGGCGTTGTGAGCACAAGTGCGCCAGCGGTATCCAAGAGCAACTCCCTCGCCCATGTCCTCGCGTCCTACGCTGTCGGCGCTGAAAAGAAAGTGTCCTTCATCGAGCCTCGCGGCCTTGTAAATACAGGCAACCTCTGTTATATGAATTCTGTACGTCCTGTATGCCTCCCAAGACAACCCCCTGCTAACACTCCACCAGGTTCTCCAAGTACTTTTGTTTTGCGTGCCCTTTTATGATTTCTTGGACCAGACAGCAAAGCGCGCTGTGCATAGCTTCAAGTCCGAGACGCCCCTTGTGGACGCCATGATCATGTTTCTGCGCGACTTCAAGGTCATCGATTCGGCCAGCTCCGTCGAACAGCTCCGCTTGCGCCTAAAGTCTGACGAGCTGGAGCAGTACGGCGACCCTCTGACCCCCGAGTACGTCTACGACACCATCAGACGTCTGCCCCGCTTCGACAACATGAAGCGCGGCTCGCAGGAAGACGCCGAGGAGTTTTTGGGTTTCCTGCTCGCCGGGCTGCACGACGACTGCGCCCACGTCATCAAGAAGGGCAAGATGGAAGCCACCGAGAATGGTTCGGCCAAAACCGAACGATCCAACTCGGCGGACAGCGGCTGGCTCGAGGTCACGGCGAAGCAGAAGACATCTCTTACTCAGTCCTCTGGCGCTGTCGAGGTCGAGACGCCCATTACCAAGATCTTTGGTGGAAAGCTGCGCTCCGAGTACAAGAAGCCCGGCGAGAAGCCTTCCGTGACCTTTGAACCGTACCAGCCCCTGCAACTGGACATTGGCGAGCCGCACATCAACAACATCTCGGACGCATTGAAGAATCTGACCCGCCTCGAGACCCTGGACAGTGCCGTTCGCGGCGCCCGTGCCTCCACCAAACAGGTGCACATCGAGACCCTGCCGCCCGTCCTCATCCTCCACCTCAAGCGCTTCCACTACGATGAAAAGGGCCCACAGAAGATCTGGAAGAAGATCGGATACCCCCTCGAATTGGAGATCCCCAAGGAGGTATTCCCTCAGCACAAGCGCGGCGGATACCAAGCGCAGGGTGGCTTCCCCCGGTACAGACTCACTGGGGTGGTTTATCACCACGGCAAGAACGCCAGCGGTGGTCACTACACCGTCGACCTCCGCCGACAGGAGGGCAGGGAATGGATCCGTATGGACGACACCGTGATCCGTCGCATCCGCGCCGAAGACGTGGCCGAGGGTGGCGCGGAAGAGGACCCCAAGCTGCTGGCGGCCGCTCTTGAGCAGCACAAGAACGACGCTGGAAAGAGCAAGAACTTCTTTGCTCAGATCGACATTGACGAGGAGGCCACCGACAAGGGAGGCTGGAACCAGGTCAACGGCACAGACAAGAAGGATAGCACGAAGAAGTGGGCCGGCGTTGTCAATGGTGCAGCGACACCCAACTCGGCTGGGAAGAGGACCCCACTTGCAAAGGAGAACGTGAGGGACAACAAGGTAGCCTACATCCTGTTCTACCAACGCATCGAGTCATGAGGGCACCCGAGCAGGAACAGGCGGGCGTATGCTCATGATTCAACACGACAAAAGTCATTAGCAGCATTGCGGCATGGCAGGGAAAAGCATATCCACAAGCGCAGAGCCGTGGATGAGCGTTCATCGGCACCGTGGTGCACAAAAGGAGTAAGAGTACGATATCCGTAGGGGTGTCGAGATAGGAAGAAGACGATGCATAATTCACGTCCATTTTCTTGCGTGATGTCTGCCATGATGCATCCAGTGTAGTGGGTGAGCGTTGGGTAGTATCCAGAACGGCATTGCTGACATGAAGTGTTCAGCTGTATTAATACTTGTGTAGTTCGTAGTAGTATCAAGATCTGATAACCGCCCTTTCATGATGCAGAGGAGCCACCCACGAAAATCAGCTATGCATCAGATACCACACAAGCAGAAGCAGGGTGCTAAGATAATAGTTTAAGGTCTTCTGTGCATAGAGGAGATTATTAAATAGGTTCTACAAACAAAATAGGTTGAAATAGGCCTGTAGAGCATCTGTTAATTCATTCTATCTCATGTTAACAATGCTCGGTGGCTCGAGCTTACCTTTCCACTTTCTCGCATCATGAAAGCCGCCCCACTACCCCTCCACCCCACCTTCCTCGAACGTCAAGCTCACGCACCACCACGACAACAAGCTAGATCAAAACACACAATGCTCATCACCGAATCCCACACGGATGTGCCGACCCAGGCGGGCGGTGACATGAGTGAGCAGGAATTTACCGCGAGGATGGCAGATGCTTATGAGTGAGCAGGAGTGTTCATCTTCCACCCAACCATTGCAAACTATCCCCAGGCAAAATTTCCAGGTGTTGTGGTGTTTTCCGAGATCTACCAAGGTGCGTGGTGTAGTCGACAATTGTCATTTCAAATGCTTCTTTATTTATCTATATCCTTTCAATCTTGCTTCCTATTCCTCAACCCACCCAACTTCATTCACCACCATCTCACGCCCCCCAGTAACCGGCCCCGTGGCCCGCTTCGCGCGCCAAATCGCCTCGCAAGGCTACATCGTCGCCGCGCCCTCCTCCTACCACGAATTCACGGGCCCCGCGCCCCTCGCCTACGACGGCCCGGGCACCGACGCAGGCAACGCATGGAAAGTAACCAAAACGCTCTCAGCCTACGACGAAGACGCCTCGCTATGCGTCTCCCTGCTCCTCGACCTGCCCACATGCAACGGCCGCATCGGCGCCACCGGCACGTTGTCCCTCCCCCCTCGGCCCTCGCACTGCAAGCCCCCGCTGACAGACCCCAGGCATGTGTCTCGGCGGGCACCTCGCGTTCCGCGCCGCGCTGGACGCGCGCGTCGCGGCCGCTGTGTGCTATTTCGCGACGGACTTGCACTGCGCGACGCTCGGGAAGGGGAAGAGCGATGACTCGCTAAGTCGCGCGGGGGAGATTGGGGGTGAGCTGGTTATGATTTTTGGGAAAAAGGATAATCATGTCCCGCCCCAAGGCCGCGATAGGATTCGGAGTGCGCTGCATGAGAAGGGGGTCGTGTTTAGTTTCTATGAGCCGGCGGGGGCGCAGCGTGAGTTTTTTCTTTGCTGCTTGCTGCGGCATTGCCAATGCTTCACTGTTCCACTGCATCAAAGTTTTGCGTTGTCGGGTTTGCGGCTAACGGTGTGTAGATGCCTTCATCCGCGACGAGCTCAGCAAGGGACGCTACGATGCCGCGCTGTCGGGCGTGTGTTTCGAGATGCTCAAGGAGTTGTTTAATCGCACGCTGCGGTCTGATCTTGGGCCGCGGAGCGGCGGGGAGGTCGAGGTCGAGGATGTGTGCTGAGTACCCACTGCTACTGCTTTGGGTATTCGACACGCAAATTCAGAAGATTCATGCGTTGGCATAAACGCGTTTTTTTGTCAAGTTATCGCGCGCGCACTTACTTGCTAGATTGTCTATAACGTGTTTCCCATGCGAGCGCCCCACCCAAGCGAGCGCCCCACGAACACCAGGCGATGCGCCTGCGCAACGACGCCGCGCAACACCACATTAATATTTTATGCTGTACGCGATAGTAAATTATACCTCAGATTCGTCGCTATTATCTACATCCTCTATTTCTACCTTGCAGGTGCGGGAGTTGTGTCCAGTCTCACCGCAACGTCCGCAGTGCCTCTCAGCGCGCACCCTCTTCGCAGGCGTTTCGCCGTCCTTACAACTACCACCCTCCCTTTCAGCAATTAAGTCAGATACCTCACTAACCGTCAAGGTCTCCTCTACCTGTACATACCACCTCTTACGGCCCTTGCGCTTTGTAAGCTCTTCAATTGCGCTTCGCATGCGCGCCTGTTCCTCCTGCAGCAACACCATATTATGCGCTATTTGCTGCGCGCCTTTACTCAGCTGTTGTACCTGCTCGTTAAGGGAGCTCGCGGAGGAACCTGGGCGCCGTTGCATCCTCTGTCGAATAAGCGTAGTCTGGGCCTCCAGCTCTTTAGCGTTGCGCGGTGTCTTCGCCTCCCATGCGACGTCGTCGCGCCGCGGTGGAGTTGGCGTGCGCAACCTCACATCAAGCTTCGATAACACCGCCTCTGGGTTAAATGGAACTAATCCAGCGCCTCTAAACCCTGCGCGAGCGTTCTCCTCAGTAAACGTCAGCTCGTAGGCAGCTTTAAAGGCCGGTAGGAAGGTTTCCTTGCTAATATGGTGGATGTGGCTGCGCGCCAAGACCGAGATGCCGTCGCCATAGCCGCGCTTTAACGGCGAGAAGCAGGCGACGTCAAGGGGTTGTAAGAGGTGCGACGAGTGATGGGGGCATGCAGATAGCGATAATCTTGTTCTCCTTGCAGTACTCTTGGAACTCAGCTGAGCAGTGGCTCTCATGGCCGTTGATAATAAGCAGCCGGTACGCTCCCAGGGGCTTCGCATGCGTATCGAAGTGTTTAAGCCAGGCAAGCGCTAGATCGTTGCTTGTCCAGCCGTTTGGACTGACTTGGATCACCCAGTCGCGTGGTATACCCAGCTCGAACTAGGTAGAGATGAGAACCTTGCCTGCAAAGATGATGAAGGGTGGGATGCGCTTCCCCGTCGCGCCGACGGCTTGTACCAGGGTAACCCACTCGCGATCGCCAGGCTGTAGTTTCTTCACTTTCCCAGGCTTATCTGAGCCTGTTACTACGAGCTGAGACGTGATCTTGCCCATCAGGAAGCTAGTCTTATCAAAGTTCCAAGTATCCTCATCAAGGATACCATACTTTGCCTTTATCGACCTAACAAGCTCGAACTAGGGCCGGATAAGCGCTGGGTCCTCGCAGGCAGCTTGCTGGCGATTATACAGACGGCTCCAGCGCTTCTTAAGCTCAGGTGTTCGCTTGACAAAGTTATCAACCTAGTGCTTGCCAACAGGCTTCCCACCCCGCTCTCTCAGCAGTCTATCAGCCATATCTCGTACGAGAGCCTTCGTCGGCGGTACTCCACGTAGACCAGCATCAAGTATATTGTGTAGAACCACCTCCTCTTCTAGCTTTGTAAGGCGCTTCGAGTTTGGCTCGCTGTCGCGTCGCGCGTGCTTCCCGTCGCGTCGTCGTTGGAGTGTCCTTCGAGGAACTTTGTATATTGCTTCAGCGCGTCGTAGGCTTTTAAGTTCGCGTTTTTGGATATCAGAGAGTGCAAGCTGGACGTCTACTTCAGTATACGGTCGTAGGGCGTGGCGTTGTTGAGACATTACGCGTTGTCGTTGCGCAGGCGCGTCGCCTGGTGTTCGTGGGGCGCTCGCTTGGGTGGATTTAGCCCGTGTGTAGCCTAGGTACAAAGAGTTCCGTCAGACACCAAGAATTAACACCATCTTCAATCATTATGCGTCAGGCAAAAGAAGTCTCTGTGGACGGAGTTGAAGGTGTGGTTTTCCGGTCCACGCCCTGCATCGGAGCCAAACCGCAAGGCGGTATTGTCGTGTTCGTCGTTTCTGATGCTGCCGCAGCCTGCGGACATGCACAACCCCCCGTAGGCTACCCGTTCGGCGACGTTTACATCCGTGCCTTCATGGACCGTTTCAACGAATATGTAAAGAGATGGTCCGAATATTTTCCCTCTGAATCCTCTGCTGCTTGGATTGGCTTTGCGAGTTCTGGAAGCTGCTTTACACCTAGCGAGCAGGGACTCATTGAAAGCAAGCTACGCGATGCAGGCATTTCTAATATCACAACGTTACCATATAATAGTTACCATACTGTTCTCATAGAGAGCAGAGGCGAAGAAGTCAAGATACTACTAGAATACAACTAGTAGGTAGCTAAGGTATCATCCATCACCACGTTACGATCCCGCGCTATTAGATCTCTGACGCATCACAGACTACCGCGTGGATGCCTAACGTTCAACCTCATTACCTGATGACACCAGCTGGATAAGACCGCAAAGCCAGAGATAAACGAGAAAAGCCCGACGGGGCTGACGTCAGGAGACCTACAGCAGTATTTTGCTGTGATCAAATTTGGGGCTAAGAGCTTGCTGGCCATGGCAAGCATAGCAGATCCGCGCAGGGTAAGCAATTGGTGGTTCTAGGTCTTTTACGGAAAGAGAGTGACACTTTAGGGTGCGAAGTCGAAGTGAATATAGAAGTGGTAATTGGATCGAGCAACGATATGGCGAGAATCGTGTATTTTTCCCTTCCCAAATCAGAGTCCTAAGTGTTAATCTCTCAAGAATGACACCATAAGCTTAACGATGAGAAGTCACAAGGCAGATGCTCCAGAGGTCAGAACGGTGATTCTGTCCCAGCACGGAGGGTGTCCCATGGCCTGACTAGGAAGGGACTCTAAGTTATAATCACAGGATGGCATCCTTGTATGTTCTACCTGAATACAACAACGGCACCGAACATATTGCCATTAACAACACGTTTGTTTGCCGTTTCTTCACACGTTGTACGTGAGGGCAAAGTGATTAGAAATTTTAAGCAAGGCAGGCAGAATATTAAGTGTATACTTAACTTACTTGCTTACTTAGTTGCTAACAGTAGTGTAGAAAAGGGAAATAATGTAACGTACCTCACGGGCGAGTGGGCCACCTGCGCCAAGACCCTATCAAAACCACGACTGTACACGACTATATAGCACCGTCAAAGATAGTAAATAGAAATCGTAATAGGCTATTCTACTCAGAATCTATCGCTGCTTCTTACCTACATGTGCGGATATTATGTCCTGCCTCGCCGCAGCGTCCACAGCGTCGTTGGCTAGGCTCACCTGCCTCAACGGGCACCCTCTTCTTCGCCTTCTTCCCATCACTACGCGCCCCAAACTCCTTAAGGGTCGTCAGTTGCACGCCCTCATCAATCGTCAAGGTCCCTTGCTGCTGTAAGCGCTTCCTTTTATGCGATCTACGCTTACTTGAGGCCTCGTTAGCGGCTTGGAGCTCAGCGTTGCGCTTAATTATCAACACTAGAGAATGCGCTATCATCTCTGCACCTTTTGACAGGCTTTTGATCGCCTCAACCATATACGTAGGTGAGCTATCTACATGTCTTCGAATCCTCTCTTGAATCAGCTGTGATTGCGACCCAAATTCCAGGGTATTGCTTGGAGTTTGGGACTGCCAGGGAACGTCCTCGATAGTAGGAAGCGGTGGAGTGCGCAGCCGTACGTCAAGCGTCGATATCACCACCTCTGGATCAAATGGGACTAAGCCAGCGCCTCGAAAGCCTCCTTGTATATTAGCCTTTGTGATTGCAGCGTCAAAAGCGCCTTTGAAGCACGGTAGGAACTCTAGTTTGGTGATATGGGTGATCTTGTTGCGCATCAGATCCTCAGCTTGGCGGCCATAAGCTGTCTTTAAAGGCGAGAAACACCCCACATCAAGAGGCTGCAGTAGGTGCGACGAGTGAGGAGGCATGCAGAGGGTGATGATCTTGTGATCCTTGCAGTACTGCTGGAATTCGAGCGAGTCGTGGCTCTCGTGGCCGTCGATAACAAGCAGACGATAGTTTCCTACAGTCCTCTTCTTTGTGTGAGCGTCAAAGTGCTTCTTCAACCACTCTACACCAAGCTTATTTGTTGTCCAGCCGTTCTCAGAGACTGCAATAACCCAGTCGCGAGGTAAGTTATCCTCCTTGTACCAGGCAGAGAGGTGGTTCTTGCCTTGGAAAATGATAAAAGGTGGGATTACCCACCCTGTCGCGTTGATCCCTTGGATCACTGTAGTCCACTCTCAATTGCCCTGCTGAACGCTCTTCGGCCGTCCTAGACGCTCAGAGCTAGTGACTACTGCTCTAGTTGATATCATGCCCATCATAAAGCCAGACTCGTCAAAGTTGTAGCTGTCGTTATCAAGGATACTGTACTTGGCCTTTGTGTTCTCCACAAGTCGGAACCAGCCTTGTATAACCTCAGGATCCTCACAGAGGGCTCGCTTGTAGTCATACTTGCGATTGAATTTGACCTTAAGCTCAGGGCGACGTTTGACGAAGGTTGCAGCCCAGTTCTGGCCAACAGGGTCGCGGTGGCGCTCAGCCAGCAAAGAATCAGCCATATCCTTCACAGCAGCAAGCCGGGGCGGAAATCCTCGCGCGTCGAGGTCAAGGATATGCTGGACAATTACATCCTCCTCTGTCTTAAGGAGATTCATTGAGTTGGGCGTGCAATCGCCCCGAAGAGGTATTCCAGCGCGTCAGCGCCCAAGGGTCACTCGAGATACGTTGTAGATAGCTGCAGCGCGTCTCTGCGATAGCGTCGCGTCGCGTTCGATAGCCTTGAGAGCAAGCTGTAATCGAGCCTCTTTTAAAGTTGGTAGATTGTTTTGTTGTTGGCTTATTGTAAAAGTACTGTAGGTGGCAGTATGTTTGGTGGGGTCTTGGCGGAGTGGCCTACTCGCCCGTGTGACCCACTCGCCCGTGAGGTACGTTATTTTCTTTTAGTGTACAGCTTAATACTTAAGATTCTAGACTCTATCTTCTACGCCTAGACTCTAGACTAGACTCTAGACCCTATCTATACACGCCTATTTCTCTACGCCTATCTCCCACACCTATCTGTCACGATCAAGGTAGATCAACGACCTGCAACAGGAAGCTACAGGACGAAGGGGCAATCGCGGGGCAGGACGTGTCACAATGTCACGTGACTACCATCCAGCCTTGGTAACCCCCTCCATGGACGACAACCCCTCCATGGACGACAACCCCTCCATGGACGACAACCCCTCCATGGACGACAATCCCTCCATGGACGGCAATAGTATTAGTGGACGGCCCCTTTAGTATATAACAAGTAGGAACACAACCCTTAAGGTTCGTGTTCAACCTCGTCAATCAAGTTTGTCTTTGGAATCTCAACCTGCCCTCGAGCCAGATAGTACCCTCTATACTACTCAGTGCAACCCCTATCATCACGAGCTTTGCTTAGGTGATAACCCTACCGATCCAGATACCTTACTCATCCCCGAGAACCAATAGAATTAGTGCTTACGGTCTTTGACTAAAGTACGACTTCAACACTATCTCTCTAGGCCCTATCTCCTACCTATCTCCCACCTAGCATCCTTGCTAGCCCACCACACAACACACAACACCGCAGCCAGACACAGGATATAGGACGGCCAAGATGCGACAACACACAATAAAACCATGGCTTGGGCCTCCGACCTTGCTGCTGGCGAGCAATGGATGCTAGTACTGATACTGATACGGTTTGGATAGAGGGATGGAATGTGCGTTAGATGTTAGTAGTGCTGGGGGCTAGGGCAGAGAGCGGAGGGCAGAGGGCGATAATAAGAGAAGTAAGGATAGGGGAGACTGCGAGTAGGAAGGGGATGAGGAAGTAAAAGCCGACTACAACAGCAACAACAACAACCACAACAACATAAGGAAGATGGTGATGAGTAAGATGAGGATGAGGATAGTAAGTGACATCCTTGTGGCAGTGGTAGTAGTACTAGCGATAGTAGCAGTATTGCGAGTAATAGCACGCACTCTACAGCCAGCCTACTAGTCAACTTCCATCTATCAGCAAGGACAAAGAAAAGGCATATTATATACACACACGCTAGTAAGCCAGCAACATCTCTATAGGATAAAAAATTATTTTTAATGACATAACGTAAACCATCAGTGAGCCGGCCACTTTTCCTTGGCACGACCAACACACCAGTAACTCCAACATGCCTCAACAACCTAACGCGATATCAATTAACCAGGAAGGCAAAATTGAGCTCGCTCTTGAGGCCTATGCTTCTGGTCAGTTTAAAAGCCTACGACGCGCAGCTGCTGCCTTCAACGTCAAACACCAGCGCCTCTCTGATCGGCTCCACGGGATCACTCAACGCGCTCAAACTCGACCAGGGATCCAGAAACTTACTGCAACCGAAGAGCAGACAGTCGTTCAATATATACTCGACCTTGACTTGCGAGGATTCGCGCCCCGGCAGTGCGAGGTGGAAGATATGGCTGATAAACTGCTGGCTGTACGCGGTGGTGAGCCTGTTGGCAAGTGCTGGGCTGAGCGCTTTGTGGCGCGTTCAGCTGAGCTCAAAATGGCCTTCAATCGAGCCAAAGATAGGCAGAGGATACTGCAGGAAGATCCTGCGGTTATTAGCCCGCGGTTTGAGCTGGTAGAGGAGACCAAAGCCAAGTACGGCGTCCATGACGACGACGTGCACAACTTTGACGAGACTGGCTTCCAGATGGGCGTCATTGGCTCAATGAAGGTCGTTACAGGCGCAGAGAGATGTGCTCGGCCAGAGCTTGTTCAGCCAGGCGATCGCGAGTGGGTTACAGTCATCCAGAGCATCTGCGCTGCTGGGTACGCGACCCCGCCCTTCATCATCTACAAGGGACGCGTCCACATCTCTGCCTGGTACGAGGAGGCTTCAATACCGCGCAATTGGAAGCTCTCAGTCTCTGAGAATGGCTGGACCAACAACGCGCTCGGTCTAGAGTGGTTGAAGCACTTTAACGCGCATACAAAGACGCGCCAGGTGGGGGTATACCGGCTGCTTATTTTGGACGGCCATGAGAGCCACCTCAACCAGGATTTCAAGGACTATTGCCTTGAACACAAGATCCTAACCCTCTGTATGCCACCTCACTCATCGCACATTCTCCAGCCGCTTGACGTAGTCTGCTTCTCGCCGCTGAAGCGCAAGTACTCCCAGCGCGTCAGAGACTTGGCACGCCGACGCGTCTTCCATATCAACAAGGAAGGCTTCCTCCCCGCCTTTAAAGACGCGTTTTTCGACGTGTTTACAGAGGAGAACTGTCAAAAGGCCTTTAAGGCAGCAGGGTTAGTCCCTGTCAACGCGCAGGTCGTGTTGGATCGCCTTGAATTGCGGCTGCGTACCCCGCCAGAACCCCTTCTCCCAGAAACGCCGTGGCAGTCAAAGACTCCAAGCAATACTTATGAGTTTGGATCTCAGTCAAAGCTTGTACGCGATTCCTTTACTCGGTCGCCTGTTACAGCTCAGGCTGGGTTCTCCCAGCTTATAAAAGGTGGTGAACTGATGCTGCACCAAAACGCGCTTCAAGCTGCTCGGATCCACGAGCTTGAAGAGCAATTAGCAGTAATGACTAAGCGGAAATCGCGCAAAAGGAGGCGCATTCAGAAGGGTGGCACTATAGAGTATGGGACTGCAGCGCCTCAGCGATCTAAGAAGGCTCGTGGTGGTGGTGATCAAGAACCAGTCCAACCAGCTCTACGGCGCTGTGGGAACTGCAGCAGGACTGGGCATAACGCGCGAACGTGCAAAAAAGATAGAGAGGCATCTTCTGAATCAGATACTAGCATGACGTATATAGGCTCCTTGTTTGATAGCGATGAAATTGAGGATGCGTAACATGAGTTGGTTATGCCAAGGAAAAGTGGCCGGCTCACTGATGGTTTACGTTATATTTTGAGACAAAATGTGAACACTGAACACACTTTGCCCCTGCGTTGATTGGTACATATACCTTTCTAACAATATAAGTTATTACATCTTGGCCGTACAAACAGGATTCAATCTAGGTGTTGCTTCATTTATAATATCTGAGGCTTTATCCTTCTTAGCTATATTTTTGAGCATTTTTCCATAAACTAAGCACTTTATATCTCGAGAAAAGAGCAAAACGCATAAAACTACAAGAGCAATATACTATAACAGTTCAAGTTACTAGTACCATGCAAGCACTCCACCGCCTGTCTTTAAACCAACACCCGCGCCTCAGTGCGGACGCAGAGAAAGGCGTCGTGTACCCACTACTAAACCGGTACCATCTCAATGCCCAGATAAAACAGCCATAACACAGCACCCAGGCCATTGTTAAAAATCCCTAATACCAAAAGACCACATCCTCCTTCAGCTATGTGCGGGTGCGTCGGGTCTGTGGAGAGGTATGTGCGTTGCAATCCACAGCGCGGATGGGTGAAGTATAGTATAGACCCTGGGGCAGCGGGGAGGGGAGGGGGCGTATAATCCAGCGCTGTGGTACTCTCCAACGCAGCTGGACGAGTTTGCAACAGTGTACGTAGTGGGTTGTGCGGAGCGGAGGAAACGAGAGTGGAGTGATGAGCACACGAGGGAAGGCGAGGAGCGGATGTAATATGTACTATTATAACGCATTTCATTTGCACCTAGGCCTTGGCCAGACGGCATGTGTGTGTGTGTGTGTTGGGGGGGGGGCATCCATCGATATCGCACGTGTACACAGAGGAACACGCATACGCATCCCTTGGCCCGTACTTTACCAGCACAGCACAGCACAGCAAGAGCGGGCGGTTGCGCGGGACTTGGTCAGTTGATCAATCAATCAATCAATCACCCACTCACTCACTTACTCACTCACTCACTCACCCAACCAGTCAATCTACCACCTCTGCTTAAAACACCCCCCACTCCTCCTTTTCCCTTTGACACAAGCCTCCCGCAGGGCCTCCCGCAGGAAAATTTTGAGGGGGGGGCGGATGCCAGCATGCGGGCGATATCTGAGATGGCGTCGTTGAGGTCGTTGAGGTCATTTGAGTTCATTAGGGGGCATGTAGGGTGCGTGTCGTGATGTCTTGGTATGGTGGTTTTGGTTTGGCTTCTTCAGATGCGCTGGTGCAGAGTTAGACATGCCGATGCAAAAGAATATTTGCCGGGCGGGGGGGGGGGTTGCGATTTAGTGTCAGTATGGTGGCTTGGCGTTCAGCATGAGAATAGTGATTGGTAGCTCCAACACACCATCCGCATGGCACCGCAGAAGGGAAAGGTGATGAAGAATTCAGCCAAAGAGGCGATTCAGATGCTGTAGTATATTACACGCCACCCCATCCCATGCAACGCAAAATGCAAGTTTCTCATCTCCATCCTCCCCTCCCCTCATCACCACCGGCCTAGTACTGACCCGCGGCAGCCTGGCAGGCCTTAAGCTGGTCGAGGTACCAGCCACAGATGGACAGGCTGCCCTGGTTCTCGTCCATGCACTTGCGGAAGGAGTTGACGTTCTCCGCGCACGGGCCCGTCTGCTGCTGCGCAGACGCGTTGACGCTATGCTGCTGCGCAAACTCGGTATTCTGCGGCGCCGCGTCCGCAGGCGCGCTGCTGCCGCCGCTGAACCAGCCGCCGACGGCGTGGCCGATCGAGGACCCGACTGCGACACCGCTGTTGTGCATTAGCAAGTCATCGTGCAATTCGGGCTTGTACAGCAATGGGCAGACTTACGCAGCGGTCGATGCCATCTGGCCGAACAGACCGGGGCCCTGCGGCGTCGCAGCAGCCGGAGGAGCAGCAGGCGCGGCGGCGGGAGCTGCGGGCGCGGCGGCAGTCGAGTGCTGGCGGCGGGCGCGGGCGCGGGCTTTGCGGCGGGGACGGTGGGCCGGGGGCGGACGGGGGCAGCTCCTCCACGTTGGCGAGGCATGATTGCTGATGAATGGGGGGTTTGGGGGTTTGGCTGGGTGTTGGGGGTTTGGCTGGGTGTTGGTGGTTTGGTGGTGTTGGTGCAGAAGGGAAATGTTGGACATGTCCGAGGTTCGAGAAATATCGGCGGAAGATGCTAGCGCGTTGTGCATAAATCGAGCTCTGTGATTGGCTGGCCGCGAGGTCATGTCCAATGCCTCCACCAGGCAGCAGGAACTGGTGGACTGTCAAGTTGATTCGTGCCTTGAACTGTCACTGATTTGCAGATGAAGAGCAGGTGCAGCAAAGGTATCTCGATATTGCATCTTGTAGTCAAGTGTGAAGCAATCAGAATCAATGCATGATATTCAGAAGACAAAGGTCTATCGTAAATGCTAAGTCCAGATCCGCAGTCCACCGCGCCAAAGGAGAGTAATGCAGCAAAAAAGGCTCATAAGCGTAGACAGTGCCCCTGTCCGATCCGCCGCACGAGAGGTATGCAAGATGCTACCGAGCAAATGCCGATGTATGGGGTATGAGATGTGGAGCACCAACGAGACGAGCGCGCTGTGGGAGTGTGCTAAGGTGGTTATGTTGTTTCGGCAGACTGTTCGGAGACGCTGGGTTCCGTGGACGCATTATATTCAAGCTCCCGGTTGTCCACGATCACGCCAGATCACCGCTGCACCTGCTGCGCGAGTCGCTCCTTATAAGATGGTGCACTTGCTCTTCTTCTTCTGCGCCGACTGAGCGGGGCGGGGGCTGAGGACGGCGCTGGATGCTGTTAGCTCGGTCTGGGGGCTAGGGCTGGGGTGCGCACCGAATGGCCTCGTCGAACACGCTCTTCAAGTTGCGCTGTGTCAGTGCAGAGCACTCGAGGTACTTCTGCGCCTTGATCTCCTTGGCGACCATGACGGCCTGCTCGTACTGGATGGGCGCCATCTTCTTCTGGCGCAGAGACTCCTTGGTGGCCTCGTCGTCTCGCAGATCGAGCTTCGTGCCGACCAGGATGATGGGCACGCCAGGTGCATGGTGGTCAATCTCGGGGTACCACTGGGCTCGTTAGTCGTGGGGCAGGCGTGGGTGCATGGGGGACTTGCCTTTGCCTTGACGTTGTCGAAGGAGGGAGGGCTGACGATGGAGAAGCAAATGAGGAACACGTCTGTCTGGGGGTACGAGAGCGGTCGCAGCCTGTCGTAGTCTTCCTGGCCAGCCGTGTCCCACAGGCCCAGGCTTATGGGCTTGCCGTCGACCATGACATTCGCCGAGTAGTTGTCGAAGCTGGGAGGAGGTTAGCAGGGGCGTCGGCGGGCTCAGCGGGCGGGCCGACTCACACGGTGGGAATGTACTCGCCGGGGAAGGCATTTGTTGTGTAGGAAATGAGGAGACATGTCTGCGCAGTTAGCCAGCAGTTGGGCGGGACATGGGCGGCGGCGGCTCACTTTGCCTACGGCACCATCGCCGGTCACGACGCACTGGGGGCAGTCAGTCAGGGATCACGCAGCAGTGCAGGCTCGGGCTCGGGCGCACCTTGAGGCTCTGGGTTGCAGGCGCAGCCATTGCGGATTGCGACGCGTCGTCTGATTAGGGTTGGAGGGAGATTGCGGGTACGTGAGCCCTGGGCGTGGGCGGCGCTGGGGCGTGTCGGCGGGCGGCGGGCACAAGGTGGAGCGGGCGGTGCTGGGCGCGGGGCGAGGATGGCAGCGTGCTCTGGACAGTGAACAGCAGAGTCGCAGCGCTGTTCTTTTTCGCAGCTTCTGCGAGGGCACGCGGGAGCTATCTGCAGTAGGGGGGCTGCAGCGTAGTATCGCTTGGCACGGCAGGCGGGCGGGCGAGGCGAGAGGCGGGCAGGCGAGGGCGATTCGACTGCCTAGGTATTCGACTGAGCACGGGCGGGGGTCGAGTGTGGACGCTCACAGCAGCGCTGCATACAAGGACGAGATGCAAGGCGGATTGTACAGCACATGTCAACCGCCCCGGGGCACGCTGCGCTTTTGTCGCCCGCAGCAGCCGCGTACCGTACCGAGCGAGCGTCCTCAAACACCTGCGACACACTTGCGCCCACCGCGCTGCTCACCACCAGCCATGCCTCTGCGATGCCGTGATAGGCACGGGGCACGGATCGACCGCGGGCCACTCGACCGCCTGCTGGCCCTCATTCGCAGCCCGTAGTCCATCCAGTCCCTCCAGTCACCTGCATACCGCCTTTCTCCAGCCTCGCGCCCAGCCACAGCGCTGGGCGCCCGCCGCACACTCGACACTCGACACTCGACACTCGACACTCGACGCACTCGACACGCATTCGACACGCCTGCTGCTTTTGCTCACGTCAATTCCAAGAAAAAATGCGCCGTCTTTAGTGTGCTGTGATTCGGCCCTCGCCCCCATTTTCTAGCCCGGCGCCGTCGATTCGGCTGCACCCCGGCACCCGCACCAAGGCAAACATGTGGGTTTCTGCGTCTGCGTTTGCGGCCACCGAATCACAGCCGCCGTGCATGCTGCCAGTGCCATGGTGCATCACCGCATGTTTCGAGCCCGCTTTCCCGAGACACGTCTAGCGAGACCGGGCTTCATCTCAACTAACTCCGCGCTAGCTGGCTCATGCATTTATTCTGGCCTGTCTTCGTGAAGGTGGGTTTATTCTAGCCTAGCCTTATTCCAGCTATCTAACTTGGGTATCTTGGTGCAACTCGCCGACCACACTGCTTCTCAGTAAAACACAAACAACTCGTCACCACCTTCCTTGTCCTCGCCCAGAAATTCTTTCCTTAGCAGCAGCTTGATCAATGCTTCGTGCAGGTCTTTCATGTCCAGAATCCCGCGCTTCTTCTGGTCAATATACGAGACATCAATCACCACCCGCTTGAGGTTCTCCGTAGACAATGCCTTCTCCTCGAGCAGCGCAGACAGCCGGTCAGGCGTCCCTACACCATAGTCCACTCTGCAAGCACAGTCAGCAGAAGCTCCACACCTAAGTCCGGCCGACGTACCTGTTCTTCTTCAGACTTGCAACCTGGTCTGCGAGTTTGAGGTGCTTTGCAAACAGCTTCTCGACCTTGAACTCCTTGATGCCCTGCTTGGGCAGGCCTGCCTTGAGCGACCTGCATACGTCGGTAGCTCGGATCCCCGACGCTGTGACAATGATCGTGTGCGGTGCTCCTGGCGGCTTGTTTGACGTGGGCTTCAGCGCGCCGAACTGTTTCTTCAAGAATGCCGGAAGATTGTCCAGTTTTCGAGCGTCGCTGTAGCTGCTGCTGTCATAGATCGTGCGTGCTATCTCCATCAATGTCTGCACCAAGTTTAGGATAGGCCCACTCACCAGGAATGAACTTGTCTTCAAGCTCGACACTGCTCAGCTCCTTACCGTACAGTCGTGTTCGGGCGTTGACATAATCCGCGACCAGTTGGCCGTCCATGCGCTCAAAAGCATGATTCACACCCAACTCTTGATCCAGGTCATCCTCGTCAATGTTCTTGGCCTTGGCCTGTTTCTTCTGCTTCCTCTTCGCCTTCTTCTTCTCTTTCTTGCTGTCGATGCCGTCCTCAGCGTCAGCTTCTGCCTTTCTTTTCTTCGAAGTGGCTGTGACGTCGAACTCCGCCTCGATCAGGGGTACGCCTCCTTCCGAGTCCGAGTCTGACATGTTGTGGCTTGTGTTTTGCGAGATATGGAACAGCGAAGGGTGCAACAGGAAAAGTTCCAAAAAGTCCGGTCCTAATCGATAAGGAAAGTGCGCTAGCATGATTTGGTCTAGCCTTGTCGCGTCGACCCGTCGACAGACGCGCCATCCCCGGCCGTGTTGACGTTCATCAACAAGCCCACTCTGCTTGTCGCATTCTTCCACCAGCGCAACCATGTCCGAGTCAGCGCGCAAGAAGCAGCGCCTGTCTCCAGAGGTGGCTGCGACACCAAATGCCACTGCGCACACCCAGCCGACCACGCCCTTTCGCCGCGCCATCAGCGCTGGGCCCACACCAGGAAGCCGCAAGACGCCCACCTTTCGAACACCAGGAACCGCTGCAAGGACGCCACGGGGAGGGCCAGCAACACGGCCCATCTCCGCACGCAGAGCAGCGCCAACCACGCCTCATGCGATCAGAGCGTTGAGAGAGCGGGCCAATGCCGCGCGCACGCCAGGAAACAACCGGCGCAGGAGCGGCAGGGTTCAGCGGGAGACGCCTCGAGACCTCCTGCGGAACCTGAGCAGAGGTGCGCTCACTCCACACTCTGTACCTGACGTCTGCTGACATATCGATCAGCCCTTGCCCGCGACAGCCGCCCAGTCGAACCGGAACCGCAAACACTCCCGCGCCGAAGTCGACACTCCGCTCTTGACCTCCCAGATGTCGCAGAAAGTCCCGATATTGCCGCCCCTCGGCTCAGCATGCCTCTAGAAGACATGTATGACGACGACAGCTTTCACGAGCGACCACCAAGACAATCCCTGCTGCCCGAGCTACCCGACGATGTAGACGGAGGCACGGTTCAATCGCTCGAGTTTGGGCGGCGAGCTCTGAGCGAAGACCCAAGATATGCCAGAAGAGTCAGTGAGAGATTTGCCGACTTCAGTGAGCTAGGGGCAGTTGATGAGGAGTTTGAGATTGACGGCACCTTCATCAATCGGCGGCGTACGGAAGCGTTTGATCCACTGCTCGATCAGACCATCGTGGAGGAAGACGAGGACACAGTCGAGGCTTTGACAGGACGGAGGAACGGCCCTTCCAGCGATGCAGATTTGGGTGTGTTTGGAGAAGCAGATGACGATACTGAAGAGCCTACATTCAGATTCCACATCCCGGAGCGAATCCGAGGGCCGATTGACGAGCAGGGCGAGGATGAAGAGCAGCTAGACGAGACTGTTGCATTGCCAGACATCGCAGAGCAAGATGATGAAGAAGAGCAAGACGAAGCACCCATTCTTGACGACCAAGAAGGAACTGTAGCGTCAGAAGCGGAAGAGCCTACAGACGCATTTGGCATGACGGGATGGGAGTCGGATCCTGGTGTGGACGATGATGTCGAACTTGCCGCATACCGCGAGGAAGAGTCCGCCTTGGACCGCAGTCTGCAAGTGCCTGAAGCGCCAGCCTCAGTACAGAAACGATTGGGTGGGCGGCGGAAGGAGCTCAAGCTATCACGCGTCGGCTTGGACTATCCGTCATTCCCAGCGGCATCAGTAAAGAACTTGGCATTGGGCTTCATGAAGTCCCAAGGCGGTAAAGCAAAGCTAAACAAAGATACACTCGCCGCCCTCGTGCAAAC
The DNA here is from genome assembly GCA_009982855.1 of Lizonia empirigonia. Taxonomy (NCBI): domain Eukaryota; kingdom Fungi; phylum Ascomycota; class Dothideomycetes; family Pseudoperisporiaceae; genus Lizonia; species Lizonia empirigonia. The sequence goes on along the minus strand of JAADKA010000001.1, from coordinate 156,075 downwards.
GACAGACGACTTCTTCGAGCAGATTAGCATAGACCTCGCCGCTTATGCACAACACGCCGGCCGCAAAGTCATCGAAGAGAGTGACGTCTTGGCTCTCATGCGACGGTATGTTACATTTCTTACTGTACATATACGTACAAGCCGCAATACGCTGACTCCCACAGAACACGCAAAACGTCAAGCACCACAACGTCGTTCTCGCTCGCGCAGAAGATGCTGCCGAGAGAACTGCTGCAGCAGCTCAGGATGGAGCCACAGCCCAAGCTCAGAGGCCAGAAGCGGAAACGCTTGGCTGCTATACAGGAAGAAGAGGATGGGTGAAGGGTGCATGAAGCTGGGGCTTACGACCACTCTGAGCTGTGGCGCACCCGCCGTTGTGTGCCGGAGAGCGGCTTCTTGACGACCATCCAGAACATGATGGATGTGGCGAAACTCAACGCGTACCTGTCGGGTGTAAGCGGAGACGTAAGAATAGGAAGGGGAAACGTACCATGTGAAGATGTATTGCGTGTGGTTGTTCCTCAGGTTGACCGTTGGCGCCCGCCCAATCGGCACACCTTTGGGTTCGCGCTCGTAATTCGTGAGAAGATCCGGTGCTGCACTTTGTTAGATATCCATGATTCAAATCAATCGTCAGACCAGCACTCACTCATCGTCTCCTCAATCCACACCTTCTGACTCCCACTCCACTCCGCCATCTCCTCCACATTCGGGAAAAACCACTTCCCCGCCTCCGGCTCATTCTTGGGCGTGAACATATTCCCCTTTGGCGGAATCCGTAGCAGCCCTTCAATCACAACCTCGCCCTCCGGCAGCGCCCCATTCTGCTTCCTAAACCACTGCTTCACAGCATCCTTCTTAATCCAGCCGCGACAACACAGCACTTTATGCTTGTTGCCGCGCTCATCCGTTCGCTCCAGCGGCGTGACAACCGTATACCCTTCCTCGCCATCCAGCATGCGCGGCCCAATCAGCATCTCCTGATCGTGCCGCAGCACGCCCCTGGCCCACACCTTGCGGTAGTCGAAGCTCGCGACGACGCTCTCGTCAATCCGCAGCGGCAGCTCCAGCGGCGGGAAAGTCAGCCGGTCCTCGAACCGCGCTATCAGCTCCGTCTTCCACCCCAGCCGCTGCACCTGCCAGCACCCCAGCATGAAGGCCGTGATGGGGATGATGGCTAGGATGATCAGCCCGGGCCCGTGGTGCTGGCCCACGCGCGCCATTTTCGCGGGGCGGTCGAGGATGGAGATGAAGTTGGGGTCCAGGCCGTCCGGCCCGTGGGCGTATCTGCGCTGCGCGAATGTGAAGTGCTGGGGTGTTGGGCGGGCTGGGAAGTGTGTGCGCGCGCATTGCGGGCCGGTTGTTGGGCGGGTTGTGCGGGCGAAGAGGGAGGTCTGGGTCGAGTATTGCCTGAAGAGGCGCAGGAAGGGGTGGGGTTTGGACATGTTTGCGGGTTGCGCAATTGCGCGGTGGACGGGCGGTGGTGGAGGTGATGCTATGACATTTGAGGAGCGGTGGCGCTACGACGGATTGGGGATGGCGGCCGCGGGAGTTTGCCCAGGTGAGCTTCATTGACTGCCATCACTGCACGCTGGGATCGCATTCAAATCTGGATAATTGTCGTAATGGCTGAAGTGCAAAATCCCATGTCTGGGCCCACCGCCACCGCGCAGCCATGTAGCGTGGACAAAGATTCGCTCATCACGCGCCTCGACACATTGCTCGAGCAATACCTACACACTCTCGACGAGTACGACACACTGATGCAGCAGCTCTCCAAACAACTATCTTCGGTGCGCACAACCAAACCCAGTCTATTTCCAACCCACCTAACTGAAAACAGGGCTTCTTCTCCCTCGCCCAAGCAAACTTCCACAACCGCTCCGGCGTGCCCTATGGCCAGGACCGCTACGACGAGCGCGTGCAAGCCACGCGGAAAATGTGCATAGGTCCATCCGAAACCCAAATAGAACTAGCAAAGCTAACACTAGCAGTCTGGTGACCGAGGACGAACAGTCCAGACTACAATTCTCATCCACCACTACACCTCCCCCTTCCCAAACCACACCCAACACACCCCCTGGCCCCCCCACCAACCAAGAAGACACAGAAGCAGACCCCCCAGCCCCCCCTACTCCTCCTCCTAGCAGTCCCAACCCCAACCTCCCCGACGAAAAACCCATCGCACCGATCCCCACGCCCGCAGACCCACTCCGCATGTTCGGCATCCTCGTCCCGCCGGCGCTGCGTGCGGCGCAAACCGCGTTCCGTGGCACGGTGGACGGGCCGGTGGTGGGGCTGGCGGGCGTGGGGGTGAGGTTGAGGGCGTTGGAGAGGGAGATTGGGAGGGTGAGGAAGGGGATCAGGAGGGCGTAGGGGTGGTGGTGGTGGTGGGGTTGGGCGGGAGGGGTATGTGGTGTCTCGCACTTAGCACGACGTCGTTGAAGCATTGTGGTTCTTGTAAGCTGGTGACTTGGTTCGTTTGTCTGAATTGATAACGGGTGAGGTTGTCGGACAGGGTCCATCTTTTCTCTTAGCTCTATGGGTATTTGCAGTCTTGTTAAGTCTTACTTGGAGCAAGATGGGCAATAAATACGTGCAGTACTGAACCAAAATCTGTGCATTCTAGCTTGGCTTTTGCATCCGCAGCGGCCTCAATCTATAGCACACTGCTTTATCCCCAGACTCAAGCAGCATACATTGAATCCACGTACGGCTTCAACGCGCACAGGCCAAACTCGACTGCTTCCTCTGTCCTGATTGTCCTGCTCCCCTGACCGGGAACGAGATTAACCCACGAGTCGAACAAAGCATGCGCGCTCCCCTTTCCCAGTCCCTTCTCCGCAAGCACCGGGTCGTTTGCGACGGCTGGCTCTATCCCCGCCACGCCGCCAAACACCAGCAGCAAGTGGTTGAACCGCTCCGGTGCCTGCGCCGCGGGGTTCGAGCTCGTCGACGGGATGATGTCGCGCACGTCGACACCGCGCTCGGATGTGCCCACGGTGAAGTCGTAGCCGCCATCGAACTCGCACTCGGAAAATACGGCACTGAGAGACGACGCCTTGCGCACGGAATAGCCCCAGTAGTATCCGGATTCCTCGCGCGGCAGCGACGACGCGCAGGCCGTGGCGTCGAGAGCTTCGCACTCCGCCTGCGACAGGTGCGGCCAGTTCTTGGGCGGATCCGCTTGGCCGAAGCGTACTGTGGTGCGCATTGCAGACTCGATCGGCGCATCCAGTGGCACTGGAACGATTACTGGGAATGGCAGACCGCATTTTACGTACACGTACTGCTCCTCCTCTTTCTTGCTTTTTTGGCTTTTTGACCCGCGACCTCCTGCTGGTGTTTCCGCGGGGCTGACAACGACGCCTTCGCGATACTGGCACCACTCGTGTGGGCGCAAGTGATGAGGCATATCCATGCTGGGCAGTGTCCCTGTCCACTCGAGATTCTTGTGCTTTTGGAATATGCTCAGACTGGGGTCGTCGTGGCTGTATCTCAGATAGGGTGGGCATTCAGCGAAAGCAAGGACGTGGTAGAGGAATTGGTCTGGATTTTGCCAGGGCTCATCTTCTTCCAAGATGCTGTCGAGAATCTCTTGCTTCGATTTGGACTTCTTGCCCCGCGTGTACCGGTCAGATACCACGTTGGGCGTAAATTCGGAGGGGTTGTCGTCGAAGACAACAATTTCATCTACGCAGAATACCGCCGCTGCACGTGCAATCCGTCCGACTTGCATGGTCTTGTGATCGGGTTTCTTTGCGTTCAGAAGCCAGCTTCCAGGAAGTGCAATGCTAACAGTCCATTTTCTGGCTTTGGTTGGCTTGAAGACCGCTGTGGGGCGCGATGTGTCGATGTCTTCCGCATCCAGGGCTTCTGTCCTACTCTTCTTATTTGGGCTGTCCTGTTGGTTGGTCTGATGTATCACCACTGATGCGTGCTTGCGCTTCTGTTTTCAGATCAGCAGCCGTATGTACTGATGGAAGAATATAAGTACCTTGTTATCGACCATATTGGCTATGGATGTGCTGTTGGACCTTCGGATGACTTTCTTGTCAGAGGACTACGTTGCAACGATATGCTCCATCGATGCTCAACACGTGAACGCGTGAAAGAGGTTGGTCGAAAATTTAAGAAGGGTATTTCTGGTCACCCCAGCCTGGTCCTGCATTAGCGCCCAAAATGGGGCGCCGATCTCCACCTTCAGCTACCGTAAGGCGACCACCACTGCGCTTTGAAGTACTGTGTAGGCAGACGCTCCTCTCACGTTATCTTTACTCTCTCTTTCCTTCACGGAAGTCAAGAGCAGCGGAACATTCCTACGTCCTCCAATATCTCAATCGTAATCGCCAGAATGGCATCAGAAAGGCCAGTACGTACTCCTTTCAGCCCTGCGAACGACTGCTCACACCCCCCAGTAAAACCTCAGTCGGCGAGACGCTGTACATGTTCTTCGCCCTTTACCTCACTACTTTGTTCTCACTCGACACGTGGGCTGCTGCTCGTAACTCACCATACCGTGCACCGGGCAACAACTCGTTCTACCGACCTGCAAGCACACCACCGACACCAGGCAGCTATCAAGCCGGTATGCACGGAAGAGGAAATGCTGGGCCAGGGAGCGGAGATAATAGCGGGAATGTTGGCAGGTTACCACAAGTACGGGACTCAAGACCGCCTATGAAGCTGTATGGAACGGCGGCTTGCGGTGCTTGTATGACATAAGAAATGCTCAGATGCAGGTGCTTGGGAAGGCATCAACTAGGGCTCTTGAGAATTCTTGTATTCTGCGACTACGCTTTGGAACACCGATACCACCACTTGCGTAGTTCCACTGGAATTCCATCGTCACCGCCCTACTTCCCAAACTTAACGACCTTTCAATGTACAACCCGTTGATACCCGCTTTCACTGGTTCATTATATCGAATGTGGGCCTTTGCAGCAGACTGCTGCGGATTAGGGTTACCCCACCCTTTGAACTCGACGACTTATTTTACGGGTTCACCTTCAATCTCAGTCCCGCTCATAGCGAAACTGCCTTCTGCCTTCTACCAAACAATCCACACGGCGCAAATGCTAGCTGTGACGAACAAGCCCATGCTCCAGGATACGTGTGAATTCTTCTGTTCTTCGCTAGACGTTCTTCCAGTTCAAGATGACCCCAGGCAAGCCCAGACCCCGCAAAGGTTGCTTCACAAATTAGGCTCTAAGGGCGCAACAGTGCAAGGTTAATTTGAGGCCATCCTTCAAGGCTTTTGCGCGATCAAAGTAGGAAGGCAGTACCAATCGAGCGTGATTCGCTAAAGAATCGGGGAGTTACAATGTTTCGGCCAGATTCCACTGTTGTGATGTGGGGTATTTGTAATCACGTCATAAAGTGACCTTCTCCGAACAGTTCTGATCACTCTCTACAATCTCTCTCTACAATATCAATTAAGAAAATATCCAGCGACCCTCTGTCATCTCAGCTTCCTCATGTCTGTTCCCTCGAAGCACCGTGCAGCATTCGTGCACGCCAAAGGCGAAGCACCGAAGATCTCCGACCGCACCCTTGGCGAGCTTAAGCCAGGTGAGATCGCCATCAAGATTGCAGCAACTGCGATCAATCCTGTGGACTGGAAGATTCGCGACTATGGACTCTTCTTCGTTCCGAATTGGCAATACCCAGTGATCCTGGGCTCAGATGGCTCAGGAGCAGTAGCTGCCGTTGGCCAGGATGTGTCTGGTTACAGCGTTGGGGATCGAGTGTTCTTCCAGTCTGGCTACGGCGACGACAATGTCTCTACGTTCCAGGAGTATATCAAGCTGCCCGCTGAAGTTGTTGCGAAAACGCCAAAAAATGTCTCGGATGAGGAGGCCGCAGGTATTGTACTAGCTACGATGGCCGTAGCTACTGCATTCTACGACAAGTCCGGACAAGGACTGGCAGCACCTTGGACTGAGGGCGGCAGTGAAGTAGGCAAAGGAAAAGCTATCGTCATCCTTGGAGGCAGCTCGTCTGTGGGTCAATATGCGATCCAGCTTGCGCGATTGTCAGGCTTCGACCACATCATCACGAATGCGAGCACGGCACACCACGACTATCTAAAGAATCTCGGAGCCCATGTAGTACTAGACCGTAACGCTTCCGGGCTGGCGGACTTCCAGAAGGCATTGGAAGGACTGTCGCTGGAGTTCGTCTTTGACACAATAGCCATCGAAGCAACACAGGTTTTGGGCGTCGAGATACTGCAATCAACCAACACGCACAACTCGCGTGTAGTGATTGTAGGCATGGTTAGTGAAGAAGCGAAAAAGCTGGGTGGAGCAAAGGAGCCACATGTCCCAGTGCAGCAGATTATGGGAATTGCTTTGAAACCAGACCTGCGATATTTGATCAAGGGGTTGACAAACAGCCTTGGTGGGGAGAGCGGCTGGGTTGCTAAAGGACAATTCAAGCCGAACCGTGTTGAAGTCATCATGGGTGGTCTGGAGAAGATTCAGGATGGGATGGAGAAAAACAAGCATGGTGTGTCTGGAGTAAAGGTGGTCGTTCAACTCTAGAGACCGATGATCTTCACCCGTCTTGATTGTCGCAGTCGTAGAAATTTGCAGCTACACACTTAAGCGGTTAATCGCAACGTCAAATCTCGAGGCTAGGCAAAAAACAAGGTCCCCTCCATCGTTTAAGCTCCTCGGGCACCCTATGTGAGATTTTTATGACTCTCTTGACTCGTTTGTACCTACGTTAGGTGCGAAAACTTTCACTCTCTCACCATGTCGCCAGCACGCCATGGTGGGCGCTGCCTCTCTATACACTTGCGAAGGTAAAGTTAGGCCTTCCTGAAATGTATACGTTAGCCTTGAGCACATTTTTTCACTGACCGTGCACTGGTTGGTAACATGTATGCTAGGGTGGCCGGGAATAGTTTATTTGAATCAAGAGCCCTGTTTGGAAGCTCAAGACTCATATCTAAGCATTGCGAACTGCTAGACTTCCAATCGTAGTTGAAGACATCCGTCAGTTGTAAACGTGATGACTATTGGTGGTTATTCGGGTGATGGCCCCTAGTCTGAGGCAATGAACGAAGGAGAGTAGGATGACATGTCAATGAGCACGGCTCACACGCATTAGAGAGACGTAAAAGCACAATTGGACGGGGCATTTGGAATCAGGGAGACAAGAAACCGACGAGTCTTGTCATGAAGCAATATTTCTCCTTTCACCCAGACAGCTCAAGTTGGTGGAGAGTAGCAAGTACTTGTGAAGCATTTCACGAGTCGGAGTCTTGATATATACTCAACACAACGCTTCACGCGTTGAGAAATGATCGATGAGGCGGATGACGTCACATTTCGCTCAATTATTGAAGCTGTTCTCCTACAAACATTCATTTTGACAACACAACATTCAAGCTACAATGAAGCTCGACCCAGCTGTTATCAAGCTTCTACAACTTCATGCTGACACGACTATCGTCTCCTCTGCTGGCGGTGGAGGCTGCAGCTCTGCGTCGACCTCGAAGATTGTCTCACGGCCTAGCAATGGCATAGAGAAGACGTTCTTCATGAAGACCGGCACTGGAAGTGCTGCTGAAATCATGTTTGAAGGTGATATTAGTAATTCTCTTACGTATCGTGGATTAAATAGCTGACAAGTTCATGAAGGCGAACATGCATCGCTCAACGCAATCAACGCCGTCGTCCCATCACTATGTCCGCAGTCTTTCGGTCATGGCAAATTTGAATTAAACCCAGAAACATCGTTTCTTGTCACAGACTTTCTGCACCTCACGGGTCGTTCTTCATCAAAGGGCAAATCACCTTCTTTAGCCCAAAAACTCGCGAAGCTACACACAACACCTGCACCAATTCCAGACGGCTACGATAAACCCATGTTTGGATTTCCTTCCACAACTTGCTGTGGTGATACACCTCAAGACAACAGCTACAAAGAAAGCTGGGCAGACTTCTATGCTGAGAATCGACTGCGCTTCATTCTGCGAAGAGGCGAGAAAGCTCAAGGCCTGGACAAGGAGTTCCACAGACTTGTTGAAGCCACTGCATCAAAAGTCGTACCTCGCCTAATAGGTGATGATCACCTCAACAATGGGAGAGGAGTAATGCCAGTGGTTGTGCACGGAGATCTATGGAGTGGGAACGCAAGTACTGGCATCATTGGCAGCAAGGAAGGTGAGCCTGAGGATGTGGTCTATGACTCGTCCGCCTGCTATACGCACAGTGAGTTCGAGCTGGGTATCATGAAAATGTTCGGTGGCTTTGGTGGAAGCTTTTTGAAGGAGTACCACGAGCTTTGCCCCAAAACGGAACCGGTTGATGAGTATGAGGATCGAGTGAAATTATATGAGCTGTACCATCATCTCAACCACTGGGCGATGTTCGGCGGCGGATACAAGAGTGGTGGAGCCAGCATCATGAAGACACTGGTTAGAAAGTATGGTGGAGAAGGCTGAAATATATTATGGGTGCTGCAAGCGTGTGGTATTGATTCTTTGAAATGTATATCCGTAAGTTTACGGACCCCTGATCCTGCAGGCTATTTCTCTGTGCATCGTAATCCTTTCCCAAACATCCTTCTATGTCAATCTTGCGACTAAGCAAGACCGGCGGCCTGGATAGCAAAGGTAGCAGCGGAGTCCGCACTACTACCATAGCTGAGATGGCTGCCGGTGGCGCCGCCATCACCTCCGCCTCCACAGATTATGTCAGAAGTACCGCAGAACTGCTTGACTTTGTCGGTGGCCATGCCAGGAAGCGCCTGACTCTTCAGTGGGTCGCCGAACAGAACAACACCGGCGACGTTGGAAGCAGAGACGCCGTTGCTGAAAGCATTGTGAACGACCATGCCACCCTGGCTGTAGCCAGAGACAATGATCTTGGTACCGGGGCACTGCTTGAGCGCCTGCTGGACATATTGAGCCATCACCTTTCCACCATCGGCACCCAAATTGGCGTTGCCCTGATTTGATGTTAGTGTTTTGCACCCTCTAAGAGCATATGATGCAACTTACGGCAACGGAAGCAGCGTAGTCAACACCCTGAACGGTGACTTTGTCGGCTCCGAGCTTAGACCTGATGGCCTTTACCATTGGTGGGCCAGAGATGGTACCCATGTTACCCATCTCTCCGGTTCCACGAGCGAAGATGACGGTCATGTCAGTGCAGCAGTTGCCGTTCTTGACGCCATCCTCGGTGCTACCGCCAGTACTGGTCTGGCAGCTAGCGCCATTGTTTTGAACTCCCTCAGCGCTGCCGCCAGTAGAGCCAGTCGTGGTGGGAGCGGCACCGCTAGAAGTAGCAGTCGAAGTGACCTGGACATTTGACAGACCACCAAGACCGCTGCCTCCAAAGCCCGGAAGACTTATTCCAGCACCGTCAGTAGCAGAAGGGATGCTGGGAATGCTGAAGCCTCTTCCTCCCAGGCCTGGGAGACCAAGTCCAGCACCGCCAGTGGCAGCTGGAATGCTAGGGATGCTGAAGCCGCTACCACCACCTAGACCACCGAGGAGGCCTCCCAGTCCACTACCTCCAGTGCTCGAGCCACCAACGAAGCCTGTGGGCAAAGAGGAGGGCATGCTAAAGGAGGGCAAACTAAACTGCGGGTGAGGCAGAGCATCGGCCACACTAGCTAGGGCGATAACGGATGCGGTAGTGTACTTCATTTTGACAACTCGATGCGTTGGTGATATTGGAAAGCGAGAGTCAGAATGTTGATAAACGAAAGTGTAGTCGAAGAAGCGAAAGCGAAGGTGGGTGCACAGCACAACGAGAGACGAAGAGAACGAGTAACGAAGGCCAACAATGCGATGCGATAATTTCACTCTGGAGTTCAATTGGAGTCCTTATATACTTACAGGCTCATCTCCATCCTCGATGCAGCCTCCATATCAACAGATCAACACGGGATCGGCAGCCAAGGGACGGAAGACCAAGCGAGTTTCGAAACAGGACGGCATTGCTTCTTCTGGAAATGACATGCTCTGATGTACTATGTAAGGTGTGCCACAACCCAAAAAGAAATTCTCCGGGGATAGCATGAATCGAAGAGCTTGCTTTTGCTCCAGGCGTTTCTTCAGACGAACACAACCCCACTTGGTCTTTCCAGCCCATATCAAGAACCTCGGAGATCAGCTCAAGGAACAAGAAAGTGGGCGAAAGTATCATGTTTCAACCCATGATGTCCTTGAAATCCTGAATATGGGGTGCTATCTTGCATTTGCACGTTGCATACTTAGGATGGTGGGCCCACACACCCCCCGTCGATGCTGCAACAACCGAGGGTCGGCAAATGTACGAAGAAACTCGTTTTTATTGGATTGTGGGTTTTGCGGTCAGTGCACGGCGTAAGCACAACTTAATTTAAACGGGCTTCTTTGTATAGGAGTAGCGAGTTTCACCACGCTCCTCCTGCAACAACGTCAAACCACATTACAACGGTCAGCGTTGAAATATTGATCGTAAGATAAAGCGGTAGCCAATGAGAGTGCATGCTTGATTCGAGGTTCCGAGGCTGACATGGGCCCTTTGAGAGCGCCCGGTTTCTTGTGGCAACCTGCCCGTGCGGATCACAAGTGCGAGTGCGACAAGTGCATCCGGCTGCCTTACCTCGCTGTAGCAGCCTCAACCTCCTTCGATGCATCATAGCCGTACAGCCACGGTTGAACTTCTGGACAGGTTTCCATGACGGAAGTTCCTCCCGGTGCATTAACTTCCACTTGTCAACCCTATCGACGCACTCGAGAAATTCGGTCAACCTGCCAGATATGAGCTCATATTATCTCAAAAGAACGGCACAACTTACACTGGATCCCAGCCCTCAAATAACTTCCTCATCTCATCGATATCACCCTCTGTTCTCGCAACGCCTTCTTCAAGGTCGTCCGGCACGAGGAGCACAACTTTGTACATATTGCCGCCACGCATGCTGTATGCAACTACGTGTGAGTCCGGACCCGCCCAGAACCGGCAGGTGGGATTCTGCACCATGTCTCTGAGTTTCTGGCTCTTGACTTGATCGATGTTGAGCACAATCCGGTATGCCAGATCATCCGTGGGTAGCGGAGTGTCTCTCTTGCCTAGCATAGTCGATCGACATGTCGACCATAGCCCGTCTGCGCCAACGACGAGATCTGCGTCATACCTCTTCTCGCCTACAGTAACCTTCGCTCTGTCTCTTGTCTTCTGGCCGAAGTCTATCCCTGTGACTCGAGCATCAAGGACCACTGTGACACCTAGCTCTCTCGCCCTTTTCACAAGCGCCTGCTGCAGGTCCACGCGATGGCAGTCCGAGAATGGCGCTCCGTATTTCCGTCTGATGTTGGCATCGAAGTTTTCTTCATTTGCAAGTACTTGGCCCTTGTAATTGTACACTGTGAGGGTTTTCGGCTCGCATACAAGATCTTTCAGTGTATCGTACACGCCCCAGTCCTGGAAGAGACGTGTAGCATTTGGCGTAAGCTGCAGACCAGCACCGACCTCAGCAAGCTCCTTCGCACTCTCTAGCACTGTGACTGAGTGGCCTGAAAGTGCACACTGAATCGACGCGGCGAGGCCGGACAGGCCCGCACCAACTATGAGGATGTCGAGCTTTTGTGCCATCGGTCAGGTTGTGGTTGCTTCACAGATTGATCGCTGAGTTGGTGTGGGGTATATAAAGAAGTTGGTGGGGAGGTCAACAACAGAAGAAGGCACGACGCGTTAGTTATCTGCTGTGACGCATAACTTCATTTTCGCTATGCGCTGGACCCCAGATCAACCACCAACCAGCCGCATCTTTAGCCCGAGCCTCATGTACTGAGTTTGTGCATTGCAATGCGGGTTGTTAGTTGTTCCGTTGTACGAGCTGAAGCACAAAATCTGGGGCATGCGGGGCGGGGTTTTCGGCCACAGTTCACGGCTTGTCTTTGGCGCCAACCGCATTGGGACACACCTTGATCGGACGCCTGAATTGATATATGTGTGTGCATAGAGGCTCCTCAGATACTGGAGGCTAATCTGATCATTCTGTTCGATTTCCAATTACTTTCCTTGGGTGCTCGGGCCATGACTGTGTGTCAAGTTGTGTCCTGTTGTCTCAACTGCACGCTTGTAGCCTTCCGAGTCCTCGCAAGCCTTGAGCCACTTGTTAATGTTTGGCCACTCCTTACCGTTCGTGCCCAGCTCTCTAGCAATGATGAAAGTTGCTGAGAAATGCATCATGACATCTGCTGCAGTAGGGTGATCTCCGACTAAGAACGCACCCGGAGACAGTGAGAGCTCACTCTCCAACCAGGACATGTCGTTTTGGACGTTGACAGACATGCCTTTCTCGGCCGCTTCAAGCACCCCTTCTGGTGCGTCTTTGATATTCCATCGCGCGTAGAGTATAGCTAGGCCATGAAGAGCGAATGTTGCCTCGGCGGCGTGGACCCATTGTAAGACCTTGATCTTGTCCTTGTCGTTCTTGGGCATGAGCTTTCTGTCTTTGTCGTATTTACCACACAAGTATCTGGTGCCCATCAGTCACATTTTTGGATTACAGCACGTGAAGTCTCATGATCTTACTCGGTAATCGCACCACTCTCGTGGACCACAAGATCACCGTCTTTGATTGTTGGGAACTTGCCAAGCGGGTTACCAGACGCAAGTTTGAAGTTTTCAGGCGCCTTGGAGGCTGATGTACGATCAGTGAACTTCACATCGTAATCAAGACCTAGCTCCTCGAGTAGCCAGGCTGTTCGGATGCAGCGAGAGGCCTGCAGGAAATAGAGTGTGATCGGTGCCATGGTGTAAGGATTTGGCAATTCTCAGTAGTCTTTGAAAATCGATGCAGAGATTGATTGTTTAGGAAGACGAGCTTTATGAGCGATTCTGACCGTGACCTGATGTTCTCGTAGAGACAGCCTGTGGCGTCATATAGGTATTACGGAGATGGGCCCGACGGGGTGAGGGGCATTGCTTGAAAGGGCCTAAGTGTATTAAATCATCGTGGTAGCCCACCCAATAATTGTCATCTTCGTCATTCTACTCGCGGAACGCATAGTTTGTGTCGTTCTGTGTCGAAGTCGGGGACGCTTTCAAGTGCGATACCGGTTTGCTTGCACAACAATGCCGATGTGCCTGAAGTGGTTCCTCTACCGTGCGTGACGGCCCAACGAGCCACCCCACCAAAACTTCAACTAAACTTCAACACGCGATATCTCTATCAATATGAGCTCAATTGAGGCTGCGCTTGCAGCAATCGAATCGCTAGAACCAGGACAAAAGTTTAGCTATCGTAAAATTGTAGCAGAGTATCACTGTGATCGTACAACACTCGCGCGAAGGCACCAGGGCATTTCATCCTCACGCGATATCGAGGCTCAAAATCGACGTGCTCTCCACCCCCAACAGGAGAAGGAGCTCCTACACTATATCGATCACCTTACAAAGCAAGGTCTACCTCATACACGGCCTATGATATGACGCTTTGCCTCATCGATAGCCGGAAAGGAGCTCGGCGTACACTGGGTTGATCGATATATTGAGCGATACCAGGTTGATCTCATCTCACGCTGGGCGGCTGGGATCGATCACTTACGCCACCAGGCTGACTCTCAGTCAAATTATAGCCTCTACTTCGAGCTTCTACGCAGCAAGCTCAGCCAGTACGATGTAGAGCCTTGCAATATGTACAATATGGATGAGAAGGGCTGTATGCTAGGGATACTTACTCGCTCAAAGCGAGTGTTCAGCAGGAGGTTATATGAAGAAGGGAAGATCAAGGCTCATATCCAGGATGGCAATCGGGAGTGGATAACGCTGCTGGCCTGCATATGCGCTGATGGATCAGCCCTCGAGCCAAGCCTTATATATCAATCAGCCTCAGGCTCGATACAGGACACCTGGCTACAGGCCCTAAGGCCTGAGGATCGAGTATATATATCCTCCTCACCTTCTGGCTGGACGAACAACGATATAGGACTATCCTGGCTCAAACATGTGTTTGATCGATCTACGAAGGAGAAGGCAGGGCGGAGCTATCGATTACTCATCCTTGATGGCCATGGATCTCACCTCACGATGGATTTTATCGAGTACTGCGATCGGAATAGAATCCTCCTTGCAGTATACCCCCCTCATTCAACTCACACCCTCCAGCCGCTTGACGTCGTTATGTTCAAGCCATTCTCATCAGCCTACTCAAACCAGGTAGCTGCGTTCATGGAGAGGTGCCAAGGGCTCACATCTATGAGTAAAAGAGACTTCTATCCCATGTTTATGGCTGCCTGGGAGGCCTCGTTCAAGAAGGATACTATACTCAAGGCCTTTGAGGCAACTGGCCTCTCACCTCTCCAGCCACACACCGAACATCAACTTTTCCAGGTCAGCGAAAGGTCGATTTCCATCGATTTTTCGTTCAAACATGACTCAAATGCCTTCTTAAATCTGTTTCCCAACGTCCTCTCCCCGCTGCAGGCGTTGTGGCAGGCGCGCTGCCCTCTTTTGTCTTTCAGCTCTTCGCTGAGCTGAATTCTCTTCAAAATGGCCCGTGCGCTACTCAGATTTTCACGTTCGGTCGAAGGCCACAACCACCAGCAAGACAAGGAGACAGTTTTGCCACTCCTTGTTCTTGCAGTATAAGGGCATCGCCAGGCCTACCGCAAGGCTCTCCACGCGAAGAGCTACGGCGCAATTCGACAGAGCACCGGCTCTCCACACCCACAACGACGAGAGCTGCTTTCAGCTCTCTGAAGACCGACTGTCAGCGTCCCAGACCTGACACAACACGCAAACAAGGCAGCCAGCATGGCCTTAGATTTCACGACCCTTGGGGATAAAGAAGAAGGACAGGCCTGGCTCTGCCTACCTACTACACCTATCTCCTCAGACACAGGCATGGCCAAGCCTAGTACAAAGGCTCTCCTCGCGCAGAGCCACGGCTTCGATTCGGCAGGGCACCGGCTCTCCACACCTACCTACTCTTTCCTTTTCTTTCTCTCACGGCACTAAAATGCCTCTGAACACACACAAGGGTCCCACCCTAATGTACACACACTGCTCAGTCTCCCCAATTGGAAGGGGAGCTGTAGTTCTGAAATGGTAGCAATACCTGCGCAGGCAAGAAATGCTTTCTAAGGTAGTGTGTCAGCACTGTAATTCCATAGCTTAGCACGTCCTATATGCCCTTCGGGAGGCGGTGATGGTGGACTTAATCCCCATCCTATGGACGAAAATCGAATACCAACCAACCAACCAACCTCTCCAGCCACTACGGCATGTAGATGCCTCTAAATGTAAGGGACTTTTCTCTAATGTACACACTGCTCAGTCTCCCCAACTGGACGGGGAGCTGTAGCTTAAAATGGTAGCAATACCCGCGCAGGCAAGAAATGCTTTCTAAGGTAGTGTGTTAGCACTGTAATTCCATAGCTTAGCACATCGTATATGCCCTTCGGGAGGCGAGATGGTGGACTTAATCCCCATCAATAGACGAAAAATGAATACCAACCAACCAACCAACCTCTCCAGCCAGAGGCGATACTCAAACGATTCAATCAGCCAGCTCAATCAGGCCAATCAAGCGATAGCGACTCCTCAGCTTTGAGCGCCTCTGATTGGAGGAAGATCAGGCAGCTAGTTGATCACGCTGTAGCTGATAGAGACCAGAGAAAGATCTCAAAGCTTAACCAAACGATCCACCGACTCTCGATCAGATCAGTACTAGCTGAGCATGAGAATGTGAGACTCAAGGAGGCTCTCATCAATGAGAGGCAGCTGAGGAGTATCACGGTGGGGCTGTATTCTGGTCCCCAAGGAAGGTGAAGGAGGCACGTGATCGCCAGCACCAACAAGAGCTTGAGGAGGAGCAACTACAACACCAGAAAGTTGAGGCAGCTCACGTACGTGAGGAGCAGAGGCAGGAGAAGCTTAAGGCAGTTGAGGCAAGGCGTGCATCAAGAGCAGCAGCTCGGTTGATGAGGCAGGAGGAGAAGGCTCGTGAGGCTGCTGATCGAGCCTCACGACAGGCAGCTCGTAGGAATCAACAACGACTCCAGCAAGCTCAAAAAACTGCCCAAAGAGGCAAGAGGAGGCGCCTCAATATAGCTACCAAGGCAGGTTCGGAAAAGAGAGTAGCTACGCAGCGTGAGCGTGGTGGTGAGGCCTCAGGTGCTGTAGCAGGCTTACCACCATCCCAATCACGACGCGGCCGAGCGATCAAGCTCCCAGCAAAATACATATAGCTATATATATCAATCAAGGCCTCTAGAGCTCAACTCTAAAAATTATTGCGATAATAGCTATTGTACGTGGCTCAATACCCTCAAATTGAGCTGCTGTTTTGGTGTTCTGGGTGGCTCGTTGGGCCGTCACGCACGGTATCTTTGAGCCTCGGCTAGGTTCGACGTCATGGCAACTTGTGGGGTAAACACGGCGCGCGCGCGTGAAGACCAAGGCGCTTTTACATTTCTATCGATGCTAAATACTAGAATTTGATTCCACTTTAATTCTCAGGGCAGCACACCTGTCAAGGACATCATTATGGCGGTAACAGAACGGCCAATTCTCTTCCACTATTCTGCCTCTATTTATTCGCACCGTGTACTATGGTATCTCTGGCTTCGGGGTATCGAATATGACGAGTGTGTATGTTGGATCAGATAAAGGCATTTGAAGGCTCGTCTTTGCTTACTATCTCAGATACAACCACCAGTCATGCCGCGACCAGACCTGGCATCAATCAACGTGAACTACCGGCGCATACCCATCATGGCCATAGGGAAAGACGTGTACATTGATTCACGACTAATCCTCTCGAAGCTCGAAACATTATACCCTAACAGTACTCTGGCACCGAATACTGCTGAACAAGCTGGTGTCAGGAAGCTTCTCGAAAACTACAGTGACGCTAGTCTCTTCAACAATACCGTGAAGCTCATGCCGTATTGGTCTCCAGCAGGGTTGATACAGAACAAAGCATTTCTCGATGACAGACACAAGCTAATGGGTGGGAGACGCATGACGGCGGAGAACATGCAAGCTGGCCGGCCAGAGGGTCTGCAGAACATGCGACAAGCATTTGATTTGATGGAGAACACCTTTCTTGCAGACGGAAGGCAATGGATCCTGGACAGTGAAGGACCAACCGTCGCAGATATTGATGCCGCATGGCCTTTCGAGTGGCTGACCATAGATCGAGGCATGAAAGGATCTCTCCCTGCGGAGCAGTTCAGTGAGAAGAGCTATCCGAGAACGTATGCATGGGTTCAACGACTCATGGGCGAGATCAAAAGCACGAAAGAAAGAATCGTAAAGCCGACCAAACTCGATGGGAAGGCAATGAAAGCTCGCATTCTGGATGCTGCCTCACCAGCTGAGCCTGTAATGTTCGACCACAACGACCCCACGGGCTTCCAGACCGGCGACATAGTTGAAGTCTATCCCTCAGACTACGGCCAAGCGCACAAAGACCGCGGAACATTGGTCGGCCTCACAGTCTCCGAAGTCGTGATCGGCAACAGCAAAGGTCTTCACCTGCACTTCCCACGCTGGAATTTCCGCATCACCAAAGTTGCGACTAAGTCCTCGATATCACCATCACTCGGTAGTGCAAAGAAGATCCCCAAGATGCGTCTGATATACCATCCCTTCTCACCTTACACGCGCAAAGTCTTCATGCTAGCCCACGAACTCGGTCTCACAAAGCACATCACTCTCGAGAAAGTCGTGGTCGCACCCATAAATATCAAGGGCTGGAGTGACAACACCAAGGATGTTGCGGTGTACAATCCGATGGGCAAGATACCCTGCCTGGTCACGGAAGACGTACCGACTGGTATCTTTGATTCTCGCGTGATTTGCGAGTATCTCAGTGAATTGGCGGTTGTGAAGATCAAGAAAGATCAGAAATACTGGCAGATGAAGGTGCTGCATGCGTGCGCAGACGGCATCATGGACGCAGCGGTGCTGATCACCTACGAAGTGCGCATCAGGAAAGAGCGCGGGCTATTTTTCAAAGAATGGGTAGAGGGCCAAAAGGCAAAGATCCTGCGCGGTCTTGACCGCCTCGAAGTCGCGGCGAAGGAGGGCATACTTGCAGACCCGGGCGCGGGTCCGGCGTCGGCGGACGAAGTTGCTGTCGCTGTTGCCACGGCTATGACGGCTCAGATGGCGTTCTTGGGCATTGAGTGGCAGAAGGGAAGACCGAAGATACAGGAGTGGCTCGGAAAGTGGGAGAAGAGGAGTAGTTTTGTGCAGACACCTCCGTTGAAAGACTGGGTTGTCGAGGATTCTTCGGAGAGGACCTCGAAACTCTAGTGCCGTTAGCCGTACAATACCTGGCTTCGGCGCTCTTTGTGCTGCCGAGAAGTAGTTGAAAAGTACAGCACTTGCCGTGTCTGTGGAAAAGGATGAAATATTATGTAAAAGCACGGAAGACTCCAATATCATGAGGAGCTCTCAGACATGTACAAGCTACTTTGGAAACCGGAATCCAATTCATATCTGGGCTCGACAAGATTTGTCTTGTTAGTTTGGGTAGCTACTAGAAACAATTGAAAGCGTATTGACTACATTAGCACCCACGAAGCCATTGCAACTCATCGTATCGTCCTGACATCATCTCAATACGACACCTTGCAAAGCCTTCACTTCCCCCTTCCTAACGCCAATGCTTGACCCACTTGATCCCAAGTTCAAGATGGAAGTTTGGGAGCTCAACCTGCCCTGAAAAGGGGCGCTCGGGAAAGGACTCTGTGCACATTTTACAACGCTCTGATGTGGCATTCTCACCTGTGTAAGAGGAACAGCACATTATGGGACAACCGAGAGGATTGCTAAGATGGAATCAACGGTCGGAATTCTCCAGTAGGCCGAGCATGCCAAGCCACTCTCAAGTGCCCACAAAGCATGGTCCAAGGTCGTGATGATCCACTTGGTATCCGCTGGTGAGCTACTACCGTCCACGTTGAACGTGTTGATTGTGAGAGACGGCGACAAGAGCTCCATCGTGATATATATCATGCAGTATGAGTGAAATGTAGACTATATACTGTCAGTCGTGTCAAACGGAGGTTGCCGGAGACGTGAGCTTGTTATAGAAGTCAAGAGCGGTGCTGCAGGGAAGGCGCTCGGACAGGCAACCCAGCTCGCCGGGCGAGCTGTTCGCGCAACTCAGGCCGAGAGCCCCACCTTGTATCGATCAGCCAACGCTCGCATTGCGCCGAACGCTCCTGCACACTACTGTACACACAATCACACTACACCCACTATGCAGTCCATACCAGATGCGCGCCAGCAGTCTTTTGAGGAACTGTATGGGCCGCCCGAGAACTTTCTCGAGATTGAGGTATGCGCCCCTCCATAGACCACTTCGCAGCCTCGCTCATATGTCGCGTGCACAGGTCCGCAATCCCATGACACACGGTATATGCTATGCATACTGAAGAGGAGTGAGCACATGGCTGATAGTAAACAGGCGTCGGCCGCGGCATGTACACAACCTACGAGATCGTTATGCGCACCAACATCCCCGCCTTCAAGCTGAAGTCCTCCTCCGTGCGCCGGCGCTACAACGAATTCGAAGCCTTCAGAGATATCCTTGAGCGCGAGAGTGCGCGCGTCACCATACCACCACTACCAGGCAAAGTCCTGACGAACCGCTTCTCTGACGACGTCATCGAGCACAGGAGGGAGGGGCTCCAGAGGTTCTTGCAAATCGTCGTTGGGCACCCGTTACTGCAGACAGGGAGCAAGGTGCTGGCGGCATTTGTACAGGGTAAGTGATGTTGGAAGACGTTGAGGGATGAAGACTGACAGCGACAGATCCAAACTGGGACAGACACGCATGGTGATCAATGGGAAAGAAATGAAAGGAGTCGCCGAGTCTATCGGCTTGCTGTGATATAGCACCCATGAAAAGCTCCGGTCATGATGCTGAAGACCATAGCACTTCGTGGCATTTACCCGCGTTAAGAAGCGATATGGGAGTTTTGCGACAGTAAACAAATTACAATATTGTTTCATCCCAAGCAGACTGCTTTTAAATCTAGTATAACAAATCGTTCACATTTGTTGCGTCATTAGCTATGCCGTTAGTCTGTGAACCTTGAGTGCATCTGAACTGATATTCCATAACGTGGAACACCAGACACTACAGTTGAGACCCTCAGCAGTTCCCCACGTGGGAATGGAGACAGCGGCTAATATTTACATCATTGACACCTTCCCCAACATGTGCTAGCGGGGCCTAAACGCAAAACTTTCCAAGCGTTTCTGGCTCGAGCTGCAACCCTGCATAGACTTGTGTTCGCATTGCTTCAAACCTCAACTGTGAATATACGGAAAGCTAATTGTACATATTCTGTAACATGGGCATACCCTCGCAGCCGGCGTCTAACGCCATCATCTACCTGACTCTCGGCGCATTCCTGTATGTCACGAGTGGAGAACTCGGGTCGTGCGACTGTGCAACTACAAGGCTGACCAGCGATCAGGGTTTTGGGATGCTTCGTTGCATGGCGATTGCGACACCAGTCGAAGACTGAGTGGCTGTCTAGCAATCGTACACAGAAAGGTCAGAATCTCAGTTACCATGCGTCATGACACTCGACGCTGCTACCTCACCCTCTTCCATGAATGATAGTTAACGTTTCGCAGGCGTTCCGCTCGCTCTTAACTTCATCGCCTCGGGTGAGTGCATCCGTGAGCGCGTCCCGCGTGAAGAGCAGCGGCAGTATCGATTCGGTATCACGAAATCACCTGATCGAGGTGCATTCAACACCAACTGCGCAATGAGCGCAAATCAACAGTCAAGTCTTCAGGTTCGTATTTGAGATCTCTCACAGAGGCTGCTTTCATTCCTGCTCGTAAAGGCATGATGGAAGCAGTCTTTGTGCGGCTACACACGGGCGCAGATCTGAGACCGCAACGTGACTTCTCACGAGGTGTTGTTGCTGGTCAAAGTGAAGCTGAGAAGTACCGTCAGAACTCGATCAAGATAATACTTGCGTGAGGAACGTGCTGCCGCTAGTCCCCCTAACCCCCTCTCATTGTTATAGTCAGCTAACCTAGCTGCTCGTCATCAGCCCTCGGATCTGGAATTCTCTTCACCTATCCTCAAATTGCGACTATCGCCGGTGTCCAGGGTCTTCTAGTCTACGCTCTCTCATCGGCGCTCCCGCTTTTGATCTTTGGCGCCCTTGGTCCCATCATCCGGCGCAAATGCCCTGAGGGTTTCGTCCTGACAGAGTGGACGCGCCAACGCTATGGTGCTATTGCAGGACTGTTCCTGACTATCTGCACGCTCATCACCATGTTCCTCTACATGGTCGCCGAGCTCTCCGCCCTCCAGCAGATCGTCAACCTAGTGACTGGTCTAAATGGTCTCCCGGTCGTTATCGTTGAGTGTGCAGTGACTACCATCTACACTTCTCTTGGTGGGTTTAAGGTCTCCTTCGTAACAGACAACATCCAAGGAGTCATGGTCGTTGGACTCATTATCCTGGGTGTCATCGCTGTTGGCGTCGAAACAGACATCCAGCGCCCCCTAATCGAGCAGTCCGGCTATCTGAACTCTTCACTCCTGGGCTGGCAACTGCTATACATCCTCCCCGTCGCCATCTTGACAAACGATTTCTTCTTGTCTGGATTCTGGATGCGCACATTCGCCTCACGCACAGACAAGGACCTCTGGATCGGTGTCTCCCTTGCCTCAGTCGGCGTCCTTATCATCCTGACGCTGGTTGGCGTTGCAGGTCTGCTTGCTGCATGGAGCGGCGCGTGGGACATGACGGATGCGGAAACAGGATCACTCTCGCTGTTCCTCTTGCTTTCGCAGCTGCCCACCTGGGTTGTGGGTGTCGTGCTTGTCATGACTATCTCGCTCTCTACCGCTGCGTTCGACTCCTTCCAAAGTGCCATGATCTCCACCGGCTCAAACGACTTCTTCCGCAACAAGCTGAACATCTGGATCATCCGCGCATGCGTCGTGGCCATCATCTTCCCCGTCGTTGTCGTCGCACTCCGCAGCCCAGACATTCTCCAGATCTTCCTGATCAGCGATTTAGTCAGTGCAGCGGTAGTGCCGTGTCTGGTCATCGGTCTCAGCGAGAAGTTCTACTGGTACCGGGGCTTCGACTTCGTCATCGGCGGCCTGGGTGGCATCCTGAGCATCTTCCTCTTCGGTCTCGTCTACTACGACGGCGATGTCACTCTAGCCGGCCGCCTACTCCTCCTCGAGGGCGGCCTGTACGCCAATGATTGGAGCGCATTCGGTATGTTTTCCACTTCTTCACTTCTTCTTCATACTGACGAGACCAGGTGCCTTCGTCGCCGCGCCCTTCGGCGGCCTCCTCTGGGCGTTCAGCGCATGCGCGCTCCGCATCTTTGCTCTCTGGGTCTGGGCCAAGGTCAAGGGCCACCGCTTCGATGCGCTGGACCGCCCTGTACCACGCCAGATGACGCGCGCTGGTGCGCTCGACGCCGAGGAGAACGACGCTGTCCTCGCGCATACTGTTGAGCCCGGCAAGAGCGGGAAGTTCTTCTAAACCTTCATTAGGAGATCAGGGTCGAGTGGTGTACTCGGCGAGATGGGCGGTGCTGGAGACGCGGTAGACGGCGTCCGGGCACGAGGTGGGAGCGCGTAGTGCACATTGACGTGCAGTGACGCAGGGTAATGATGTGGATCAGACTGTATAATGTATATCCCAGCCGCACAAATTGAATAGTTTCGCTTTCCGTCATCTCCCGCTCCGGCTCAGTAGTCGTTCAGAACGACTTTGCGATAGTCCTGACGCACGCTTCACTACAATCCAAATCCTGACGCACGCGTTGTGAGGGTAGTATCAGGACACGCCGAGAGCGTGCCGGAGGCACTATCGAGAGCCACGCGCTGCCTGCTAAGCCGTATCGTGCGCTACACATTAACATGCCGCACAAACGCGGCCTCAATCCCAATCGCTATCCTCATCCTCCCCCCTCCCCATGGTCTTCCCCTGCCGTATCCCCGTCGTCTTCCCCCCCTCCTCCTCCGCGCCCGGCCGCCTACTCAACCGACTATCCCCCACCTTGACGGCCCCCAGCTCCACCAGCAGCTTCTCCCAGTCGTCGACGCGCGTGCGCACGCCCCGCAGCTCGCGCAGCGTGACAATCTGGCACTTGATGTCGCCGTCGCGGTACACGAGCACCGTCGGCGTGTTCTTGTCCGGATACCCCTCGATGCACAGGTCGGCGCGCATCTGGCAGAACTTGATGTCGCCGAAGCGCGGCGCGAGCGCGGTCCAGGCCTCGCTTGCGACGCGGGATTCCGTGTTGGTGCCCGAGGAGCTGGTCAGCAGGACGAAGATGTGCGCGGTTTTGGAGGCGGAGGTTACGTCGCGGGCGTAGTCGGGTTTTTGCACGTGGTAGACTTGGTTGTATATGCTTGCGTTTGTGATGCTGGAGAGCTCGTGCATGCGCTTTTGGCTGGGGACGATTAGTGACTGCTCGTCTGTGTGGCGCTGGCTCGAAAGGACAGTCTGGGGCTAAGCAGCGCGGAGACGAACCGGTAGCTCTCGAGGAAGTCCTCGTCCTCGTCGTCCTCGAGTTCTGCGAGCTCGTCGAGCTCCTTCCCTTCAAGTCGGTTCTCGTGCGCAAGTCGCCGCGCCTCGTTGAGCGCCTCCTCGATCATGGGTGTTGGCGACGGCGGCTTCTCTGGGATAATGCCTTTGCTGCGCAGGATGTCGTTCCATTCGGTGTCTTCGTTGGGGTCGACCTCGACATTGATGGGCATGTCGGGCATCTGCATTGCGGCGGTTGGGGTGTGAGCGCTCAATCACGGCGTTGTGGTGTATTGCGGTTTGGAAAAGAGGGTTCGAAGGGCTGTATACTACTGTCGTTGTCGTGTTCAAGTTGACGCCTGAAACTTTTTGAAGCTCCGCCGCCTGGCGAGCTCAGGGCCGCCAAACCACCAACTGCCCCGCCCCCACTTGCCTTCTTCGGATTGAGGCGACTTGCGGGGAGCATGACGTCGATTCACAGGACTGTACGACCAAAAATTCCAGGAACATTCAGCCAAGCCGAGCAAGCAGTCTCGTATTAGGCAAGGTCCGATATACTTCCAACAACTTCGTGAACCTTACCCCCGGAAGAAACCAACCGAGCACGAAGCACAGAGCTGCAACTGTACTGCTGGACGGATCCAGACTCCGTCGTATGGTTAGGTCGGCCGTAAATGCATGCAATCTGTCGTGAGTTAAGACCACACGGCAAGCCTGTGCGACATTATTGGACGAATCTTCAACAATTAGAAGGCGTTGGAGCTCCTCCGTACCCCGCAATGCTGTCGCGATGCTGCTCGTTCTGCAAGGTTTACTATGGTATCATGCGTAAGTTTTGTGAGTGGAGATGCACGGTGGGGGTGCTTGGCGGATGATGCGGAACCTCTCTATCGTCCAAATTACATCAAATCCTACCTAATTCTGTATACAATACAATGTTAACCTGTTTCGAGAAGCATCTCTGTGTGCCCCCCAGAATGTCTACTACTCGTCCATTTCATCCATCTCATCTATCCCATCGATCAACCGTCCTAAAATGGCTACTCCTTGTCCATCAACACCACCCCATAGTCAGCATTTATCACGGGACCAACGCCTGCAGGTACAGACTCTACGGCTAGCTGGTCATACGTACAGATACTGTACTAGGACTTTAGTCTGTTCGCGCGTGTGCACAGACCATTTCAACAACGCGAACTCTAAAGAGGGGTATCTTCTTCAACTACACACGACTACATCAATATGAGAGCTTTTAGCACTAAAATTTCATCAAATCGAGTGCGCGGAGGTGAATTATCAGAAGCCCAACGGATATACTGCTTAGCCCAGGTTGAGGCTGGTGTGTCGACAAGCGAAGTTGCTGACGCGCTGGACTGCTCGCAGCGGTGCGTACAGAAAACAGTACTCCGATGGACAACCAGCTGCAGCACCACAACGCAGCCTCGGACAGGCCGGCCACCTACATTGACTAGTAGAGACCATCGCCGGCTGCTACGGATTGCTCGGAAAAACCCAGGTATTGAGTACCACAAGCTTATGGAGGAGGCTGGACTGTGGGACGCCAATACTACCTACCCCAGCGTTTCTAAGCGTACTGTGCAGCGCGCAATGGCTGACGAGGGATACCGCAAGTTCAGAGCGAGACGTAGGCCAAAAATCAACAAGAACACAGCTGCGGAACGCCTCAATCTTACTAATGAATGGCTGGGGTTTGATTTTGGGAGGCGTACTATCAGGTTCAGTGACGAGTGCAGCGTTGCTCGTGGATCTGGCCACAACACGCCCTGGGTATGGCGACTACCTGAGGATAAATGGTCGCACGAGATGGTTGAGGAGGTCACCACTGCTCGCCAACCTGCTCGTATGGTATGGGGCTCAATATGGATGACTCCAGGTGGCCGAGCAAGGCGTAGTCGTCTAGTAATTATGAATCGCGACACATCAGCCAAACGCAATGGATACACAGCTCAGAGCTACATACGAGCACTTGAGGAAGGTCTCCAGGACAGCTACAGGCCAGGCGAGTGGTTTATGCAGGATAACGCACCTATCCACACTTCCCAGGTCTCGAAGGAGTGGCTAGAGGTTCATGGTGTTGCTACGATCAAATGGCCACCATACTCACCTGACCTTAACCCTATTGAACACATGTGGTGGGCACTTAAAAAGAAGCTCCATGAGCTGCATCCTGAATTTGATTATATGGGAGACTCTCTAGCTGAGTGGGAGGCGTTCGAATTGGGGTTGATTGAGGCATGGGCTGCTATACCTGACGCACTGATCAAACGCCTTATTAGGGCTATGCCACGACGCCTAGACGCTGTGCGACGTGCAAAGGGCTACCAGACTAGATACTAAGCGTAATGCGATTAATTTGCAACCCTAATTGTCTTATTTGGTCTATGTAGTAGAGAGTTATACCGCTTTGAAGTTGGTAATCAAATGTGGTTGTGGTGGTCCATGCGTCAACGCGAACAGACTTTTGGCACCCGATTGTATATCGCCAACCTCCTCCACGTCACCGAGCGACAAGTTGAGTGGGCAGCTACTAGTGTTTCTGTCACTCCAAAACGACGTAGTGGTCGCCCACATATCCTTACAGATGCCCAAGTAGACGAGCTTGAGGCGTACGTCCGATCATCACGACGTACACGTCAGATGAGCTGGCATCAACTTGCGTACGGTCCCTTTGACGCATGGGGGGTGTCAGAGTACGTGATACGCCGTGCCTTGACTGCTAGAGGATACACACGCCGCATTGCCCGAGCCAAGCCACCTCTCACCCAACTCCATAAGGACTTGCGCCTTGCCTGGGCTCGTGAGCATGTCAACTGGGAGCCTTGGCAGTGGTGGAGGATCCTCTGGAGTGACGAGACGTGGGTAACTGGAGGGCGGCACCGTCGAGTATGGGTAACAAGGAAGACTGGAGAGGAGTTAGATCCTACCTGTACTGTTGAAAAGGTACCAAGAAAGCGTGGCTGGATGTTCTGGGCCTGCTTTTCTGGTACTACAAAAGGTCCCTCCCTTTTTGGGAGAAAGAGTGGAAGACTATCAACAAAGAGAGGTACTGTGAAAGGATTGTACCACTTATTCATGGGTGGCTACGCCTTAATCCAGACCTTGAGTTTATGCAGGATTCAGCCCCAGGTCATTCTGCAAGGCTGACCCTTTCTGAGCTACAAGAAAGAGGGATAACGCCTATATACTGGCCTCCATTTTCACCAGACCTCAGTCCAATTGAGCCAGTCTGGGATGAGATGAAAGACTATATTGAGAATCACTATCCTGACCTGCCTAGAGGGAGGCAGTACACGTACGATCAACTCAGGGGGGTTATACAAGAGGCATGGGACTCAATTACCCCTGAGTTTCTTCAGGGCCTCATTGAGACTATGCCAGCTCGTTGCCAGGCAGTCATTGACGCTCAAGGTGGTCACACAAAGTACTAAGATTGTATGTAAAGTATGACAAAGCCAAGATTTGGCCACCCCGAATAATACAGCCGAACATCTCCACCATGCCGCCCCACTCACAAAACTTACGCATGATACCATAGTAGCTTGGACCGAAGAGGCTTAGGACAGTAGCTGACATTAACGTGTTTGATCAGTAAGCCGCCCGGATCAGTATCCCACCCACCCCACCAAATCGCGCACCCATTTCTCAACAATTGCTCAACACCAGCACATAATAGAATGAAGCGAATTAATGCAATTGATACGAGCTATCTAGTAGTACATTGAGTCCTCTTGTGTCCTTGAATGTGACATTTAGTGCATGTTGGTGGCGCTCGTTGTCGGGCTGATTGACCTGCTCGCTCAGCTTCCTCTACTACTTGATCAGCCTCAGCAGCCAGCCTCTGAGCTTCTGAGACCTGTAAAGCTCCTCCTGTAGCTATATACTGTCTGCGCTGTTGCCTCTTCTTTTTCTGACGCTGAACAGTAGCTTGAAGCTTTGCATTCTCCTCTGCAAGTATAGTAGCTGAATGCATAGCTATCTCACACCCTTTCACAAGCTGACGGATAGCCTGAGTAGTAGGGCTCTGTGATCCACGACACGACGTAGGAGATCCTGGATATATTGAGCCTGCTTTTGAAGCTGAGATACTGTGTGTGGTGTCTTAGCTACCCAGTCTGGTGGTGTGCGTACGACTGGCAAAGATGAGAGTACACGCTCTGGACAGTATGGGATAAGACCTGTTGCTTGAAATCCAGCCTGGATGTTCTTCTAAGAGAAGACTGATGGTCTGATAGCCTGGTACATTAACAGGAAGTCTACCTTGTCAACGTGGAAGATTCTCTGGCGAGCAAGCTGGAGGATCTGCTCGCCGTACACGTGCTTTAGTGGAGAATAACAGCCTAAATCAAGTGGCTGTAGCAGATGTGATGAGTGAGCTGGCATGCAGAGGGTAATGATCTGATTCTGAGCGCAGAACTGATCAAACTCAGGCGTTGCATGGCTGTCGTGACCGTCTAGGATGAGTAGTCGATAGACCCCCCTAGTCACTGACTGGGTACACCTGTTGAAGTGCTTTACCCACTCTAGCCCTAGATCATCAGTTGTCCAGCCATTGTCACTAACTGCGACAACCCAGTCACTAGGGAGATCGCGATACCACGCAGCCTGGTGGAGTTTTCCCTGGAGGATAACAAAGGGTGGAATTATCCATCCACGTGCGCAGGCACCCTCAATTACTGTAACCCACTCACGGTCCCCAGGCTGGATAGAACGTGCTCGTCCAACTGTGTCTGAGCTGGTGACAACTTTAGACGTGCTGGCAACACCCATCTGGAAGCTAGTCTCATCAAAGTTGTAGGTATCCTTATCTAGTATGCCGTATTTCTGACGCGTGTCTTGAACAAGCTTAAACCACGCTTGAATTGTAACAGGATCCTCACATAACGCGCGCTGTGAGTGGAACTTTCTGTTACATTTCATCTTTAGCTCTGGCTGGGTCTTGATAAACCGCAGTGCCCAGCGCTGGCCAAGTGGAGGAGGTGGAGGATTCTGGCCACGTGCAGCGCGCAGAGTGTTTGCCATCTGTCGTACGTCAATAATTTGGGGTGGAAATCCACGCGAATCAAGGTCTAGGATCCACTTGACTCTTCTGTAAGAGAGAGAGCTCGCTTTGGTGATCGAATCTCGTGTTTTGGCTGGATACCCTGAAGACGCTCTCGAAGTGTTGTTCTGGGCACATTGTAGGCTTGTGCAAGCTTGCGGGCAGACAAAGAAGGGTTTGATTGAAAAGAAGCAATTGCGAGGCCTATTCGGCCCTCTTTTGAGAGCCGCTCAGCACGTTGTTGTGGTGGCATGGTTGATAGATGAGATAGACAGGTGCGCGATTTGGTGCGGTGGGCGGGATACTGATCCGGGCGGCTTACTGATCAAACACGTTATGCATGGCCATGCTGAATAGGTACGTGACTTGGCCTTGATCGACTTATCGACCACGGTTTGCCATGCGAGCTCTGCAGTGCAGGGATACCTGGCGTTGCTTGATGCCACGACGTGCAGCTTATCAGAATATTTAGTAGGATGAGAATGTTCTAGTCTGACGGTTGTTGCATATCAGAAGCAGCTCATCGCTGTTGGCTGAAGGATGAGTCCACGGAACAATTAACATGCCGGCTATTGCAATTGAAGTGGAGCATCTTCTAATCAGTAACGGGTCTTGTTGCGGTGTGAATTGCAAGCCCAAAGGTCGCGTAAGTGTGTCTCTACATCGGCGAAGTGGCTTTGTTGCGTTTTACATCTTCCTGCAAAAGGCCCGGGTCTTTGTGTACGATGATAGCGAGATGAGCTTCTGGAAGAGTCCTCCCGACCTCTTGACACCCTCAGATCCACCGAATTTTGCAACAAGTGGATGTGAGTTTACCATGTTTTTCCCGCACTCTGTAAAATTGCACGATTCAATGTGTAGTTCTGGGAGCAACGACAGCTACTGGCAGTGGCTGGTGTTGTAATGGGACGACAGCGGCTCGGAGACAAAGCCGACAGGACAGCTGGGACGGACGTCACCACTAAGGACGGGATGTTGACTCGTGAAAGCTTCATGTGTAGCGGCTTAGTAGATCGGTTCTATGGAAGAGTGTCAATTATACGATACACTGCTGCTAAGCCACCGGGACGGTGCTGCGCTGGAACGTATCTCTATGAAGAAAAGATTGACGTGTTTGGAGCGAGCCGTGAGGTGAAGGTGACAGGGCGGGTACAATTTGTTGCTGTTGTAGTGGTGGTGCGACCACGGGTATTTGCTATCGTAGAGCCAAACTCTGAGTAAAAACATTCCGTCCTGACCACATAGCTGGTCATGAAGTCCGGTACCGCCAGATGTGGCCCTTAGAACGCCGATACGAAGCCCAGTTTTGTCAAAGAGAGCGTTGGAGAACAGGCATGGAAGAGGTATGAACAAGAAGAGGAAGAATTGGGCAGAGCCTGCCATTGGGCAGCAGATCAAATGAGCTGGTCACCGCCGCTTCGCCTCGACTCTTCCACCGCTTGCCAGATGGTGCTTTCCTCGAAGACGGGCCCGTGACCGTCACACGTCGCAGCACCCTTCAAGCGCTCGACAACATCAGTAACATCTACCAGACCTTGCTGGACCAGTGGGTGTAACTGAATCACGTCCCATGCCTGGGCAGCCGGAACCTCCTTGCCCTTACGCAAGTGGCGAGAGGCAACGTGATTCTTATCAGCGACGTTGACAACGCTGCCATTGCTGAGTGATTGCACATTGTATACTCCCTCTTCCACGTCCTCGTCTGGCAGGTGTGCACCGGGCGAAGGGTAGCTGGCCGAGACTCTCCGCGACGCAGTGGGCGAGTGGCCGGACGTGGCACGCAGAATCTCATTCTCCGTGCGAGCGAGCTGCAAAGCCAGCTTCAGGCGCTCGTTGTCGGACTGCAGCGAGTGTGTGTTGTTTTCGAGAGCGTTGAGCTTGGCTTCGAGGTCACGTACATGGCGTTCCTTGCGCTCCCGAAAGGCGCGCTGTCTGCGTCAGGGTCAGTAACGTGGCGACTACGGCGGGGCAGAAGACATACGCCGCCCTGTTCTGTGCCTTCCGCCTGCTCTGTGCAGGCGTGAGATTAGCCTCCTTCTCCTCGCTGCTACTGCGTGTCCTGCTTCCATCCTCCATCTCCCCACCGAGCCCAGAGTCTAAGCTCCCGGCGGTTGGCAGCGGGGTCTGCATTGCGTTCTCTGGCGAGCCATTATGCTGCGGGGTCGGCAGCCCATGGAAGGCGAAGGCATCGTAGTTGCCTGCGAAGAGGCCTGCATCGAGAGGTTCCTGTGAAGGCGAGGTTAGCTAGGGTCGATCATTGACGGCGTGCGGGGCCGCCCAAACAACACAGCATTGCAAAGCACTCACGGTACTGCGCATTGCTTCCGGGTCTATTCCAGGGTTCGCAAAGGCACTGAGCGGCATGCCCATATATTGGTAGGGCTGCTGCGAGGCGCCATAGAAGCTGTAGTCCATGGCGATGTTCCGGTGCTCGTTGGCGGAGGTCACAGGCTGGGATGTGCAAGACTTCAGGTGCCTTCAATCGGCAGCACTACGGCGTATTCAAAATCTGGACGATTCAAAGTCTGAGCAGAGGTGGACAAGTGGAACATAACACTTTGAATGAATGCTGACAGCTGAAGATCTCGGCCTTATACACATGGATAGGCGATGATCTCAAAGGTGCACGTTCACTCCGCTGCACGCCCCAAACCTCGACGGATGCCCTAGGCCGCATGGCAGGCCGTAGGGCAACGCCATCATCAACCCCTGCCAACGGCTGGCGGCCGACAATCCCCAGGTAATCAGCATTCGCGTTGAAATGTTTTTGCTCAAACTCAATCAACCTTGACGCATAGCGCAATCGCTAACGATCGACCTGGCCCGCTGCAGTGTGGGTGATTCGAACGCCGGCAGCCGTGTGCTTCGATGAGGTGTCGCAACGTCGGTGGACGGCCTGGCGCCCCGCCATCAACCTCAGTGAGATGACATACTGTTGTGAAAGCTATAGCTTCAGCGAAAATAGCTGTGACATTACCAGTATGGTGTGTTTTTAGCAAAGGGTGCTGACAGAACAGCAAGACCACCACGCAGTCCGCCAAGGTGCGTCAATGCGTTATGTATTCAGCTCTGCGTCTCGAATGCCCATCCTTTATTTGAAATTGAAGTTCTGCACCACTCGCTGCATCTCACTCGGGCTTGCTGACCCATGGATCAGCAGTGTCAGCGCTAGACCAAACAACGGGGTCAAGGACCCGCAAGTTCACTCCCAGCATGCCACCGCTTTTCATTGGACTACCATCAGCTCAGCTACAGAATCACAAGCACCTTCCCCCTCTATCATGTGCGGTATCGGATCACTGCATCCACTACGGCCGACTTTAGCCCAATAGCACACCCAACCTAGCAGACGGGAGCGTCACCTCCTCGAACCTGAATAACAACACAACGAGTATGAAACTGCAAGCATCGAGTATGTCCAGACTCGTGGTTGTTGTAAGAAATCAAGACACCAAGCAGACCACACCATACAAAAGGGAGAGAGTTGTTTCAAAACCGTTCATTGGAATTCATCATTAAGCTATCATTTTGGCTGGGATATCATATCATCGTACCGTTCCATTCCATTCTTTCAGCCGCACTTGTCCCCTTGAACGAGTCGCTTAACCATAGGTGCGGTCACCACCAACGCGCTTAGAGCCGTCGAGATCAGAATCGACACGGGGGTCAAGCTTGTTCAGAATGTTGGAGCCGTGAGGTCCAGCAGTCTGGTTGGCATTGGGGTTGCCGACTTGGCCGGGGTGGTTGTTGCCGGTGAAGCCAGAACTCTGGGTAGTACCGTAGGTGTTGCCCTGTCCACCGTAGCGGTCGGAGTCAACGCGGGGGTCAGCCTTGTTACTAAGGTGAGAGTCGTGAGGACCAGTGGGATCAGAGTAGCCCTGGTTGCCGGTGAGGCCAGAGCCAGTGGTGCCGTAGCCAGTTGATCCGTGGGTGCCGTGGCTACCAGTGAGACCCGAGCCAGTGGTGCCATACTGGCCAGCGCCGTAGCCACCAGCACCGGAGGTGTTGCCAGCGGCACCGTAGCGGTCAGAGTCGACACGGGGATCAGCCTTGTTGGCAAGGTGAGAGTCGTGAGGACCGGTAGGGTCAGAGCCGTGAGTGTGCGAGCTGTGGGTGTTGGAGCCAGTAAGGCCACTGCCAGTGTTTGTGTGGCTGCTGTGAGACAGACCGGCACCTGAGTGGTGGTCAGCCCTTGAATGATCTTCAAGGAGAGCTTCAGGCAATTTCTTGCCGTCAGTCTGGTAGGTTTGCTGACCAGAGGTGTGGTGCTCATTATCGTAGCCACCAATGCTGGAAGAGTTGCCGGTGGGGCCAACCTTGTCAGAGTCAACGCGGGGGTCGAGCTTGTTAGCAAGCTTGGAGTCGTGAGGACCGGTGGGGTCGCTGCCGTGGTGGACTGTAGTGTCATGCGAGCCAGTCAGACCGCTACCAGTAGTTCCGTGTGTACCTGTGGTACCATACTGCCCAGCACCGACGCCGCCAGCACCAGCTGTGTTGCCAGCTGTGTCATAACGGTCAGAGTCGACACGAGGGTCAGCCTGGTTGGCAGTGTGTGAGCTGTGGGGGCCAGTGGGGTCGTCTGGAAACTGTTAGTGTCTGATGCATTGGAACGAAGTGGGCAAGGACAACTTACTGTGCGTGGAGCCAGGAAGACTGGTGCCGGTGTGTGTACCAGTGGTGTGAGTACCGGTGGTGCCTGAGTGAGTACCCGTGTGTGTGGTATCATGGGTGGTGTCCTTGTCCTTATGAAGAACGTTCTCGACCTTAGCCTTAATCTTTTCCATTGCTCCAGCCATGTTGGGTGATTATATGTTGTAGTGGCGGGGTATCTTGATGTTGTGTTGGTGAAGTGTTTGTGAAGTGGTTGAGTGTGGTGAGTGGTTGTTGTGCTGTGTGATGGTTAGTAGTCGAGGTGACGATGGCTTGTTATATATCTCCATAGGAAGGCAGGAGCACCTCATCCTGCTACGTCATGTCGCGCTGCCTTCCAGCTTTCAACATCAGCAGACGTGCCACAAACAGCGGGGACGACTGGGTAAAAGTTCCGAATGCCTGTTTCGGCTTTTTTCTTTGACCCTTGCGGCTAGAGCCGCAGACAATGTGAGAGTCACGATCTGAGATGCTGCAAGCTACACCCCCCGTCACGTCATTTCTTGTGCTTCCAGACCTTCAGCCTCGAGCATCAGGCGGGGGCTTCTCGGCAGGGTTCTCGATCAAACATCTCTCCCCATGCTCTTGTTCCTTGGAAGCTTGGAGAGCGCCACAAACACTGGCCACAGCGCACAGCAACAGGACCCTTTCGAGTACTAGCTTACACATACAAGGCTTAGCTGATCCAAAAGTGGCCCACTGCGGAGACTAGCACGAAGACGGCGCTGCGTCATTCTGCCATGAACTGTGGAGAAGACCAAAGCTTACCTGTAACCTCAATTCCTGTTTGTTGCCGCCTGTTCTCGCGTTATACCACACTTGGCCTGCATCACGCAATGATCCACAGCAGGAATCAGATAGCAACCGCGCGTCTGCTGAGGTATCTGTGGCGCAGAACCCGGCATCTGTGGCGTCATATGAAGATCTTGAGGTTCAGATCGGATACCCGCCACCTGCAGACTTTGGACCGATGGCGTCAGGCATCGTAGAACTGCACGTAGTTCCTGAATACCACGGGATAGGCGGAGAAACGCGGGTTAGCAGCGTGTCAGAAACCGAAGTGGGGCCCTGGCCTGAAGAGAAAGGTAGGGAAGGGAACCGTCATCATGACGCACCCCGCATTGCATGTCTTGCTTGCGGAAGTTGCAGTGTACCAAGAATAGCCAGAATAAATTGTTGAACTCAGAAATAGAGAGATCCAATCAAAGCTTCATGAGATTATCCGGGAAGTCATGATAGAACTTAGAGATGTTGTGGATTCCGCAAAAGAGCAGAAGACACGCAGCGCTCAAAGCTCACCGCTGGCAGAGTCTCGACCACAACGAACAAATTACAGACAGTACTCGTGGCTTGGTACTGCTGTCGCTTGCTAGCAGCAATTGGATCTCAGGAGCATCATTTCCTGTCTCATCGACAACCTGCGCTTGAAAAGCTCAAAGCTGGGAATGCCAGCATTTTCACAACCATCGTGTCATTGCGGTGGCAATCTGTCCCGTGATGACGAGTACTGGAAGTTTCTTCGTGAACCTTGCAATTCATGTGCGGAAATGAAGTCGTGAAAATCCGATTGCATCCACAAGCAATCCTGGCTTGACAGCCAAGGGTAGGCCAAGCTTCTGTTGACGATGACGTCACATATCGTCAATTGCAACGCGCCCCACAACACATTGTTTGGAGTCTCCCTGCCTTACACCACGACACTCACCTACCTATACCTAAATTCGACCTCGTGATGTCATCAGGAAAGTCAACAACCAGCAAGGTCTCGGACAAGGTCCAGCAAGTCGCGGCGGAGGACTTCAATCAGGCCGTGCGGTCCGGCGCCTATCTGTATCCGTTTAAGGTATGCTTTATTGATGGGAATCCACAGCCGAACAGGGATTGACATGTACAGGGTATCGTGTACTTCTTCGCGCACCGCGCGCTATGGCGCCCTCTTGCTGCGAAGCTGATCCCCACGGTTTCTCTCG
This sequence comes from Lizonia empirigonia, assembly GCA_009982855.1. Classification (NCBI taxonomy): domain Eukaryota; kingdom Fungi; phylum Ascomycota; class Dothideomycetes; family Pseudoperisporiaceae; genus Lizonia; species Lizonia empirigonia. Next base: position 120,899 of record JAADKA010000001.1, on the reverse strand, counting down.
GCCTGGGCGTCACGGTGTTCATGTTCGTGGTGACCTACGTGCCCCAAGCCGCCGTTCTCACCGTCTTCAATGGCCCTCTAGCCTTTGCCACGACAGTCTTGCTCGTGTTGAGCGAGGCCTCTACCATCTTCAATTTGCTGAGCAAGAACTTCCTCATTGACGATGCGCTCATCGACACGTTCGATGGCACCCTCATGTCGCGCGACATGACCACTTTGGTTGCGAAGGAGCGCGCTGTCAAGTCTGGCAGCGACCCAATTGCAAAATTGGGCAAGCTTGCGGCAAAGCCATTCGCGAAGTTCGCACCCAGCGCCATCATCCGCTACTTCATGTACCTCCCGCTCAACTTCATCCCTATTGTGGGCACAGTCTTGTTCGTGATTTTACAGGGTCGTAAATTCGGCCCTACTGCGCACGCGCGCTACTTCCAGCTCAAGCAGATGAACAAGAAGGAGAAGGACCAGTTTGTTGAGCGCCGCAAGGCTGCCTACGCCAGGTACATGCTTACAATCGCATTGTGGCGAACCAATTACTAACGCATCTAGTTTCGGTGTACCCGCTGTCCTTCTTGAGATGGTCCCTATCGCTGGCATACTCTTTTCGTTCACGAACACTGTCGGTGCAGCGCTCTGGGCCGCTGATATGGAGTCGCGCGACGCAAACGGTCAGAAGACCACCGCCCCAGGTCTGCGCAACCAAGCGGCAGAGGCAAGGAAAGAGTTGTAGAATTTCTATCCGTACAGCCGTTTCATCGGGCTCGATGATCACTATCGATACCCGTGGAAGCCACCGTACGCACCAGGGTGGCTACTGGGATGGCCATTGGTGGAGCTTCTGAGTGTGAAAGATGTCGAAGACCAAAATGAGTACTTCGGTGAATGGGGAGGAGCTAGTAATGTCCCAGCGAGAAATTACGATGATGATGATAACGTGATACACCTGTATATATATAATGAGCACAATTAATCCTTTGGCAATTCCTTGAGCGCATTTAATCTCTGTAACGTCCTTGGTATTCTCATGAGTTACCTGTACAAAAACAAAAGAATCACCACAGCAATGATATTCGTTTGCGTATCAAAACGCGTTATAACGTAATCCACCATCGAGTTGGCCACACCATCGAGTTGGCCACTATATGCAGCTACCTACTGTACAACCTTAATATCTCAACACCACAATAAGATAAAATAGTGCACTATAGCTTAGATTAATCGCCTTATCTAGCTGCATCTTTCTTGCACGTGCGCTTGTTGTGCCCTGCCTTACCACACCTCCTACAGTGGGGAATACCCCTATTGCTAACACCTGCCTGGACCTTCTCTATACGCCTATCTACCTTAACCTGAGCCTCAGCGTCCCTTTGGGCAATTATTTCCTCTGCCTCTGCCTGTGATAGGTTACCACCCTTCTGAATCCGCTTCTTCTTTCGCTTCTTACGCTCAGAAGCAGCGTTGTTAGCTGCTTGAAGCTTGATTACTTCACTAGCTAAAAGCACCAGTGAATGTGCTAGTATTACAGCTCCTTTCTGCAACTGTTGCACCATCTCAAGTACTGATTCTTATCAACCAGGGATTTTAAGTACGCAAAGTTGATTTAAGCATATCGTTCGTGCTCGAGATACAAGAAATCTGGTAGGCTGTGTTCATCTTTGATTATGCAGTGAGCATGCCATCTATGCTTTTACCACGCAATTTCTACTTTACAACATCATTACTCATCAATCATCACTCTTCTATATCGAGTACTTTATGCTGTTCGCACTCGGGCTGCCCTTAGCCAAGCCAAAGCAGTCGGCCATACCATAAAAGATATCAATGCTGTTGTACACGCCACCAAAAAGCTCCTGGCACGGGCCCATAGCGAAGACAGGGACATCAGTGAGCGAATGCACACCTTGATCGTTCTCAATGGGAAGTGTACCGTTAAGCGTAATTCCAACGGGCTCCTTAGGATTAACATAGAAGTCTTCGTCGCCCTTGACTTGCTCGGTGGCGGGGACGCGAGGGCCTGACTTGCGCACAGACCAGTTTTCGCGGCGGTCAGGATCAGCCATTAGGCCTTGGAAGAGCGTGTAGCGCGGGTCCCAAGTCGAGGGGAAATTGCTGTCGGTGTAGGTCAGGTTGCCAGTGTTAGCGTATTGAGAGAGACCGGAGCGCTCGTATACGCCAACAGCTTCGCGGCGCTTGCGGTCAGCATTCTGCGCGGCCAGGTAGTGCGTGTCGACGGAACCCATGACGTCGAAGCCGTGGCCATGGTCGGCAGTGACGAGGATGAGGGTATCCTTGAGGCAATCAGTCGAGTTGAGCTTGGCGATGGTGGCCTTGATGGTGTCGTCGAGTTCGAGGAGCTCGCCCAGGGCGCGGTCGTAGTCAAGAACGTGCATCATTTTCTGTCCTTAGTCAATAACCAGTATGAAGTATACTTATTCCCATACGCACATCGATTGAAGCTGCTTCGCTCATTAACATGAAACCCTTGTCACCAGAGCGGGCCTGGAGGATGTCAATAGCCTTGAGAGTCATCTCCTTGAGACCAGGCTGGTCCAATGCGGGCTTCTTGTCACCAGTGGGAGATAGCGACTGGTTCAGATTGTCGCGGTAGACGTTACGGTCGAGCCACTTGGCCATGTTGGAGGTGGAGAAGATACCGAGAGCCTTCTCGTTGTTGTTGGCAGACAACAGAGCAGTGCGGTTCTGGATAATCTGGTAGTCCTTCTTGGCGAACTCATCGAAGTAGTTTTTGCCTTGGTAAGTAACGCCGCCGAGTGAGGGAGGATAGAACTGCTCAGCACCGCCGCCGAAGAGGACGTCGACAGGCACGTTAGTCCAGGTGTAGTTCTGGACACCATTGAGGTAGGTGTCGACGATCGCGCCATATTCGCCACGGTTGCGTGTGTGGGAGACGAGCGCAGCAGGAGTGGCATCGGCGATGTACGCAGTAGATACGATACCAATGTGACCACCAGTGAGGCGGTGGAACATCTCAGCAATAGTTTCAACCTTGGGATCGTCGAATGCGTCCTTGCTGGAGTCGGCGTAGACATTCAGGCAATTGACTGTGCTCTTGTGACCAGTGTTGAGAGCAGCAGCGGAATTGGCAGAGTCAGTGATGAAGCTGTCGATCGAGTGGGTCATCTGGTGGCCGAGCACGGGAAATTTGTCCATAGCCATAAGTGTCTGGTACTTTCCGTTGATGCTCTTGTGGGCGATCAGGCGTGCGGCCGTGATCATGTTGGTGGTCATTCCGTCTCCAATAAAGAGAATGATGTTCTTGGTTTTACGCTCTTCTGCCAAGTCGCGAACGAGCCATGTCGCCTCGGTCTTGCTGCCATTGTTGTAGTTGAGGGTGGCAGTGTACTCGCCGGGCTCGTAAAAAGCAACACGGCGGTATGCCTTGGCTGCAACATTGACAAAACTGGCGCTCTTTGCATCGCGAGCGAAGAGGTCTGCAATGTTTAGCGGCTATACGGAGGTAGTTTTTTAGTGGGTTTGCAAGTACTTACCCTCATACCAACTGAAGTTCCACTTCTCGAGCTTAGGCTCTTGGATTTTGAAGTAATCGGTCACTGGTGCGGTCTTGCCATCTTTGGTGATGGTGAATGTAAACCTCTCGTCCAGAGGTAGTCCAATAGCTTCAGATCCGTTCGTAGGCTGGTGAACCTCGAGACGGATATCGAAGTACTGACCTGCGAGGAAGTCGGCCCTATTGCCAATTGATCAGTACCAGTTCACTGGAAGCTCTACCAACCGAGATACTCACTGGTCTGGGGGGAAAACGCAGCCTGTGGTCTGATGAGCAACTAATTTAGGGTTCAGGATTCAAGAACGTACCAAGTGTTGGGCAAGCTCCAAGGCGGCGGAAGCTCTGTGCAGAAACAGCGCCCACGAGCAAGGCAGCTGCGGCTCCAATTGACGTGGTGGACTTCATGGCGAACGCTACAGAGGGTAAGGTGATACACAAGACTCTCAAGAGGTGCGATAGCATCCCAAGGAAAGTTGCAGGCCGAGGCTTTATAGCTCCTAAACCTCTGGACCTGCATTTAGAGCTCTGAGCAGTTTTGGGAGATAGTCACTACATGGGAGCTACCAATCTGCAAGGGTCCACAGCTCATCCCTACGGGCTGGTCGCCTATGCTGCGGACGGGTCGGTCAACTGTTCTTAGTCGCCCTCGTGCGTTGTTCAAGCACTCTGACTGCTCGAGATCAGCGTCCCAGCTGCCAGGAACAGACCTGTTTCCGCTGGCATGGGTGCAGCCAGGAGCCACTACCATCATATTGAAGACGGACGAGCTGCCTTATCGAGGTGTAGATGCACGTTTTTCGTGTTGATTTGGTGCGGGCTGTACATGTTCTTGGCGAAACGTGAACGATAGCGGAGTCGTGATTCGCCTGGCGCACAAGTGGAGTGTTCTCCGCGAGCTCGGCGTTCTTGGCATCTGCAGTGCGAATGAAGTTGTGCAAGGTGTGCTCCGGGAAGGTATTTGATTGGCTGTGAGGCAGGCAGAGATGAAAACAAGACTTTGGTGTGAGCTTCAATTCGGATATTGTGCCGGAGAAAAAGATGGATGTCGAGGGAGGTGTACCTAAGGTAGATGACGGCGTTGATGGCTTGCGAACGCAAGTGCAACCGTGCACCCCTGACCTCTTCTGCGCGACAACAACTCGAACAACATTTGCATTGAGCAAAGGGTAATAGAAGAGCGGATGAGCTGTTTAACCTCGTAACAGAGTAGCGAAATGCCTGAACCTGAGGCTTGTGCGGTCTCGTGTAGCTCTCTTGAGGACCATGTCCACGATGCCGCACCCTGGCGACTTCTGCCTTACTTCAAACCTCTGATTGTCATAGATCCACGAAATGCTGCAGGAACCTGGTACCCTACTGATCATGGGCCTTGGTTGCGTTTCGGAATCGCGTTTTGACGCGTGCTGGATCACTAAATTGGGTTTAACTTAGTGTATGAACCAACGACGTCACCACTTTGTTTTCTTTTGTTGTCGCGTCGGTGACGCCCCAAAGGCTGTACACTTGCACCTTGTTATGCATCTATGCAGGTTGCCAAACGTCCTTTCATTGTATCAACTGTACGCGCCCAGCGTTCCCACAGAATCCTATTCCGTTCCATAGCCGCAAAAGCTGAAGCATCAAAGCACGGGACACGACCAAACTCCAAAGCGCAAAAGAAGCGACCCGAAATGTCGAAGCGAACGGCGTACGACCGCGATGAGCTTGTTCATACCACCACCAAACGCGCGAAGGAGGTGGACGAAAATTTGCCGTACGATCAATTGAAGGAAGCCTTGGGCGCGCAAGAAGAGAAAAGCGATGTCACGAAAGTTGTTCATTGGTTTCACCCAAAGGATATGCGTATTCAAGACAACACAGCCCTACACCATGCTTCCGAGCTTGCACAGAGCTCAAAAAAGCCGCTCATCTGCGTTTACCTGCATTGCGCAGCCGACGAATCATGGCATGGCACGAGTCCAGCCCGGATGGACTTCATGTGTGAAGGGCTCAGCAAAATGCAGAAGGAGCTAAAAGAGTTGAATATCCCGCTAGTCTTCCTGGAATGCAAAGACCGAAAAAAATTGTGTCAACTGTGGTCGATTGGCTAAAGGAACAGAAGGTGTCACATGTGTTCAGCAATCACGAGTACGAGATCGATGAAATGCGACGCGACATCAAGCTTGTGAAGCAAGTCAAAAACGATGCCCATGTCTCAATATACCACGATCAGACTGTTGTAGAACCAGGAACATTGCTAACGGGCAACGGCAAGCCGATGAAAGTTTTCACACCCTACTTCGGCAAATGGCTCGACATCGTCAAGCAGGATCCAGCGCTACTTGACCTGCGACCTGCCCCCAAGAAGCAAAGCGCGGACTTTGCGAAAGAGCTCAAAGACCTGTTCAACACAAAACCTCCACAGCCTGGGAAAGACAAGCAGTTCGAAAGCGAAGAAGACAGGAAGCGCATTCGCAAGCTCTGGCCAGCTGGACATGAAGCCGGCGCGAAACGAATGGATTCCTTCCTCAAACAGATCAAAAATTACAAAGCGACACGATCGAACCCAGCCAAGAACTCTACATCTCGTATGAGCCCCTACTTCTCTGCCGGCATGTTCAGCGTGCGCGAAGCGTTACGAAAGGTGGTCGACTATAATGGCGGCAGCAGTTACTTCACCGAAGGGCGGTCAAAGCCCGGCGTCTACAGCTGGGTGCGCGAGATTGTGTTCCGCGAGTTATATCGACAGACAACGTTGATGACACCACATACGTCGATGAACATGCCGCAGAACCTGAACAAGATGAGTGGCAACGACGTCTGGATAGGGCGATACGCGAGGGTGTGGGATGAGGCGATCGAAGCACAGATTCAGTACCAGCTGAAGAAGGACGATGGTAGTTGGGACACCTTCGGTAAGAACATGACTAGCGTTCAGAAACTGCCTTTCTGATGAATGCACTCGACTCTGTTCGACTGCAACTGGCTTCTGGTATTCAATTTTTCTTGCCTAAATCAGATGACCTATGCGAGGGGCATATATCCATGTCTATATTTATTGATAGCTCAATCAATGCTGCGCTGTCCAATTTTGCGTCAAGAATGTGGTGACGCGATTTGCACTTTTTGAACGCAACCGGGCTCAAAAGAGCGTGCGCCGTGGTAACGTTGACACGTGCATTTGTCTATGGCTTTTACCGTGTGATACACTTCGACTAAGGAAGGCAGATCCTATCTCGGGTTCTTCGGGTTCTTGAGGGCCGGCTAGTAAGTCGGTAGGGGCCCGCGAATCTAAGAACCAAAGTGTAACCACGGAAGGTGGAGTTTGCAATTGCTAAGCAACATAGCAACAGATCTTGAGCCTGATAGGGAAGCCCTGGAAAGTGATTGGTAATCATCTTCCAAGTGCCAAGATGAGGTGCATGAAAGTGGGGCGTAGATGCAAGCATAAAGCAGCCGAGGAATCGCTGTTTGAACAGAATTATATTCATACACTTCAATCTTGAAGTAGACTGCATATTTTACGAAGCAGCAATGTCACACGCTCTCATTTTTGGCGCCTCAGGCATTTCTGGGTGGGCGCTCCTCAACGAGATCACCAAGTACCCTACACCAACAAGCTTTGCGAAGATCACCGGCCTTTCCAACCGGCCTCTTACAGTCGAGCAGGCGTATCTAGCGCATGATTCTCGGCTGAATTTAATCAATGGTATTGACCTGACAAAACCAGTCCCAGAAGTGGTGCAGATGTTGAAGGACAAGGTTGAAAATGCGCATACTATCTCGCATGTGTTCTTCACTGGTATATCAAACTCATATGATTGATAATAAGCGTGATCATGAGCTGATGAGTGATTAGCGTACATTCAGACAGACGATCCTAAAAGCCTCAAGACCGTCAACACAGCCCTCCTCGACACCGCAATTCGCGCGATCGAACAAGTCTCCTTGAAACTCAAAATGGTCGTCCTCCAAACTGGTGGTAAAGGCTACGGTCTCGAATTTCCAGACAAGGTGTCGATAAGCCCACCACTGCGTGAAGACATGCCGCGCATACCCGAACCTTACGCAGACAGGATCTTCTACTATACGCAGTACGACCTGCTTACCAAGCTTTCGAGAGACAAAGACTGGACATTTGCCGAGGTGAGGCCTGACGGTATCGTCGGATTTACGCCGACAAGCAACGCGATGAATCTAGCGCAGGGTATTGGGCTATATCTGGCGATCTACCGAGAGGTGCATGGTGCAGACGCAATCGTGGAATTTCCTGGTACAAAGAGAGCATGGAAATGCAAGCATTCGGATACTTCGCAAGGAATCTTAGCGAAGATGGAAATTTATGCTGCAACGCATATCGAAGCGTGTGGTGCGGGAGCCGTTTTCAACATTGCTGACGGGAGGACGGTGACTTGGGAGGAAGTCTGGCCAAAGCTGTGCGAGAATTTCGGTCTGGTAGGAGGTGAACCCAAGTCTAGTCCTGTGTCGATGGAGGATTTTGTCAAAAGCAACATCGACACTTGGAAGAAGGTGGCCGAGAAGCATGAGCTGAAGGGTGAGGCCGTGGTAGAACAGAATTGGCCATTCGTTCGTTTCATGCTTGTGGACTTCGATTTCGATAGACAGTTTGATTTGACGCGAAGCAGAGAGGTCGGCTTTAGAGAGGAGATTGATACGGCGGATGGGTACATAGAGGCTTGGGAGAAAATGAGGAAGGCCAGTATTTTGCCGCCAAAGGTAGCGTAGTTACAAACATCCGCAAGACAACGACTGCTTTAGCATAACATCGATATGCCGGTCATACTGTGCCGCAAAGTCCTGTCCGTAACCTGACGTAGGAGCTGCGAAAGCTGCGGTGTTTATAGGCGGGTCAAACAAGTCACCTAAGAAGAGGTGATTAGGCCATCCTTCGAAGCCATCCAGGAACAAGTCGTTTGAGGCAGTGGCATCCAGCCCGGTCATACTGTTGTGCGCCTCCAGCGTCAGATGGTCAGAGGTAACACCAGCCCCTCTTACGGGAGTACTTCCACGCACAGGTCGTGACAGCGCCTTATCAAATATTTGAGTTACCCATGAGCTAGCTCAACCACGAAGCATACATGTACAATCGTCTCCGCATGAATGTTTCTTCGTATTTGTACTACAATCTACTCATAGACTATCGTCGTGGTGAGCGTTACTTCGCCGAGACACTGATCGATTGGGATCTGAGCAACAACACGCAAGGCTGGGAGCCGAGTTATACTGTATTCAACCCTGTCATCCAAGCCGAGAAGAACGATCCAGATGGAGATTACATCAGGCAGTGGGTGCCTGAGCTTAAGAATGTGCAGGGTAAGGCCATCTTTGCGCCGTACGAGCGGCTAAGCAAGGAGGAGTTTGAGAAGTTAGGATACCCGAAGCCGCACGTGAACTGGAAAAAGACAAAGCAAAGGTGCATAGAGAGATTCAAGAACGACATGTCTGGTGTGGAGCCATGAGATCGCTGATCGGGCAGTGTTGAGAAGGTGACGGACCATGCATGCCATGTCGACAAGGCTGCAAAACAGGTCACAACAACAATACGAGTTCACGTATTCGGTAGGTCCAGGTCTCATTAGCAAGACGCTCTGATTTCTCGCAATATGTGGCTACTGCACACACCCAGCATTACACCTCATAAACTCAACGAACGAAACAGCCATACGTCATACTCTCTCTCACTCTGGCCGAACATGAGGTTGCCTTCGCCGACATCCACGAGCTTGGTTCATGTGCGGAACGGTTCGAACTCGCAAAGATTGTCTGTTGGTGACAGCGGGCTATACGTGATTGTTATTAGTGGACCTGGGTCGGCACATGCTGCATCGACAGGAAAAGCAGAGCGGAACTATCAAAAGCAATCAACTCTATTTTTCTCGCCACACCCTTCCTGACACTCCAAATTTACGGCGCTCTACTATACAACTGCTTTCCATTCTTCTGGAACCCAGTAATCACACCTTGACCACGCGCACTCGTCGCCCAATCCGCGAATTGGTAAGCAAGCGTCGCATTCCTCGCCTTCCGTCCAACAAGAAGGTGTCCTGGCAACAACAACGGATCATCCTCACTGTCTGTCCCAGCCTTGAACTGTGACAACGCGTTCGTAAGATTTGGCTGCAGCTGCTCCAGGGACAAAAATGTCCCGCGGTCTGTCAGCGTGTACTCCTTCAACAAGCTCGCTGTGCTCAACGCTTGGATTGGAAAGGCAGGGAACTGGTGGTACCATGTAGAGTATGGCAACCCCCAAGGCACCTGGCCAATGCCCAGCCACAGCTGCGATTCCTTGAGGTTTGTGGCGGACTTGTCATAGCGGGTCAGAAAGCGAGTTGGAACTGCAGTTTTTGCCGTGTTGAGTTCTCCTGCTTGGTAAATATCTGCGAAGATTGTGGTAGCATCCATGCTGTCGTTCACGCCGGCTGGGTTCTCAGGAGGGCCGGCGATGATAAAATGGTCGCGGAAGAGATAGTAGCGGCCTGTTTTGGGATCGATGATGCCCTGGTTGGCTGCGACTGTTTCGGCTGCTGGGACGTAAGAAATCCCGAGGTCTGCTTCGCCGGACTGGAGGTTCTTGATGGTGAACGTTGTGTCACTCAGCACCTGCAAAACAGTCATCAGCAGGGGGATTGACAGTCTCGGTGCCGCACCAAAGATCACTACATACCCATCCGATACTGAATGGTTGACTGCCATTCTTCACACTGTCTTGTATAAATGCATCGGCAAGGACTACACACAGTGTCAGTACAGCGCCTGAAAGGAGAACCTGGGAGCTTTACCCTTGACTAAGCCACTCTGTCCTGCGCCTCCAGTCGCTATTCGTAGTAAAGGATCTTTGCTTGCTGAGGTGAAGCCAGCATTGTACACTTCGGTTGGATCAACAAGCGCCGTGACACTGCCTATTAAAATAGCAACTGTGTGCAAAAATTGGAGGTTGACGGAGGACAACATGTTGCTCTTTTCCGTGGTTGTTAATGAAATTGATGCAAGAAATTCATTACGACTATCCTACCTTTATAACTTCGATGAAGGCGTTAACACAGCTGACCTTGACATGGTGAGCCTGTTGTGCCAGTGTAGAACCATGTGATGGTAATCTTGGTTCGACGGTGACGGTGGCAGCTGGAGTGACGCCACAAGTCAGCTGAAAACAGCCTCATGGTAGCAAGGTCTGTTGACTGGAGCGTTTCCGCGCTAAGCCGCAAGCTTAGGGATCTCACTCAAAGCGATGAACTTGAGTCTAATTCTATGGCGTAAATCTAGGAATAGCATTTTTCAGATCCTCAAACAAAGGACGATACTTTCCAGGCGCAACTTGATTCAACCCATGCAGGCGCTAGTTTCTATTGATCTTATGTTGTAAACTATAGATTGCTATGTCATCACATTAATTGGATTATCAATCTTCCTCATCACTAAGACTTCTAATCTGGTCTCTCGTCATAAAGAAATATGAAAGATATCGGTGTGCTTCCATCTGCTGAGGATAACGTGCGGCTGAGATCGTGGACGGGCTGGGCTGAGCAACATAGCATTGCACACCCTAGACTCAGCTGTTAAAGTCATCCTCTTCATTTTTATCGTGCCTACTGGGAAAAGGATTTGTACTGCTGATTAAAGCCATTGAGTAGCTTGCGCCCTTGCCAACGACTAAGTGCACTTCTTCAGATGTTCGGGTCCGCGTTCGGGTTCTTGAGGTCCACTGGCAACGCCGAAACAAGAAACGACCTTTCAGCGCCTACCTGTCGCGAGCCAAAATGCAACGTTCAGACCTAAACACCGTGGCTATGGCAAGCCACTTGACAGGATTGTCAATTCCGTTCCACGTAGCAACTTGATGAACTTTAGCAGAGTGTATGGCAGTATCTAGCAATCTGACGGGGACTGCACAGAATAGGTGCATTAAGAGCTCCCCTTAATGCAGAGAGAAAATGGAAATGCAAGTATTCAGATGCTGAAAAAATCTTGGCACAAAGCAAAAAGAGTTACACGCTACGACGCATAGGCATCTATCTGGCGATGACGTGCGTCCCGGATCGCTGGCGAGGGGACGATAGTGTGAGAGGTCAACTGACCAAACATTTGTGAGTATTCCGGCTTTCTGGACGATGTTTTCATATCTGACGTATGGGTGGATCAATTCTTTGAAGATTCTATCGATGTTTGGAAGAAGACAGCTGTAGCCCACAGGCTGAAGAAGCGGGTTGAGGGCAGAGCAGGCTGTTCGTTTGTCACATGCTCTGACGTTTGAAGGTAAAGCAAGCAGGTTGGCTTCCAAAACATTATGATAAAGGCTTTAGAAAGAAGCTGCAGGTAGATTCGCTGCCGCTTTGGGTTATGTAATTGCTATAGTCAGCAAGGCAATAGCTAGATTCCTAGATCGTCAAGTTTGCCTCAATAATACTGTGTGGCAGACTCCTGTCCATATCCTGGCACAGGTGTCGCGAATGTTGTCGTGCTCATTGATGGGTCAAACAGATCTCCCAAGAAGAGGTGATTTGGCCATCCTTCTAGGGCATTGGAGAAGAAGCTGTTTGGCTTGGTGATGTTAAGATTGTTGAAGCCAGTGTGCGAATTTGGTGTTGAAACACTGGCTGGTACATCTGCCATTTTTGTGGGAGTAGTTTCGAGCATAGGTCGCGCAAGGGCCTTATCGAATATGTGAGTGATCTATGAGCTAGCATCCCATCATGGGTATTGCGATGGGCATGTAACGCCATCTTACAATTGGTGAGGCTAGATCTGCCTAGACTTGCTGTTAATGCACTATTACTCTTTGCCTGCATAAAGAAAACAACGCAGGCGATGAATAAAGCGTGGGACAGTTCATGTGATAGAACAAGATCTTCAGAGCTCGTTACTATGGAGCATGCAAGAGAAGCAATCTGTTGCGCTGAGCGGCTGGCGACCTTATTACCAAGCCATGATGAAGGTGATAGCGCATTGTAGTTGCCTGCTTCGAACTCTGGCTTGATTTGGGACAATATTACATTATGGCTGTACAATACACATAGTGTCGTAAGGTAAATAAACACATGTGTGCTGTCATTGTCCATCCATTGCAGAGAAACTGGGAGACGATTGCGCCAGTTTATCAGCATCTCGTGTAATACTGAGGGTGAAGTTGCACCTTGACTCTGTGGATAGAATCGAACGGTGACGATCTGACGAAGCAGAAGCGCTAGCTTGGTAGCATGAATATGGTACAAGCCTGAGAGATGGGTATTGTCAGACGAGAGGTAGTGTGAAGGCTTGAATTCAAAGTCTTCCAAAGTCAAATCATCGGCATCACAGTGGTCGAGATTTATCCTGAATGGACGCCTATGCATCGATGCACATGTATCGTCTCTTATGACCAGGATCCACCACAAACGCTTAAGGAGGCTCTGGTCTTGAGATGTTATATTAAGTCTAGCTACAGATCTATTATAGCCAACAGTCTTGGCTATTATAACTCTAGTAGAGATCTAGGTGTAGAAGTTGCAATGCTTGTTTAGACTGCCACCCTAGAAACTTAATAGGATTAACGCTTAAAGTGTTACAACCTTACTACTCTTGTACCTAATATTAAACAAAGCTTTTGCCTTACTGTAGAAGTGTGATTGTGCTTGTTTCCTTTCCTCAAGTCTAGCTTGTTATAGGATTTGCAAGGGACAGAAGGTGGCAGAAACAAAGCAGATAGCATGTAGTAGAATCTATAGAATGTTTCTAGCTTTATGCTGTACGTAGAGCTCGTGTGGGTTGACAACAGGGTAGAAGGGAAAAAATCTCTTGAGGAACAATCTGATGAGTGCGTCGAGTGTGTGATCTGAAGGCGCGGTGAAAGTTTGCTTAGCCTCGAGAAACGCAATATCTTCCGGTAGTAAACCATGTGAATTTGTCGTAACATGCGACACAGTATTCGTCTCTGATGTAGGAACAAGTTCGGGATGGTGAAGCAGAGGACGTCCAGTGCGGTTTCTCGGACCGTCCAGGATGATGCCCAGAGGGAAAGCCTCTCCAACGTACGCAATCGACCCTTTGTCAACAAGTGCCTCTCCATATTCTCGACGCTGCAGCAAATTCTCGAATACTGTCGACCAGCTTGCATCGCGAGGTTTGGAGTTGATGCTGGCGTCCGCATTTCCTGAGGATGTATCATGCTGAGACAGCACGCGAGCCGGAGCTGTTAATGGATGATTGTGTCCAAGCTCTGTAGGAGCAGAAACTTGGATGTTCGATTCTTGCGATGCCCCAAAATTCCCTGTTCCATCTGAAGAAAGACCAACCCCAAATCCGTTCAATTCAGTTGCCGTACTGCTTCCGCGCGCTTGTTGCCGTCGTGGCTTGCGCTCGTAGATACCTCTTCGAGATTGTATCAGCGTGCAGCCAGACTCCCTCGCTTTTCGCATCGTGTGCAGGGAGTGCCACGTTCACTTGCGTCGCACTTTACGCGCTTCTAATTGCACAGGCGACATGCTTTAGCTGTACGGACGCGAGCTGGGCGGTTTCCAGATGGCGTTGCCTGTGTCCTGGTTTGGGAACTTCTTGGCGTCTGGGATTCTTGCAATGGAGATGCGTGTCATTTTGGGCTGGCGGCAAAGTCACTCGCTCCGGCGTTTGTAAGATGCTTCATCGTAGTGTGAAGAACCCGAAGTCATATAGCCGGAAGGCTAAGCCGACTGAATTCTCTCATTACCTGTTGTCTTATCTCTCCATCCGTATCGTTTCTTTAGTCACAGTCTGGTAAAGCCGTATACGATTATGTTGCGGGGGACCTACTGTGCGAATTTGCGTTTCAGTAGGATTGAACTTCTGAATCAGGACGCGGCCGTGTAATTCACCGTATACTGGTAATGGGGTGCTTTTCCTCCCCAACACAATCCTTCAAAATGGCGAGGAATCCGCTTTACTGCAGCTTGGCCTCGCTTCAATCTCACACGCTCTCCACTGCTTAGTTTCTTAATTATAACGGGGACTGAACATGTCCAGATTCCACCGGTGCCCGTGCTTGTTAGAGCCACCATTGCATGTGCTTTGGTAGAGTGGGACCATGCATCAACTTGATTACAGACCCATCAAGCTACGCCGACGTGTCTGGAGACTGGCTATGGAGCTTCGTGAGGTCGTTGTCCAGCAAAAATCCTTCTTATGGTGATTCAAACGGCCAACAAATGATCCAGGTGAAGCGCGATTCTAAAGAGTTGCTCAAGTATGCTCTTCGATATTGAATTTCGGGAATTCCTCCTGTTCAAATATTGGAGTCAGAGCTTCGCCCAGCTGTTCCCAGTGACCTCCACCCGTCATCTTGTCACAGAGCTGTTTCAAGGCTTGCTCGTGTCGCCGGAGCGGGCCGTCTGGGTCCACAGGTAAGTCGACCGAGGTGTTCCATGGTACGAAGTTGTTTTTCTTCTTCGTCAAGCCCTCGATTTGTCAGGAGAGTGTGATTCTTGTCATATATCCGGCGTAAATAGCGCGATACTGTGAAGCGTTTGTGTGAGTGCTCACGAATCTATAGGATTAGTGACAGCTGTGTTGGTTAGATCTTTTTAAGATCAGAACCCGTCGAAAAGTCTGTAGTTGATGGTTCCCAATCAGTGTCTGCTGTCCAGTGTTGTATCGACCTAACAGTTATTTCATCTTTCTTTTCCAAAAGACTCTGAATGCGTACCCTCTGAGACTCGTCTTGTCGATCTCCGACTTTGTCTTTTGTAGATTACACAGGCTTTGCGAAAATAGCATAAACGCAACTACTGTGACACACTGGTGATGTTGCTGCTCAGCCTCGTGACTGCGGCGGCTGCTAGCCAGAAGTACCTTCCACATTGCGCTGGAGAAACAGCAACGGCGCACCTGCCTATTTCAACGTGACCCCGCCTATCAATAAGAGAAAGCCTGACAACCGGGCCTTGGTAGAGCGCAATTACACATGGTAGCATGTACGCAGGTCTGTAACGGCTGGCAGAGGTTGCTGTGGGTTCGAGGTTGATGATTCGAGGCTGCTCATTCGAGGCAGGTCAAAC
Source organism: Lizonia empirigonia (assembly GCA_009982855.1). Lineage (NCBI taxonomy): Eukaryota > Fungi > Ascomycota > Dothideomycetes > Pseudoperisporiaceae > Lizonia > Lizonia empirigonia. The sequence goes on along the minus strand of JAADKA010000001.1, from coordinate 105,372 downwards.
GTCGGGGCTTCCTGTGCAGGTCCAGGCGCATTCCAGAGCAACGCAAGGGGCGCCGGCCAAGCCGTGAGGCTCTGTTCGCGACACGTTTTTGACAGGTCAGCTCCTACAACTCTCCAGCTCGACCGCAAGCGGCTGAAAGCTTCTGGCCCTGACTTGGAGATGGGCAAGATGGTGGTCCGGATGCGGCGTCTTGTGCGTGGGTACCGTCACTGCTAGTCACAGCGCCCGTGCGGCTAGTGGCAGGCGCCAACCAAGGATCCGGTTCCTTCCACCGACGTATGACCCGGCCAAGCAGTACGAGAATCAATACTCACTGCCAAGTAAGCTGCCCTGACACCTTGTCTTTCGTCCGGAAGCTGTTCAGACGACGATTCGTTCTGTTGTTGCACTCGAACGGTCTGCGTGGCTTCGATGCGTTCGCCGTGAACGATTGATTGTCCCGTCCCTGGTCTCTCGACTGTCGTCACTCCTTTGTCCCCGGCCATTTGCCGCCCAACTGCGAACAGCTCCCCGACGCCGCCAACAGCGCCTCTCCACACAGCAGCAGGGCGCCCTGGAATGTTTCTTAGCTAGAACGTATTCATATCAGGACAATGGCCGAGTATGCGTGCGTTGCAGCATACGCCTCCCCGCTCGTCGACTAATGTACAGCAGATTCATACACTCGGCTGCGCCATGGGTCCAACATGGCTCAGGCAGCATGACGCCCTCTCGTCTGCGGTCGCTGAGTCCCATGCCCGCAAAGAAGGAAGTCACGCGATCCATGTCCACGCCACACCTTGCCAAAGCCGCCCACGAAAGTGATGGCATGAACACAATCCCCGACCCTCGGACGCCCACGCCCCAGCCGCCCATCTCGCGCCACAGCTCGAGCGACTCGCACCCAGACCTTAGCCAGGAAGTCTCGACGCTCAGCACGAAGCTCATCAATGCCATCAACCATTCGACCATGCTCGACGACTCTCTGCAGCAAACACGGCACGAGCTAGAAGCCGCAAAGAAGCGCCTGGCGCAGCTCGAGGTGCAAGTGAAGGACCACGAGCACAAGGTTGCGCAGGGGCTGTTGGTTGAGAAGGTCGTGTACGATAAGATGGAACGACAAATGTCAACGGAGCTGCAGGAAGAGCGCAAACGCCGAGCAGAGGCGGAGAGGCTGAAGCGCAACACAGACAGCGAAGTGGAGCAGCTGACAGCTGCGCTGTTCGAAGAAGCCAACGTGGTAGGTGCTGCACGGTTCAAATTTGAGAGAGGCTACTAACAGAACGCAGATGGTGGCTGCTGCGCGCAAAGAAACAGAGGCGTCTGACAAACGCAGCGAACAGCTCAAACAGCAACTTGGCGATGCTGAAGTCTTGCAGCACTCACTACAGGAGCAGCTGCAAGACTTGAAGGGTGTCATGGAGAAGATGAGCTCACACGGCGACGACAACGAGAGCAATATTCTCGCAACCACCACCGCACCTTCGACGCCCGGCATCACTCCTGCCGACAAAATGACCAAGCTGCTCGAAGCAACCAACCTGACGCCTAATACGCCAGGTTCTGAAGAATTCAGTCCCGACCATCCGCTACATTTCTCGCACCTTATTCACCCCATCCTGCGGACCGATCTGATGGCGTTTGACGAGTTCCAGGCTATGCTCAGGACAGTTCCCCGCTCGGCACCTTCAAGCCGCGTATCAAGTGGAAACTACAGTAGTCTCAATGTGCTGGGTCTAGGATCGCTGACGAATAGCTCGACAACATCCCTACCTTCCTCGATCAAATCTCCCACCAACGGCAATAACTCGCCACGAGAGCCCGGCGCCAATCAAGCCTTGACGAACCTGAGGGATGAGAAGTTCTACAAGCGTGCGCTTGCTGAGGACATTGAACCGACGCTCCGGTTGGATATAGCCCCAGGCCTCTCGTGGATGGCGCGGCGCACAGTCATCAGCAGTATCACGGCTGGGTCGCTCGTGGTGGAGCCCAACCCCACACCGAACTCTCGATTCCGCGCTCCGATTCTGCCGTGCTCGTTGTGTGGAGAAAGTAGGAAGGGCGACCAGTACGCAAGGAAATACCGCTTCAAGACTGCAGACAACGAAGACTCGCAGAGATATCCTCTGTGCGACTGGTGTCTTGGACGAGTACGAGCAACGTGCGATTACATCGGTTTCCTCCGCATGGTCGCAGCAGGACACTGGCGCGCCGAGACGGACGAGGAGAAGAAGAATGCTTGGGAAGAGAGCGTACGTCTACGAGAGCGCATGTTCTGGAACCGCATCGGTGGGGGCGTGGTACCGGCCTTTATTCCCATGCGCGACAGCCCACGCAGCCCGACGTTTGCCAAGACGGACAAAGCACGAAGGAGCTCTGAGTCGCACCACTCAATCTCTATCGCGGTCGAAGCCCCCAAGGCCGAAGACGACCCCTTCCAAGGCACGAGTGCTGACCAGGAAAAACGCGTTTCGATTGGCAAAACGCTCATCTCACCTGAGATCAAAGAGACACTGACGGAAGACGAGGAAAAGCACATTGAGGAGATGGTGCAGAAGCAGCTCCAGACGGAAGTGGGCAGGTCTCTGGATGCGAAAGCGGTCATGGAGCGAGCGTCACTGCAGCACCAGCGGTCGCACTCGCATCCGCCGGTAACACCGCCGAGGAAGCGGGACGAGCGGCTTAGTGTTACGATTCCGGGGGCGTTTGAGTAGGTTGCGGCGACTACTTTGGTAATATATTTAGGGTAATTCTTGGTGTGTGGCATTTTTAGGGCGCGCGGGAAGCTGTGGTTTGTTTGCTTTGTTTGTTTGGTTATTGTGCATGCATTGGGATGGGAATACCACAATCACGGCGTTTGGTGCTGTATTTAGATCAGAGGCAGGGAGGATGCCCGAGGGTGCTGGAAATAGGCTATCATTTGGACGCTTCTCTAAAGTCTTGGTCGTCTACGCACACAGGCTGTCTATGGGCGGTCATGCATATCCTCCACCACACTCGTGCATCCCTCCTCGACCAATCTCTACTTTGCCTTTCCTCTCGCCTTGCCCTTGCCCTTCCCCTTCCCTTTCGTCGTGGCGGGCGACCCAGCAGCTGCCGCGGAAGAGCGCGTCGCTCGTGCAGGCGTCGACTCCTCGGCAGCCTTCTGCGGTGTGTGGGCGCTGGCGGACTTGGTCTTTTTCAAAGGCCGGCCGCGCTTCTTCTTCGCGGGGACGGGCGAGTCGACGTCCATTGCTTCGTGGGGCTGCGACTCTTGGGTTGGCCCTGCAGTTGAGTCGTCCCCTTCCTCGTCCTGCTCGCCCTCGGCGGCTGTCTTTGCTTTCCGCCCGCGCTTGGCGGGCAAGACAGCGGGTGTGTCGACATGGTCCTCGTCCTCGTCGTCCTCCTCATCGAGCTTTATCTTCTTCTTCGGCGTCCCCTCCCCCTCGCCCCCCACATCCCTCTTCCTCGCCGTCCCCCCGTCATCACCAAACTTCCTATTCGTCAGCTTACGCGCCTTCTCCAGCGCGCGCTCCCTCTCCCGCCCCACCCTCTCCCTGCGCATCTCATCAAACCGCTGATTCCCACCCAGCCCGTGCCGGACAAACCGCTGCGCAGCGCCAACATCCAGCGTGCGCGTGGGCCCCGCCGCGCGCTCCTCAGCATCCTTGATCTTGCCAAAGTACGTCTTCAGCCGCGCCAGCTCGGCGAACAGGGCGTGCGCTTTTGCGTCGAAGCCTGCGGCCTGCAGCGTGCTGAAGAGCACGGATTCGATAGCGTAGGCGGCCAGGACGTGCAGCTTGGCTTTTTCGAGGAGCGGGAGGGAGGCGCTGGTTTTGGAGAGGGGGTTGGGGGGAGGAGCGGAGTGAGGGTGGCGGAGAGCTCGTCGATGTTGACTTCGAGGTCTTCGACGAGGGAGGGGAGGTCGGTTTGTGGGTCCATGGTGGCATGTGTGGGGGGTGTGTGTTGGTGGGGGCCCTTGGTCGTTGTTTGCTGGTCGGTCAAGGTCAGACGGTCTGAAGACAAAAAGTTGCGGGCCGAGGTTCAGCCGCGAGAGCCTAGCCTCTCGTCCGAACGTGAAAGTCGGATATAAGGAATCGCTTTGGGGAGTGATACCTTGCCCTTAATACAATATTTAAGAAATTTAATCAGATAGATATATCTTCTAATACTGTCTTTACCTTATTTGTACTCTAAAAATAATAAATTTACTTGCACGTTGCACTGTTGGCAATTGCAATACTTCGCGCCTGATTGGCTGTTTTCGATTATTTCGTCCGGACAAGAGCTAGCTTACCGTCGACATGAACGCATCACTCCCGCACGCACTGCCAGCTGCCGCCTCGCCCACGACGCCCCGCGCCATCCTCCCACGCCGCCGTTGATGTGCCCGTGAATCGGCCAAGCTGTCTCTCTCGGTCTCACACTTGATTCCCAGGCTGCGGCCTCGGACACCCCACACACGCCCGCGATGCAGCCCCGGTAGCAATTGCCCCAGCCGGGCGGTCATGACGCAGAGACGCACCTTCATAGGGAGCTGGACAAAGAAGGAGGAGGCCGATGGAAGCCAGACGGCAGCGACTGGGCAGGCCTCGTCCCCCGGCACCCCGCGCCGCCGATGCTGGCCCGCGCCGCCGACTTCTATCGCACCAAGCCTGTGCTCGACCGCCGCGTGCACGTCTTGGGGGTGGGCAACGTGGGCAGCTTCATTGCGCATGCGATCCGCGGCATACCGAATCCGCCGCCCGTCACGCTTCTGTTCCCGCGCCGAGAGCGCCTGAAGGAGTGGACCGACTCGTCGCAGCGCCTGGCGCTTGTCACTGAGGGCGATACGGAGATTCGGGATGGCTATGATGCCGAGCTGGCCATCCCGCGCGTGCGCTTCCACGGCAAAGAGGTGGGCCTGTCCAGCAGCGAGGCCGAGGGGGGCGCCAGCTTCCGGGAGCCGCAGACGCTGCAAGGAGAGTCGACGGGGCCCATCAGTTCGCTGATTGTGTGCTCCAAGGCGCCAATGGTGCTGCAGGGCTTGTCTGCTGTGAAGCACCGCCTGCACAGGGACTCGGTGGTGCTGTTTCTGCAGAACGGCATGGGCATAGTGGACGAGGTGAACCGCGAAATCTTCCCGGACCCCGCCACGCGACCGTATTACATGCTGGGCATCAACTCGCACGGCATGCACTCATCACCTGACACTCCCTTCACGACAGTCCACGCCGGATTCGGCACAATATCCCTGGGCATCCTCCCGCACGACCGCGACCGCGACCCCAAGTCACCATATGCGCCGCCGAACAAGATCGTCCCGCACAAGCAAGCTGTCCAGCATAACCCAGCACCGGCGGGCACTCAGGATGACGATGTTGCTCTCCCCACATCTGCGTCCACCACCTGGACGCCCAACCAGCGATACCTCCTGCGCACCTTGCTCCGCACCCCTGTCCTCTCCGCAACCGCCTTCTCCCCGCCCGACCTCCTCCAGATGCAGCTCGAGAAGCTCGCCGTAAACTGCATCATCAACCCGCTCACCGTGCTCCTCGACGCCCGCAATGGCTCCATCCTCTACAACTACGCCCTGACCCGCACCATGCGCCTGCTGCTCGCCGAAATCAGCCTCGTCATGCGCTCCCTCCCCGAGCTGCAGTACATGCCCAACGTCTCCGCGCGCTTCGACCCAGGCCGCCTCGAGACCATTGTCGTGAGCGTTGCGCAGAAGACCAAGCACAACATCAGCAGCATGCTCGCTGATGCGCGAGCCGGCCGCCAGACGGAGATTGACTACATTAACGGCTGGATTGTGAAGCGCGGCGAGGAGCTGGGCATGCGGTGTGTTGTGAATTACATGATGGTTACTCTGGTCAAGGGGAAGGCGCAGATGATTGATCGGGAGATTGGCGAGGCCGTGCCGTTTGTGAGCGATGGCGACAGGAAGAAGGATGGTGGCCTGGAGGTGAGGAGTCGTGTTGCGACGAGGGTGGAACAAGGCGAGGCGCAGGGTGAGGAGAAGTCGCAGCCGGAGAAGTCGCAGCCGGAGAAGTCGCAGCCGGAGAAGTCGCAGCCGGAGAAGTCGCAGCCGGAGAAGTCGCAGCCGGAGAAGTCGTAGCCGGAGAAGTCGTAGCCGGAGAAGTCGTAGCCGGAGAAGTCGTAGTAGCGGTTTTTGTAATTCTGAATGTTCAACGTGGCATCCTCAGCATGCTTGACATCAACGTCTGAAGACTAATCTTGGACAAGCCAAGTCGTGGAAACAGGATTAGACCTCAGTGGCAGAACTCGGCTCCAGCCATTGAACCAAACAAGCCAAAGTATCACGGATCCTGTGATAGTACCTCCTTGGCCAGAACTGTACTTGTTCAATACTACATGGCTGGCTGATTAGACGTGGACGTATCCACACGCCTAGGACCCAGTCAGCTCCTCACGCCTACGAAGTACCACGCCCCCCCCCTCGCCTTAATAAATCTCTATCCTATCCCCCTGGGAGTAGGCATGTAGGTACAGTATCTCGGCCCTACCGCGCTTCGGACGCGGTCCTAGCCAATTTCCTCCCGCGCACCACCAAGTCTAGGGTTGGCCGGCGACTGTACCGTGTACGGTAATTTGGTGATCTGTACGTGACCTGTACAAAGAAATTTTACTGTACCGTACAGATAAAATCTTAGCAATTTGTCAGTAAAAGTACTAGTAAAAATAGGGATCTACATCTCAGATAACTTGCCTTAATTGACCAACTACGCTATAAATAGACGCCAAGAAACCATATAATCACCTACTGTACGACTGTACGATTCAGTACATGTACAGAGTTCTGCCCAATTCACCGTACAGAGCCATACCCAGCGCACCACCAAATCCCGCATTACGTCACGCTCCGCGCCCGGGCTCCGGCGCCCTCCGGCGCGTCGTGGCGGCCGAGGCCCCGAGGCGGCGAGTCGGGGTTTTCGTGCCTGACGAGTGCTGAAGCCGGGGGGCTCTCTCTTGGAAGACAGTGAAAGTAGCCAATAAGGACTGAATTTTACAACGCTATAATTTCATAACTATAGCACTTGTTTTAATTCTAAACTTCAGGGGGTGGTCCCCGTTTGCAGCTATAGGCTAAGAACCACACAAGCCCTTCTGCTCTCCTACAACAGGGCAGCACCGACGAGGAAGGAGCGGAACTTGCACGGAGAAACGCAGTGAGGGAAGAGGCAGGGGTGTTTGGCTCGACTAGAGCATGTTGGCCCTGTACACGGAGACGAGTACATAGTGTTTATAGACCCGAAAGGGAACCAGGTAGCACTCTAAATTAAATTAAATTAATTCTAAACTATGTTATTCTAATTTATTAATATTTACTTGCCCAGCCTTAGTATACTTTTAAATATCCTCAAGTCAGCAAGGATACCTAAGTGTTAACTGTCTTGTTAATCTTCTCCCGCAATAGCTTCTCGCATACTCTATAGAATTAAGCTAATCCTGCCTGTTCCAAGGCACAACGCTTATTATAGAAGTTCCCCTATATTGTAGACATCTAAGTCTCTAATAATATTATAGCTATGTGGCAGCTGTTTTGAGGAATTAAGTGAATTAACGGTCATGTTCAGGAGCGCGGGGATGCCAAGTCGGCCTTATCGGCTACTATTTTTGGCTTCCAAGAGGCTCTGTTACAAGGGGGGTGCATGAGCGGACTGACATTGCACTGAGCCCTGGTGTGGTAAATTCGTATTGTTAGTCCGCCCTTGTATTTCCCACCGGTCGTGGACGGCGGATGCTAGGGCTTTGTACTTTTTTGGGGGGGGGGGGCCGAGAGGAGGGTTTTACTACTTATAAGTTAGTGATTTGGGGGAATTTATAATTTACGCGTGGATTTGCATATCGGATTCACGTCGACGAGTGGACTGTGGGTATCCGACTTGAGAGGTGCATTATTTGCAGTGTGTCCTAATACGTCACAGTGCTTCACAGTGCTTCACAGTGCTTCACACACACTCCTCGCCATGGAGTCAGCGCGGCGCACATCCTCGCGCACCCGCGACGCCCAGCCCTTGCATCGCCTGCTGTCCAACCACCACTCGGACGGCGACGGCGTGCACGTCCAGTGCGACACAGCGTCGCTGCACACGACGGAGACGCGGCGCGCCGTCGACACGTCGAGCGACGACGGCAGCGTGAGCAGCGCAGACGAAAAGGAGAAGGACGACGACGAGACCACGTACGAGGAGATTCGCGGCGGCCCGTACGAGCACGACGTCGAGGCCGCGGCGCCGCAGCTGGAGAAGAAGAGCAGGGCCAGCGTCAGGGATCCGAATCTCGTGAGTCTTGAGTGCCTCGCGGAGAGCGCTGCTGGAGCTCCCGGCTAACACGTCTTCACAGGTGACGTGGGATGCGCCCGACGACCCAGCGAATCCGAAGAATTGGTCGATCAAACGCAAGTGGGCGGCTACGCTGATTGTGTCGTGCTTCACGCTTGTGTCGCCCATTTCCTCGTCGATGATCTCGCCAGCCCTGTCGTCCATCAGCACAGAGTTCAACATCACGAATGAGGTCGAGGCGCAACTGACGCTGAGTATCTTCGTCCTTGCGTATGCCATTGGTCCGCTGTTCTTGGGGCCGCTGTCGGAGATCTACGGCCGTGTGATTGTGTTGCAGCTATCGAATCTGTTCTACCTGGCGTGGAACTTGGGTTGCGGCTTTGCCCATACTTCCAGGCAGTTGATGGCTTTCCGCTTCCTCAGCGGTCTGGGCGGATCAGCACCGCTAGCAATCGGTGGTGTATGTTGCCGTCCCTCGTCTCAAAGTCTCGATATCTAACAACCCCAGGGCGTCCTCAGTGACTGTTTCCACGCCGAGCAGCGCGGAAAGGCAATATCCATCTACTCGCTCGCGCCGCTGCTCGGACCCGCCATCGGGCCCATTGCCGGCGGGTTCATCAGCGAGAACACAACCTGGCGGTGGTGTTTCTACGCAACGACAATCTTCACCGCCTGCGTGCAGTGCTTCGGCGTCTTCTTCCTGCAGGAGACGTACGCCCCGAAGCTGCTGGCGTGGAAGCGCGACAAGCTGATCAAAGAAACGGGCAACACGGCGCTGCACACAGAGTTCGACTCGCCGGACAAGACGCTCGCCACGACGCTGAAAATCGCCATGCAGCGCCCCTTCATCCTGCTCGGCACCCAGCCCATCCTCCAGGTCCTGGCCTGCTACATGGCCTACCTCTACGGCCTCATGTACCTCATGCTGTCGACGTTCCCGCGCCTGTGGACCGGCGAGTACCACATGAGCGCCAGCATTGGCAGTCTCAACTTCATCTCCATGAGTGTGGGGTTCTTCCTAGGCACGCAGATCACGGCCCCGCTGAACGACCTGCTGTACCGGCGGCTGAAGAAGCGCAACGGCGGCGTGGGCAAGCCCGAGTTTCGCGTCCCCATCATGATACCGGCTAGCTTGCTGGTCCCAATCGGCCTGTTCTGGTACGGATGGAGCGCCCAGGCGCACGTGCACTGGATCATGTATGTCTAGTCCCGCCAAACAACTTCGTGTGCTGACTCTGTGACAGGCCCAACATCGGCGCCGCGCTGTCCTGCAGCGGCGTCATCATCGGCTTCCAGTGCATCCAGACGTACCTCGTCGACTCGTACACGCAGTACGCGGCGAGTGCCATTGCGGCGGCCACGGTGCTGCGCAGTCTGGCCGGCTTTGGCTTCCCGCTGTTTGCGCCTGCCATGTACAATGCGCTGGACTTTGGCTGGGGGAACAGCCTGCTGGGCTTCGTGGCGCTGGCGTTGGGCGTCCCCGCGCCGTTTATGCTGTGGAGGTTCGGAGAGCGGTTGCGCGCGAAGAGCCAGTTTGCTGCTGGGTAGCGAGGCTGGGGGGATAGAAATAGATGGGGATGATTAGGTAGATGTAGATTAGGATGGTTAGAGCTGGTGGTTGATATATGACTGGATACTCCAAGACGTTGACTCGAGCGATTGCAACAAATACAGCATCATCTTCGAAATGGCCATATTGCAGGGGTAATGTGAGAAGATGTGAAGCAAGATCTAGGGACCCTTGGGTCTAGAGTCAGTTTGCGGCTGTTGGAGCAGATGATGCTATATTTGCTTCCATGTTGATATTGAGGATGTATCTGCTTCCTGCTGATATCGAGGATGACTGGGATATGTCATTCCACTTGGCCCGTGCTTCACCTCCAAAAAGTATCCGCGACGCCGTCACCACCACGAATCGAATCCCACGGCCTCGACAGACACCATGGCCGCACCGAGAATATGCCTTGCGTCGACCCTCAGCCGCGCCGCCTCCAAAGCGCCCAGCGGACCGGCGCGGACATGTCTGCGGCAGACACAGCGTGCAGCTCCAGCGCGGCGGCCGCTCTCGCAGTCGGCGCACCGCCAGGCACTCAAGACAATCGACCAGATCAAAGCCCGCAACAAGGGCGGGCCGTTCAACATGACGGCGGCGCTCCTCTTCATCGCAACCGCCGGCGGCCTGTGGGCCTACTTCACCTACGAGAAGGAGCGCATGGCGCGCAAGCGCATAGCCGAGCAGACCAAGGGCGTCGGCAAGCCCAAGGTCGGCGGGCCCTTTGAGCTGGTCGACCAGGACGGCCGCGTCTTCAGCTCCAACGACATGCTGGGCCGCTACGCCCTCGTCTACTTTGGCTTCACCCACTGCCCGGACATCTGCCCGGACGAGCTGGACAAGATGGCCCTCATGTACGACAAGGTGCGCGAGCGCTGCGGCAACGTCCTGCTCCCGCTGATGATCACGTGCGATCCCGCACGAGACAGCCCCGCCGTGCTGAAGGAGTACCTGGCCGAGTTCCACCCGGACTTCATCGGCCTGACGGGGAGCCACGAGCAGATCAAGGACACGTGCAAGGCCTACCGTGTCTACTTTAGCACCCCCAAGGACGTTGCGCCCGGGCAGGACTACCTGGTCGACCACAGCATCTACTTCTACCTGATGGGTACGCTTGCCTCCTCCTTCTGCACATCAAGCGCTAACCGTTGCATTCGCAGACCCCGAGGGCGACTTTGTCGAAGCCATTGGCCGCAACTTCACCGCCGAGCAGGCCGCCAAGGTCATCGCCGATCACGTCAAGGACTGGGAGAAGCCGCTGAAGAAGGCGACGCGCTGGGAATAGACCGCCGCCCCTGCAACAGGAGACTGCACTGTACTTGTATGTATGATTACCTTGGACGTCGACGAGGATTATGTAGAACAAGATAAACACAACACTGTACTATCACTGACTGCAGGCTTCGCGTTTCGCATGCTAAGGGTTGTGCCACTCTCACACGCCTGTCATCCACTTGCTTTGCCAACAGCATGTCTCTCTTCCTGTTCTGGGTCATATCGCGATGGATCCGTCTAACACCACTTGCAAAAACCGCTCGTCCACACGCAGTACGTAGTACATGGCACGCAGCATGCAGCACGTGTCACATAGACTCACTGTCGACACCCTTGCTCTGTCGAAACCTCGCTCTATCGAAAAAGCGAAACAAACTATCAGCCCAAAATAACCGCAGTACACACTCAGGAGGTACTAGAACACGCCGTGAAAACCGGCCATCCCAACGCCAGAGCTCAAAGTCCACATACACACAAACATTTGTGCTTTATTTCTGAAAGTCCAAGCCATTTCGACACTGCTTGTATCTCACCCAATTTCGCATCGTGTCCAACTCCAACACCATGCTCATAACCACCACACCCAGCTGGTCAAGATCCACTGGCCCGTCTGTACCTAGCCATCATCTCATTCTGGCAGGTTGCTAGCACCTTCGGCGCTGATCTTACTTTGCTCGCGATCCACCAATGCATCGCGCTCGGCGCGTTCCAAAGCCCAGCTGCGCAGTGTTGGACACGCCATCCCCCGTCGGCGTCCCAGGACTAACCACTCTCACAAATCATCGATATGCCCGACATGCCCGAAGAGCGTGACTACCTGACTCAACGACATTGTATTTCTCGTTAGTGTTGTGTCGCCCTCGCGCGATTGGATTTCGGTTACTCAGATTACGATTGTCCGGGACCTTCCTCTGTCTCGGCGCACTCGGAGGCGAGTATCGCCATCGGAGCTACGCGCAGGTTGATAGTGGTTGAGTCTCTGGAGCGCAGTGAGCCTATCTTGATGAACATGTTCAGCATCCATTATTGTGTGACCGAATGATTTCAGACAAACATTTGGCAGGGTTAGCCTTGGGTCTTGCGTGCATAAAATTTACGCACTGGCGAAGACCTGTTCTCATATGCCCTAGCTTGAACTTCTTTCCAGTAATGCCATATGCAAGTATCGTCTTCACTTCGGGCGCAGATCGCGGCTCGGAAGCCCGTTTTACGTCACTTCAGCCTTGCACTTGCTGTAACAATACGCCATGGCCAAGATTGATCGCGAAGCTTGGCTGTTGCTTATCTTCGATGCTCCTTGTCTCAGACTGTGACTGACAGGTCGGATTGAGTGAGGCTGTCATACTCTCGTTTCAGGCGCCTGTGAAGTCAAATCGTGACAAATGCTGCCGAGTCTTGGATTCCAAGCTCGACTGACCTAAATGTGGACACAGCAAGTAGTCATACTTGCCTTGATCTGATATAGGAAGAAAGGAGTTACATCCTTACGCGATCCGTGCCGTAGTCTGAAACATGCGGGTAGGAATGAAGCCCTAGTCGGCCAGGGATACAGAGATGCTCATAGGCGGTACCCTAGCGGAGAAATGTCCGCGATTACAGCAACGACAGCCTTGGTATCTCATTACCTACTGTTGCAATCGGAAACGGGTACCGTGATGCTTGGGAAACTATGAATTACGCTGGAGCTTTCTACCCCACCCTTGGTGTCAGATGGAAACCAGATCAAGACACCAGGCAAGCAATGCGCAAGATTGACTCATCACAGAAGCAGCACGCGTCACGGTTGCTCCTGTATCACGATCCTTCTCGAGATGCTGTCCGGGGTCGGGCTCTGCCACCTGGGCAGTCTTCCCGAGACTCAAACATTGCAAGATCCTCGAGCCTAAGGTTTGCAAATCGTGTGGATTGAAGAAGTCTCGGTCGACTGCGAGTGTGATGTTCAATTTTGATAGTTTGCTGTAACGTAAAGCACCACCGAGCCGGCAACACCACCGAGCCGGCAACTTTTTCTTGGCATTGCGAACACCACGTACAAACAACAATGGCTCAACAACGCAAAGCTAAGCTACTCCAGCAAGAAGGCAGGGTAGACCTCGCACTCCAGGCGTACGAATCAGGTCAATTTAAGAGCGTGCATCTTGCTGCTCTAGCATACAACGTCCCACATCAACGGCTCTCTGATCGGCAGAACAAAATCACCTTCCGGCTGTCTGCTACGCCCAACGGCCGAAAGCTCTCTGCGACAGAAGAGCAAACGATCGTACGATACATCCTTGACCTTGATTCGCGTGGATTTGCCCCCCGGCTGTGTGAGGTGGCAGATATTGCAGATAAACTGTTGGCTGTACGTGGTTGGTTGGTTGGTTGGTATTCGATTTTCGTCCATAGGATGGGGATTAAGTCCACCATCACCGCCTCCCGAAGGGCATATAGGACGTGCTAAGCTATGGAATTACAGTGCTGACACACTACCTTAGAAAGCATTTCTTGCCTGCGCGGGTATTGCTACCATTTCAGAACTACAGCTCCCCTTCCAATTGGGGAGACTGAGCAGTGTGTGTACATTAGGGTGGGACCCTTGTGTGTGTTCAGAGGCATTTTAGTGCCGTGAGAGAAAGAAAAGGAAAGAGTAGGTAGGGGTGGAGAGCCGGTGCCCTGCCGAATCGAAGCCGTGGCTCTGCGCGAGGAGAGCCTTTGTACTAGGCTTGGCCATGCCTGTGTCTGAGGAGATAGGTGTAGTAGGTAGGCAGAGCCAGGCCTGTCCTTCTTCTTTATCCCCAAGGGTCGTGAAATCTAAGGCCATGCTGGCTGCCTTGTTTGCGTGTTGTGTCAGGTCTGGGACGCTGACAGTCGGTCTTCAGAGAGCTGAAAGCAGCTCTCGTCGTTGTGGGTGTGGAGAGCCGGTGCTCTGTCGAATTGCGCCGTAGCTCTTCGCGTGGAGAGCCTTGCGGTAGGCCTGGCGATGCCCTTATACTGCAAGAACAAGGAGTGGCAAAACTGTCTCCTTGTCTTGCTGGTGGTTGTGGCCTTCGACCGAACGTGAAAATCTGAGTAGCGCACGGGCCATTTTGAAGAGAATTCAGCTCAGCGAAGAGCTGAAAGACAAAAGAGGGCAGCGCGCCTGCCACAACGCCTGCAGCGGGGAGAGGACGTTGGGAAACAGATTTAAGAAGGCATTTGAGTCGTGTTTGAACGAAAAATCGATGGAAATCGACCTTTCGCTGACCTGGAAAAGTTGATGTTCGGTGTGGCTGTACGTGGTGGGACACCTATTGGCAAGAACTGGGCTGAGCGATTTGTGTCGCGTACGGAAGAACTCAAGATGGCTTTCAATCGCGCAAAGGTCCGTCAGAGAATACTCCAGGAAGATCCAGAGGCTATCAGCGCGTGGTTCAAGCTCGTACAGGAGACAAAAGACAAGTATGGGGTCCTAGATGAGGACATCCACAACTTTGATGAGACCGGCTTCCAGATGGGAGTTATTGGCTCAATGAAGGTTGTTACAGGCTCAGAGAGGCGTACAAGACCAAACCTTATTCAGCCAGGCGATCGGGAGTGGGTTACAGTTATCCAGAGCATCTGCGCTGCTGGGTATGCTATCCCACCCTTCATTATCTACAAGGGGCGTGTCCACATCTCTGCCTGGTATGAGGAGACTAATATACCGTACGACTGGAAGCTCTCTGTCTCTGAGAACGGATGGACAAACAACGCGCTTGGTCTTGAGTGGTTGAAGCATGTTGACGTGCATACAAGAGCGCGTCAGAAGGGGTTGTGCAGGCTGCTTATCTTGGACGGCCATGAGAGCCATCTCAACCAGAATTTTTTTTTAAGGACTACTGCCTGGAGAACAGAATCTTAACCCTCTGTATGCCTCCTCACTCATCACACATACCTCAGCCACTTGATGTGGTGTGTTTCTCACCGTTGAAACTGAAGTACTCCCAACGCGTACGAGCCTTGGCATCCAAACGCGTCTTCCACATTAACAAGGAAGGCTTCCTCCCAGCCTTTAGAGACGCGTTTTTCGACGTGTTTACGTACAATAACTGCAAGAAGGCCTTTCAGGCATCAGGACTAGTGCCTACTGACGCGCAGGTAGTCATTGATCGGCTTGAAGTGCGATTTCATACCCCTCCACCAGTACCTCTACTAGAAACACCATGGCAATCCCAAACACCAAGCAATACGTACGAATTTGGGTCGCAGTCAAAGCTTGTAAGCGAGCGCTTCGTACGGTCACCAACATCTGCTCAGGAAGGGTTCTCAAAGCTAGTAAAAGGAGCTGAGGAGATGCTGCATGAAAATGTTCTTATTAAGGCTCGTGTACGAGAGCTTGAGGAGCAATTAGCAGAGGTTACTAAGCGCAAAGAGCGTAAAAGAAAGCAGATTCAGTATGGTGGGACAATAGAGTATGGTGCTGCAGCGTTGTCTGTAGCTGAGAGCGCAGCTGCAGCTCGTACGGTGTCAAAGAGAGCGCGCAGTGGTAGTGGTCAAGAAAGAGCCCAGCCAGGTCAACGGCACTGTGGCAACTGTGGAAAGACTGGGCACAACGCTCGTACGTGCCAAAAAGATGCAGAAGAAGATTCTGCATCTAATACAAGTGCGTCGTACGCGGGTTCTGCAGAGGGTAGTAAGTAATTGCTTGTTTTGTACATGGTGTTCGCAATGCCAAGGAAAAGTTGCCGGCTCGGTGGTGTTGCCGGCTCGGTGGTGCTTTACGTTATTACAATTGAGCTGCACTGTTGCTCCTCTTTAGTAGACCTAAGATACACTCCTCATGCTATTACCCCATGCTCACATCTGCAACTATTACTTCATCAACTTTGATGAGTTACCGAGCCGCCCCTGCCGCTCTCTGTTCGCTATGATAATGAAATTCATCATAATACGCGGTTCTCAGACAGATCAATGTTAGCGACATCAAAGTGTTATATTCGAACACTATAAGCGCAGCAACAGCGTACACTGTGGTCAAGAATGTTATATGCTTTAGAGATAATTCAGTACTACTGCCTTTACCTTACAGTCATTACTACCAGCATTCACAAATTGTCTCCACGGCTTGCTTACCGCCCTCCCGTTGGATAGTCGCCCACCGCAGCCCCTCTGGGGCAATCAAACCCCTCCAAAAGTATGACCTGGACTATTTCCCAACCATCCAGAATCTTTCAGTCGCTTTCTCCGTGCAGATGTGGGACTCTTTCGTACCCGCCAAAGGACTGGAAATGAACTCCGTATGTCTGTTCACCGTTGCACAATTCGTTCATCTTCCACCCCTCGCCGTCCGAGACAGTCAGGTCACTCGTGAAAGATCTCGAGAGATTCATGGGACTTCCGGCGTCTGTTTGTAGACTTGGCCACCAGTTCTCTGATTGCCCGCTCAGGTCACCTGGTACAGGTTCGTCGCGCCCTTCTTTTCAGTTTCCATCTTGCTCAGTCTTGCTTGTTGGACTTCTTAAAAGATCTGCCGGACAGACGTTGTCTGTTTGCATAAACGGCCACCCGTCCTCTATTTGCCAGTTAACGTCGACCGGTACAGGTTCGTCGCACCCTCCTTCTCTGTTTCCTTCTGGCTCAACCGAACTTGCAAGAGAAGGTCTGCGTTGGTGGCCTCGTTTCCGCATCGCTCTTCGAATTGTTGCTTCGCAAACACCGAAATGTGCGAAGGGTCCGGTGGCCAATTTAGAGTAGGACATGAGATCGCTTAGCTTCGAGGTCAGGATGAAGGCCTCAATTTCATCGATCTGCCACGATTTCAAGGAGCTCGGACGCCCAGATTGCTTCTTTGGGCTCGTATAGGTAGATGTAACCGTAAGTTGAACCTGTCGAACAGTGCAACTAAGGAGTTGTGATATATCCTCGTATCGTAAGCCAGCCTGTCGTAGCGACAGGACATGCTCACACTGTTCTCTCGTCAATTGGCGTCGTTTCTTTCCCCCAGACAAAGCTTCCATGTGTGTTGGATAATAGTGGAACTGTATGAGTAATGCTGTTGTTCTGGCTGAACGCGGTCACGAAAGAAGATCAAAAGGCAGAATGGGCAGGGGTTAGGTGATGGTTGATCTCGGTATTATTTGTACATTACTGTTGGAAGGCTCTCGCTAGCGATGAAAGGAAATAACTATAAATGCATTCTGTTCGATGATGGTTTTCTCTGTCGGTGGTCGCCATCGTTGTGACTGCATGCCTGGCTCCCACTGTCGTCGAGACTGAGGTCCTTCGAGCGCGCCGCTCCTATGCGGCAGCCCGTACTGCTCGCCTTGCTGCGGCTGCGGCTGCCATTGCGACTGCGATGGTGGCACTGGCGACTGCGGTACTTGCGACGGCGGTGCTTGTTGTCCAGTCGCAGGAATTGCGTGCTTTGTGTTCTGCTGGCGCTTATATGCTCTTGATCGTTGGTCGAATTCCATAGCTTGGAACTCTACAGGGTCCCATTCTGATGTGTTTTCCATACACAATAGGTTGTAGAGAGAATCAGCTATCCTAGCGCGGTTGTTGCCTGTGTAGACTCCTCTGTGTCGTAGTATAGTCTTTAGGGATTTCAACGTAACACGTTCAACCCTAAGGAATAGTTCTTTTGTCCATCCCTCAAAGTCCCCTAAGTAATCGTCAAAGAGGTTATCGTCCCATACCATTCCTATATCGTAGTCATGGATAGTTTTGGCGACCCAGGTTGTTGCGTGTACAATCGGGTGCCAAAAGTCTGTTCGCGTTGACGCATGGACCACCACAACCACATTTGATTACCAACTTCAAAGCAGTATAACTCTCTACTACATAGACCAAATAAGACAATTAGGGTTGCAAATTAATCGCATTACGCTTAGTATCTAGTCTGGTAGCCCTTTGCACGTCGCACAGCGTCTAGGCGTCGTGGCATAGTCCTAATAAGGCGTTTGATCAGTGCGTCAGGTATAGCAGCCCATGCCTCAATCAACCCCAATTCGAACGCCTCCCACTCAGCTAGAGAGTCTCCCATATAGTCAAATTCAGGATGCAGCTCATGGAGCTTCTTTTTAAGTGCCCACCACATGTGTTCAATAGGGTTAAGGTCAGGTGAGTATGGTGGCCATTTGATCGTAGCAACACCATGAACCTCTAGCCACTCCTTCGAGACCTGGGAAGTGTGGATAGGTGCGTAATCCTGCATAAACCACTCGCCTGGCCTGTAGCTGTCCTGGAGACCTTCCTCAAGTGCTCGTATGTAGCTCTGAGCTGTGTATCCATTGCGTTTGGCTGATGTGTCGCGATTCATAATTACTAGACGACTACGCCTTGCTCGGCCACCTGGAGTCATCCATATTGAGCCCCATACCATACGAGCAGGTTGGCGAGCAGTGGTGACCTCCTCAACCATCTCGTGCGACCATTTATCCTCAGGTAGTCGCCATACCCAGGGCGTGTTGTGGCCAGATCCACGAGCAACGCTGCACTCGTCACTGAACCTGATAGTACGCCTCCCAAAATCAAACCCCAGCCATTCATTAGTAAGATTGAGGCGTTCCGCAGCTGTGTTCTTGTTGATTTTTGGCCTACATCTCGCTCTGAACTTGCGGTATCCCTCGTCAGCCATTGCGCGCTGCACAGTACGCTTAGAAACGCTGGGGTAGGTAGTATTGGCGTCCCACAGTCCAGCCTCCTCCATAAGCTTGTGGTACTCAATACCTGGGTTTTTCCGAGCAATCCGTAGCAGCCGGCGATGGTCTCTACTAGTCAATGTAGGTGGCCGGCCTGTCCGAGGCTGCGTTGTGGTGCTGCAGCTGGTTGTCCATCGGAGTACTGTTTTCTGTACGCACCGCTGCGAGCAGTCCAGCGCGTCAGCAACTTCGCTTGTCGACACACCAGCCTCAACCTGGGCTAAGCAGTATATCCGTTGGGCTTCTGATAATTCACCTCCGCGCACTCGATTTGATGAAATTTTAGTGCTAAAAGCTCTCATATTGATGTAGTCGTGTGTAGTTGAAGAAGATACCCCTCTTTAGAGTTCGCGTTGTTGAAATGGTCTGTGCACACGCGCGAACAGACTAAAGTCCTAGTACAGTATCTCGCTCGAGTCTGGCAGTGCGGGTATGCCCCAGAGGGATGTGTTGATCGTGTCGAGTGCTACCCCGTACGGGCAGTCTCTCATGAGATGCTTAGCAGTAAGTTTAGCCCAAATTGACGAAGCGGCTTCTCCGCGTTCGCTTGAGCCATGCTCTGATTGATTGTCGAGATTGAGCAGTTGATTTTGAGCATCGGCAGCGTCTGCGGCGCTGGTGCTGCTTTGGTTGTCTGCCATCGTGCTGGCGGGGTTTGACGCGTTGTCGGTGTTGTCTCGCTGGTTGGTCGCTTCCAGCGCGTGTTGTCGTACGTGATCGGGTCGTCAATGGACGTTCGTACGGTTAGGTCGTGATGCGTTGCTGACGCGCTGTGATTGAGCATCGGCCTGAACCAGCAGCTTTAGAGGGAGGTTAAGAGTGCTTCGTGTTATCTCTGCCTCGCTCTATTCTTAGCACATATGTATCGCCCCGAGATTTATCACGTCGGGGTGTCAACAGTCTGTCTCTTCTACCTTGCTGTCTGTGATCGCCTCAAGCAATCACTGATCAGTGTTGGAAGGCTCATCGCTAGCGAGAGCCTTCCAACAATTACACTTCTTGTGACATTGAACTTTCTAGCAAAGTTAGTGTTCCACCATTTGGAAATCCTAACGAGCTTCGATTTCGAGTTCTTTTCCACGGCAGTGCAACCTTGGAACCTTAATAATTGAGACGCCCGGACACGAGCTACCGATAACGTGTTTTATCGGTAAGCTGGCCACATCACCATCCTGGCCACCCCACCAAGGCGCGTGCAGCGCGCCTCATACCATCCACCATGACACCACGCCAACGGCCTCCAAGGCCATCAAGAGAAGGCCGAATAGGCCTTGCTATTGCCTCCTATCGATCTAATCCTCTTCAGTCTCATCGCAAGCTTGCAAAGCTCTATAGTGTGCCAAGATCAACACTTGAGACGCGCCTTCAAGGTGTCCTCCCTAAGAACGCGACAACGCCTGTCAATCGCAAGCTACGCCCTGTCGAAGAGCAGTCGCTTGTTGAGTGGATCCTTGACCTTGATTGCCGTGGATTTCCTCCTCATATCATCGACGTACGACGAATGGCAGACGCAATACTTGCTGCGCGTGGCCAAGATCCTCCTCCTAAGCCTGTAGGCAAGTGCTGGGTGACGCGCTTTGTCAAAGGCCAGCCACTCCTCCAGACAAAGTGGAATAGGAAATTTCACTCACAGCGCGCAAAATGCGAGGATCCCGTTAAGATTGGCGCGTGGTTTAAGCTTGTAGAGGACACGCGCCAGACCTGGGGAGTCTCCTACGAGGATACATACAACTTTGATGAGACTGGATTCATGATGGGAGTGGCTGCAACGTCAAAGGTTGTCACGAGCGCTGACACGATTGGTTGAGCGACTGTCGTACAGCCAGGCAATAGAGAGTGGGTAACAGTGATCGAGTGTATCAACGCGTCTGGCTGGTGTCTTCCACCCTTCATGATCTTGGCTGGCAAGCTCCACCAAGCTAGCTGGTATAAGGACCTTCCACCAGATTGGGCTATCGCCCTCAGCCATAATGGATGGACAGATGACACTATTGGCCTTGAGTGGGTAAAGCACTTCCACAGGCACACAGAGTCGCGCGCAGCAGGCGCGTATAGACTGCTCATCCTTGATGGGCATAGCAGCCACGCTACACCAGAGTTTGATCAATTCTGCAAGGATAACAAGATTATCACCCTGTGCATGCCTCCCCACACCTCACACATCCTCCAGCCCCTTGATGTTGGCTGCTACTCTCCTCTCAAAGTAGTATATGGACATGAGGTGTCTGATCTTGCGCGCCTTGGCGTCTTCCACGTTGACAAGCTTGACTTTCTATGGATATACCAGAAGATCAGGCCGACAGTTCTGTCAGAGCGCAATATCAAGGCTGGCTTTGAGGCGACTGGGCTCATCCCAGCTTGTCCAGATCGAGTCCTATCCAACCTTACTGTCGTCAGAACGCCGTCTCCACCAGGAACAGCAGGTGATAGATTAGGCCCTTGGACTGCAGAAACTCCACGTACAACTAGTCAGCTTGAGCAGCAAGCCCTTCTCGTACAACGACTCCTGCAGCGCCAATCTCAGAGTCCTACAAGTCAAGCAATTGCTCAGCTTGTCAAAGGCTGTCAGCTTGCAATGAACTCAGCGACAATCCTAGCTAAGGAGAACTCAAAGCTACGGGCTGCTAACGACCGCCAGCGACAAAAGCGTCAAGTACAACGACAGTATATAGCACGTGGAGGGGTGTTACAAAGCCAGGAAGGTCAGGCGTTGGTTATACAAGCTCAAATAGGTGTCCAACAAGGTGATGAAGCAGAGGCCCCGCAGGTGCGCAGAAGAGCACCACCAACGTGCAGCAAATGCCATGTACAAGGCCATAATAGGACTCAATGTAGACACACGTAGTCTATCCTCTGTTAAGATTTTAGACAATTTGAATTTGTGGTTGTTGAGCTATCGCGCGCTGAGCTGCACGCGCCTTGGTGGGGTGGCCAGGATGGTGATGTGGCCAGCTTACCGATAAAACACGTTATACTCCACAAGCGAGCGGGTCACCCAAGCGAGCCGGTCACTCAATTTTACACCAAAAATTAAGATTTTTGCACCTTAATAACTCTACAACCAGATAATAGAATTGTCTAAAACTTGAAATACTATGCTGCATCTACGTAAAGATCAATTCTATAGAAGCGCTAGGATCCTGTATCAGTCGCACCGGAGTTATTAAACAAAAATCAAAATACAGGGATTATTTTAGCGTACTTTCTAATAACTCTACACACGTTAAGGATAGAGCTTAGATCTCCAGGGCAACTGATCTTGACATAGGTAAAGCATAGCATTTTGATTTTTAGATAATTCTATCATCTGGTTGTGGAGTTATTAAGGTGCAAAAATCCCAATTTTTGGTGTAAAATTAAGTGACCGGCTCGCTTGGGTGACCGGCTCGCTTGTGGAGTACCAGCCACTTTGTCAGCAATATCTGTTACTGTTGGAAGGCTTCTGTACGATCGTACGGTGAATAACAGTAACTGAGGTAATCTTGTGTATTGGTATTCATCACTACGAATGTGGGGGCTACGAAGGTATACATGTGCTTGGATCAGAGTTGATCCGAAGTTGGACCGAAGTAGGATCGACGCGATACACTCGGCCTCGGGCCGGTGCACGAGGCCACGTTAGGCGACACAACGTGTGTATACCGACACTGGCAATATTTTCTTGTTGTAACGACTGGTGTAAGGAAATGAAACTATTAGGGAGTGTAATGTGCTAGGCATGTGCGCCTACTCTATCGGTCTCTGCACCGACCCTTCTACTCGGATCGACAGCTCGTTGCTATCGATAAAACGTTCTAGCGCGCGATTTGGTGTTGCTTTCGTGAATGCGTCCGCGGGGTTGTCTTCTCCGTTGATCCAGCGGATCTCCGTGATCTCGCGACGCTCGTATGACTGACGAAGCGCCATGATATCGATCATCAGTCGCTTCTCAGCAGTTGTTCCGAGTTTGACGAGGCATTCATACAACGAGTATGAATCCGTACACACAATAAGTGGGATCGGTGGCAGACCTAGGCGTCCTGTAATTATCTTGAGGGTTGTCAGGATAGCGATAGCGATGTCGACGCCGCTAACCATGCCGTACGTTTCTGATGCAAGGACGCTCCGGGTAACACGTTTGCATTTGGTCGAACTCCAGTGGATTACGTTACCACGAATATCAAACGTGCTGTCTTGTCGACTCGACTCATTAACAAGGATAAGCAGGTACCCTAGCTGTGAGCTAAGGTCTTGGTTGTTCGCAAAGGATCCGTCTGTGAACACTACCAGCTTTGCTGTAGCGAGGTCGAGAGGGACGTATCGTAGGCCTCGTTGTAAGCTCTCAGATTGCCACTGCAGCCGGCGGTTAAGCTTCACGTAGTCCGTGTCCTCAGGTTGTTGTATTTGCGCAGCCGCGGAAAGGTCGAACGATGCTTCAGGTTGGCATATCGACGCAATGTACGCGCCGCGCGCGCGCTGCTCCATATACTTCTGTGCTCGGTTTGCTGCCTTCGGATCAATGATTTCGATCTTGGCACCTTGTCCCTTCTGCGTAAGTAGAATCGTATCTCCGCGCGACGTTAGAGTACATCCGTTGAACTCGAGCGATGCTTCTTTGGACAGTCTCTCCTTGGGCTTAGCTCGAAAATTGGCTTTCTGGAGCGCAGCGTCTTCTGCACCAGAGAATGCAGGCGTCCCAATCGCGAGAGTATCGTCTGTCTGCAGGCCCACTATTCCGAACGCTTCCCGTCCCCCGTTCGTGATCAGGAGGCACGGGTCATACGTCGACGTAGCCATGTCGAGCTCCTTGCAGTGGTGTCCTTGGTACGTAGCAAACCAGTGGACTCCTGCTTCCGCGATTCCATAGAGTGGCTTGATTACGCGAATAATTGTTCCCTCGGGATACTTTGTTATAAGCTCCTTTGGGAGGTGCGCTAAAATCGTACGGAATAGCTCTGTTTGTGCCTGTGGGTACGCTTGCGTGATATCGCGTAGTTCCACGACCATGTCCTTATCAAGCAATGCAGGCGCTAGGGCTAGAATCAGGCGCTGGCTGGCTCGTTGGATGGTTGGCGACTGCGTCAGGATCTCGTGTTTGCCCTCGTCATTGTAACCTTGAACAACGAGGCGTGATTTCTCGTACGGGACCATGGTCTTGCCTTTGACTTCGCGGACCATGCGCGACTTGAAGATACGATACCCGCCGTGTAGAGTTGGGTCAAACAGCTCAAAACTGAATACTCCACGGCCGACGAGGTCGTCGATCTCCTTCTGATCGGATGCTTCGAATGGAGCGCCCGGGACGTTGATCACGCCGTCATTGCGTAGCTTGACGGCCAGGGCGTAATCGTCCTCCTCCTTTTTCGACAGGTACTGCACCTTAGGCTTGTTCTTTGATCCAGGTGGGCGGCCCCGCTTGCGCGGCTGAGCCGCTTGGGTGACTTCCGTCGGCGGTACTGGTAGTGGCGGTTCATCAGCAATCGCTTCATCTGTGATCGGAGATCCACCAGTGCCTTGATCTGCGCCGTCTGTCGCTGTAGTCAGATCGCGATAGTACGGTTTTACGACTGTGGATCGGAACGTCGTTGGGCCGTTGATCATGTCTACAGTAACGTCGTGGTCCTTCATGTCGATGACTCTATACGGCCCTTGCCATCCGTTCTTCTCGCGCCACACCATCACCTCACTCTGCAGAGGCAGTGATAGTACCCCGTCTGTGTTAGGCCCATTCCTGGTACCAAGTGCGTTGCTCACCGCATGTTCCGCTGCGGCCTTCCGCAGCGCCTTCATCGCTTTCTGGATTGCCTCCGCGCGATGGGTTATCGAGGGAGATGGTGGTGAATCCATGGATATCCGGGGGTATGCACCGAAGACGAGCAGCGTGGGTACGAGCCCGTCCGGGCCTGCGGTATCGTTGACGGCCTTGACTGCCATCTGCAGCACTGCGGCGTCGCTGGTGCCAGTGTCAAGCTCTGTCCTCAGGATCTCGTAGGCGCGTCTGAGCGGTGCGTGGTATCTTTCTACCTTGCCGATAGACCAATGGGCCTCGATTGGTACTTGTTTACATGTGATTCCCATGATCTTCGCCTCTGATCTGAATTCGACTGACGCGAAGTTGGTGCCGGCGTCGTGGGTGACGATATCTGGCGGCCCTTGGTATGTATCAATCCAGAGCAGGCGGAGTGCTTCCCAGGTGTCTTTCGCGCTCATAGACGGTAGAAATCGCGCGCCGTTGAATGTTGTAGCCGAATCGATCACGTGAAGCACTGGTTTCCCACTCAGATACATCACATCTACGAGGATCTCGAAGTTGAATTCCCGATCATCTTTCAGCCTGAATTTGAATCGGCGCGGCGCTGGATCGTGCGTTTGGCAGTGATGGCAGAACGTTTGGATCTCTCGGAGCAGCTGTTCATCCACGTCCTCGTGTCCTGCGCGTTTGAGCAATCGTATCAGCCGTTCGACGGCTGGATGCCCGAACCTCCGGTGTAAGCGTCGGAGCTCAGTCTCCGTAAGGAATACGCGCGCGCGCTCTGCCTTGCTTAGGTGGAACCACGGGTGTCCCCATTTGCGAATCACTGGAAATGTAGCTTTTCCTTGTACTAGCTGGTCCGTAGTATTGTTGAAGTACACGTGGAGCCGGTCCATGTCTTTTAGACAGAGGAGAAACGGGGTGGGTGCGTCTAAGACCTCAAATTTGATCTTTCCAATCTGTGTCGATACATGTGCGGTTCCAATCGAAGTAGTGACGCTTCCTTTGCCAAATTGCACAGATGCGTTTCCAGCAGTAGACGTATCGAGAGTTACGGTAGGGTCCTCGGTTTGGAGCGCCAGGAACTGCTCCTTTCCGGCTGTCGATACATTTGAGGCACCAGTGTCAGGAAGAATGCCTTGGTACGTGATTCGCGAGTATCGGTCCTCGATAAGGAACTGCGTTGCGGGCGTAATAGGTTCCTTGCACCTGTAGAAGTCTTCTCCGGTCACGTGGTGCAAAAAGGCCTGATCTGTGAGGTACTTAACCGCTAGTCTCTGGTCCTCATCATCTTCGTCTTGCTCCTCTAGGAAGAACTGGTCGACTTCTTCCCCCTCGTACGCGACGAGGAATGTGCCAAACTCCATTTGCTCTCCCGTAATCGCGCAGTGTGTGATGTACTGCGCTTTTGAGCGTTTTCTTTCTTCGGGCGTATGGTTTGTGGACCAACAGCCTGTCTTGCCGCAGACGTAACATTTCTTGTCGATTTGTGTGTTGACTCCAGAGCGGTGCTGAAGCCCACCGCGTCTGCAGGTAAATCCGCTACGTCCACCGCGAGAGTTGTAATTCCCTCGCAATCTTCCAGAGCTGTTTTGGTTGTACCGACGGTCCAGGTAGTACTGATCGTTCGGATCCGCCTCAGTGAAGTTTGCGGAGACCGTCATAGCGAGTGAGTTTTCGATCGAGGATCGTAGATCTCCAAACAGAACCTCGCATTCTAGAGACGGCTTGTAGAGTGCCATCTCGAGCTCCTTGACGCCTCGACATGCTGTGATTACCGTTGTTCGGAGCGAGTATTCCCCGATATACTGTTGCCCAAGCGCCCTCTGACACAACTGTAGCTTGTCTAGCATAATGTCTAGAACGTCGTGGAGGTTCTTATCCGGGTTTTCCCTCCGTACTTTGACAAACGAGATCGTCGTCCAGTCCGTGTAGTAATGGCCATGGTTCACGTCTGTGTCGAAGTGGTTCTTGAGCTTTGTGTAGGCGGTTGAGAACGTATCCATCCGCTGATCGACAAAGTGAAGGTAGTATTCCTCTGCGCGGCCGTCGAGAATCCGTGGAAAAACTGCATGGAACTGACTTGGCTGGATGTCTGCGTGATAACAGATGCTGTAGAAGATCTTCAATTTATCGTCTAGGAGGTCGTACGGCTTTCCCGTATACTTTTTGTCTCGGTCCCACATTTTCACGAAAACATTGATCGTTGCTGCGCTCAGCTTCTCATTGCTGAAGTCGATCGGAGGAATTGCCTTGTACGGGTCCGTTTCGCCTGATCGTTGGATTGGAGGGACACTCAGTCCCTGTGGGCGTTGCGGATACGCTGGTGTGTATTCGCGGAATCGATCAAAATTGTTGTAGGTTGAAGTAGGCTGTCGTGTTTCCGGCTGTGGGGTGTGTTCGATAGTTTCCGTAAGCCGACTTGTGGTCCGTTCTTCTTGCCCTGGTTGTTGGCTAGACTGAGTACGGAGGCGGGTCTGATCTTGAGTGTAGTCTTGTTGATTGTCTACCTTTTGATCTCTTCTCCTTGTGGAGGTTTGACTTCGTGCTCGACTCGCTGTCCCTACGTCCGTAGGTTGCAATGGTCCTGCAGCGTCGTGTCCTTGCTTCAGCTCCCGTTGTAGCCTGTGTGCGACTGAACGCTCGTCAAAGTTGGTGTTCTTGAACTGTTCGTCCGGCCACTTCGGGCAATCCTCCTTGCGCAGTAATTTAGCTACGGCTTCGCTTGGTAACATATTAACACGACCAGTGTACACGCCCTTAAAGCGGAGAATCCGCTTCAGTTCCTTAGTGTATATTGGTTGGGCACGTAGGAACATTGCCTCTGTCCATCCTTCAAAGTCCTGACGGAACTCCCAAAAGAGTTCCTCATCTGCTGTTGGTCGATCTGTATAGTCCGCAATCGCACGCGCAATGTACGTTGTTGCGGTAGTAATCCCAACCTCATCGTCTGGAGCTTTAACGTTGTCCTCCCACATCTCTGGATCGATGTGATGCCATTCTCTTGGTTTTATGTTTGTGGTCCCTAGTAGCACTTCTAGTGTAGGTACCACTCTTCTACTACTGCTCGCCATTCCTACTGCCGGTGTCCTGGATACCGGTGCTCTTTCTGATGGTGTTCTTTCTTCTTCTATTGTGTTCTTGTTGACGCTTGCTGCGCTAGCTGCGTTCGCTGGGGATGCGTCGGTGGTCGTGGGTTGTACACGGGTCAAATCTCAACCGGTCGGTTGGCGCGTGTATAGACGGCGTCTTGGAACGCTTCTGATACGGCTGTAACGGTCGGTCGCTAGCCACGAACGACGCCTGATATAGCTAACAGTGAGCTTAGCATAGATAACTCCGCCTTGCTGATATAGGCAATCTAGGGAACGCGCGGGGTAAAGAATCTATCTCTTCTTAACCTAACTGTCTGTGACTGCCGTGCAATCACTGATCAGTGTTGGAAGGCTTCTGTACGATCGTACGGTGAATAACAGTAACTGAGGTAATCTTGTGTATTGGTATTCATCACTACGAATGTGGGGGCTACGAAGGTATACATGTGCTTGGATCAGAGTTGATCCGAAGTTGGACCGAAGTAGGATCGACGCGATACACTCGGCCTCGGGCCGGTGCACGAGGCCACGTTAGGCGACACAACGTGTGTATACCGACAGTTACTCCAATTGTAAACGTTAAACTGGCTACTACCGTGCATATATGCAGCACTACTGCTAGATTCGCGGGAAAAACGCCGTCCACTCCAGAAGATTCTCTGCTTAGACGTGTGTGAAAGTGCGCATTCAAGGTCGAGAAAGAGCCCACATACCCCTTACTACAGCGCCAGCTGATGAATTCTATAGAACAAAGTGTAGTAATTGTCTCTTTATTCAAGAATTTTGTCTTGCTTTGTCTGCTGTTGCTGTTGTTTAGGCAAGAGCGTTCGGTGAAATGAGCTAGGACCCTATAGGAACATGTTGCATATCTTACTTGATCAGGAAGATACTCGCTCCTTATGCGTGAAATCAATCCTTCGTGCTCTGCCACCCCGCACACAGCGCTGCATGCATGCTGTGCATCGAAATAGAGAAAGGTAATGAAATTTTTTAAAGCTATAGTATAATTTTCTGCTTAGAAACAAGAAGGTATCTACTGGGCGATATCAGCACCAAAATGAATCTACATCACTGAGCTTTTCACCAGATGAGGTTGCTTTGATACACAATCTGAACGGGTCAACAGACCGCTATTGGGCGCTAACAGTGCCGAAAGCATGTCTTGCTCTTTGTGAACCAGGAACAAATTTCAGAGGCAAGGTCACAAGTCCGTAAGAAGACTATGTAGACCTACAAGTCACAACGCCTGTGCGCTCATGCTAGGATCGTCATTTTCACTAAACCATCAAGAAGCAGGATCGTCTGATATGCATCAGCTCTCTAGCATATTGTGAATTTTGAGAAATCAATATTGGTATTTTCAGTCGTTGCGTCACAATACTTAATGTATACACAAACGCCCCGAAATGGATGCATTTGAGATCCACCTTTTTCTGACAATGGTCTACTCGTTCTCATCGACACTGATATGTGTAGATTTGAACTTCCTGGCAGAGACCTTGCGGTTAAATAGAATATCAAGCTCACGGTAAGAGCGCCCCTTCATTTCAGGAAGACCAAAGTAGGCAGAAACAAGACAGACAAAGGCGGTTCCTCCCCAAACGTATCCGCACTTTCCGGCCATATTCCAACCAGTGGGGTTGAGCATCTGCGAGGCGAGATAAATCATGGGGATCTCAGCAACGTAGTAGGCGGCACGACCAACACCGGTGGACAGGGGACGAAGACGAATGGATGATGTCTCAGCAATGATGGAGTACGAGATAGGTCCGAGGGATCCAGCGAAAACGAAAGAGATGATCACACCAAGGCAGGCTTGGGCGTAATTGGTGGCAACGCTCTGCTTGATTGTAGCGCAGATACCAAGGATGATGAGCAGAGCCATGTTGACAAAGGCACCACCTAAGAAAATTTGTCGGCGGCCGAAGTAAGCACTGATGGGCCACGAAAGCCCGTTGGCAACAAATTGAAGGCAGGAGTTGATGAGATTGAGCTTGAAGGAGAAGTCGGTCGACATGCCAGCTTGCTCGAAGAAGAAGGTGGCCTGGTTGGCGATCAGGTTACCTGCGAAGTTCTGAGACGCGTAGATCAAGCAGGTGATAATTGTTCGCCTGAGATCAACGCCCTTGAAAAGATCGAGGAGAGTGGGCTCACCACCAAGGTGAGCTTCCATGTTGACAGTTCGCTCCATCATTGCAAGAGTTTCCTCGGCGGCGGCCTGGGTACCATTTTTGCGACCAAGTCGCACAATAGACTTGAGAGCCTGCTCTTTCTTGCCATGGCGCATGAGCCACCATGGGGATTCAGGCGCGAGAAAAACGAGAACCATCAGGGGAAGAGGGAAGATCCACTGCAATGCGAGAGGTCCGCGCCACGCCCACTCGTCGACACGCTTGTTGAAGCCGAGAGTGGCGGCTGCGACGATGATGCTTCCAATGGACCAGGACATCTGGAGAGTAGCGGTGCAGACGCCACGGAGGGCGAGGGGAACAACCTCAGAGGCGTAGGCAGGAGAGTTGGCAATGAACATGCCCCAGGGCACGCCTTCGAAGGCTTGTCCGATAACAAGTACCTCGAGGGAGTCGGCGAAGAACGAGATGAATATGGTAAGGACCATGATAACGAGCGCAAGCATGGTGCACCACTTGTAGCCAATACGGTTGGTGATGGGTCCAGCAAGGAAGACACCAACGAAGGCACCGCACTGTCCGGCCTGAAAGAGAGAGCTCTGCCACTTTGTAGGGATAGCATAGCTTCCGTCCGCGGCTTGAACACCGTATCTCTCCTTGAAAGCGGTAAGAGCAACGAAGTTACCGTTCAAGAACATGTCGAATGACTCCATGACCTGTTGATCGTTAGCTAAGACCATGAACATAGAGGGCTGGAGCTTACAATGGTAAAGCAGAAGATAAATGCCCAGAAACACGCCCAGGGGTGGTCCTTGACGGCTTCCCAGATGCCCATCTCGTGCTCGCGGTTCTCAGCATCATAGGAAGCATTCATAATTTCTTTTTCGCTGAGAGCTTCATGATAGACGACACCCTGCTCAAGGAACTCAGGGTCATGCTTCTCATCCTTGATGCTGGACGACATCTTTGCTGATTTCCGAGATTGATGTGCAACTGTAAAAGAAACAATAAGCAATGAAAAGCTAAGCCAAGCAGGCGGCGCCCACGCCTAAATACGCAACATCTCTCGCACGACATCGTTGATCCACTCTCACACGACTTCCTATATCCACTCGTAAAGGAGCACTACCCGCATCTGGAGGTCGGGCGGTAGCGCGACTTCGCCCATGGGGCATCCCCACCAACCCCAGTGGGTAACGCATGCGCGCTGCCCACATCGCAGAAATCGCCGAGGACTCCAACAGCAGACATCACATACAAATCACTCCCGGCCCATCCGGTGCCGATCTCTGTCAACCAGCAAGAACACGATAACGAGGTTGTGGCAGTCAAAACACGCGATTCGGGGTCGGTAGAAGTCCGACCTGGCCCAGGTGGTTCGCACGCCCATGGGGCTCCGCATAAGCTTTGTGGCGGGTGCTTAGGTAGTGGTGCCGAAACTCTTGACTCTCATTAGTGGATTATCTCGCGTGGGTCCAACGTCACGCTTGGTCCGTTAGCCCGGAACCTGCCAAGTTCGAGCCTCACGGTGACGCAAATAATGCCAAGGGAGCCGCATCGCAGCGGATAAATCTACTGAGCCGCACTTTGGATACGGATGCACCTCCTGTTGAGTACTAGTGAAGGCCAACAGTGTATTCACTAAGCCCAGCGCTTGATCATTGCTCGTATCAAAACTGGCAGATCAGTAGACAGACACAGAAGGTAGCTCCAAGTCTCTTTCCAAGCGTTTTGCACTGGTGAAAGAGGGCTGTGAGAGTGAGTCTCGATGCATCTCGAACAACTCAGCCGTGTCATGAAGCGCCTCGGTAGTATCGCAGTCGAATGTGCAGTTGTTGACGATTCATGCAGATGTTACTAGTACTGTGTTGGTAATGCTTCCGATACAATGGGTGTTTGCCGGCCATTGATCCGAGTACTCCGGATGCGACATGACCGTGGCGCCAGGACCTACACCTGCGGTGCTCCTACCGCCATGCATCGCATGTTTGTTGTAATGTGTCGATACCGTTTGTATGACTGAACTCAGATCTCCCCCCGCATCCGTGGTCGCTCTTTCATTGTTCGCCAAGGCTTCCCCGGCCTCGCTTTCCGAGAACACTTTCGTATAACCCCTTCCAAAGCTATCACCGACGCTGCGAGTGCGGGCCCTACCGGCGCTAAAAGTCTTTTGACGTCTGGAATGCATGGAGTTGATATTGAACTCTGGCCATCACGGCAAATCAGCGCAACCGTCACTGATTTTTAGTGCTGAAGTTACCATCTATGCGCTGCATCAGGTGATGTCATGGCGCCGAGGCGCAATAGGCTCCTGGTAAGGACAAGGAGGGTCAGTGGTGCAAGCACCAAACAATTGGTATTGGGAGTACACCCTTAAACGAGTTACAGTTTCCGTAAAGTGACTGCTGTGCACTGCAGTGTCAGTGGCCCGTGTTGCTTGCTCAGCACCATTCCTGCGAATAGACTGCTATATCTGGCGGCCGGCAACAGTGCAAGATTGAGCTACCGCATGTTCAAATCGTAGGACAAGTACTGTGAACAAAGCACCAGAAACGTGCAAATATTTGTTATAAACCAAACCAACCCAACAAAACTCCAAAACTCTAACCCCTCCTGACCCTGGCCTTGACCTTTCGAACCAATGCTCTGACCGTACTTCTCTTTTTCTCCTGTTCACCGGTTTCAACTTTTTTTTTCTTCCCCTTGTTGCCCCATGGGCCCTTCCCATTCTGCGTTTCCGCCTCGAGTTGCTTTTTCCTCTCAACAACCAGCAGACCGATCTGATCCACGAAATTACTGTTGTCGAGCATGTCCTCAACCTTGATGACGAAGCCCCGCTCAGACAGGATGGCAACGACTTGGGCTAGGCCCATGACATCGCCTCCAAGCCGGAAGAAATCAGAAGCCACTCCGATAGACGGTGAGGTTCCGTGCCCGTCATGCAAGATTTGCTGCCATGCTGAGCGGAGCACAGCAACAACGGAACGCAATTCCGAGACCGGAAGGCCGGTATCGGTAGGCAGAGTAGCGGCTGTTTTTTGCATGTCCTTTTTGTGTATGTGCTTACTGTCGATGGCCGGAGAACGAGCAGAGCTGAGTTCTGAGGGTGCCTGGAGTATTTCATGAGGGTTCTCCGAGAAGGCAACTATGCTAGCACAGAACATCTCGAACACACGCTGAGCGTAGTCGATCGTGATGGTGCTGTTTGGCACATAGGTTAGCGAGATACCGACTTTGTCGACGCCATTCGAAGTAGAGTTGATAGAGAAATCAGCAAAGCCCTGTTGCGTTCCAGCGGCACCGAGCTTGAAATGTGTGTCGCCAAGCTGGAGGGTGGCATTGTCAGGTTGCAGATTCTGATCGTGTTGCAACACGCTCGAAAAGGTCGTCCAGGCGGGCCAATCTGTACAATGTCGCGTGATCTCCCTGAAGCCTAGAGATTCGTATGGCATATTCGCAATTTGCTGTTCCTGGATGTAGCTGAGGAGATCAAGGACACTCCAATCCAATCTGTATACAACGCGGACTAGTACAGTGTTCAAGCATGGTCCCACAACGTTTGCGAAACCTACATCACTGTTGCGTCCAGAGATAACATGCCCAAACACGATGTCTGATTTGCAAGCAGTCCGGGCGAGCGTATATGCCCACGCCGCCTTAACAACGGAAGCGGTTGTGATGTTGACACCTCGTATATTTCGTATAAGATTGCGTTCAAGCGTAATTGTGTGTCCAGCAGAGCGTTGATAATTGGGGCCGAACCGATCTACAACCTGGGTCATTGTCGAGTCACTCAAGACTTGCCTCCAATGATTGTGTGCCCCGGCTATCGTTCTGGCAGATGCTCGGACAAAATTGCCAAACTTGGGAGCAGACGGGATAGGTTTGCCGTTGTATGCAGCCTGAAAGGCGTCGAGGATCTTGCCAATACACACGTCATCGTACTGAGCATGTAAAAATCGTATGAAGATGCGGTAGTACCCACTCTGCTTCTGCTTGACGACGACAAACTGGGTGAACGGCTCACCAAGGCGAGGACCGTGCTCACGGTCTCTTCGACGAAGCCGTGGTGAACGTTTTGATATCGCTGTCCGTTTGCTGGTGTATGATCTCAGAATGAAGTTTCTTGAGAACGACTTGGAGGAAACGATCACCGTCCGGAACAAAGACTGTCCGGAGAATTTCCAACGCTTCAACAACGCGGTAAGCGGCTTGCTTTAGCTTTTTCAGATCTAGTAGTCCATTACCTTCGAGGTAAAAGTAGTTGAGCATCCACTTAGACTCCAGAAGGCTACCAGTCATCGCAAGGGCTTGGAAGTCGGTCACAGGGAGAATGTCGGATATACCGCCTTTAAACACCTGCACTTTAGATATGACATTATCCAAGCTGGCAGTCCCAAGCAGTGATTTTCTCTTGGTCGGTGCTGAATCTTCCCCGATTGTTCGGGGTACGTTCGATCGGGAGCTGAGTCTACGGACCTGCCGCGGCCGGGATGCCCGCAGGCTTGAAGTATGCGCAGACCATCTCAGTAGCCTCTCCTTCTTTCCCTCTTCAGATTGGGGAGCGGTTGCAGTAACACTGTTGTTATCGCCCCAGTAGTTTGATACCCCAGAGTGGGATTCGGTACGGATGGATGATGCTAGTTCATTCGATCGGGAGTGTCCAACTGTATTTTTGGTATGGGTGGATTTACCGCCAGCTCGGGACATGAATTCGTCTATAACCTCACCAGCGACCTGTTCTTTGTGAGGGCAAAAAAGTCTAGCACCGTTATGAAACTTACTCCAACGTGCTGGATAACGTGCCCGTGCGCAGTGTGCCCGGATTCACAGTGTGCCCCGCAGAACACCAACGCGCGTCTCAACACCACAACTCCAACGCGCGATAACTCCACGACCATGGCTCCGATTGATGAGCCGATCGAGTATCTAAAATCGCGAGGTTCAGAAGAACAATTTACATTGAAGGAAATTGCTGAAAAGCATGGCGTTGACCGGTCAACTCTGGAGCGGCGATGGAGAGGCATGACAGGGCCTAGGGATGCTGGGCATGCCAGCAGGCAAGCTCTCAACCCAGAACAGGAGTTAGAGCTTGTACGATATATCACTAAGCTTACTAAGCAAGGCCTACCTCCTACGAGGGAGATGATCAGGAATTTCTCATCAGAAGTAGCCCGTCAGCAGCTCAGCGAGAGCTGGGTTACTCGCTTCATCAACCGGCACGAGATCCATCTCATCTCAAAGTGGACCACCGCCATGGATCGTACGCGCCACCTGGCTGATTCTGAGTCAAAATACCGTCTCTACTTGGAGCTACTGCATCAAAAGATCACTGAAGATCACCTTGAGGCTCGAGATATATACAATATGGATGAGAAGGGCTTCTTGATTGGCTTGATAGGCAGAAGCAAGAGAATATTCAGCAGGCGTCAATGGGAGAAGAAAGAGGTTCGAGCATCTCTCCAGGATGGATCACGCGAGTTTCTGACACTCCTAGCCTGCTGTTGCGCCGATGGGAGCTCGCTGCCTCCAAGCCTCATATACGCAGCTGCAAAACGAGCTATACAATCAAGTTGGGTAGAGGATATCAAGGCAGGAGAACATGAGGTCTTTGTCTCATCATCTCCAACAGGCTGGTCAAACGATAACATAGGCCTAGCTTGGCTTGAGCAGGTGTTTGATCGCTGTACAAAGCAACGATCAGGTAGATGGAGATTACTTATCCTTGATGGCCATGGATCTCATGTCACGATGGAGTTTATCGACTACTGTGATCGCCACAGGATCCTTCTCATGGTCCTTCCACCCAATTCAACTCACACGCTCCAGCCGCTCGATGTAGTGCTGTTCAAGCCACTGTCTCAAGCCTACTCCAACGAGCTCACCAACCATCTCCACAAGGCTCAAGGCCTTATTCCAATCAAGAAAGGGGACCTTTTCCCACTCTTCTGGAGCGCCTGGATATCCTCCTTCACGGAGAGCCTCGTATTGAAGGCCTTCGAAGCTACTGGGATCTGGCCGATGGATGCCAACGTTATCCTTCGTAGATTTGCCAGCACGCCAGAAGCTGAGAGAAGCTCATAATCAGGGCTCTCTGACAATGATTGGAGAAAGATGGACCGATTGGTTCGAGCTATTGTGAAGGATACCGAACAGACTGAGTCAAAAAAGCTGCGTTCAAGCGTTCACCATCT
Organism: Lizonia empirigonia; assembly: GCA_009982855.1. Taxonomy (NCBI): domain Eukaryota; kingdom Fungi; phylum Ascomycota; class Dothideomycetes; family Pseudoperisporiaceae; genus Lizonia; species Lizonia empirigonia. The sequence continues at coordinate 69,510 of JAADKA010000001.1, read as the reverse complement.
CTCTGTGCAGAATGAGCTTTTAAAGCATGAGAATGAGGGCTTAAAGGAGGCTCTTCAACACAAAAAGAAGCAAAAGAAGAAGGGCAAAGCTCTTGACCTTCAACAGCGCCAGGAGTATCACGGTAGCGCCGTCCACTGGTCTCCTCGCAAGCTGCGTGAAGCTCGAGCTAGAGAAGTAGTACGGGAGCGAGATGAGATGGAGGAGAAACTCCAAAAAGCACGGGCCAAAAAGCAGCGCGAGGAGGTTCAACTGCAGCGTCAAGTTGAGCTCGAGGAGAAGCGTGTGGAAAGGCAGAGGCTCAAGGACGTCAGGGAGCAGGAGAGAGCTGAGAAAGCAGCTGAACGCGCGCGCAAAGTTGAAGCTCAACACCAAAAAAAATCTATCCAACAAGCTCAACAACGCAAGTGTAAAGCCTCACGAGTAGTCTCACCAAGTAACAAGCGTCAAAAACGCGCTGGCGCTGCTCACGCTGGTGTTCAAGCTAGAGATGAGCTATCTGCTACTCCAGCCAAAGTCACATCACGTGGCCGCAACGTCAATCTCCCACAAAAATATAGATAGTACAAGTTGATCGCAAGCATCTAATTACTACAAAACTATATTTCTATCAATATTGAGCTATTGCGTGGCGCTGTACAGCCTCATTTTGAGATTGGGCATGTGGTGTTCTGCGGGGCACACTGTGAATCCGGGCACACTGCGCACGGGCACGTTAGCTCGAGAGACTTCAAACGTCTCTGCAGCGCGCCTCTCAGTCTGAATTTGAGTTGTATTAAGAGTTGAGATTGCAAGGTATATATTAGCTTCTTGAGAGGCGTGTCGGGGTAGATTTGGTGGAGCCATGGTTGATTGAAGTTCATAGGGTACAAAAAGTTGGTAGGGTGGCTCACTCGCTTATCCAGCACGTTAGCTACCGTGTCTGTGCACTGATCGGGCCGGTTCAGTGATCGTGCCACCCCCACCAACTCGGTCACCTACTTTGACCCCCCCACCACCACACCACCACGATGACCTTAGAAGACGCGCTTCTAGAGATAGATTCCTTGGGTCCTGGAGATACTTTTTCATACCGGAGTCTTGCCACAAAACACTGTTGTTCCCGCGAGACGCTGCGGAAACACCACCGTGGGGAAGCAGTGAGCCGTAAGGAGGCATCTGAACGTCGCAAACTTCTTAACCCCCACGATGAGGCAGAGCTTATACAATATATCAGAGATCTTACAAAGAGGCACTGCCCACCTACTATGGTATCATGCGTAAGTTTTGTGAGTGGAGATGCACGGTGGGGGTGCTTGGCGGATGATGCGGAACCTCTCTATCGTCCAAATTACATCAAATCCTACCTAATTCTGTATACAATACAATGTTAACCTGTTTCGAGAAGCATCTCTGTGTGCCCCCCAGAATGTCTACTACTCGTCCATTTCATCCATCTCATCTATCCTATCCATCTCATGTATCCCATCGATCAACCGTCCTAAAATGGCTACTCCTTGTCCATCAACACCACCCCATAGTCAGCATTTATCACGGGACCAGCGCCTGCAGGTACAGACTCTACGGCTAGCTGGTCATACGTACAGATATATCGCCAACCTCCTCCACGTCACCGAGCGACAAGTTGAGTGGGCAGCTACTAGTGTTTCTGTCACTCCAAAACGACGTAGTGGTCGCCCACGTATCCTTACAGATGCCCAAGTAGACGTGCTTGAGGCGTACGTCCGATCATCACGACGTACACGTCAGATGAGCTGGCATCAACTTGCGTACGGTCCCTTTGACGCATGGGGGGTGTCAGAGTACGTGATACGCCGTGCCTTGACTGCTAGAGGATACACACGCCGCATTGCCCGAGCCAAGCCACCTCTCACCCAACTCCATAAGGACTTGCGCCTTGCCTGGGCTCGTGAGCATGTCAACTGGGAGCCTTGGCAGTGGTGGAGGATCCTCTGGAGTGACGAGACGTGGGTAACTGGAGGGCGGCACCGTCGAGTATGGGTAACAAGGAAGACTGGAGAGGAGTTAGATCCTACCTGTACTGTTGACAAGGTACCAAGATTGTATGTAAAGTATGACAAAGCCAAGATTTGGCCACCCCGAATAATACAGCCGAACATCTCCACCGTGCCGCCCCACTCACAAAACTTACGCATGATACCATAGTACAAGGCAAATGATTATTGTCAGCCCTCAGGGGGTGTGTCAACTAGAATGTTCTACTATCGTCACAACTACGTAACACTGCTAATCTCGAATGCTCTAGATACTCTCTACTCCATGTATATAGTTGCTCTCTGTAGCTCTCTTAATCGAACAACCTTCTCTCTCCTCTGGTCCGTTCCAACAGTTATGAGCCCGGTATCCCCGCATTAAGCTGCGATATTCAAACGAGATTGTTCACTCTACACAGTTCACGTTGTTGTATACGTTGTTCTTGTGTCTGGCTGTAGCGTTGAAACGAGCTGTCTCACGCTATCTTTTTGAGATCTATTCTCACGTCTTTTGAGATCTATTCTCACACCCTTTGAGACCTATTCTCGAAGCTCCTCTGCCGCTCAGCAAGGCAGCTTGTTCGCTATTATGGCATCCTCAAGCGCTCTGGACGATCAAGTCGTCAGTCGCGCATCGATCATCCTCGAGAAACAGAGCGATTGGAAGCTCTGGTATTCCATGAAGAAGCAGTTTGCTACCGTCAAAGGCGTGTGGGAGTACTGCGACCCCTCCACTACGAAGCAGCCTCCATCTATCGACGATGAGCCTTTGGACACTGCTTCAGACAGTGCGTGGAGGAGATGGGAGATCAAGACGAATGCTCAGAGGGCTACTCTGAAGGCTATCGGCGAGGTCAACCTTGAGATCATGAGGACAGTAGCTCGATCGAAGCTACACCTCATCGCCGACCTTGATCTGGACGTACGATTACGTCTCAAAACACTCCAGGATCAGTTCCGGATCACCAATCAACAGCAAATTCTGGAGCTTTCTTCCCAGTACGCTGCTGTTCAGCAGAAGCGAAAAAATCAGAACGTGGACACATGGCTGAACGAATATTCTCGAATTACGTCTCTCTGCCGATCAGAGGACATGGCTGAGATGAAGGAACACGTCCACAGTGGGCCTTCATACAAGCTGTAGAAGCCCAAGGAGATGCCGACTGGTCTAACCAGCACTTCACTCTGATGATCGGCTGTGAGGAGGACGAGAAGACTCCTCCAACACTTGAAGCTTTGATCAATCGATACCGCCGATGGATCGCGACGAAGCGTACCCACACGAAGGCTCTTGGCAGCTTTGCAGCCCAGAACGGTACGCAGGCTACCCTAGCTATCACTGACGCGAGGCCAATTGACCGTTCGAAATGCGTTTGCGGCCGCCATTACAACGCCTTAGAGTGCTACACTCTGAACACGACGGCAGAAGGCCGTCCTGAGGGCTGACAATTATTAATTTCGCGACGTCCTTGTGCCAATGGGAGCCTTCTAATACCTGGGTTACCACTGTCACCGCGGGACCCTAATGTACAAGGAGGGGCCATATTCTGGGATCCTGCATCCAAGGCACGTGCCGATCGACGTATGAAGGATGCAGAGAAGGCAGAGTTAGCAGCAGCTGCTGTAAAAGTCGATAAGAAGCAAATTCAGTACAATAACAGGCTTCTTAGAGAGAAGACTAAGGCAGATAACGCGGAGAAGGCAGCAAGGAAGCGTGAGGAGACTGCTCAAAAGAAGGCCCAAGAGCAGCGTGAAAAGGACGATCGCGCGGCTGAAAAAGCACGCATCAAGGCACTCAAGGACGCTCAAAAAGTATCCAAATCGCCTAAACAGGCAAGGAAGAAGACCTCAAAGAAGCCGCAGTCAAGAATATCAAAAGGTGGTAGTGGTGCAACGAGGCGTCGTCCACAGGTGGTTCATGAGCCTGGCTTGGCGCCCCAAGGCGTCACAACCCGCGCTGGTCGCATGACAAGGCCTACAAATAAATTGAGATAGCCAAAAGATGCGCAAGAGTCAATATTATAAATCACTAGCTTCTTGTATATCAATAGCTACTCTACGTATTTGTATAGCCTCACTTTTGTGGAGGTGAGAAAGTTGGTGGGGTGGCACGAACAGTGAACCGGCCCGATCAGTGCACAGACACGGTATGTCTGTGAAGGTGGGGTGCTTGAACGCATCGGCGACCGTTATCAACAACCCTTCTTCTCTTGCAGCTCCCACTAGCTGCATCGCGATAATACTGTCTCCTCCCAGGTACTACTCACATTAGTCTTTTCACGGCTGATTTTCGATGGAGTACCTACGAAGAAGCTGTCGTCCTTCTCGGTCGTTTCTTCTACCATGTCTAATAGTTCGCTCCAGAGCTTCAGCAGCTTCTTCTCTATAACATCTGATGAGTAGAGGGCTCCATCTGCCATGACGCTAGCCACAGCCATCAGGTCAACAGCAGTCTGGATTTTGCTTTCGGCCTTGCTTGTGATACTCATGCGACGAGAACGAGCACCGCATGCTGCTTGGCTTCGATGCGACATCGAAGCTCTTCGGCTGGTAATTTCTGTCATCAGCTTTGTCGTTTGATAGATCCTTGACCCTGCAGACTCCGGGCCAGGCTGGCATTTTCTGAGAACTTGGTCGACAATCTGCGGCACGATCTCGTTGGCTATTGAGCGGATAAGGTTGGTCCAATCTGAATTGCCGGTAGGTACTGAAGTTGGAATTTCAGAAGTCATTGTCCAGGGTACCGGTTGAGAAGGGATTGACCTTGACGTTTCATCACGAGACTGAGACTCGGGAATCGAGAGCATCGTCGATAGAGGGCTCGCGGCGCTCGCAGACACAATTTTCGTACGTGTGAGATCAAGCTGCATGATCGTCTGATTTGCGTGGGCGAGAACCTGTGCAAGAATCTTAGCCATGAGCGATGAGAATTTCTTTGCTTCATTATCAGAAACAGCATCCGTCCAGTAAGTGAAGCGGACCACTTCGTCAGCACGTGTGGTATCGATATTGACTGTGATAGCAAATTCGCTTGGGTCATGACCATCGAGTTGCTCGAACTGGATATTCTTGTCGGCATGTTCGCTGCTTCTTGCCGCGCCACTGTTCTGTACAGATACTACTGTGTTGAACAGAGCCTCACTACCTAATCCAAGGTCGTGTTGGAACTGAGCCAAGGAACAGTGTTGATGAGGCACAGACTCGATGTAATAGTTCTGTACATTCCCGCATGATATCCACGACTGAGCTCGTTGGGGTGATAGAGATACGCATGACCAACATGTTAATGAAGGCACCCACCGCATCTTCTATGCCATCGATGGGAGTGTTCCGTCCGGAAGTAAGATAGCCGTAGCAGATTTCCGACGCACCTATGTACGAGTGCAGCGTAAGTGCCCATGCAGAGAGTAAGAGGTTGGCAAGTGTGACATTGTTGTGCTCTGCAAAATCGTGAACTTCAGCAAAGCGGTCGAACTCCATGTCCGTCGAGCGCAGTCGACGTTGCATCGTCCGCTGAGGGAGAGTGGGGAGTTAGCAGGGCCACACTCCACGGAGTGTATTTTTCCAGAATTCGATTGCGGCATTTGCATCCAAACTTTGCAGGTACCTGATATAATCGCTATACAGTGGACCCTTCTCAGACGAAAGACGATCTTTGTATGCCTCTTGCAGATCATGCCCAATGATAGCTAGTGATGCTCCATCAACTACAGCATGGCTGACGAAGATTTTGACAATAACCCTACCCAAACTTGTTTCCAAGAGGGCCGCTTGATGAGGGAGCCGTGATTTTAGCTTGCCGTTGAGGTTGTGGTAGTTGATAGAATCGAGTGTAGCGGTCAACTCGGAATCCTCGCACCGGTAAGAAACGAGACCAGTACTGAGGCTTTTCAACACAATCTGATCGAAGACACCGCCCTTGCAGACGCTATCAATAATGATGGTTCGCAGGGCTTGATGACGACGAACAACCTTCGCCCATGCCTCAGCTAACCGCTCTTGATTAACGTGACCATGTGTGGAGTTGACCTCGAATGTTGTGAAAGTCCAATAAGACGCGGGATCCTTGATCTGACTGAGCAGCACACCTTCTTGGGTGGTCGAACAAGGAAACTCCTCAACTTGTTCGTATGAATAGACTCCCGCTAATGGCAGTGTCTTCAGTACGCGATCAAGGCGACTGTACGAATCCAACGGCAGCAGCGGAAAGTCTGCCATCGTAGGTTGTGGTGTTCTGATAACCATGATACTGCTGACTATATCTTCGATAGTTCGTTCGCACTCCGCAATCCACCTCCGAATATCTTTACGGTTCTTCATCCAGCGGTTGTACATGAAACTCATCTGGATATGGCCGTCGACTACAGATGCAGTAATCTCGAATAATGCCAGGCAAGTGGTCTGCGTAACAATATCGGATATCTTGGTGTCTTCTTCCTCACCAAGGCTTACTGACTTGAAGAACGAGTCGCTTGGTCCGTGCTGCTGGGTCTTGCCTAGGTAGTTGAAGAGCACTTCCGTAGTTGTGTGTTTTTCCAAGCTTTCTTTGTCATCTTCCACTGTGAATTGGTGCGCAAAGTAAGGACGGCGATTGTCCGTTATCCTTCTGCAAAGATCTTTGACTTGGCAGACTGTATGCACCACATGGTTTTCGTCTTCGTTGATGTCAACACTGATGGGAAAGAGGGTCGTGAACCACCCAACTGTTCTAGAAAGGTCAATGTGGCTCGACGCCCATGGTTCTCGACCATGTGATTCGTTGAAGACTGTTGGAGGCTGTTGCTTGAAGAAAACGCAAGAGAACGAGTGCAGTATCGCTGCGACAAGCAGATCGACAACATCCGTTCTGAGAATCTTGTGGTTGTTCAGAGTCAAGGCTAGGATGTCTGCGCCGAGCAAAAACTCGTCCCGCTCGACATCACCATAGACGTTGGGCCGCTTGTCCATACCCCAAAAGCTTCCGAAAGATTAGCTGATTGTGCATCAAACTGCTGCTTTTGCATGGCTTCTTGCTTGGTGATACAACGTGCCTGGGAGGCTTGTCACTCGCACCAGATTTGGAATGGTAACTCTTTTGGTATGTAAGCGAAGCGTCATCCCGTGTGTAAGAATATTTTCCAGATCCTCGAAAATGATCTGCCAGCTCACAGAATCGATACCGAGATGATGGGCGGCGATGAATGCAAGTTGCTCTCCTGTCCGCAAGGTGAAGATATCAACAGCGGAGACTGGTCCGTCTCGGATACAGAGAGATTGTTGTGTAGCAGAGGCGAATTCCACAGCTTCGGTAGGATATGCAATGTTATGCACATTGAGAGCGTATGCATTTGCATCGTCCCGTGGAATGAGCTGTCTCCACTGGCCATCATTGGTCCTACAGAAGCGGGCGCGAAGCATAGAGTGGCAGCTGACAACGGAGTCAAATGCAAACTTAAGAATGTCCAACGGAGCCGCGTGTGAAAGGCGAATAGCACAAGACTGATTGAAGTGAGATCCCTCCTCATTCCCTTTGACTCTAAAGTACAAACGTTGCATCGGAGAAAGGTCGAAGTATTCTCCTGTTTGACTCGCTACCAGGGTCAAGATCACGATATGGCTCGATATCGTTTGCCAGGTGCACAAGTGATCTGGCGCATAGTACTTGGTTCAAGGTGAGATGAATGCCTTCAGCCCTGCATTTTGCGAGCAGCCGCATTGCAGTGATAGAGTCCCCACCAAGTGCTAGAAGTGGTTAGTAACATTTATTGTTGCTCCAATTCGTAAAGGGACAACTTACAAAGCCACGACCGGTTGGTCTTTACATCGTTGACGCCAACACCAACGACATTTGCCCATGTTCTCTGAAGTATCGCTGCGGTCTTTGTTGCTGGAACGGTAGCACCTTCACTACTCTCAACAGCCGCTATATCTTGATAGGTGCCATTGTCCATCCGCTCCAGCCATGTTTCAATTAGCTTCCTATCAACCTTAGCCGATGCCAACAATGGAATGCAAGGCACAGCAACCCATACGCTTGGGACCATGTACGACGGCAACTGATCTGAGAGCTTTCTTTTCACACGGTCTAGCTGAGAAGTAACGTCTGATCCCACCAATGGGGTATCCCAACGTTGCCCTGCAGAAGTCGCGTGCTTTGTCATCTGTGGAAAAGGAGACAACAGCGAGCAACTTGCCTTTGCTAGGGCTGCTCTTAGGCATACGTACAACCGCAGATTGAATTGTATTGTCGATTTTCAGGCGATGTTCGATCTCACCTGGTTCGACTCGCGGACCAGCGACCTTGATTTGATTGTCTCCCCGCCCAAGATACTTGATGGAACCGTCTGGTGCGTACTATACCCGATCGCCGGTGCGATAGATACGAGATCTTGGCGCGTTGAAGTCGTCTCGCAGAAATTCTGGATTCTCGACCAATCACTCGGCAGTTTTCTCAGGATCGTTCATGTAGCATCTAGCAAGGAAGTGACCCTGGATGCATAGTTCAGCGACAGCACCAATGAGTGCAAGTCTATTTGGGTTGGAAGGAACAGTAGGCCAGGCTTTACCACTTCTGTCGCTCGACCGATGTTTGTAGGGTCTCGCTGAATGGATACTTGATCGTTTGTTATTGCGAAAACAGTTCCCTCAGTCGGTCCATACCCTTTGCAAAGCTGTAGAGCTGAGGCAAACTTGTCCACTACCTCTTGTGTCATGACTTCGCCGCCGGTAACCAAAGTCTTCAGAGTGGGGACTGTCGAAGCATCATCAATGAGGTCTGCTACTGTGCGTGTTCGGGAAGCCCAATCTGCCTTCAAAGATGATATAGCAGACGCAACGTCTGTGGTACGCTGCTCTTCAGAAGGTATAAAGATCGTTGCGCCGCAAATTAGAACGGCCAGTGTCTCGCCAATGGAGACGTCGAAGGCGAACGAGCAGAACTGGAAGACCCTCGACGAGGGCGAGATGTGAAGTGCTCTGCATATAGCAGCTGAACTTGAGGCAATAGCCCGATGCTCCACAACCACACCCTTAGGCATGCCAGTGCTTCCAGACATGAAGATAACATAGCAGATGTTGTTGCCCTTAATTTGTAAGGGCACCTCAACCTTGAGAGGGGGCATTTGACCAATCAAGGCTTCGTTTATGCAAATAACCTTGCTCACGAGCTTTGAAAACTGACTTTCGTAGTGAGACAAGCATACCAAGAGCGTAGATTTGCACTCGGTGAGAATCTGTTGGTGTCGCAAGGGGGGCGAGTCGTATGAGAGCGACACATACCCAGCACCTGCAATGAGAATTCCCAGGATCGCAACCATCGCCCAACGGGACTTGTCCAAACAAGCTGGGATCAGATTTTCTCGGCTAACACCTAGTTTGACCAGTCTTTGGGCGAAGCGGCACGAAAGATCACGAAGACCGGAGTAGGTGATCTCACCATCCCATGCGGATATCGCTATGGCGTCAGGTTGTGATGCAGCCATCTTGAGGAATAGGGCGGGTATCGTGTCGTCCACAGCTACAGGCTCAACTGCATTCTACTTTTGCAGTAAGTTCATGTCTTGGGTGCTGAAAGCTTTGACGTCTTTGAAATGGGTAACCGAGTTGGGTTGCGTCAAGATAGACCCAAAAACATACAAAAGGCGCTGAACCTCAACTGTCGAGATGATGTTGGTATGGTAGTGTGCCAGGACCTCAATGTTCGCCTGTCTCATCGTGCACTCAATCACTAAAGGATAAGTGAAGAAGTTGCTTTGTGCACCGTTGTCGTAAATGGACCATATCGAGTCAGGTGTTTCCTTGTTTGCTGTCTGGATGACCAACAGATTTTGGAAGTCGCAGGCAGCTGCCAAGTTATCATCGATTCTTTTGATATCAGAAAGACCGCAATGCTGGTGAGGAATACGGTCGGTAACGTCTATCGAGATTCTCCCGAGGAAGTCAGAAACAGTTGCATCGCGATTGATCTGGATCCTAGTAGGAACAGTTGTCAATGTTGGGCCGTATATATCCGCGATTCCAGCCACTGAGATGTCGCGCCCAGTAAATGTCTCGCCAAAAACTACATCATCGCTTCCTGTGTACGCAGAGAGAAGCATGGCCCATGCTGCACGAGCAATATTTGCCTGCGTGATGTCGTTGTGGCGTTGAGAAGGAAGCTCTAGCGGATGTGCTATTGTGTCACCGTTTGGTACCTCTATGAGCGCGTAACGCGACTGCTTCGGGAAGTGATATGTTGGAACTCCAGCTAAGCTAGCTTTCCAGTATTCTCTCGTGGTGTTGATGTTGATGTCGAGAAGGTACTTGATGAACCTGGTGTATGGGGTTTGCGATAGGTCAGAGCGCCCTTTCTGATAGATTTGCTGCACTCGTTGCAGCACCAGAGCAAGACTCCAGCCATCATATACCGAGTGGTGGATCGTCCAGACAAGATGTTCTTTGCCTGAAGTAGTTCGGAGCTCTTTTCCCTCTTCCAAGGATATGGTGTCCTTTGATCTTGGATACTCAGTCAATGCTTCTTGATCGTTAGGACTTAACTTGTTCAGTCACAAATTCCGATTATAGGAGCTGGGATCTTGGTATAATTGGGGATCTTACGACAGTACGATGTCCAAAACATGCGTGACCGCGCCTTTGGGTCATACGCACAATTCTCGGCAAGGGCACGAGGTACACCTGATGTAGGGTTAGTTTTAGGTGTCGTAAACGCAACAAGAACAATCTATGCCAAGAGGTTGGCTCCAAACGGATGAACCCAGAGTCAGCATTTTTTGCGATGCGGTCAGCAAAGAAAGCCTCTTCAAGCACGACCTATAACAATACCCTCAGGCAACCCGCTACCTAGGTAAACTTCAGCTGACGAGAGAGCTTACTGCGTGTCGGCAAGCGACCATTATCGACCAAATAGTTGTCGCACCAGATGGGTTGTTACAGAGATGACTTCGGGAGATGTTGTCGTGGTTGTCCCAGTCGATGTTCCTGTAGGGCTTCGTGGTTTATACCTGCTCGAGATACACCGAACACCAATCTCTTAATTTTTGGGTCTCCTTCACAGAGGCCCCAAAAATCCCAGCAACTGATCCGGCTCACTGCGGCCACTCTGGGAGTACCTCTAGCGCCCGCCTAGGCCCCCGCGCGACGCGTAAGGGAGCTTAAGAGGATGGCAGAGCCTCCTCCTTCCCATCACACGGGGTCCCCAGACCCCGAATCCCCTCAGCAGCTCTATAACCGCGCCTCAAGACGGCTTCAGAAGGACGTGCATCACCAGGCACCCCCGCTGAGCCGCCAGAACCCCGGTGGGGGCGCTCCCAAACCTCGAGTCTCTGACGCCGTCCAACGCCACATCACCGAGACTCAGCAGATCACCCAGCTATGGAACACCATCACTGCTGCCTTCGCAGCAGCCGTAGATCAACACGCACAGGGCTACACCAACCCTCAAGAAGCTCGGATTGCAGAGGAGCTGCAGCAGAGAGTCATCCACGCCCTGACCTCCCTCTCCCCAAGCAACTCTCCTCCTAGCTCACACTGGAGCAGCGATGCCAGCTACAGCAACTCTAGGAGCCGGGACTCGGGACGTCGTTCATGGGTGGACGTAGCCAGAGACCCCCAAATAACGGATAGGGGTAGCAGCCGACCCCTGATCCCTACGAGGCCGCGGCCTGCCCCGCTAGCTAAGCTAAAAGAAGACAACCGAATCTTCATTGCCATCTCCAACCCAGCAGTGCGACTACAACAACCCTCACTATTTGCAGTAAGGCAGGCGATCTGCAAGAGCATAGGAGGAATCACCCTTAAAGACATACCTACTACATCACCCATTAACACAGGCTGGGCAATTACCCTAGCTAACTAGAACATCCGGGAGCGACTTTTAACTCCAGAAAACCAGGAACTCCTGATACGAGCCCTAGACGGAGATGCGGTCAGAACCCCAGAACGCTGGATCAACTACGCAGTGCAAGGAGTGCCCAGCTCTTTCCGGACCCTGGACGGCACAGAAATACCGACTACCACCGAGCTCGTAGAGGAAGAGGTCTGCTCACAAACAGGCAAGCAGCCCGTCAGCTGCAGAACCTCACGGCACGGGGCGAATCAGAATGGCCTCACCACCTGGATTGTTTCATATAAGGAGCCAGTTCGCTCGTTCCAGCTCTTTGGCACCAGCCAATTCTCAAAGGAAATCCACAAACATCCGACCATACAGCGACCCGACCATACAGCGACACGACCCAGGCTGCCAGGAATACTGCAACGCTGCCCGCTGTACCCGAGTAGCCCGCTGTGCGCACTGCGGTGACCGCACAGATAGACACCAAGGACAGTACGGGAGCAGCTGCCCCTACAAAGCTATGTGTGCTAACTGCCATGGCCCTCATCCAGCTAGCCACTCTAACTGCCCTGCAGCACCTCGCCGGGTTCACGGACACATCAGCAAGCCCACGAAGACTAAGCTTAAAGCCATCCGCCGTGCAGGTAGAATAGCACAGCAGCACCTCTACAGAATAGTCGAAGAGACCCTTAGACACGCCCCACCTTAGACTGAGGTCCCCCCACCTAAGGCTCCTTAGGAGACAACACCGTCCCAAGCTGCTACTTAGGAGCACGCAGTGCAGGAAAACGGCAGGGCTAGACGCACTAGACCGATTAGTGCCTCCTACGCATCTTCATCTGCTACCAGCAGAGAAAAGAGACTAAGACGGGCAGCTACAGGCCGTGGAAACCTTAACGTAGGACAACTGTCTGCTAACAGCCTGCAACCACGACCGACTATCTACACTAACCCGTCTACCTTAGAGCAAGAAGACGCCAGCATGAGCGATAACCTACTATCGACATGCTAGAACACCCCTATAACACCCTAGCCTACTACAGGCAACAACAGCCTAGTCCGACAAGCAAACAGCTACGTGTGTGCTAGGCCAATGTTGGCAGGAGCTTTCCCTGCTACATCATAATACTAGAAGTAGCCTTCTAGAAAGGCATAGATGTCGTGTGCGTGCAAGAGTCCTTCACATGTGCCAACTCAAGGACCTCCACCCACCCTAGCTTTAGACATCTCGCGCTAATTAGCACCTAGGACACTCCTAGCGCACTAGGCTCAGCCCATCCTAGGGTAATAACCTACATCTGCAAAGGGTACCATGTAAAACTGCAGACTAGAGAAAGTCTTTGTCAAGCGGAATAGCTTGGGATGAATCATGTCGATTAGTCTATCTATCGCGAACAGCAGCCTATATAAGGCTTGCCAGATAAGAGCAAACATAAACAAAGATCAGATGGAACAATGGGGCAAACAGCAATCAGCTGTACAGACCGGAAGCTTCCCGGCTCCTTACCGGGGCTCCGGCTGACAGTCTTAACTATCTAGACCTGCTATAAGCTGTCGTAAATAGGGTAGCAATACTTAACTGCTATAGGCAGCCACTTACCCCTAATGTACTCTAATATGTTACGCGCCTCGCGCCTCCCTAACACTGCCTAGTAGGGGGAGACTTTAACGTTAGGTACAAATCCTTCGAACCTACTGTCACTGCAGCCTATAGCGGCATAGAGCTTGCCAACTAGGCTATTGCCGCTTCTATAAACTACATAGGCGTGCTAGGGCAGCCAACACACTGCGCTGGCTATGTTATTGATCTAACCTTTTCTAACGTCCTATTCGCCTAGTCTGCTGTAGATGCTAGCATGCACAGCGGGTCTAACCACGAGACAACAGTGACCTCTGTCCCCATTCACACATTAGGCACTCTACACCTAGACTAGTATCACTACAGAGTCCTAGAGGCGAGCCTACCAAAGTTCACTAGGCTTATAGAGATAGGCGCGCAGAGTATCCTAGACCCGCTCGCGGCACGGGATGCAGCGCAACTAGACAACTGCGTGACGCTGCTAACAGAGACAATGCAGCACTCTGTGCAAACCGTGGGCAAGCCTGATCGCAAAGAAGGACGCGCCGCGCCATAGTGGACCAGGGAGTGCAAGACCGCCTACCAAGCCTACAAGCGCGCCAGACAGCTATGCTCGGGCAGCCCTCTATTAGAAGAAACGCGAGCTTTCAAGACTGTAGTCAGACAGGCCAAGAGCCAATACTAGAGGCATGTTATTAACAACGCGAAGGACGACAAGAACCTGTTTAAGGTTATTGCCTAGCATAAGCTTACGCCAGAGAACCAAGACACTCATCTTATAGTCAACAACATAGTCATATCTAACACCCTAGAGAAGGCAGAGGCGCTTAGAGAGGAAGTCCTCAACCGGTATATAGCAGAAGATGACCTCGGATACTACCTAGACTAGGAGACCGCAGCCACCCTCCCGTGGAGCACACACCTCTCACTAGAGGAAGCTAAACGAAACACAATAGGGGTCTCTAGCACCTCGCTAGGTACTAACCGCTCTACTATACGGCTGCTCTGCGCCTGCTGGGCTCAGGTTAGAGAGCTCATTCGGAGGATCTTCTAGCGGTGCCTCGAACTCAACCACTTTCCAGCACAATAGAAGCTCGCAGAGGTGGCGATGATACCCAACGCAGGGAAGACAGATTGGACGTCGCCCCGATCATAGAAACCCATCGCGCTCCTCTCCTGCGTAGGAAAAGGACTTGAACGAACCGTAGCCAGGCGGATTGCATAGACTGCTATGACCCACAAGATCCTCAGCCCTCAGCATGGAGGAGCTCTCCCAAAACGCTCTGCAGCAAATCTAACCGCAGCGTTCACCTACGACACTAAAGCCGCGTGAGCACTCGGCCAACATGTCACAATGGTCACCCTGGATGTGCAAGGCGCTTTTAACGCTCTCCTTAAAAACCGACTGCTACATCGAATAGTTAAACAGGGATGGCCGCAAAGGACCATCCTCTTTGTAGACTCGTTCCTCACTAATCGGAGGGTACAAGTCCGTCTTGGCTAGGTCACTACCCCCAGCTACCCTGTTGCCTGCGGCACACCCTAGGGGTCGCCTCTCTCGCCCGTACTGTACACACTGTACCTGGCAGAGCTACTTTCCATAGACACTAAACGGAGGCTCGGATATGCAGACGACATCTGTCTATACCGGGCCTCGCACTCTCTAGACAGCAACGTCGAGCTCCTGGCGGCAGACCTAAGGCAGATTAAAGCATAGGGAGAGGCTGACAGAGTCACCTTTGCTCTAGAGAAGCAGGAAATAATACACCTAACTAGACAGCGGAGCAGCTATGCCCCTCCCTGTGTGGTAGACAAGCAGCTTACAATCTACCCTATCCCCCTAGGTGGGGAACACAGCCAGCCAGCCCTGCGTTGGTTAGGCGTGTGGTTTGACCGCAGACTCACCTTTAGACGACATGTAGCTACGCGTACTGCAAAGGCTGCCAAGGTAGCCTATCATATTCGCAGTCTCGCAAAGACCACATATGGGCCTCCAGCCAGCTCCCTGCGCAAAGCTACTATTGCCTGCGTGTACCCGTCCCTCCTGCATGGAGCCGAGTGTTGGTACAGAGGCCGCACCAAACCGCCCCGCTCACTCAAACCCGGCAGGCCGACAGAGGTCAGCACCTATGTTGGATGGCACATAGGCGCTATCGACAAGATACTCGCCATAGCCGCAAGAGGCATCCTACTAGTGTGGAGAACGACCCCTACAGCCACGCTCTTCAGAGACGCTGGACTGCCGTCCGCAGCAGTGGCGCTAGAGGAAGTCAAACTCCGATTTGCAACCCATCTACGCACTATGGACGCAGATCACCCTCTGACCAGCCGTACGGCCATCCCTAAGGTAAACAGAGGCAAGGGAGCGGGGCGACCTTAGCGAGTCTAGACTAGAGTCCAACACATAGGGTCTCTTCTGCTAGAGATCCTGAGGACAACACTGACAGTCCCTCACTACTCGCCCGGCTACCGAGCCGACCCAACGCTCGGTATAGACAAGAAGACCGCAGCCAAAGCCTTCAAGGAGTGGTGGGCCCAGCTCCCGCCGTCGGACGTGACCATCTTCTCAGATGGCTCTGAACAATACACAAAGGAAGGGGAGAAGCGGGTCACGTACGGCTTCGCAGTGTATCAGAACGGAAAGCAGCTACAGAGCGGCTGCGGGTCACTTCACCCAACCTCGCACGTCTTCGACGCTGAGGCAGTAGGAGCGTGGAGAGGTCTCCAGCACACCGTACGGCAACCAGATCTCAGCATGCGCCGGATCTGGCTGTGCATTGACAGCACCTCAGTGATCTGGTGCCTTAGGGGCGCCGCACCTCCCACCTCGCAATGGGCCTTCCTGGAATGCCATGGTGCCATGGAGACTCACGACATCTCTATCAAATGGGCCCCTGGACACCTAGGTATCGAGGGGAATGAGACAGCTGACAGTCTAGCCAACCTGGAAGCCCGGCACCCATCGCCCCCAACTGGGAACGCTGCTATGCCCACACTCTCAGGCATCAAGTCAGTCGCACGCAAAGCACTGCATAGCACACAGCAGACCTGGTGGTCAGAAAGGACGACGAAACTCTCGAAATGGTATAAACGCTGGAACTTGGACTATGCACCACGCCGCGGACCAAAAGAGTTAGACCTACCAAGAGCCACATTGGCTAGACTCCTCTCTATCCGGTCTATGCATGGGGGCTTTGCCTGGTACCACCGAAAGTTCCATCACGACAACGCGAACCTCACCTGCTCATGTGGACGCGACAAGACACCAGAGCACCTCGTGCTCTGCCGCAAGACCCTAGGGGCCTTCAGCCGATGGCCACTTCGACCACTCATACCACCCTCCAGCCGGGCCGACAGCCTCGCTTATACCGCAGCACTGATGAGGGATCCAGAGGCCTTTGAAGCCTTCACCCAGCTCACACAGTACTATACCAAGGTTTGTCGCCGGTAGCCTTCCCTGCCCTGCAGCAGCATAGCAGTAAAGAAGGCTACCTCACCGGACTCTAGGGCAGCACCTAGCGGCACTGGGTGCAGCAGCGCAATGGCTGCGACACTCCCCGCCCTTCTACCCTTCTCCCCACCCTCTCCCCCCTACTATCTTTCTCTTTTCCTCTTATACGGCATGTAGATGCCTCTAAATGTAAGGGACTTTTCTCTAATGTACACGCACGGCTTAGTCTCCCTAACTGGAAGGGGAGCTGTAGCTTGAAATGGTAGCAATACCCGCGCAGGCAAGAAATGCTTTCTAAGGTAGTGTCAGCACTGTAATTCCATAGCTTAGCACGTCGTATATGCCCTTCGGGAGGCGAGATGGTGGACCTAATCCCCATCAACAGACGAAAAATGAATACCAACTAACCAACCAACCTGCTCGAGATATAAGCACAAGGTGCACTTCCTGCGACATGCCAGCCACCTTGACGTCCATGCCAATGGACACTGATTTTCTCCCTGCCAACAAATCAATTGACGAAAACCTTCTGGGCGACATCCAACGAATCTGATAGTCCGTAACTTGCATGCGCTACAATAACGCTGACTTTGATGGTCGATTGGATCGCGACTCGATCATATCTCGGGCGTAATGGGAGATGGTTGGTGAACTTCTCGACCGCCGAGTCGTGTCTCGATTCTGCGCTCATGTCCATAAGGCCGGAGGTGCTGATATGGACCGAAAGTGTCGGTCAATGTCAACCGTATGACGTTGAAGATGGACTTCATGTATGACCGTGTCACCCGTTGGTAGCGAGGGTATTTTTAATTTTACCAGAAGGTTGGACAAAGCTGCTGAGAGATGGTGAGTAGCTTGCGAACGTACGCTGTCTACACTGAGCCAGGATCACCACAGTTTCATGTGCATGGTCGTGTGCATGACAGGTGACGTTGAATCTAAATCTATTTGTTACTGCTCATCACTTGTGAAGTTTCTTCTATTAATTGGTCTTCGACCAAACCAGTCCTCCAGCCTGGGCGCCGGTTCCCTCTTCAACGTACTTGCAAGACGTGAAGCTTTCCCACAAATCGCCAAAGAAGCTGGTCTTCTGTTGAATGTAACGTTCACCGAGCAGAGGGGCAATGGCCCAAGTGGCTTCCTCAGCGTGGTAGAAGGGGATACGACTGTTCACGATTAACTGATTGCTCATACGTCTTAGTCCGAGCACTGCATTGGGCTGCGACTCGATGGACCTTTTGGGGAAGTTGGACTTACGGGAACATGTGGTGTACGACATGGTACTCAATGATACCGTGGAAGATGTGACGACCGATGAAACCAAATTCACGATCGACAGTTGAGACTGCTCCCTTGATGAAGGTCCAGTCTTCTGCTTCGTAGTGCGGCGCATCTGGGTGAGTGTGATGCAGGTATGTGATGGCGACTGTGATAATGTTAACGTTGAACAATCATATCCAATAGAACACATGACTCTTACCGATCCAGTGGTTCATCCACAGATATGGCAGGCCGTAAGCCAAAAGAACAGTCCAGCCTCCTACGCTCTTCGAGGCCTGGTATAGAACGCCCAAGGTGATGGCAAGACCAAGGTTGCTCAATGCGACAAATGGCGCTTCAGAAGGAGTGAATACGTGAGCAGTAGGGTCCAAATGGCTTTGTTTGTACTTCGATGAGTTGGTGCGGTCGCTTTTGGTCAAGCTCTTTGGGCCCGCTCCGGCGTTCATGAGGATGTACGCGGGCCAACCAAGCAATTGATGGAAAAGGAGCGCGCCAATGGTAACAATTGGAGTGTCGGCCGCTGTGTGATCCATAATTTTTTCCAAGATCGTGGGCTCAGTGGTCCTTGCGTCAGCGGCGGACTTGCGATGGGGCACGAAAACGGTGTCCTTTTCCATGTGGTTGTGGTAACGGTGATGACGCGAGTGGCTGAACTTCCAGCTGAAGAAAGGAACAAGCAACATGCTGTGCAGGACCCATCCTGTAATAGCATTCACGGTGAGGTTGTCGGAGAACGAGTCGTGGCCGCAGTCGTGAGCTAGGATCCAGAGCCCGGTGAAGAAAAGACCTGTCACGAAGCTGTAAAGAGCCCACAAGGGGGCAGTTATGACCAGCGGTGCCTCTAGCCTCGAAAGCCACACAGCGGAGGCGAAGAGTGCGCTCACGATGATAAGATCGCGGACAACATAAGAGAACGAGCGGATGAGAGAGCGCTCGAAGCACTTTGCCGGAATAGCATCTCGAAGAGTTTTGACATCAGGTACTGGCGTAGGCTTGACATCAGCCACAGCAGTGAGCCTTGTCTTCACAGGAGTTGCCTGAACCCGGGACGTCGTCGTGATCATTGTGGAGGGGAGGTTGAGTGAGGAATGGACGTTCGAACGTGACGCTGGGCGCTCAAGTTTTGTAGACGCCCAGGACAAGGAGGCGAAAAAAAATCTGCCCCTTGATACAATACAGCCTAAGCTCAAACGACCCAAGATACGTTTCATTATTGCAAAGATCTGTGCGTACTACACCATGCGGTGGATCGCTTATGGGTCGAGCCAATGGCTGATTTCCGGTGGATTCAGTGGCGAACAAGGGCCTCTGGCCAATGAACGATCTCACTTGTTTTGGTAGCAATTTGTATAGGAACACCACCATTACTTCGAGAAGAAGAGGGTAGCTTTCATAGCCATTTCTGAGCTCAATTTTGATCGTTTATAGATAATTTTTGGTGTTTTGAACAGCTAGAGAGACGCTTACTTCATCCATGATACTTGTTGTCGCCATTCATATCTATTACTTGCTGCAATTTGCCGCGAAAACCCTGACAGAATTGGTGGGCTTTTGGCCCAATTCTTGCCCACTCGTCTTGTATAAGAGCTCTACCTTCAAGTACTGCGTCTTTACTACTTGATCGCTGAAAACGCCCATCTAATTGGTCTTTCTCGTAGTCCCAAAGAGGGTCTATCTGGTTCAAGTCAGGCGAATTTGGCTGGTGTGGAGCCTTGATGATACCACGTAACGCGTACTCAGCAGTGCAGATTTCAGCTGCTTTTGTATGTGCTGGAGCATTGTCTTCTACGACGACTATCGGCCGGTTAGGGTTCAGCTCTTGAAGCTTTCGTAGGTATGGGAAGAGGCGATCGTGGAGGACGTATTTACGGTATAGAAACCAGTCTATACCTCTGGTTTTTACACCTCGCGTAAGCTTTGTGGGCTTGAATATTCGTTGTGGGCTGGGGGCTCGCTTCATGCCTCTTGTACGGCCGGCAGCCCGTCTGGCTTGGTTGTGAAGCTCTACATTGCTACTGATCTCGCTGAGTATCGTACGCTCAATTGTATCGTTTTGGCGCGCTCGTAAGCCTTGATAGATGCCGATCTGACGCTCGGTGAGGTTCTCCAGGTCGAGTTCTAGCTGGTGTTGAGCCTTCTCCTCTGGTGTCTCCATCTCCCAGAGCAGCAGAGGGAAGGGGACACGTAGATCCTCACAGACAGCGCCCCATTGCATGATACTGAAGTGTATAGGCTCTAAATACTGGCTCCGAGTCTCTGTAGGCTGGCCCTGTACGACTGTAACTTTCTGACGTTTGTGTGGGCGGCCGCCGGCGCGGATGAACGTTTCATCGGTAAAGACGAAGAGAGCGCCTTTGTCGAGCCAGAAGATACACCAGCGGCAGTAATCGACACGTAGATCCATGAGATCGATCGAAAGAGGTGGCTTATGGACCTCTAGCACTCGAGAGAGCGGCTGATCGCGCGAAGGATGAGGGTGTAGGCGGCAGATTCTAGCTATCGTGGTGCGATCAAGCTCTCCGAACGGCGTGTAGTTGCGTACGGCTTCATGCCACGTCTCGCGCGGATACCAGTAAGCTGCGTCTTGGATCAGTACGGACTCTGCTGAGTACGGCCATATCTTGGTCGAGGCAGTGCCAGCTACCTCACGATTGTTCTCCCGGGCAGTATAGTCAATTAGCTCGTTGATATCCTCGTTCTTGGTGGCATCAGTTGCGCGTCGGACAATACCAATACAGGTGCTCTTCGGGATGCCGAGCGCGCTGCTAATCCGCTCAAAAGTCCACTCTGCGACTACTCGCAAGGTAATAACTGCAGCGCGCTGCGTACGGGAGGTGTCGACAGAGCCTCTCTGCTTTGGTGGAGGTACAGGCATCGCGTGGTGGTTGAAAAATTCGAAAAGTTCGACGCCTTGAAGCATCATGAAGGTGGGTGTATTGCATTGCAACTTCGAAGATCTGATTACTAAGCAAGTTTCTAGCTCTCTGATTGGCCGAGCGATCGGATTGTCAGAAAATCCACTCATTGGCTCGACCCATAAGCGATCCACCGCATGGTGTAGACACCGCCTTTCTTGTGTCGTGTCAATGGGAGAAACAGTGGGTCTCGAACCGAGATTTCGATGTCGGCGCACAGTCCGCCTTGGCTCTTGTGGACAAAGGTGTTGAGGTGAACGAACATGCTTGGAACGAGTCAAGATGTGTGACAGACGACAGAAATAAATCGCCGGCTATCTCTGCACTCACTGCCTATCTGGTTTCATGAATTTGTTGAGCATGTGATACGAGATCGCTGTTGTAGCATCTCGCACTCCCAAACTTTCAGGGTCCAAGAGATGAGCCGCAGAGTAGCCGCATCCGGCTCAGATAGGGAGATAACACGAAGCCCCGTGGGCGCTGAAGATCAGTAGTGCCAAGATGGTCCAGGCGTCGGAGGTTTAGCCTATTCAGGATCTCTGCACCGACTGCAAGGCTGTTGAAAGTCGCGCGTTTTAAAAACGTCAGCACGCGTGGAACTGCACGCGTCCACGGTGGAACTGGCGCGCTGCACCGGCAATAGTCAACGGCCACCCGATGATGCAGCTCGGCCCCCTATCGGCAAAACAGCAATTATTCAATAAATGCTGTCTACCCCGATACTATGGTAACGTCCACCCCGACAACTAATGCGGTAAAGGGCGCGCTGCATGTTTGCTTATACTAAAAGAGTTTTAAGAAATGCAACGGGGAAAGGACACTTAGATATCATCATATCAGTTACGGCCTCTGTCGCGACTCCGCGAAGCGCGATGCTCAAGAACGTAAATCCCTTATCCAGTAACTCAGCTGCGAACTTCGCAATGACGAGGTTGCCACCCGCCATGGTTGCAGCATATGGCACCGAGTTCGCAGTGCGCACGCCAACCGAATCAGACACATCAGCGACACCAGAGGAGATATAAGTGACACGCTTCTCTCTGCCCGCACAAAGAAGCGGTAGGAAGGACTTGATCGTAAAGAGTGGGCCGGTAATATTGGTCTTTGGGAGCTCGTCGAGGAAGATGTCAGGTTTGGAGGCGAAGTATGCGCCATTGATGAGGAGATAGTCAATTTGGCCGTTTATGAGGGATGTCGTTGCCTTTGAGGCAGCTCTCAGCAACTCTGACGAAGTGAGGTAGGCGTACGTATTCGGGATTTCGTCCTCTTTGACGCGTCTTTCAAGGATGGCGATATCGCAGGCAGTTGTGATTACGGGATCTCCTCCTGCGGCCAGGCTTTTGACTAATTGAAACTGAAAGTATTAATCTGCTGGCAATTCCTGCAGCTTTTCTCTTGCAATGCTATTAATACTACGCGAATTAAAAGCATAAATGCACTAGGAAATCCAGTAGCAGTATAATAGGCTGTTTAGAAGTATTTCAGCTCGTCAGCAGGTTAGTTCGAGGACAAGACAACCTAGCCTTAACAGCTAGATCTATGAAACGCAGTACAGACCCTGCTCCTGAACCCTTACTTGCTTGCTGCGTCTACGCGCATGGACACCAGAAGCATCGAATCTCAGATAACCTTGGGACCTCCACTAAGATGTTACCTTCGAAACTCCCCCAAAAGCTTCTTGACAACCACATCGAGCGGGAACTACGAAAGGTCCACAGAGGGGTAGAGACACTGCGAAGGGACACGGAACGCGAACTGGCCCAGACCGGACCCGGAAGATTGACGGTCAGTCAGATCTGCCTGTTTCTGACTCATACCAGCCTGGATTTTTAAGGTCGACTAAAGCTGCCATATATTTAAGCTATTGGGGCCGAGACGTTGTCTTCTTCAGCACCAAAAGAAAAGTGGACAATCAATTGCGAGCTAGCATTTACTTGGAAAATGAGGGATTTGCTGCGTATATGAGAACGCATGCGCTAAACGTCGGTTGGCGGATGCAAACGGAACGCGTAGCAAATCTGACCAATCTGAGAGCTCTAACGATTCCAACACTTCTGACGAAGAGGCTTCGAGTGGACAACTGCGATTGACAAAGGAACAGAAAATAGAGTAGGTTAAGAAGATAAGCAAAGTCCTTTAGTGATGTCTTACGTGCTAAGACAGGGACAGGTCTCAGTAACCGCGCATGACGCAAGCTTCCTGGAACGTACAATCAGGAGGTGCTCTTGGAGTTGTTCCACGAGCAATTCAGTCGATAGGGTGACATGTCCGGAGACCATTTGCTTACAGTGTTCTCGATCGTCGACGGCTTGGTCCGCGCAGTTCTGGATCATATCATTGCTGATGACGAGGTTCGCAGCAATGTCACAGATCGCATTCGGCACTTTCTAGACTCCAATCTCGAGAAAGCCCGCAACGAGCTGCAAAACATCTTGCTGGATCAGGTTGCTCATCTAATCACCTACAACCACTATTACACGGACAACTTTCAGAACGCTTATGCCGATGCTGCTAAGAAGCATGTGCAGGCTTCTATAGATCATGCAATTGCGAATGAGTTGAACAGAAAGCTGCATGTAAGCAACACGCAAGTTAAACTGAAGAGACTTCGCTCTTCTTTGAAGAACAGAGCTGTCGTCAACATGACAGAGCAACCCTGCGAGGAATCTCTGGAAGCACTTAATACTTACTACAAGGTACTGTCAGCCGCAGCCATCTATCAAGAAACAAGCTGAACTATTCCAGGTCGCAACAAAGACATTTGTTGACAACGTATGTCGCCAGGTCGTTGAGCGCCAACTTACCAGCGGCTTGGTCGCAGCGTTCGATCCCGTGTCTGTTGGAAGGCTATCTGACAAATGAGCTTCTCAGCATTGCATTCAAGTCTGACTGTTTGCGCGCTCGTCGCAAGGACTTACAGGCGATGAAGAACGCATTAGCTCGAGTGCTGAGAACACCAAGCACGTTCGACGCGTCAAGGGCATACAGCTGAGGGAAGATAAGCATATTACAAACAGCTCTCACTGTCTCTTAATAAGCAGATTGATGTTTTGCATAACGCTGGGCTTGCGCATCATTGTTGTGTGGGCCGTAGGCGGAGACAGGACATGACGCCAGAATCAGCATACAGAAAGCTAGCACAAGGATATGTGACAGATGACTGGCTAGAAAGCACATGAGATCTTCTCATTTAGCCGATCCGCTCCCCTCAGTAACTGAGGATGGCTGATTCAGTCGAATCGCTGGTTGCCAGAAGCGAGAGCGTGAATCCGAGTCGATCAGACTGCATTTGTCGCATAACATACCACAGGAGTGATGAAAGGCCTTTGACAATACATGGAGTTTGGACCAGCTTTGAACACGCTGACTGAAGCCTGCGAGCGCTTTGCAGACATCTCACACAAAGCTAACGATCTGTGGCGCGGACGACTCGAGCATGGCTTGCGCTACCAGCGAGCATACTTCTCGGAGCACCGCAAGCTACTGCTACTTGCTATGGAACAAAAAAAGCTGATTGCCGAGAACGAGCGACTGAAAGACGAGATCAAGTACCTCAGGCAGTCCACACGTCTGCGCGACAAAAACCAGGAAATGCAAGCCATGCGGTAGAAGACAGGAGAGATCCAATTGAATGAGCCGGCGAGCTGGCGCACATGCCTCGAATGAAGTACTGTAGATACATTGTGTAGAAGGCGAAGGCAACATTCTTAGTCACTGTGCGCTATGTATTTCTGCCTCAGAAAGGAGTTGCCCACCGCTCCGTGATATAGCATATCGAACGCTATGTGCGACGCTGTTTCTAACGGTACAGTAACGTTGTTGTAGTGCGGTACATGCAGCCTGTCGGCCATGGCGCATCTCCCGGGATGGTGTTATACCACCTCAGGGCTCACTACAAGACCAGGCGGGATGTCACAAGACTACATGGTATGCTACCACATGGGATGCTCGGAAACCATATGGGATGCTGTGACAACACATAGGCGCCAGGTCCCCCCAGGTGGCAAGTACATCGAGCCAAAGGAGTTGGAGAAGTGGTTTCATGAGGTTTGAATAGGTTGAGCGGAATGAATATCGTCGGGTACAAAGCCCTGAGGGGCATTTGATTTAATGTTTGGAATACCTCCAAGGTTCGGAAAGGCAGGTAACTCGGGTGGCATTACCGGTGACGGGTACAATGTACAGAATACCTCGAAGGGTTGAAAAGGCGTATTGAACGATTCATGACGATGACTATCTCGGCAGATGCACGCAGCTGATCCTAGAGTACTTCAAGCCTCTCGTGATAGCAACACAAGCATAATTAGGGACTTTCAAGATCACATTTGCTATACTCGTGGATCATAGTCATGTGACGTTGATGCGGGGTGCGGGTGCGTACGTGCGTAACGTCAACGTACGAAGAAGCTCGTTTTTAATGGGGAATCAAACGGCTTGTGCGCGATCATTCCCTATCAAAGTGTATCTAGCAAATTCACCACAACAACACCTAACTACAACACTTATTAAATGTTATTATTTTCTCTAGATATATAGCATAAGTGTTGAGACAAAATGTGAACACTGAACACACTTTGCCCCTGCGTTGATTGGTACATATACCTTTCTAACAAATATAGTTAATTTCTAGTACTGTCAGGCCGGGGGCTCGACCGGGTGACTTAGCCTTGACTTGGGATGACTCTGCGTTCCGAGAGGGTAGCTCTCCCTTGCCTTGGTGGCAAGGGCATAAATAATCTACTCCTGACCACTGTTGAAAGGCAGTGATCAGTCTATCCTCTACCCTCAATATACGATCTTGTTCCTACATCTTGCCTACCCGTCGTGATCTACCAAGTATGATTTAACATTCTGATCACTCCCCCTTCTTACGACAAGGTATGCAACATGCCTACCACACGAGCTACAGCAGCGTCCGTTCGTGCCGATTCGCAATCTATTCCGCCTGGTACATCACCCTTGGGCGTGCAGCCCACCATACCAGAGGAACGTGTTGAGGAATTGGAAGAACCACCTGCTGGTGTGCAAGGAGAGCAAGAGTTGTTACAAGAGGAGACGCAGAACCTCGGATTGCGTATCCGTGGGGCTGCGGCAGCCAACAGGGCCCAAACTGGGCCAATTCAGGACAATTCGTTGTCCGAGCTGGAAGAATTGTGTGCATGGCTCAAGGCCACGGAGGAACAGGAAGAGTTAAGTGCCTTGCGGGAGATCCGCCGCAAGTATGATCCTGGCGATTCAGCAACAATCCTTTCTCTCCAGAGAGGTGTACCGCAGGCCAGAACAGCACCTGCTGCTCCCTCATCAAACCTACCAAGGCCAGATCCCCCAACCACGTATCAAAAACTAAACAGAGCCGAATTCAATAGGTGGGAACGGGACTGCGAGGGTTTTTTCCTGCAGTCGCCAGCAAATTTTCGCACTGAAGGCCAGAAGGTGGATTTTGGATTACGCTACATTTCGGAAAGCCTAAAGACCTTATGGCAGGCTCACTGTTCTTCAAAGGCCAGAGATTCCCTATCCTGGATGCCTACTTGGGTAGACCTGAAGCAGGTCATGCTTGACGCGCTTGGAACGCCAGCAGAGCGGCGACAAGCAGCATACGAAGCTCTCAAGCGCTGCAGACAACGCACAGGAGACTCTCCAACTGACCTTTTGGACTACCTGAGGCCACTCTGGGAAGAGCTAGGAGAATTTCACTCTCCAGAGATGCAAGTGCGCAAGTGCTGGAATTCACGGCAGCGCTCCACGACAACATACAAAGGGACCTTTACCTGATCCCATATGAACGCCGGAGCACAATACCAGCGGTCGAGGAGCAAGCAAACATCATTAGCCGAAAGTTGTACCCAAGGGGTACACACAAACCAGGGAAGCCGCAACCATCGAACTCCAAGAACGACAAGGGCGGGAAGAACCCGCGCAAGCACCAGAAGAGCCCGTCTGGATCAGAGGGGGATGGAAAGACTCCCAAAAATCCCAAATTCCGCAAAAAGGGCCGTTTTGTGCCAAAGAATGCCAATGCCAATCAAAAGTCACGGAAGGGTCCATTTCCTCCCTGTTCCAATTGCGGGGAGCTCGGTCACCCCCATTGGAAGTGCCCACTCTCCAAATCGGCTAGCAAGGTCACGATCAAAACTGATTCGGAAAAAGACAAAGGGCAGAAGGGTTAATCTACGCCCTTGCTGCCCATGTGCAACTCTCCAAGGAGAAGAATGAGTCAGTTACCCTCCATAAGGCAATGTACAACCGAGCAAGACTGCTCACGGTACAAGTGGCCTTTGGAGGAATGCCTAAAGTAGAGGCATTGGTGGATGGAGGGTCACAGCTGAACCTTTTGTCAGTCCTTTTAGCGAAGGAACTAGACCTCCACGTCACAGCCCTGCCCAAATTCGTGGCAGAAGGAGTTGGTGGTACAAAGTTACCGATTTATGGGACAGTCACCACAGACGTCACCATTACCGACTCAAGAGGGCGTGTCCAAACCCACACGATTCTCTTGTGGTTACAGACCTAAAAAGATACAAAGTTTATCTTGGTCTGCCATGGATTGACGATTGCGATCCCAAGCTGAGCTACTTAAGCCGGCGATTACTCTTCAGAGGCGAAAAGTCCAAGGACCAACCTCGTTATGAGAAGGTGGCCATTGAAGAGGCCGATTAGTTCAACCGAACGATGCGGAGTCCCGGAGTGGACATCTATGCATGCATGGTGAATTCAGTGGGCTAAATTGGCCCGATCGACCCCAAAGTTGGGTCGATTCCGGAACAATATCGAGATTTCGCGGATCTCGGTTCCGAAGATGACGCTCGCGTCCTACCAGACCATGGAGCGCAAGACTTGGCGCTGGACATGGAATCTGGGGCGAGTCCTCCATATCAGCCGTTATACAGTCTATCGGCGACGGAGCTTGAGATACTCAGGAAGTATCTGGCAGAGTACCTGCAGCATGGCTGGATCAGACGATCAAAGTCCCCAGCCGGGGCCCCAATTCTCTTTGCAAAGAAAAAGGATGGAAGCCTACGCTTATGTGTTGATTATCGAGGCCTTAACAAGGTCACTATCAAAAATCGGCACCCACTGCCCTTGATCACAGAGTCACTAGAACAATTGGCCCAGGCCAGGTTTTACACCAAACTAGATGTGCGAGAAGCTTATCATCGCATCCGGATCAAAGAGGGGGATGAGTGGAAGACAGCGTTTCGCACGAGATATGGTCATTACGAATATACTGTTATGCCATTTGGCCTTACGAATGCCCCTGCGCAATTCCAGGCCTACATTAACCAAGCCTTAGTTGGATTGGTTGATGTGATGTGCATTGTGTACCTCGATGACATATTGATCTTCTCAAGAACAGAAGAGGAGCATGTAGCACATGTTCGCGAGGTCCTGCACAGATTGCGGGAACATAAGCTGTACGTGCATCTCGAGAAGTGCGAATAGCACACTCAACGCACAGAATACCTTGGTTACATCATTTCACCAGAAGGAATATCACGGTTCGCCAAAGAGGCTATTGGGGAGCAGAATTGATAGGAACACTGATGTTGAATTGAAGTGAGTCTACGTGTTTATATACCGGAATGTTCGTAAGTCAGCGGAGTTATGGTGGAGCTCTGTTCACATAGGTCCGAACATTACCGGTCCGAACATTACCGGTCCGAACATTACCGGTCCAAGCAAACTGCACGTAGACT
This sequence comes from Lizonia empirigonia, assembly GCA_009982855.1. Taxonomy (NCBI): domain Eukaryota; kingdom Fungi; phylum Ascomycota; class Dothideomycetes; family Pseudoperisporiaceae; genus Lizonia; species Lizonia empirigonia. Next base: position 40,787 of record JAADKA010000001.1, on the reverse strand, counting down.
GCGACACTTTGTGAATTCTTTATACCACAATAGTGGCGAGGTCTTTAAGCCGTACAGAGCACGACGCAGTTCCCACAGATGTTCAGGGTCAGAGAAACCTTCTGGTAGATGACAGTATACTGGTGTAGCAAGTTGAGCATTTGTGAATGCATTGACCGCATCGTATTGTCGGACTTCCATGTTGAAGTAGGCGGCGATAGCCATCAGTGCTCGAAATACACGTGTAGCTAGTGTAGCGGCGTACATGTCTTCGACTGTGGTTTAAAGATCGCCTCGTCCGCAGATTCGTGCCTTATACTTAACGAGATATCCTTCACTGTCGAACTTGTATTTGTATACCCAGAGCAACGGCAGGACCTCGTGGTCTTGAGAATTGAAGTCCTTCGAACTGATGACCCTATAAGTATCTTTGCGCTTGACGTCAGATATCTCGCGATGCATAGCTGCTATGAAACCTTGCTTGTGTGGAGCTGGCAGCTTCATCACGTCCTGATAGAATCGAGGTTCAGGAGGTATTTCTGAGCGATCAAATCGTGTTTTCAGGGCTTTTGTAGATGCAGCCACGAACGTTGACCAGTATTTATTAACAAAGAAGCTGCTGCTCTTGCGAGAGGGCTTTCGAGCTCGTGTTGATCCTTCAGGAAGGATATGTATTTCGCGTAGGTTGCTGTCAATCAGCTCGCGGTTTTGTGCAGCGTTTAAGTCATGTGAGCTGAGTCGCTTCCGCTTTCTTGATGTTTGTGCAGAGGGCTGGAAGTCTGGTGTAGGGGTATGCTCAAGTGTAGTCGAGGAGGCTTGATTGGGCAAATGAGTATCTGGATCAGGAGAGGTTGTAGTAGCTGGTGTTGGCAAGAGATTACCACTGTTATATTGCTCAGGAGGTTTGGTGAGATTGTCCAAGGGTGGGCTAGATAACTGATCGAGTTCTGGTATAGTGCTATACTCGTCTTCTGAAGAGTCCTCAGGATCCTGTAAAGTTGGCATATGAAGTGTGTGCGTGATTGCCTCAAGCTCTTCGCCTTTGAGGAGTGGATCAGATTCGTCTCTGTGCTGATAGAAGAGGTCCTCCTTGAATGTAACATCTCGTATTCGAATGACCTTTCCTTGATGCGCTCTGCTCCTCGCATTTGGTAGCCAAACTCGATAGATGTTCGAAGAGTCATATCCAACCAGGTATCCGATCAGCGCCCGTGGAGATAGTTTGTCGCCTCGTGGTATCTGTGGACGGAGTGCGTATGCACGACAGCCGTATACTCGTAGGTGAGCAATTGAAGGCTGCTTCGAGTAAGCCATTTCGAATGGAGTCTTCCAACCGATTGTTCGTGTAGGTGTGCGATTGAGCAGGTATGCTGCAGCGACGTATATCTCAGGAGCAAGCTGTAGAGGCAGATTTGATGTGACGCTCATTGATCGGCTTCGTATGATCAAGTTCTTGCCTGAGCGTTCGGCAGATCCGTTTTGTTCCCCAGTGTGCGGTGCTCTTATCTGGATTCGAATTCCTTCTCTATAGCAGTATGCTCGTGCTGAGTCGTCTGTAAGACCGTAGCCTTTCTCATCATCAGCAATCAGAAATGTGACGGTAGTATTGAATTCGCGCTTGATTGATCGGTCAAGACGGGTAAGGACGTTGAGCAGCGTTGCCTTGTCGCGCTTTGCGATCGTATATACGAAATTGAGCTTTGTGTATAGATCAAATCCATGGAAGACGTATCGGTGCCCGTTATATCCAGGAACGTCGAGCTGTATGAGGTCGATAGCTACTGTTTCGAATAGTCGAGACGCGCCAATCTCGTGTCCAATGCGTCGAGATATGATTTGGTGTGCCTTGTTCTGCAGGCATTCATCGCAGTTGATTGTGGATGGAGCAGAACCAGTGGGTGGCAGTATTCCTCTGATGTGGCTTGATAGCTGATCGATAGCATCACTGCCTGCATGTCCTAGCAAGACATGAAGCTGCGGCTTTGTGAGCAATCGAGGCTTGAGTGGAAGAGCCGAGTATTGAGTTCTGCGCTGATTGGTTGCGAAGGCTGAAAGCTGCGTAGATGGTGCTGTAGGCTGATGGCGATGCACGACTAGCCAGTGACCTCCCAATCGGGTAAGCTTTGCGATATATTTGCGAGGTGTTACTACGCGGTACAACACGTTTCGGCCAGAGTCGAAGTGTATATCTGATGACGTGAGATGCGAGAGAGAGACCAGGCTGGTGAAGAAAGATGGAATGAGCGCTACTCGTTTGAGCGTTGTTTTCTTGATTCCAATTGGTGTGGAGAGGGGTATTGTGACTTCTCCCCATGCTTCGATTGACATTTCTGAACCGCCTGCTAGGACGATATCGTCGTCAGCTGCCGGAGCCTTCCAGTGGAACTCGACGGGGTTGTTGCAGATGTGGATATCGGTGGCAGGATCCAGAGTTCATGTGTGGAGAAGCGGATAGTCGTGGAGCGATGACTGGTTGTTGAATGCAGGTGAGAAGACTGCATATGCCTCGTGTGAGGATCGATCTGTAGGTTGATCGCCTGCGTCGATTTCTATCGAATCAGCGTCAGTTCGCGTATCAGCATCCTTGCTCCTCTGCTTCTTGTAGCGTCGGTTCTTTCCCCGAATCTTGTTTAGGATGCCTTTCGTATCTGCAGCCTCAAATGCAGTAATCTTCTTGGCTTTTTCAGGGTCTTCGACAAATCCTCGTGTTCTGAGTGCTGTGTCGATGTATGGACATTGTCCCCAGAAGTGAGTGTCTCCACAGAGGCAGGGCTTTAACGGTTTCTCATCGCCTCTTGATCTTTTCCTCTTGTACGGAGATTCTTGGCCATTCAGCGTAGCTCCAAATACACCTCCATGAATGTTTGTCTTCCTTGAGTGCGTTGTTCGATGATAGCGTAGGAAGTCCGCAAGGGTAGTGGATAGCTGCGACTGGTTTGGTATAGGTACTTTGCGATTCAAGTTCCATGTCTCTTCAGCTTTGAAGATATTGAGTGAGGCACTTGCAGCGTATGCAGCATCAACTTGCTTGATAGCTCGTACAAGATCCTTGTGTGCGCGGAAGCCATGTACTTCTGGTAAATCGAGTTGCTTTGCTCGGTTATAGGCTGTGAGGAATTCACTGCACCAGTCTTCGATGTTTGATCGTCGAGCGTGTAAGACTTTGGCTGCTTCGTACGCCTTCTGGACGCGGTATTCTTGATCGGCTGTCGTTGGAGAGTAGAGGTCTTGGAGCGTCTTAATCTGATAGTGTACAGTTGGCTTGTCTTCAATGTGATAGATCAGATCCTGCTGAATTGTCTTAGTAATATGAGCTTCGACTTGTCCTAACTTATCTTTTAGGCGTCTGTATTCTTTGATGTCCTTGTAATAGTTGCTGAGATCCTGATTGTACTGCATGAGAGCCTGTTGAGTAGGCTGAGTTGGTGGAGATCCATCAGCGTTGACAGTAGGAGCTGGTTGAGCAGGCTTCTCAGGCTTATGGAGTGGACGATGGGGTTGATCAGGATCAACATATTCCCATACGTCGCCTGCTTCAGCAATGCGCTTGACAACGAAGATCCAGAGTTCCCAGTTGCTCTGGCCTTGAAGGACGATATCGGAGGTAACCATGTTTTTCGACATGTTGGTCGCGACGCTTTCGCGGTAAATTGGTAGGTAGGTAGTTCAATGATAGATAGAGCGGATTAGGCCGGGCTCATAACTGTAAGCAGTTGGGGTATATATTGTATTGATGTGATGTGTTGAGAATAACTGGGTTCAGTCCAGGGTGGAAGGTGTTCGGGAGTCACATGATATGCTGTTGTGGCAGGCACTGCCTGGTGGGCAATGGCACTCACAATGACAGTGTGAGTCTTACACACAACACGATAGTCAATACAATACGTTGCAGCCACCCCGCCTTGTTCCTCTCCTACTCGGTTATCCATGGTAGTCATACTACCAGAGGGACCTTGTTCCAATAGGTTATGAGCCCCGGTTGCCAAAACTGATGTCATTGTTTTGATCCCACCAGAGTCGCGCAGGACTCAGATTCGAGAAGGAATCAAACCTCAAGAGTCACGAAGGACTCAGCTACGATTCGCGGAAGGAATCGAAACATCTACCAGAGTCGCGCAGGACTCAAATTTGAGCAGGAATCAAACACCACCAAGGTCGTGGAGACCCTAGCCCCAACTCACGGAGGAACGATCACATACCCAAGTCGCGCAGGACTCAGATTCAGCAATCGAACACAAGAAGCCGTGTGCAACGCAGTTGACACGCAAACACATCTACTCTTCTTCTCCACGCCTGAGAACCGACAACAACTGCACTACCCGCAGCATATCGCCTACATATATAACGCACGCATACACCGCATGCACCGCATGTACTGACTGCACCGTCTGCAACGCCTGCACTACCCGCAACTGATACGTGCAAGCTTCTACACACATGATGGCCGAAGAGAAGGAAGAATGGAAGATTCCGAAACTCACAGCTGAGAATCACGATGCTTGGTTCCGCCGGAACAAAGTCAAGCTCAAGGGAAAGAGGGTCTTCTATGTCTGCGAAAGAACCTTGGCAGATCAATGTCGGATCGCTACCGCCGGAGAACTGTCGGATGCTATGAGGGAAATGGACATCACAGATGAGACTGTCAAGGCCCACATCAACATCGACAAAAGAGACAAGTACCTGGAAGATGAAGCCACCGCAATCGATCTCTTGTTCAGGTCTCTCAGCGAAGAGGACCAAGCCCTTATTGACGAGTACGATACTGCCTTCCACTTCTGGGCTTACTTGCGCATGAAGTACAGTCAAACCGACGCTACAGCCGCCAACATGTATATGACCAAAATTCAGACATTCACATTTAGTCCTGAGAGCACAATTGTCGGATCGTGGGAAAAGCTAAAGGACTACCGACGCAAGCTCGTGGCAGCAGATGCCGACACCAACGGAGCCTACAAAGACTCCGCACTGCTACTTGTCCTCATCAGATCACTCCCAAAGAAATTTGGGACTACGATCGACACTTTGAACGCCCAGCTGAACCTCACTGTCGAACAAAAGCTAAAGTTGTTGGAAGAGAAGGAAGTCCGAGACCAGCAAGATACTGATGAACAAGCTCATCTAGCTTTCCGAAAGGTCGCCAAGTACGCCCCACCGCACAAGCGTGTGAACAAGGACTTGTTATCTTCGTCCGACTCCGAGTCCAGCACCAAGCCCAGCATCCAGTGCTACCTCTGTGGCGATGCACACTATATCCGGGACTGTGTGAAGCTTGGGAAGGCTCGAAGGCTTCTTGGGGAGTATGAAGCCGAGAGGAGGAAGAGGAAGAAGAAATCATCCTCTGCAACATCCCCCAAGCCTCCCGCTAAGACACCTGAGCAAAAGAGGTCTTACAAGAAAACTGGCAAAGCATATGGAGCCGAAGAAGCCAGGTCAGAGTCAGAGCTGGAGACATCAACCGATACTTCAGACTTGGAAGACGAGGAAATTGAGACATGTCGTCTCTCTAAAGACATACTCAGTAAGGCATCTCCATCTACCTGGGCCGGCGACACTGGCGCCTCCTCACACATGTCTGACCAACCCTCGCTGTTTAGACGAATGATCAAGATCAAGCGAAGACTTGTTCGGGTTGGAGGGGGAGAACTACACGCAGACTGGAAAGGAGAAGCCCAAATGGTATGCAAGGATGGATCTTCGACATGGCTTTCAGATGTACTGCTGGTACCTAACCTTGGAGTCAATTTGTTATCAGGGAGACGAATTTGCGCAGCAGGCATGAAGGGATGTTTTAATTCCCACACACTGTCCTTCAAACTAGGGAAGAAGACGATCATTAAAGCAACTATGGACGATGGTCTCTACGTAGTGTCACACATTGCAGATGGATACCAAGAGACGGCATTTCTGGGAAAAGAACTCTATGCACCAGCCCTAGATACAGAAGTCCTTCACACACCAACTGAGTCCGAACTCAAGGCTAGTGAAAGGGAGAGATACTTGCTGTACCACAGACGCTTTGCACACCTAGGACCTGCAAAGATTGCCAAACTCCACGAAGTCACAACGCTCCAGAACAAGATTCGAGTCCCAGTGAAGAAGGAAATCTGCGAAGTCTGCGCCCTGACAAAGATGAGGAACAGCATCCCTAAGCAATTGAGAGACCACAAAGCTGAGAAGCTAGCTCTGGTACAGTTTGACATTGCAGGACCCTTTCCAACATCTCTGCGAGGCAACCGATGGTTTCTCCTTATTATTGACAGCTACACGCGGAAGAACTGGGTTATCCCGTTGAAGCAGAAGGGAGACGCACAAAAGGAACTCAGAGCCTGGAAGATTTTTGTTGAACATCAGACCGACGAGAAAGTCAAAGCTGCTGGGACTGACAACGCGCCAGAACTCTTGCAACAAGTTGAGGAATGGAGAGTCACACATGGAGTTGAACTGCAGCCTACCACAATTGCGTCATCACATCAGAATGGACCAGCCGAGCGAAATATCCAAACTGCAGAAGCTAGTATGAGAGCAATGCTCAAGGACGCTGGTTTGCCAATTGAGTTCTGGGACGAAGCTGTGGAAGCCGACACGTACATGCGAAACCGCACTGATACAGGACCTACAATGAATGGAAAGCGAGTCAGCCCCGAAGAGGCTTTTACAGGAAAAACGCCATCTATTGATCACATCCGTGTATGGGGGAGCAAGTGCTACTCCTACATCCACCCTAAAACAATTCCAGCAGATCAACGACACGACAAGCTTGTGGACCGCGGCAGAGTTGGGGTATTCATGGGATATTCTGAGACAACAAACAAGCAGTTCAAGTTCTACTCGCCAGAACTAGGATATACCTCAAGATCAAGCCGTATATCAGTAGACGAACACACACCTGGAGGGAGAGTCGAACTACGGTTGCGGAACATTCTGGCTGGATCACAGGGAACGCCAAATACTATGCCAGACCGAAAACCAAGAGGAAGACCAAGGAAAAATCCTACTCCTGCTCAAACGACTGCTGCTCAACTAGATCCTACTCAACGAGTTCCTGCAGAACCGACTCCTGCAGAACCAACATCTGTAGATCCTACAGAACCAACTTCTGCAGATCCTACAGAACAAGCCACTGTGGAACAGATGGAACCACCGACTGCAAACGAGATGGAACCACCTCCTGCGGAACAATTGGGACCAACTCCTAAGCCAATCAAGCGTGGAAGAGGAAGACCAAGGAAGCTGACTACCGCTCCTCCTACTACCGTCTCACAAGATGAGCGAGTACCGGATCTGACGACTAAAGAACCTGAGGAACCAGCCCAATCCTTGCCGGAAGCTCCACGATACTTCACGAGACAGTCTAAACGCAAGAGATCTGGAGAAGATACTGCTGAGGATGAAAGACTCTGTAAGATTATCAAAGCTATGCTGGCGCAAGTCAATCTCACGGACGAACAAGCCCAGACAACTGAGAAGGCCTTCCCAGCAACGGAGATCGCAGGAATTCAGATTCCCCAGACATATCAACAAGCTATCCACGACCCAAAGTACGGAAATAAGTGGAAAGCAGCGGTGCTGGAGGAGATAATCTCGCTAATGGAAAACGGAACCTGGGAAGAAGTCTTACGGCCAAAAGATGCCAACATGGTTGATTCAAAGTGGGTTTTTACAATCAAAACCAAGCCAGACGGAACAATTGAACGATTTAAAGCACGCCTTGTGGCACGTGGCTTCACCCAAGTACATGGAATCGACTACAACGAGACCTTTGCGCCGACTGTCCGCATGGATACCTTGCGTCTATTCCTGGCTACTGTCGCAGCAGAAGACCTGGAATGTTTCCATTATGATATCAAGAATGCGTTCACTGAATCTCACCTCAAGGAACAGATTCTCCTTAAGCAACCTGAAGGAGTTCATGTCAAGAAAGGACATGTCCTGAAAGTGCTTCGAAGCCTGTACGGACTGAAGCAGGCTGCTCGCGACTGGAACCTGTTGATAAAGAAAGAGCTTCTTGCATGGGGGTTTGTGCAAAGCCTTGCAGACCCTTGTATGTTTGTCCATGAGGAAAGAAAGATTCGAATCCTAGTCTACGTTGACGACGTTCTTGCAGCGGCAAAGGAGCAATCCCAAACTGAGTGGTTCTGGAAGAAGCTTTCTGGACGATTCAACGCCAAGAACCTGGGGGAGGTACACAAGGTCCTTGGAGTGCGAGTCACACGAGACAGAAAGAACCGCACAATCCTCCTTGACCAAGAGCAATACCTGCGCGCAGTACTTGACAAGTTTGGAATGTCAAGCAAGAAGCATAAGGACAAGAAGATCCCATCTGCCGATTACACCTCATTCAGACCGGCTACTGACAACGACACTCGAATTGACACAACTGAGTACCAGCAAGGAATTGGAAGTCTGATGTTCGCTATGGTTCTCACACGTCCAGATATTGCATTCACCCTTGGGAAGCTAAGCCAATACATGAGCGATCCAGCAGAACATCATGGCCATGCACTGAAAAACCTGCTACGGTATCTCCGATCGACAGTCTCAATGAAACTACGCTACGGACCAGGGGGAGCACACTCACAATTTGTCATCTACTCTGATGCTGACTGGGCAAGCGACATCGTGGACCGAAAGAGCGTTTCAGGAAGCACGGCAATGTTCTATGGAGGGCCAATATCATGGTCTAGCAAGAAGCAACGGTCAGTTGCTACATCAAGCTGCGAGTCTGAGTACATGGCACTATCAACATGCTGCAAGCAAGGCCAGTGGATTGCTCAAGTGTTCAGAGACCTTGGTTTCCCAAAGTACATTGGAAAAGACACCAACAAGGTTCAGATGCTGGGAGACAACCAGGGCGCCATCGCACTTACAAAGAACCCTCACCTCCACGAAAGATCAAAGCACATCGACGTCTGTTATCACTTTGTCAGGGACCTGGCAGAACAAGGCAAACTTGATGTGGCCTATGTGCCGACTGCAGACATGGTTGCAGATGGAATGACAAAGCCTTTGCAGCGAGTTGCATTTGAGAGATTCAAGAACCAACTGGGAGTTATCTATGGACCGGACCTGTCCTGAGGGGGAGTGTTGAGAATAACTGGGTTCAGTCCAGGGTGGAAGGTGTTCGGGAGTCACATGATATGCTGTTGTGGCAGGCACTGCCTGGTGGGCAATGGCACTCACAATGACAGTGTGAGTCTTACACACAACACGATAGTCAATACAATACGTTGCAGCCACCCCGCCTTGTTCCTCTCCTACTCGGTTATCCATGGTAGTCATACTACCAGAGGGACCTTGTTCCAATATGATGTGTATTGTTCTGATGACCGGAAGGTCTGTGATGTAGGTTTATATACATAGAGTAGTGGGCTGATTGGTCGGTGGATAATCCACGTGACCATACAAGGTACCCTGGGCTTACAGGTAGCGCTCTTGTTGTTGTTCTGGTGTAAGTGGAGGTTTCCAACCAGGGCGCCGCCGAGCGTATCCAGCATCATACATGATGTTTTGGTGAAGTGATATACTGAAATGTGGCAGGCCACAATTCTCAAAGTCTCCATCTTTGATAGCCTGCCAGCTCTCTTTCTCCTTACTCTTTCTAGATCCAATTGTGATAGCTACAACTTGAGCGCGTTGTTCATCATTCAGCAGTCTTTCTGGGCCTCTGTTGGAAGGATATTCGAAGCAACGAGGGTCAACAATTGTGGTATTGAGTTCAAGAGCACGCTCATTCACCCGCTGAACAGTCCTAGTAACTGTGGACTTGCTAGCGACCCCAGGGCCAAAGAGGTTGGCGCAATCTTTGTGCGAGAGACTGCCCGCGATGCACGCGCCTACAATGAAAGCGCGTTCAATTGCAGTTAGCTCACGACGCGTGGTCTTTTTTGGTGGGGGTGCAGGCCCTTGTAATTTTTAGGCTTTCTGCGCGTAATTCTGTTCTCTATTTGTGAAAAAAGGTTGTGTTTTGGTAGTGTTATGGAGGTTTGAAGTTCTGGTGTTGACATTTTGGTGGGTGGCCCATGTGGTGCATGGCCCAATACCAGCTCCTTCGTAAGAGCGAGTTTAGCGGGGCGAACGGGGTGACGATCAGGCGCATGCATGCATGCTTGGCCCCAGCCTCGGACCTCGCGACCGACTTATTGGACTTACTGCAGGCTGCAGGCTGCATGGCCGCTATCGCTGTAGACACACCACCGTTGGCGCATGCTCTTCTGCAGCGATGCTATGGCTTCTACAACATCTAATGTAGCGTTCGGCAACGCCTACTCCAGCGTCCAAGCCAACACCATCAACGGCTCTGTCCACATTGGTACGTCGCGGGACCGCCCGAGGGCCGTCGAGCTGTCAAGAAGAAGCGGGGCGCTAAGCAGACACGTCAAGCAGGACACGAGAACACCCTCGGCCGTCTACAGTCTCTTATCGGCTCGTGCCCCGCACGGGCTCGTGCACGATTTGGCCGAAAATCAACATTTGAGCACCTGCACCCTATACCCCATAACTCAACCAAAATGTCACAATTAGAGGCTGCGCTTGAAGCGCTAGATGCTCTGAAGCCTGGAGAATCTCCTCGTTATGCTCAGGTCGCGAGAGAGTATGGTGTTGACCGATCAACGTTGTCGCGGCGTCACCGTGGGCTATGCGTGTCGCGCGCGCGAGGCTATGAGACTCAACGGCTACTCAACACAGCACAAGAACGAGAGCTTGTCAAGTATATTGAAACACTTAGCAAGCGCGACCTACCTCCTACAAGAGAAATGATACGAAATTTTGCATCAGATATCGCCAGAAAGCCCGTCGGCAAGAGCTGGGCTGACCGCTTCATCACTCGGCACCGCGTACACCTTCTCAAATGGACCTCCGGCAAGGACTCCAATCGCCACAAAGGCGATTCTATCAACAAATATGAGCAATACTTCAAGCTTATGGGCGAGAAGATAGAGCAGTACAACATCGAACCGCGTCATATGTACAATATGGATGAGAAGGGCTTCTTGACCGGAGTACTGTCTAAGATGACGAGGGTGTTCAGTAGGCACTCTTACGAGTCTGAGGCGATGAAAAGCTTGATCCAGGATGGCAGCCGTGAATGGATTACGCTGCTGGCTTGTATATGCGCTGATGGTACTGCTCTCACGCCTTCTCTCATATACCAAGCTGCCTCTGGGAAGCTCCAAGACTCGTGGTTGCAGGATTTTGATCCCTCACTACACAAGTGCTTCTTCACGTCATCACCAAGTGGTTGGACGAACGACGATATTGGCCTCGCGTGGCTCGAACAAGTCTTTGATCGCGAGACGAAGGAGAAGGCGAGGCGGCAGTGGAGGTTACTGATACTTGACGGCCACGGGAGTCATGTGACGATGAAATTTATTGAGTATTGTGATGCTCATAGGATACTCCTCGCAGTGTATCCACCTCACAGTACTCATACTCTGCAGCCGCTCGATGTGGTGATGTTCTCTCCACTCAGCGGCGCATACAGCAAGGCACTCGCTGACTTCATAGATATGTGTCAAGGCCTCTCATCTATCACCAAGCGCGACTTCTTCCGCCTCTTCTACATTGCCTGGGACGTCTCATTTCACTCTACAAGTATCCTGATGAGCTTCAGATGCACGGGCCTCTCTCCATTTGATCCACGCCAAATACTCGATCGTTTTGAGTCAAATCACGGTTCTCGGCCGTCTACGAGTGATAGTACAACCTCAGTGGTGAGCGCGAGTGATTGGAGGAAGATTGAACGATTACTGCGCGGTGTAGTGGAGGATGTGTACAACAAGGAAGCGCAGAAGCTCTCGCAGACGATCCACACGATCGCGGTTCAAAAAACACTACTTCAACACGAGAATGAGCGGTTTAAAGAAGCTCTGATCAATGAGAAGAAGCGGCGTCAGCGTGGCAAACCACTCCTCCTTGAGGCACCCACTGAGTACCACGGTGGTGCTCTTTTCTGGTCACCGAAGAAGGTCCAGCAAGCTCGCGATCGGCAGGAGGCCAAGGACCTTGAACAACAACAGCAAATACACCAAAAAGCTGAGGAAGCTCGCCTCCGGGAGGATCAAAAGCAACTCAAAGAGCAGCTGCTGGAGGAACGACGATTGGGGCGGATGGCAGCCAAAGTAAGACGTGAGGAGGCTGCTGCAGTGAAGGCACTAGAGAAGACCCGCGCTGCAGTTGATCGTGAGCTTGCAAAACAACTCCGGGAGGATCTACAATTATCCAAAAGGAGTAAGAGGCAAAGTATCAAAGTTTCCACGGCCTTGCAGGTTACTGAGCTGCCTGTGGCGACTGTGGTTGATGATCCAATTGGTGGTGAGCCCTCTGCCAGCTCATCAGCTCCGCCGACAACAACCACACGCTGCGGCCGCAACGTCACATTACCAGATAGATAACGTGTTGGATAAGCGAGTGACGCAGGCAAGCGAGCGACGCACCCCACCAACTTTGCGCACTGCTCCTATCTCGAAAAAAACACGACAAACAGCGAGAACTCAATTTCTGGAATTATCGTCACAAAGGACTGCAAATACACCCGCCAAAGGCCGCAACGGTCTCTACAGGCCATCGCGCGGCCCCCGCGTCAGTTTGGTACCTGTAGAGCTGCTGTTGCGGCCCTGGCTGGCACAGATAGCAAATTCTGCGAGCAAGCTACTTAAAATGACACGTCTACCAAATGCAGCGGCAGCCATCTAGCCACGACACAGCAACGCAAGGCGCGACGACGGAGCCCAGACACCCTATCCAGCATCATGGTTACGATACACACACACACAGACACACAGTCATTGATGGGCTTTCTGGCTAGCCTATCACCATCCGACAAAGTCTGCGACGTCCCGCATCGACGAGCCGTCGAGCTGAACGGCATCACCTCTCGCACGAATCTCTTCACAGACATCCTGGCATGCTACTATTGGTGCCACAACACACCTACAGATCACCAGACAGCCTTGTCCACTGTCGCCCCACGTGTTGAAGGAGTGGTCTCCCTTCGACACACCTGACAAGGTCTGAGGAGATTCGCGCAAGAGCTCTCGTGCTCAGTAGGCTCGACGGCACGCACGAGCGGAGCATCGCTTCTGTGAAGCTGCGTTACGACGAAATGCTGCTGCCGCTGCGCCCGGTGGAAGGTCACACCACAAAACACGGCCACATAGGAACCTAGTGGACGGCATCATAATACTTGAAGAACACCAGAGATCGGGGAACATATTGTAGGCCCTGGGGGTATCGGGGCAAGCTAGCACACACGACAGCTGAACGCTAGGGGGAGACTGAAGGTATTACGGACGCAAAGCATGAGGCAACCATGCCTCTACGAGCCTTGAACAACGCTGCACATACGAGGCTTCGAGTACGGCATACATACGGAAACATAGTTCGCAGAACACAAACACAGGCAAAAGACGTCACTTCTGGAGACGAAATGTACATAGTCGTAGATAGAAGCCAGACAACGCCAGGCCTCTGGGGACAGATGGCTCTTTCGAGAGTGAAGTGGGGCGGTGCAGACTCACGTCCGCACCGTGTCGGCTGTCTGCCACGTCTGGCATCCGGGCATAGCTGCATTTAGCGGCTGAAACCGTGTAGGAATCAACCAACCAACCAACCAACCACTGCTCCTATCTCAATTTACAATGGCTCCACGCAACGTTACTCAATTACTCTCAAATGAAGCAGATATTCAGCTTGCTATCTCATCTATTAATGCTAAACAGATCCAGGGCAATCGTCCTGCTGCAGCGATCTACAACGTAGCTGAAGTCACGCTCCGCCGCCGACGCGCTGGAGTACCTGCCCGACGCGATTGCCAGCCCAACTCAAAGAAGCTCTCTCTGCGTGAGGAGGAGGTAATTGTCAGTCATATACTCGACTTGGATACACGTGGGTTCGCGCCTACGTACGATGCTGTACGTGATATGGCTGATAAACTGCTGGCTGCGCGAGGCGCTGGGCAGGTTGGGCAGAAGTGGCCAGCCAACTTTGTCAAGCGTACAGACAGTCTCACGACGCGTTTCAATCGAGCGTACGATAGGCAGAGAGCTCTATGCGAGGATCCAGCCCTGATCAGAAGCTGGTTTGAGCTTGTAGAGGAGACAAAGGCCAAGTACGGCATCTGCGATGATGACGTCTACAACTTTGACGAGGCTGGCTTCATGATGGGGAAGATTACGACTCAGCTTGTCGTGACAGGGTCAGAGAGAAGAGGCAGGCCAAAGACTGTCCAGCCTGGCGACCGTGAATGGGTGACGGCGATCGCTGCCATCAACGCTGCTGGCTGGTCAGTCCCACCGTTCCTCATCTTCGCTGGCCAGTATCATCTGTCTGCCTGGTACGAGGAAGCAGAGATCCCACGCGACTGGGTGATTGCAGTTAGCGACAATGGCTGGACGAACAACGAGCTAGGAGTGGAGTGGCTGAAGCACTTCAACGCTCACACGAAGACTCGCGTCGTCGGTGCGCGTCGCCTGCTCGTCCTTGACGGCCACGAGAGCCACCACTCTCTTGAGTTTCAAGAGCTCTGCAAGGAGAACAATATCTACACACTCTGCATGCTGCCTCACTCATCCCACCTGCTGCAGCCTCTTGACGTTGGCTGCTTCTCGCCGTTGAAGCGCGCTACAGCTGTGAGGTTGAAAGCCTGATCCGCCACCACATTAACCACATCACCAAGCTTGAGTTCCTGCCAGCCTTCAAGGCAGCGTTTAGTTGGTCGTTCACCTTAGCCAATATCTGCTCAGCCTTTCGAGGCGCAGGCCTTGTGCCTCTCCAGCCAGATGTTGTTCTGTCAAAGCTTGACGTGCAGCTGCGTACACCTACTCCACCTGCTCTACCAGAGGCTCTCTGGGAGGCTCGTACGCCGAGCAACGTACGTGAGCTTGAGGCTCAATCCACGTTGATACGTGATCGCGTGCGACGGCATAAGAGCTCCTCACCAGCTTCGATCATTGAGGCGATTGACCAGCTCAAAAAGGGTGCTGAGGTGATGATGCTCTCAGCGGAGCTACCGTGTTCGTGCACGTGCCGCCCGTATCGCGTGACGATCGCCAACTTCAATTTACGCGACAAACACTCTAACTTCGACACGCGACAACTCTATCAATATGGATCGGATTAACGAAGCGATTGCAGCAATCGAATCGCGCGAGCCAGGAGATGATCTTGTATACCAGGAGTATGCTGATTGGTTTGGTGTAGATAGATGTACGCTGGCTCGAAGACACCAGGGCCGTCAGGGCACGCGACAAGCCAAAATCTTCGACCAAAAGAAACTTACGCCAGCACAAGAGGAGGAGCTTATACTCTATATTAGAGACTTAACAAGGCGAGGCCTACCGCCCACTAACACCATGATACGAAATTTTGCCTCTACGATAGCCCACGAACGCGTTTCTGAGTCCTGGGTGACGCGCTTCAAGCACCGACACGAGGACGCGCTCATCTCAAAATGGGGCACCGCCATGGACGCTACACGCCACTCAGCCGACTCATACTTCAAATACAAGCTCTACTTTGAGCTCCTGCACGGCAAGATAGAGGAGCATGAGATCCTGCCCTACAATAGCTACAATATGGACGAAAAGGGCTTCATGATAGGTGTGATCGGGCGCTCGAAAAGAGTCTTCACACGCAGCCAATGGGAGCGCAAAGAGGTCACCGCTGCCCTCCAGGATGGCTCTCGAAAGTGGATAATAACTATCGCTGCGATCTGTGCGGATGGGACTGCGCTGCCGCCGGGGCTGATCTACGAGTCTGCAAACTGTACGATACAAGCGCAGTGGGTGGCTGATATCAAAGCCGGCAAACACGACGTCTTTGTGGCTTCAACACCATCTGGATGGACGAATAATGACGTAGGATTGGCCTGGTTAGAGCAGGTTTTCGACCGCTGCATGAAGAAAAAAGCCCGCCACGGGAGAGAGTGGCGCTTACTTATCCTCGACGGCCACGGCAGCCACCTTACAGACAACTTTTTACACTACTGCCTTACGCGCAAGATCTTTGTTGCTGTATTTCCACCTCACAGCACCCATACGCTGCAACCGCTAGATGTTGTTTGCTTTAAGCCATTAGCTAACGCGTATTCAAAAAAGCTTGCAAACTTCACCCAACGGAGCCAAGGGCTAGTCCCAATCAAGAAGGGCGATTTCTTCCTGTTGTTCTGGGGCTCCTGGCGTGAGAGCTTCACGAAGCGGACGATCCTACGCTCTTTTGCTGCTACTGGTATATGGCCTATGGATCGAGAGAGAGTGCTGAAACGCTTCCCACCGAAGCCACCAAACAAGCCAAACAACAAGCCCGAGCCCACCTGGCGTGAGGCGGATCGCCTCCTACACGCGGCAGTTAACAGATCGTCGTCCGAACTCAAAAAAGTATCTACTTTGCTCCACCACCTCGCGAACCAAAACGAGCTTCTCACAGATGAGAATGAGGGCCTACGCGAGGCTCTCACCACCAAAAAGAAGCACAACAAGAAGGGCAAGGTGCTTGATTTGCAGCAGAGGCAGGAGTATCACGGTGGGCTGTCTTCTGGTCCCCCCGAAAGATGGCTGAGGCTGAGGCACGTGATCGGACGAACAAGCGCCTCGCTGAAGAGGAGAAACTCCAGAAAGTTGAGATGACGAAGCTCAAGGCTGCTAACGCCTTATACAATAAGAAGCTTAAGGAGGAGAGGCGTGTGGCGACTGCAGCAAAGCGAGAGGAGCGCGAGAAGGAGAAGGCCGAAAAAGCCGCTAAGGCAGCTGCTCGAAAGGCAGCCCAAAACACCACTGCACCTATCCAAACTTCCCAGACGGGTAAGCGCAAAGCCTCACAGGTATCAGCTCCAAAGGGCAAGCGGCAAAAACGTTCTAGTGGTGCTGCAGCACCTGCTGAAGTCGCACCTGCTGTTCCAGCCAAGGTCGCCCGCAGCGGCCGCGCTGTCAAGCTGCCGACTAGATACACATAATCTGAGTAATGCAAATTGTTCGCCATAGTTAACATATCAATCCATCAGAAAATCTCGCGATAATAGCTATTGTATGTGGCTCAAAAGCTTCATGTTTTGGTGTGCAAGATGGTGGTTGGGGCGATCGTCACGCGATACGGGCGGCACGTGCACGAACACGGTAATGCGCGATCGGATTACTAGTCTTGAGAGAGCCAACAAGGCAGCGTGTGCGCGTAAACAGCGTAAGAAAAAGCGCATACAGAAGCAAGGAGTATTAATAATGGGAGCTGGAGAGAGGATCTACTCGCTCAACGTGAGGCTGACCAGCAGATTGCTCTTGAAGAGCGTCAAGGAGGAAAGCAATCAGGTGTTAGCCGCCAGGCTCTTGCGCGCTGTAAGAGGTGCAGAAAGACTGGGCATAACTCTCGTACGTGCAAGAAAGATACTTTAGATACTGCTTAATCTACTCTATCAATATCTATACATTATCTTATAAGGTGGTTGAGATATACGCGTGTAGAGGTGCGCAAAATTGGTAGGGTGCGTCGCTCGCTTGCCTGCGTCACTCGCTTATCCAACACGTTATAAGTACAGTGACCGTGCACATCCTCACCAAAAATCCACTATACTCCTCAACCCCATAACTCAACACCACGATGTCGTTAGAAGAAGCGCTTAAAGAGGCAGATGTAGCAGATGCACAAGGCAAACTTTCATACCAGGCGGTTTCAAAAAAATACAATGTGTGCCGCACAACTTTGTCGCGACACCACCGACACGTTGTCGCGTCGCGTGCTAACGCTGATCAACAACTGCTTAAACTCCACCCTACACAAGAGCGAGAGCTTTGTGAGTTCATAGTTGAGCTTACTGAGCGAGGCCTACCTCCTACAAGGCAGATGGTACAAAACATGGCTTCTGAATTGGCTGCAGATAGGGTCTCCAACTCGTGGGTTACTCGCTTCCTAGACCGTCACCGCGACCAGCTCCTATACAAATGGGCCAACGCTATCGACGCACAGCGCCTCCACGCCGATAGCAGCGAGAAGTACACACGATACTTCAAGCTTGTGCACTCCAAGATCACCGAATACTCGATTGAGCCACGGCACACGTACAATATGGATGAGAAGGGCTTCGCAATTGGCGTACTCAATAGGCGCACTAAACGAGTGTTCAGTAGGGCTTCTGTGGAGTCAAAAACAAGGCGCCAGCCTATGCAAGACGGCAACAGGCAGTGGGTGTCGATACTCGCAAGCGTCTGCGCTGATGGTTCGGCACTGCCTCCAGGCATCATCTATCCAGGCGCTCCTAACGAGATACAATCGACCTGGGTAGAGGATATAGAAGCAGAAAAGCACTCAGTATTTGTTACTGCAACGCCCTCAGGCTGGACGAACGACGAGGTCGGCCTTGCGTGGCTGGAACAAATCTTTGATCGCTATACTCGAGAGAAGGCGCGCAGAAGTTGGCGACTACTTATAGTAGACGGCCACGGCTCGCATATAACCTGGTCCTTCATCAAGTACTGCGATAGGAATAGGATACTGCTACTAGTGTTCCCTCCTCACAGTACCCACACGCTGCAGCCGCTTGATGTAGCACTCTTCTCACCTCTGGCTACAAGCTATACAAACCAGCTCACTAAACACGTTTACACAACTCAAGGCCTAGTAGGCGTGAAGAAGCGTGACTTCTTCCACCTATTCTATAAGTCCTGGACGGAGACCTTTACCCCAAGCCTCATCCTCAAGGCCTTCGAAGTCACAGGCCTATCGCCACCCAACGCAGCTGTAATCGTCGATAGGTTTCGGAATAAGCGCAGGCAGCTGCCTCGTACACCTTCACCAATTGCAGCAGATAACTGGAAGCAAGCTATCCAAATTCTGGGCAAGGTGGTAGAGAATCAGGACGCAGAGGAGGTGCAGCGGTTGCGGCGTACTATCTCTCACCTCTCCGCCCACACTCAGCTTGTACGGCTTGAAAATGAAGGCCTGCGCAACGTAATTGGAGAGCTTAAGCCCTCTAAAAACAAGCGGAGGAGGCTTGACCTGCAGCATGATAAGGAGTTCTGTAGTGCAGCTGTTCTTTGGAGCCCTCACAAGATCCGCCAAGCCGAGGATCGCTATAAAGCCAACAAGGAGCAAGAGCTGCAGAAGAAGGTAGATAAGGCTCATCAGAAGAAGCTTCAGGCCCAGAAGAAGCTTCAAGATGAGCAGGACAAGCAGCAGAGGAAGGCAGAACGAGAGAGGGTGAGGGAAGAGAAAGCCTACAGGGAGGCTGCTAAGAAGGCTGAGAAACAACAAAAGAAACAAAAGAGCGACGCTGCCAAAGCTATCCAATTGCCCTCAAGAGGCAAGCGCAAGGCTTTAAGTAAGCCTTGTACAGAGCCTGCAGCCAAAAAACAGCGTAAGCGTGGTGCAACTCGCGTTGTAGTTGAAGCGTCGCCGTCCCCAGCACCTCCACCAGTTACCACGCGCAGCGGCCGCGCAACAAAGCCAAATAAGAAATGGGAGCAGGGCATGCACTGTAGGACCTAGTAGACTGTTATAACGAAAAACCTCGCAATAATATCTATTGTATGTGGCTCTGCAGCCTCATTTTTCGGGTGTGCAGGAGGGTGCCAAGGTGTGCACGGCGCGAAGGTGTGCACGGCGTGCACGGTCACTGTAGCGCACGTTAATCGCAAGTATCAATTTACTACTACACCACAAAATATCACGATTGTTGAGACAAAATGTGAACACACTTTGCCCCTGCGTTGATTGGTACATATACCTTTCTAACAACGATAATATGTACTCTGCATGGTTGTATAGCCTCATTTTTGGTGGTGGGTGGATGATTATTTTCGTGCACGAGCCCGTGCGGGGCACGAGCTGATAAAAGACTGTAGACGGCGTAGCATCACAGCCTCACATCACAATATCGACACGAAAAACACGACAAACAGCCAGAACTCAATTTTAGACTGCAAACACACCCGCCAATGACCGCAACAGTCTCTACAGGCCATCGCGCGTCCCCCCGCGTCGGTTTGGTACCTGTAGAGCCGCTGTTGCGGCCCTGGCCGGCATAGAAAGCAAATTCTGCGAGCAAGCTACTTAAAATGACACGTCCACCAAATGCAGCGGCAGCCATCTAGCCACGACACAGCAACGGAAGACGCGACGACGGAGCCCAGACACCCCATTCAGCACCATGGTTACATTACGCACACACAAAGTCATTGATGGGCTTCCTGGCTAGCCCATTATCATCCAATAAACTCTGCGACGTCCCGCATCGACGAGCCCTCGAGCTGAACGGCATCACCTCTCGCACGAATCACTTCACAGACATCCCAGCATGCTACCATCGGTGCCTCGTCGATGCTTGGCTTCCGCCTCCTCGTACTTGCCCTGCCTCGACAGCACCGACCCAAGGTGGCTGACGCTGGTGAGCGTGTTGGGGTGCTCTGGCCCAAGCACCTTCTCATACCCCTCCAGCGCTCGTCGATGCATCGCTTCCGCCTCCTCGTACTTGCCCTGCCTCTCCAGCACCGACCCAAGGTGGCTGACGCTGGTGAGCGTGTTGGGGTGCTCGCCCCAAGCACCTTCTCATACCCCTCCAGCGCTCGTCGATGCTTGGCTTCCGCCTCCTCGTACTTGCCCTGCCTCGATAGCACCGACCCAAGCTGGCTGACGCCGGTGAGGTGTCGGGGTGCTCTGGCCCAAGCACCTTCTCTGAACCCTCTAGATCTCGCCGATGCATCGCTTCCGCCTCCTCGTACTTGCCCTGGCTCGATAGCACCGACCCAAGGTTGCTGACGCTGGTGAGCGTGTTGGGGTGCTCTGGCCCAAGCACCTTCTCTGACCCCTCTAGCGCTCGTCGATGCTTGGCTTCCGCCTCCTCGTACTTGCCCTGGCTCTCCAGCACCGACCCAAGCTGGCTGACGCTGGTGAGCGTGTTGGGGTGCTCTGGCCCAAGCACCTTCTCTCTTCCCTCCAGCGCTCGTCGATGCTTGGCTTCCGCCTCCTCGTACTTGCCCTGGCTCTCCAGCACTGACCCAAGCTGGCTGACGCTGGTGAGCGTGTTGGGGTGCTCTGGCCCAAGCACCTTCTCTCTTCCCTCCAGCGCTCGTCGATGCTTGGCTTCCGCCTCCTCGTACTTGCCCTGGCTCTCTAGCACCGACCCAAGCTGGCTGACGCTGATGAGCGTGTCGGGGTGCTCTGGCCCAAGCACCTTCTCTCTTCCCTCCAGCGCTCGTCGATGCTTGGCTTCCGCCTCCTCGTACTTGCCCTGCCTCTCCAGCACCGACCCAAGCTGGCTGACGCTGGTGAGCGTGTTGGGGTGCTCTGGCCCAAGCACCTTCTCATACCCCTCCAGCGCTCGTCGATGCTTGGCTTCCGCCTCCTCGTACTTGCCCTGCCTCTCCAGCACCGACCCAAGCTGGCTGACGCTGATGAGCGTGTCGGGGTGCTCTGGCCCAAGCACCTTCTCTCTTCCCTCCAGCGCTCGTCGATGCTTGGCTTCCGCCTCCTCGTACTTGCCCTGCCTCTCCAGCACCGACCCAAGCTGGCTGACGCTGGTGAGTGTGTTGGGGTGCTCTGGCCCAAGCACCTTCTCATACCCCTCCAGCGCTCGTCGATGCTTGGCTTCCGCCTCCTCGTACTTGCCCTGGCTCTCCAGCACTGACCCAAGCTGGCTGACGCTGGTGAGCGTGTCGGGGTGCTCTGGCCCAAGCACCTTCTCATACCCCTCCAGCGCTCGTCGATGCTTGGCTTCCGCCTCCTCGTACTTGCCCTGGCTCTCCAGCACTGACCCAAGCTGGCTGACGCTGATGAGCGTGTCGGGGTGCTCTGGCCCAAGCACCTTCTCTCTTCCCTCCAGCGCTCGTCGATGCTTGGCTTCCGCCTCCTCGTACTTGCCCTGCCTCTCCAGCACCGACCCAAGCTGGCTGACGCTGGTGAGCGT
Organism: Lizonia empirigonia; assembly: GCA_009982855.1. Lineage (NCBI taxonomy): Eukaryota > Fungi > Ascomycota > Dothideomycetes > Pseudoperisporiaceae > Lizonia > Lizonia empirigonia. The sequence goes on along the minus strand of JAADKA010000001.1, from coordinate 18,922 downwards.
GTCGCGGTGCTCACGTCCAAGCGCCTCCTCTCTCGCAGCTACCGCACTGCGCCCATGCCGCTCTGCCTCTGCATATTGCCCCATTGACATCAGGTACCATGCCGTATTTGTCGCGATCGTTGCTCTATCCAGCTTCGCCTTGTCGTTCTTGTCCGTGCTGTAGTCAAGCACCTTCGTCGAGTGTGGTAGCAAAGTCTGACAAGCTGCCCACGTTTCATGCTGTCCGCTGGGAAACGCAGCAGCCATGATCCGCAGCGCTGCTCTCTGCCACACGTTCAATTGTTCGCGCAATTCCAGCCACTTCTTTGTCGCCAGCTGCACCAGGTTGTGCATCTCAAACAGCTGCCCCTGCAATCGCCCTTCTGACTGTTCTCTGGCTTGCGCCCTGACTAGAGAGAAGCGTAACAGCGGCCCTACCGCTTCTGTAAACTGCAGCTTGCTTTTGCCCTCATACAGTATGTGCTCGGGGACACCCTGTCTGTCGAACATAGTCATCAGCGAGAGCAGGTCTGCCGCCTCGGGCCTCGTCTTTCGGATCTGCTCGAACGACAGCTGCCAGGTAGTGATGACCGCGCTTGACACACTGGCGTCTCGCCGAATGTCTCTTGCCTTCTTGTCGTTCAGGAGGTGCGCTTGATTCTCCTCGCTCTCGCGGAACAGCTCAAGATACGCAGCGATATCCACCATCGGTTCGTTCGCTGTGATGTATGCGGCGGCATGCGTGACGGCAAGCGGGATGCCTTCCAGCGTCTTGACAAGCGCTCTCGCATCGCCTTCAGACGACTCGTCCACCCGCGTCTTCGACTTCAGCAACGTTAGTGCTTCTTGCTCGCCCATCGGCTTTACCTGGATCACGTTGTGTCCTGCTCCCACAAGATTCACTGCGGCGATCCGATCTCGCGAGGTGACCAGTATCCACCCGTTTTCCGCTTGCGGGAGGAAGCTCGCCAACGCTGCCGCTGCTTCCCAAGTGGGTTCAAGCCCTTGCGCAGCGCTACTCAAGTCGTCAGTGACGCTGGGAGAGGCGAACACACGATCGTCGTCAGCGTTGTCGACGATCATCAGCCACCGTCCGTTCCTCTCGTCGCAGAGCCAGTTGTACACCAAGCGGAAGATGTTCGTCTTGGTGTCGTCGCGCCCCGGCAGCTCGATCCTAGCTGCAATCTCTTGATAGGCTTGCTTGAACCTAGCCGCGTTGCTTGCGTGCACCCAGAACACCCACATGTGCGGCGCAGCCTCTTTGACTCTGTACGCGTACTCGATTGCGATCTGCGACTTTCTGCAAGCATGATAAGTAGATGTCCATGACTGCTTGTGCTCAAGAATGCTTACCCTACACCCCCCAGACCAACAAGTGCTGCCCGGCTGTGACTGGGCAAAGCCGAGCCACTGTGTATCTTCTTAAGCTTTGCAAGAACATCCTCTCGGCCCACAAATGCACTGTCGGGTGGAAACGGTACCATGTTGCACGGTTTAAGCCTATTCTGCGCTCGCGCTAAAAGACAGCGTTGTTAGCTAGAAATGAGCACGGCAGCAGCTAAAAAGACACAGCTTCTGGCTTGGCGGAGAGTAGATTGGAAGTACCACAGCTACGTACCGAAGCGGTCTGCCACCACGCCCGGAGCGTCCTGCGCGAACTGCCTAAGCTTGTCCCGCGCGCTGCTGTACCCTAGAGCGTTCTTGTTGTCGAACTTGACCATCATCGAGTGATCGGCGTCTAGAGGGATCTTCTCCTCCATCGCGTCTGGGAGCTGGAGAAGCGCTGAGTCGCTGTCTACGGCCGTAATGAAGTCTCCAGTCCTCGTCCACCGCTTGCTCTCGCGGTCCTGTCACAAACGCGTCAGTGACCTTTTTGCACTTTCCTCGTCTTATAGCATCGTACCAACTGTAGCTGCCGCGTCTGCCCTGTCTCGTAGAAGCTCACCACCTTGCGGTCTTGAATCAGATTCCTAAAGTTGTCTAGCTGCGATGCTAGCAGATCAGACTTTTCCCTAATCTGCTTCAGCAGCCCTCTGCGCGGGTGGCGGTCCTCCCCAGCAAGCATCTTCTGGATGTCGTCCACGACGAGCCCCCTGTGCGGGATCCCAAACAGAAGCATGCTGTATGTTGCTCTGTGAAGGGCTGCTATCGTCGGGTGGTCTTCTGTTATCTGGGCCGCTTTGACGAGACACTACGCTGCTGCTTAGCCGTGTGCGCGCAGCTTCTTGGGCATGCAACTTACATGGGCGAGTATGATGCCGCCAAAGCTGTGTGCGATGAAGAAGAGCGGTCGCCGTCGTAGCTAGTACGTTACAGCTGTCAGCCTTGCGCTCATGCAGTGACACAAAACTACAATAATAACGACAGCCCGCCCCTCTACTTACCTCCTCTGTGCCCCGCACCTTCTTCAGGTCCTCCAGCAGGCCTCGCCCGTAGTCCATGATCGTGTCCACCCCGTGGCTCGACAGCTTCGAGTTGTAGCCGTAGATCATCGTGCGGCAGCACGGCAGGTCCTTGCACAGGAAGTCGCGCAGCCACATGCGCCCAAGGCTGCCTTTGCCGCGCCACGAGCCGTACGCGTGGCCATCGAGGCCGGTGATGGCGATCACGCTGTGCACAGAGTCAGCAGCTGGACAGAACTAACAGATAAGAAGAGCCAGCTGCCTAGAAGAGCAATAAAAGCAGCACGGTACGTACTCTGCAACGACGGGTGTGTCAGACGCCGGCGTGTACAGCTGTGTGAAGCCAAAGAAGTGCTGGTCGAAGTTGATGTCTGTGTCGCCCATCTCCATCTGCCACTCGCCCAGCGGATCGGCCGTCAGCGCTGACAGGAACGCAGGCAGCCCGCCACGGCACTCCACCAGGGCGACCTTTTCCTCGTTGTTGTAGCAGGAGGGCACAACAGCCACTCTGACGTCTATCTTGGATCTCTCTTCGTTTGTTAGGTCGTCACTGATGGCGGCCTTGAGCGATGCCGTCAGCTCCTCGTCAGGCTGCGAGGCTGCGAGGCCCGTGACGCGGAGAACAGGGTCCTTCTTCGTGGCGGCCATGGTGATTCAGCAGTGCATAGTCGAGGGCGATGAATAGCGTGGTAGCGTCTGCAGTCTGGTGGTGGCGAGCAGGCCGGCCGAGGGTTGTTGACATGGTGAGCAGGTGGTGAGCGGCCATGGCTGGGCTGGCTGGGCTAGGCTGGGCTGCGTGGGCTGCGTCTTATGGCCGTGCCGCATAAGCTGATGGTGCAGGCAAGGCGCATGCAGGCAGGACGTGATGGGCAAGGCTGGCTATGTGCGCCCAGTTAGGAAGCGGCGTGGGGCCGTCCTCCCCAGGTGCAACCGCGCAATAGCGCCCCACAGCGGCCCCGTTCTCGAAACGAAGCGCACCCTCCCCTTCCAGCTGGCCCGCATCGCGCCAATTAACGTGAACTCGATGTAACTCTTACTAACGTTAGCCGACTCAACACCATCTACAGGCTCATGCCGCCTGCACACTCGCTGAGGAACTTGGTTCGGGGTTACAGAGCAGGGTCAACCTGGTACAATGCGTTTTTTGGACGCCACTTCAAGTGGACGCTAGCTGCGTTCGCTGTGCTCTCTGTCCTGCTTTCAGCGCTGCAGGTTGGTCTTGCAACACCAACTCACTCTATTCTACGAAGGAATATGCATGTAGACCTTCGCTTTGCCCGCAATGTATATAGCGCGTGCACGGACCCCTGCGCATATTCCATTGCTTTTTCATCGCATATTCCTTTGCTGTTCCCATGGCCAAATTTTGAAGCAACTTTGACACAATGTGCAGAAAGTAAATGGCAATTGTATGTGCAATTTGCAGGCACAAAGGAGATAGAACGCGTGAGGAAATTGATGCTGAAGTTTAGGTGGTGATGTTCTTTGACGCTGGAGGATGCGTATCGATAAGGCAGTTAGGTATCACAAACTCGGCCTTTCTCTAGGTAGAGCCGCAGGCTGATTCCAGGTTACACAGCATCTTTGTGTAGTCCATCAAATCTTTGAAGGCTTACACTATCAGGATTCACCCTAACTCTCACAGTCTATCCTATCCTGCTTTGGCAGGCTACCGGTTGATCCTGTGTTTAATGCACACCTACAAATTAAAACTAACAAGCAGGCATCACAATAGTAAGGTTTATCGTGTACGGTTGAGATTGGTAGGCCCTAAGTCCTGCAGGTCTTATCAGCAAAAGTCAGGCTGCGCAGAGATGCACAGCAATACTACACGAACCAGCTACGACTTGAAACTGATAAGCAAGCACTGCAAAGCAACATCACACAGCAAGGAAAAGATTAGGGGATAGTCAGACTACTTGTTATTGTTTTGGAGCTATCCTATCTACAGCCTCTGCTAGCCAGGTAGCAAAGAAGGCCTGTATTAGAAGCTCAAGAAGCGGAAGCTGATCCTCTGCCAAAGACAATGTGTGCGCACACCATCACAGAGCCAGTGCTCAGAATATTGCCATGCAAAGAACTGCACGCAGTTGCTGCAAGACCAAAGAGCAGGTGCAGGAGAGTGTAAGGGTGCGATGGATTAACCATAAGTGCAAGGTAAAACAGTAATGAATTCGATGGAGAAACTACACTACGCTTGTGCTGAGTTTATGTATCGCGTGGTGCTAGGTTCGAGAAACTTCCAGAGGTTTCTAGAGCACCGATGAAAGTCCGAGGGTTCCACCAAACAACACGCTAACGAAGGCTACAAGCCGAGTACTACTAATCAAGGCTTCAGCCTCTTACAGTACCCCCCTTCTTAAGCTCAGCCCCCTTCTGTAGGGCGTGCTTCCAATCTTTTAGAGCGTCGGTGTCTTTCAGGTTTAAGGCTGGTTCCCAAGTTGGATCAGGATAGCCCTCCCATTTTACAAGGTACTGCTTTCTGCGTCCCTGGCCTCTTTCCTCTAGAATCTCCTCTACTAGATACATCTCTTCTCCATCCACTTCAATAGGTTCTGGTTCGTTGTCATCTTGTGGCTGACTAGGTAACGGGTCCGATGAAGCGAGCCTCAGCATGTTAACGTTAAATACTGGATGAACTCGTCCAGGAGTGTTTAGCTTAACTGCACTCGGTCCTACAACTTCAAGTACTGTATACTTCAAGTTCTTCCAGTCAAGCTTCCTACTTGGCCTCTTAGTCTTAAAGTGATCGCCAAGCTTCAGCCATACTTTGTCACCAGCTCGCAATTGAGGAGCTTGTTTTCGCCTTTTGTTGGCCTGCAGTTCTTGCTCTTGTTGGGCTTCTCCCATGATCGCTTGAGCTAGCTGGATGCTCTGTCTTAATCTTTCTACGATGTTCTTAGCCTTTTCATGCTCGTCTCGCACTCTCTTTCCCTCAGGCTTGTTTTGCGGGCCGTACTTAGTAGCAATCTGAATAGGGTCCACTTCGTATCCGTGCTGCATAAAGAATGGTGACATCCTTGTAGACCGTGCTTCTCTTGCTGTAATTGCGATTTTGGCCATTCCCAGGTTGCCCTTCCAATTGCTCTGATTCCAGTCGCAGAAGGCGCGGAGGTAGGCTTGCACTGTCGCGTTCATTCTCTCCGTAGATCCATCGGTCTCTGGGTGGTATCCTGACGATAATCTTCGCTCGATACTCATCAGTTCACAAAGCCTAGCCCACATGTGGCTTACGAACTGTGAGCCTCGGTCTGAAGTAATGTAGTCCGGTAGCCAGTGGTATGCAACGACGTGATTCATGTACGCCTTAGCTACACTCTCTGTCGTAATGTCTGCCAAGCCTATAAGTACTACGTCCTTACTAAGGCGGTCTGTTACCACCATTAGGTTGGTACAGCCCTCACTTTCAGGCAAGCCAGTTATAAAGTCCATAGAGACTTCCTTCCAGATGCGTTCAGGAATCGGTAAAGGCCGTAGTAGCCCTTGGAGGCCATCTCTCCAAGGCTTCACTCGTCCGCAAACAGAGCAGTTCCGTACATACTGGCGAACTGAATTGCTTAATGAAGGCCAGAAATATTCGCGTGCAACAGCTTGATATGTAAGGTTTCTTCCTGGGTGTCCTAAGGCCCTTGAAGAGTGTATTTCGTGTATAATGCTAGTCCTCAGAGGTTCACTGTCTGGTACCCATTTCCGATCTCGATATAATAGGTTACCAGAGTCGTCCAAGCGACACTCTGAGATCGATAGCTTAAGGTCTAAAGCTGTTGGAAACTTGCGTTCGCCGTCCCTAACCGCTTTCCAGGCCGATTGATACACCTGGTCTCTTTCCCTAGCTTCCTCCCAGAGTTGCTCCAATCTGTGTTGAGCTGGTAGGGTTGGGGGTGCAGACACTGGGTAGGAGAAAACTGTCGGTCTCTTAACACTACACCGGAAAATCTTCAGTGCTTCGTCATCAGCTGGATCTTCGTCTGTCGTAGCAGTAGCGGGTTTAAAGACCTGCAGGAAACGTCGAGAGATCCGTGCATCTGAGCCATTAGCTGGCATATCCTGATGTCTTCTTGAAAGAGCATCGGCTCTAACATTGTCAGCTCCAGGCCGGTAGGCGATCTCCATGTTTGGGAATTTTCCAAGAAACTGGGCCCATCTCATTTGGCGTTCGCTGAGCTGCCGAGGCTTCCCAAAGTACTCTAGGTTCTTGTGGTCTGTAATTACCGTGAACTTCTTCAAAGACCTTAGCATTCCGTCCCATTCAGCTATGCAGCAGATCACTGCAAGCAATTCTTTATCGTGGATTTTGTTGGAAAGTGGAATTGCACTGTCCTAATCAGGCTAGCACCACGTGACCGATAATCCTGTATTTAGCCCCTGAGTAGAGCAGACTCCAATCTACACACTTACATGCCATGACTGAGAGAGTCATTCTTTCTCAATAGGTTATGAGCCCGGGTTTACGCGCTTGCGTGTGCATTGTGAGTGTCCGGAGTGTCGTTTCTTCGATATGGGCAGCAAGCTGGTATATGCGTGTCTGCGCCAGAACAACCCAGGAGGTCGTCGCCTTCTATATTCTAAGACACTGGGCCGTCGCCCTGGCTGCCGCGAAGGGTATTAAGTCCTGAAGACACTGGGTCGTCGCCCTGGCTGCCGCGAAGGGTATTAAGTCCTGAAGACACTGGGTCGTCGCCCTGGCTGCCGCGAAGGGTATTAAGTCCGAAGAAAAATGGACTATCGTCCGGAGAAGCTGGGAGCGTCTCGAAGATACCTTGGGCGAGTTATACCCAATTCCGACGCGCGAGTCGAAGAGAGCAATGGTTGCTCTATCCCTTTTCAACCAACCTTTTGACAACGATTCGAATACCTACCTACCGACGGTAACCATCGATTCTTCCGAAAACGACTCGAATTGCCTGCCTATCGATGGTAACCTTTCGAGCCCTTCTTTTATACCGGTAGCTACAGTTCGACAGCTACTTTCGATTCCTCAAACTCGAAAACCTACCGTTTGACGGTGCTCGAGGTTTTTTACTCTCTCGAACTCTACCCACCTACCCCCACCCGATTTCTCGATCGATTTTTTATCTTCTTTCCAAAGGATTTCGTCAAATAAACGCAAAGAAGCAAAGGCTTATATAACGATGGGGGAGAGTAAGGGTGTTAGGGTCTGGAGCCCCGAATAGGACACAGACAAGGAGGCAGGAGCGGAGGAACGGAGCGGGGACAACAAGAGAGGAGAGCGTACACAGCTAGAGTACTAGGAGTACCAAGCTGGGGGAGCGCTGAGACAGGAGAGCGTACACAGCTGGAGTACTGGGAGTACCAAGCTGGGGAGCGCTGACTCTCACGTAGGAGTCGAGGGAGAGTCGGTATGTTGGTGATATCGATTCTACCTTGATTTTCAAACGCGAAAATTCTCTCGACCTTCTTTCTCGACCTTCTTTCTCGACTCTTCACTCGGCCGACACCTCACTTTACTTGAGGGACTCGCAACGTGACGGCCGCTACAGGGTGACAGGGAGGTTTCATTCTTGTTGACAAGGCACATAGAAGTCCGATTGGCTACGAGAGTAGCCAGATCAAGTCCTGGAGTTTTACTATTCTAGAGGGTGTTCTAGCAGTGGCTTGCCTTCTTAAGACAATTGCACTTCTGGGGGAGTGTTGGAAAGTGGAATTGCACTGTCCTAATCAGGCTAGCACCACGTGACCGATAATCCTGTATTTAGCCCCTGAGTAGAGCAGACTCCAATCTACACACTTACATGCCATGACTGAGAGAGTCATTCTTTCTCAATAGATTTCGTAATTGCTCTGGGCGCTAGTCATCTTCTTCGAATAGTAGGCGACTGGTCGTAGCAGCCCTTGGTCATCGTACGTACTGAGATAGTACTCCAGCAACTACGTAACCAGACGAGTCGGTCTCTAAGATAGTCTCTCGATCCGGGTCCTATTGAGCGAGTACTGGTTCAGTAATAAAGATCTCTTTTAGCTTGTCAAACGCCTGTTGCTCTGCTTCTCCCCATCGGAAGGTAACATTCCCAGTCAATCTTGTAAGCGGAGCTGCTATCTCTGAGTAGTTCTTGATAAAACGCCGGTAGAAGTTCGCAAATCCTAGAAAGCTGCGCACTCCCTTCACATTTACTGGGGTTTCCCATTCCTTAATAGCCTTAACCTTCTCAGGGTCCATTTGAAGTCCCTTGCCAGCTTCAATAATAAATCCGAGGTACTTCGTGCTCTTGACGTCAAACTCGCATTTCTTAATGTCTAACGGTAAACCAGCTTTGCCCATAGCTTCAAGGACCTTGTTTGTGTTTCGCTGGTGCTCTTTCAAGGTACCGTCGGTGTAGATTAAGACGTCGTCTAGGTAGGCTGAGCAGAAGTCGTCGATGTACTCGCGAAGCGTCCAGTTAATATACCGCTGGAAGGTGCTAGGTGCGTTTGCCATGCCGAACGGGGTGACCAGCCACTCGTATAATCCAAACCGGGTACGAAAGGCTGTCTTCCATTCGTCTCCTGCATTAATCCTTATCTTATGGAAAGCAGCTGATACGTCAACCTTCGTAAACCATTTTGCCTTAGCGATATTGCTGAGGGTCTCCTGGATTAGCGGTAACGGGTATCGGTCCTTCTTAGTAATAGCGTTAAGAGCTCTGTAGTCTACGCAGAAACGTAGCCCTCCTCCTGGCTTCTTCGCAAATAGCACTGGAGAGGCTGCTGGGGAGCTGCTTGCTCTAATCCATCCCTTGTCGAGAAGGGATATCAATTCCTTGCGTAAGACTAGGAGCTCTCCCCTGCTCATGTTGTACAAGGGTCCCCAAGGTGGCTCCTTCTCCTTGCCATTCTTATCCTTTTCTAATTCAATCCGATGATCAATCTCCGGTCCGCGCAGAGGAGGCATCTTTGCAGCTGTTTCGGGGTCAAAGATCCAGGCCATGTGCTGGTGTGCTTTAGGAAGATGCGACATGACATCAACCTTCTTCTTTGGGGCTAACGCTTTCTCAATGTCTTGAAGAGAGGCTGCAAATATCTGTACTGTCTTGTCGTTCTTTGAGCGCCGGATGTACGTGTAATAAGCTGTTGCACCGATTCGCTTCAGCCGTAGGTCCTTCGGGATAGGGCGGTCCTCTGTGCTAATAAGGCGGATTCTCTGGTGTGATGAATGGATATAGATAGACCTCTTAGATGGAGCAATAGTAACTTGTCTCTTGTTCATCCACGGGCGTCCAAGTATAAGATCGTATCCTGGGTGTGAAGGCGCAACGTACCCCCATATAGTGTCCTTGTAGCCTTGAATGTCGATAGTAAGCCTAGCGACTCTTCTAATAGTCCCAGGCTCTTCGGTAACTCCTTCTAACACGCGGGGGGAGATAGTTAGGCACTGTAAACCAGCACGTTTAACAAGGCAGGGGCTGATAAGGGAGTATGAGAGATTTCTAGTGTCAATTAAGGTTGAAGCAAAAGTATGCTGGTGAACTAATGTCTCGACAGTAATCCCATTGCTGCTCATGTCCTTCTTAAAGGACGCCCACTCTTTTGCCAAATTGTGCTGACTCACATGCAGCTCTTGCCGGTGACTTTGGGCAAGAGCTAGTCTTTTTCCGAGTCGCTGTCTTCTTCTGGGGTATCCACACCACTTGATTCCTCGTCATTATTTAGTTCCTCCTTCTGGGCTTTCTTGCTCTTCCTTCGCTCTGTATTCTTAGAGCTAGAGACCTTTAGCACGGTTGTCTTTTTGTTCTTTCCTTTCTTCTCAGATAAATCTTCATCCTCAGCACAAGTAGCAGACACATGTCCTCTACGCTTGCAGTTGAAGCAACGTCCTTCACGGCGTAATCGGTCATACTCAGAGCTGCTGAGTCGGTAGGGCTTCCCGGATCTCCCTGTGTATTCTACCCCTTCCATTCTATCCTCCGGTACTGGGGAAGGGGAGCGGTGCTTGCTCCCGTATTCTTTGTTCGGGGGTCTGTCTTCCCGATGGCGGTTCTTGGTTCCTTTGGTGTGCAAGTCCATCCGGTACAGCTGGTCGGCGATCTCGATTGCCCTGTTCTGTAGCTCCTCTAGATTCTTGCTCTTTAGGCCTACAAGCTTGTCCTGGAGCTTGTAAGCGAGGCCTTTTCTAAAGATCATCATCTTTGTATTCTCGTCCAGGCTGCTGTTGGAAAGCAGTAACTGCTCCTGGAAGTCCATCACGTAGCTGCGGATGTTCTTGTTCCCTTGTGACATAGACCAAAGCTTGTCACGAGCTCTCTCCTCCTTGTGTGGATCTCCAAACATCTGGTTAAAGAACTCAAGGAGTTGGTTAAAATCCCATTTGCCTGATATCCTCATCTGGTTCAGGTATGGCAGGGTTAGAGTAGCTGCTGTTCCCTTAAGTCTCGCGAAGGCGTAATCGCATGCCATCTTATCGTTCTCGAAATCATTCTTGTCATTTTCCACCTTAGCTGTCAGCTGCTAGTAGAAGACCTGGTATTGTTTCCTTGTACCATCGAACATGTCCGGGTCAGGCTGTCGGCGGCGCTTTGCGGCGGTATTGACGGTGTTCGTGGGTTGTATCGCAGCTAGAAGGGTAGCTAGCCATGCCGGCGGCTGCTCGTTTGGGTTTACGGTCGTATTTGTAGCTGTAGGGGCTAGAGGACGTGGATCTCCTGTCTCCATGGGCGCTGAATCCTCATTGCTCTGAGGAGTAGAGACATTTCTTGAACCAGCCTTCTGCAGCGCAGTTCTCATCGTACTCCAGATATAGAACGCTTCCTGTACTCTTTCTTGGGCTGCAGGCTCATCCATCCCCTGGGCCCTATCCCAGGGCCTCAAGTCGACCAAGCTCTATCCCAGGGCCTCAAGTCGACCAAGCTCTTGGTTGCGTTAGGGGTATGTTTTAGTTAGGGACGAGATATACCGGACACTGCGTATTGTTCAGCATAGCGGCTTGGTTGAGTAGCGTTCGCAAGTCGGTCGCGTTAGATTCCTGCAAGCTAACAGCTCCAAAATTTGTATATGTTGATCAGCGCGCTGAGTTGCATGTTGACACCAATTTGCAACCGCGCAGCTGATAGGGTTGATGGTGTTAGGGTTTCGTGTTCAGAGGTTGGGGTTAGGTTTGTGACGTCGCAATACCCCAGACCCCAGGGTTCGGAGTCGTTCCGAGATAGCGAGCAGCGACCGCCAACGCCAGATACGCGATTAGCTGCATCACGTATACAGGTAGGAAGACGCGTCCACAACACAATAAATAACGTAGAGTCCGTAGTACCTGGCAGTCAATTCCAAAGAGTCATTTCACGTCATATCGTAAGCTTGAAGTGCCATTATAACCGTTGTACCATCATGGCAGAGAGCAACGTCGCAGGCGAGCATTTTGAGCATTTGGTCGAGTACGCGTTGGCAGTGTGCAAAGAGTGCCGACACGGCGTTTTGCCCAGCCAGATCAAGAGCCATGTGCAGCGTGTCCATCCCGCTAAGCGGAAGCAAGCCAAGGCCATAGCAGAAGAAGTTGGCAGTTGGGCCGGTTTGATGCAGTATGCCGGCGAGCTGGAGGTGCCCAGCGAGGTGATCGAGCCCATCCAGCAGTTGCCAGTGTACCAGGATGGATTGATATGTCGATTGGTCCCCGACCGTTGCCGCCAGCTATTCCGGAGCGAAGGCGTGATGAAGAAGCATTGGCGAGTCGCCCACGAGTGGTCGCCAGCAGGGAAGGGTGGACACCCAACCCGGGTTGAGCAGAAGAAAATACGAGACCGCATTAACCAGTATTGCAAGAAAGTGCATTGCCAGCGGTTGTTGGTCCAGGGCCAGGGTTCGCAGTATTTCGAGGTCCACCAGCCGGGCGACGATGGCCCAGAGGCGGTACCCATTGATGGCGACGCAGCGTGGGCGCAGGTGGGCGAGCAGATGGCCAAGGCGTTGGGCGGCGATGGAGGGATTGGCGCGGTTCAGTCAAGCGTCCGTCATCCACCGGATCGGTGTGTTCGTGCGATTAGAGGCGATCCGCACAGAGAAGCACCAGACACGGTTCCAGCCGTTGCAGCCGTACATGGACGAGAAGTCGATTGGCGACCACACGCGGCCGTGGCAGCAGATATTGATGTTTTTCGCACGGACGCAACGGGAGCACGCGTGGAAGAGTCCAGAGTATCGTTTCACCCGCCGGCAGCGAGAGGCATGGGAGGCGTTGGTCGAGGCGGCGGAGAGAAGCGTCGAGGGAGAGGAGGGCGGAGAGGAAGAAGAAGAAGATGAAGAGGAGGAGAAAGAGATGGAGGTTGAAGACGGAGAGGACGAGGCCATGGCAGACGTCGACGAAGCCATCGACGAGATGGAGACAGACACAGCCGAGCCCAGCACCAACGCCATCAGTGAGCCCGAGAGGTTGTCGAGCATCCAGCGGGCGTGTTTGGAGTTTTGCATCGCGTTGATGAGCCAGAAGATCACCCGCAGGGAGTACGACAGCCCGTTGGTGTGCGCGTTGGCCGTGTTGGGCGTGAAGGAGGACGGTTGGAAGGGCGCCGAGCAGTATCCGCCCGTTTTGTCGGCCGTCATCCAGGTGGCGCGGTTCATGGTCGTGCAGCAGGCGTTGGAGATGTCAGGCCCGTTGGACGACGACGGGTTCGACAGCGACAGCGCGTACGAGAGCGACGACAGCAGCAACCCGCCCCGACGCCGGCGCAAAGGATGTTTACAGTTCGTGCAGGAGATGATGGACCGGTTCATGGTGCGCGGCAGCCACAGCCCGATGCAGTGGATGTTGGATTTGCGGACGTACGGGTTGAAGATCCATTACAACACCACGTCACGCGGCCACGTCGAGTGGGTTGGCCGGGACGAGTTGTTGTACAAGAGTTTGCCGTTCAGCATGGCACAGTTCCGCGGCATGGTGCATGGATTGGCGACAGAGAGTCGGCGGTTGTTGATGGACGAGTTGTTGTTTGGCAACAGCAGGGCCGCCGAGCCCATCCCCAGTGTGCCGTGGGACGGTTTGCGCGACAACCCGACCGACGAGCGGCCCGGGTGGAATTTTTTGAAGGACCAGCGCACCCGCATGCCCGTCGATGGAGAGAGGTGGTTGTTCCAGCGGGTCGGGCAGGACGCCGCCATCAGGGACCGATTCACAAAGCGGGGGACCCGTTCAGGCATCAACACGCAAGAGGTGGAGCGGTACATGGATCGAGTGGTGGCGTTCCGGGAGAAGTTGATTGTGTTGATGCACATGGCGGGCGGACAGCCAGCGAGAGGCCCAGAGATGATGAGCATCCGGCACAGCAACACGGTCAAGGGCGGGCACCGCAACATATTCATCGAGGACGGCATGGTCGTGTTCGTCACGCGGTACCACAAGGGATACAGCGTGAGCGGCGACGTCAAGATCATCCACCGGTATTTGCCGCGTGAGGTGGGCGAGTTGTTGGTGTATTACATGTGGTTGGTGTTACCGTTCCAGCAGCGGTTGGAGGCGATGGTGTGGGAGAAGGAGGTGATATCGTCGCACATGTGGCCGGCCGACCCGAGCGGCCGCAAGTGGACGAGCGACCGGTTCCGAGAGGCGTTGAAGCGCGAGAGCAGGATCGGATTAGGGTTGGAATTGACGATCCCAGCGTATCGCGAGATGGCCATTGGCATCAGTCGGCGGTTTTTGCGCGGGTCCACCGCGTTTCGAGCAGACGAGGGAGACGGGAACGAGGAGTGGAACGAGGAGAACACGTGGTCAGCCATTGCGGACATGCAGGCAGGGCACACAGTGCACATCGCGGGGATGATATACGCACGAGGCATCATGGAACAGGCAGGGGCCGTAGCAGACAAGAGGCAGCCGTTCCGTATGTCGAGCACGGATTGGCACCGGTTTTTGGGGTTCCAAGCAGGCGTAGACGACGACGACGGGTGCAAGAAGCGCAAACGGGCCCCATTCGAGAGCGAGGCAGACGAGGCAAGGATCGATCGGTGGGGCCGGTTGAGAAAGATGGACACGACCGCACAGCTGCAGCGGATGATGGGCAAGGCGGCCGAGTTTCGCGGCGTGCAGCAAGAGGCCATCGACGCCATCGTTGCCGGCAAGAGTCACGTAGTGGCCGTGATGGCGACCGGGGCAGGCAAGAGCATGTTGTTCATGTTACCAGCATGGGCCGAGCAGGGCGGTACGACGGTGGTCGTGGTGCCGTTGATGGCGTTGCGAGGAGACATGATGCGGCGATGCAGGAAGTTGGGGATATCGTGCGCCGAGTGGGACAGGCGACGCCCGCCAGATGCAGCCGCAGTCGTGTTGGTGACGCCCGAATCAGCGGTTGGGGAAGAGTTCGCGACGTTTTTGAACCGGTTGCGAGCAACGCGGCAGTTAGACGGGATCGTGATCGACGAGTGCCACATGGTGTTGAACCGCCGGTATGATTTCCGCAAAGAGATGCAGAAGTTAGGCAAGTTGGCAGCCGCCGAGACGCAGATGGTGATGTTGACAGCAACATTGCCGCCGAGCGAGGAGGACGAGTTGTTCGGACGGATGTACGTCGAGCGAGATCAGGTCGATTTGTTCGGAGCGGAAACCGCAAGGACGAACGTGGCGTACGGCGTGATCAGGGTGGGCAAGGCGGCGAAGAAGAAGGAAGTGGTAGAGATGGTGTTGGGCATGGTGCAGCAGAAGTTGCGCAAGCACAAGACGGGCAAGGTCGTGGTGTACGGCAATTCGGTGCCGAAGGTCAAGGAGTTGGCGAAGAAGTTAGGTTGTCACGCATACCATCACAAGGCCGTAGGCAAAGCAAGCATGTTGGAAGAATTTGCCGCGGGCAAGAAGCGTATGATGGTAGCAACAAGCGCGTTAGGGATGGGCGTCGACATAGCGGACATGCGGTGCATTATACACATGGATTGGCCGTTCACCGTGTTGGATTACGCACAGGAAAGCGGGCGTGCAGGACGAGACGGGTTGCGCAGCGAGGCGGTCATGATGGTGCAGGAAGGAGAGCAGCGGGCAGGCTCGGACAAGCAGGCGGAGGTGGAACAGCAGTTGGTGCGAGCGTACGTGGAAGGCATAGACGAGACAGCAACGTGCAGGCGGGTGGTGTTGGACGGATATTTGGACAGGCGAGAGAAGGAGCGGGTGGTGTGCGAAGAGCGAGAGGAGAAGTGCGACGTGTGCAGAGGAGCAGACGGCGAGGAAGAAGACGCGGAAGAGATGGTGGACGAAGAGAGCGAGGAGGACGAGGGAGGCAGCAGCAACGCAGAGGGTACGGACACGGTTGAGGCAGAGCTCGAGGAGGCACAGCGGGTGTTTGAGCAGCAGCAGCAAGCACGACGCGGCCCGCGACAGACGTTGATACAGCAGCGGCAGCAAGAGTTTGCCGACGTGGAGTGGTTGCGCAGGCAGTTGGCGTGGTGGACGAAGCGGTGTGGGATATGCGAGGTAGCGGGCGACGGACAGAGCGAGCACGACGTGCGGCGGTGTTGGAGGCCGGAGAGCCGGCAGGCAAAGGAGATGATCAAGGCGGTGGAGGAGAAGATGCGGTTCGAGGCGTATTCGGGTTGTTTTTGGTGTGGGGTACCGCAGGAGGTGTGCAATCGATGGGAAGACAACGGACGCGGACGGTATCAGAGGGCAGACGGAAGGGATTGTCGATACCGAGGGGTGTTAGTAGGAGGGTTGTTAGGGTTGGTGTACGGGGGCGAGGAGGGAGTAGTAGAGCAATGGGCTGCGCGGTTGATAGAGCAGGGTGTGGATGCGAGCTCGATAGAAGGATTGATTAAGCATTTAGGGCGCAAACAGGCGTTGGAGTGTGTTGAAAGCAACAGGTTGGTAGGGGAGTTTTGTTGGATTACGCGGTTCATGGCAGAGTAGAAGTAGTAGGCGTAGTGGTAGCCAATGAAAGAGTATTTCGTTCACAATTTATAGAAGCAGTGCAGCCGAGTTGGGTTCAGGCCAGGCCGCAGGTCGAGGGTAGTGGAGTTGGGTTCAGGGCGGGACGGAAGTTGCGGTCGGGCCCGGACGCAAGTCAGGATAGGGTTAGGGTTCGCCGTATTTGGGTTGAGCAGAGAACAGCATGTAGAAGGACACAGAAGCCGACAAGAAGGCCCACAAGCCAAATCGTTCCCCAAGTGGTTCCCCAAGTGGTTCCCCAAGTAGTTCCGCAAGTGGTTCCACAATTCGTGCGCCAAGCAATGCGCCACCCCAAGTAGTCCAGAAGTGGTCCCCCACCCCAGGCGGTCCGAAAGTAGACCCCAAGCCCAAGTGGCCCGAAAGTGGACCCGCGCGCAAACCAAGGGAATCCATATCAGTAACCCGAAATCAGTAAGAGTTGATTATTTAAGAAGAGCCCACAACGCAGAAAGAGCCCATGACCCAGGGAAAGCACGCAAAACCAAGTAAGTCGCCGACCGAAAGCGGCCGTTTGTATTAAGGAGAAAGCACAGGATGGAGACAAGGAAAAGTTGGGAGAAGTAGAATGAAGAGATGAAGAGGCATTCGAACAGGTCACCAAGGGGTTTAAGGAGATAGAGCAGAATAGGGACGACATGTAAAAAGGTGTTTTGGGCGTGTACATAGTATTGTTACAAGATAGAACAGTAGTTAGAGGAAGTTTAGCCAATCCGATTGTGGTGCCGCAGCTGCAAAAGGCATTCCCGACCCGTAGATGCCGTAGTGCGTAAGAGAAGGGTGGGCGGTAGGCCCGTCAGATGTCACACAAGAGCGAAGAGGCAGGTGCAGAGTTGGGTGGAGAAGAGCGGCAACCCGTAGCAGAGGGTAGGACGCAGGTACAAGGCGCCGCAAGCCGAGGAGGTTCACGGTCAGCAGCAGACAGCAGGGACCACGTCATCAAGCCGTCAGAGAGAGCAAAAAGAGAAGTAGAAAGTAGAAAGTAAGCGAAGGGCGCGCAAGGTATTACAGCGTGAAGTTGAGTTTAGAGCCGGACGCAAGTTAGGATTAGGGTTATCCATATTTGAGAAAGGTAGACAACAGGACAGAAGCAAAGGCGGAGGCCGTAACCCGGATCCCGTTAGCCGTTAGCCGTTATCCGTTACGGCAATCCGTAACGAAAAATTGATTTGGCAGTCCGCAACCGCAATCCGTTGAATTTAAGGAAAGATCAAAAGATCAAAAGATCAAAAGACCAAAAGATCAAAAGACCAAAAGATCAAAAGATCAAAAGATCAAAAAATCAAAAGATCAAAAGATGAAAAGATCAAAAGATCAAGAAAAGTCAAGTTTAAGAAGTTTAAGAAGAGAGAAAGACAAGCAGAGTAAAGAGAATAAAGAAGAGAGTTAAAGTTAAGAGAACAACAAAAGCAAGTAAGTAAGAGAACAAAAAGTTAAAAAAAGACCATTACAGGTGCAAAGAAAAGAAAGAAAAGGCGAGTAAAGAAAGCAGAAAGAATAAAAGAAAAGGTAAGTAGTTTAGTAGTTTAGTAGTTTAACAAAATTGTTAAAAAGAAGAAAGAAGAAGTAGAAGACAAAGTGGATAGAGGATAAAGAAAGTAGTAGAGAAGAAAGAAGAAGTAGAAACAGAGTGTATAGAATTTAAAAAAAGTATTAGAGAAGAGTTAGCAAGTAGGTGTTAAGAAAAAAGATTTTAAAAAAGAATAGAGAGGAAGTTAAAAGAGACAGATAAAGAGAAATAAGAAAAGAAATAGAAGTACACCGGTAAAAAGAAGAAATAAGCAGGTTAGTAGTTATAAAGAAAATTAAGAGAAGACGGAAAAGTTAAAGGGTTAAAATAGAAGAGTTAAAATAGGAATTCATTAAGAGAAGAGAAAGTAAAAAGAAAGTAAAAAGAGATGTTAGATTATTTAAAAAGCGTTAACAGAAGCAAGTAGAGGGGCAAAAGGTAAAGAAGATAAAAGGGGAAAAAAAGAAGATAGAAAGAAAGAAGAAGATGGAAATAGAAAAGAGAATATATAAAGATAGTTAGGGTAATAATAATAGAAGAGAGTAGAGGTTAGAGGTGTTAACGCAAATGTTATAGGTATAAGAGAAGAAGAATAAAGAGATAAAAAAGGCAAGTAAAGCAGTTAATTAAAAGAAAAAGGTAAGTATTTAGATAAAGAAGCAAGGAAAAGATAGTTTTAAAAGAATACAAAGGGAATAAGAGAACAAGCAAGAGAAGAAGAAGAAAGGTTATATTAAAAGAAAGGAAAAGAAAGAGTAGAGACAGAAGAAATGGTAGAGTAGAAAGCAAGAATAGGTATAAGAAGAAAGAGAAAGATGAAAAGTAAAATAGATAAAGTGATTTCAAGAGAAGAAAGTAAAGAGGATTGTTAGAAAGAAGAAAGAAAAGAAGAATTAGAGGTTTAAAATTAGAGTAGGGTTAGGGTTTTTTTAAGTAGAGACAGGGTTAGGGTTTAAAAAGAACAACAGTGTTAGGGATTTAAGTAGAGACAGGGTTAGGGTTTTAAAGAAAAGACACAGTTAGAGTTCAGTAGGCGAGTAGAGTGTTAAAGAAGTTCAGTTTGTTAGTTTGTTAGTTATAAGTAGGGGATGTGGGTGGGAGCCCGTCCGAGGGTGAGAGTTAGGGTGAGAGTTAGGGTGAGAGTGAGGGTGAGAGTGAGGGTGAGAGTGAGGGTGAGAGTGAGAGTGA